>CAVLJG010000002.1:22414485-23614485 GCA_963669975.1 Acanthoscelides obtectus
TTGCGCACAGCATCGACGTTTTCCTGGTGACTGCCGTTTTTGGGCGCACCCCACCTGGGATCGTCGCTAAGACTCACCCGTCCACGTTGGAGTTCTCCATAAAACGGGAAATTGTCGACTGATGTGGCGCTTCGTGCCGAAACACAGTAACACAGCAAGGCATTCTTGTTGCGATAATTGTCTCTGAAGGTTGTAATAAATTATGGCGCGAAAATGTTCTCGGTTGAGTTCCATTTTTCTAATGACTTGGTGACACTTAAAAATTCACTGTAGTGAGAACACTGCACGTATTGTTGTGAAACTTTGAATGTAAGTTTACTAAAGAGCGGGGTTAAGATTCAGTACTGACGTTCGATCCGCGCGGCCTACTATGTTTCTATATGCAAAACTTAAAAGACATCCCTCGTATTCATAATCTTCATAGAACGCCACCATGCTAATGGTTTTACATTCTCAATTAGATGTTTAGAAAACTATATGGTTTAAACTTTAAATTTTGCCTGGTAACTAATAATAATTGGCAATGCTTCTGGATGGTAGGTTTCTACATATTCCATGCCAGCTTCTATTTGCTCTTGACTAAGTTTATTGCCTCTAAAGCGGTGATCAAGCAAATTGCCAAAAAAATAGCTGGGGTCAAAGACATTTTCATACGCTCCTCTACTTGATTCGTATCACTTACCGAAAATTCTCCATTTGCTTCAGTCTCAAATGCTTCTAAAAATTCTAGCCATATCTCTGTGGCGTCTCCTATAGTGCAGGCGATTCTTTGGACCTTGTCCAAATCAAATGCGACATACTTTAGTTCTTTTAAATAGTCTTGGGCATTTGTCTTTAAATTGATAAAAATTTAAAATTCAACGTTACATGTTTTATTATCTGGGTAAACATTCTTTGAATATTTTTGGATACCTCATCTAGCGTTAAATACTCACCTGACCCGGAATCATAGATAATTGACATTGGTAGCTGATAATTTTCAGATGGAACAAATTTTTGAATATGTTTCTTCATACGCAGCACTAGTCCAGCCATAATTACTTTACATTTTTTACATTTAACAGTCACTGATTTTTTGTTATTATCTTTAACAACATCAAAACAGGACCAAATGGCATCTTTCTTCCTTCCTGTAGACGACATTTTTCAAAAAAAGAACACCACAACATAACTTACAGTAGACGTTACTGCAATAGCCAACTTGCAAGGCGCATTTATAAATAGTAGTCTGTGGTTCTCCCAGGCCAATGGTTCCTGATTGCAATTGGTTTTTGTTATTTCGGGGACTTACGGGTACAGCCTAACGGCGGCGTGGCGCGACGTAGTTCGTAACAGCTGATCGCGACAGCATAGTACAGAGTCGGACTTAAATAAGGTATCTATTATTTAGTAGAATAGTAGGTCGAACATTTTCAATTAATATCATGAAAAAATATGATTTAAACAATGTTTTTTCTAAGTTTTATTTGTTTAAAACATAAAATTTAAAAACAAAAAAAACGTTTAAAAAAACGTTTAAGGCAAAAAAACCTTTTGTTTTTTGTATGAAATTGAAAACTACATGTTTTTTTTTCAACCCTGTTTCACAAATCCAACGCCAACACTACTACTCCCTTGATCAATACTTTACTACTTGACGTTTAGTATCGTTGTTATTAATATAGTGATTGACAAAAAAATGTCAACACCTACGTATCTTTATCCGACTTTAAGAATGTTTGGCATATATGTTCAGTGTCCCTTACTAGTAAAACATTTAAATTTTCAGCTGGATTCGTCAACTGACTGCAGAAGTTGGTTCAATAATGTGTTGAGGATCCACGATTTCTCATACGGTAATTGACACGCCTGGGCTTCGTGCTGTTAAGGTGGTCGCTATCCTGTTGGGGTATCTCATTCCAGGATACTGCAACTTCGTGAGTAAGAGCTGCTAAAGTATGGGGAGGGCGTTGCAAATTGAAGAGCCTGTGATCATCATATCCCAGACATGTTCATTGGGGATAGGTCAGGCAATCGAGATGGCCAAGTTAAACGGTTGTAGCGATGTTGATCCATGAAGGCTAACGATGCTCTGGCAACATGCGGTCTGAAATTGTCTTGGTGAATAATCTCGTTAGGCAATAATTCTACCCCTGTCAAAGTCGTTAACATGGTGATAATATAAAACGTCATCGAACTCAAGGCATTTTGTTATGCTTAACGCTAGTAAATGAAAGGACAATAACGAAACATATCTCTACTACTCAGCCCTCAGGAGCTCTTGCTTCATAAAACCAATGAGATAACATTTTAACAAAGGTAAACAGACAAGCTGAAGGAATTATTTTTTCTGAGTGCACGCTTCTGCTATCACTGAGTAGTTCAGAACCATTAAGGTTGTAATTCGTTCTCAATAGCCGTTTGGAAAGGGCGGCTTAATAAGTCGGTGGAAATTAGTGAATCTGATAGTGACACCGAGGACACATTAAGGGGGTAGTAACGCGACACATACACACCTGAGGCTGACCTCCCAAAGGGGCAAACTTGCCGACACGATTGTCTACGTCAGTGCCGTTGCATAGGGTCGCTCAACACGTGTCAATTTCTAGAGTAAATACATTACTTGTACAGTTTGATTTATACTGATTGACATAAAAAGGTAAAGACCTACGTATGTTTATTAGAATTCAAGAATTTTTTACCTATAGATTTATCTTGCCATCAACAAGTGATAACATGAATGTACAGCTGTTCATTTACTGGAGAAACCATTTTTATTGGCTAGATGTTAGTAAAAGTATTTCGTATTTTGATTTTTTTCCAATTCTGGATTTATCTTTCATATCTCCATTCAACAACCGGATTTTAAAATACATTTTGCATCTAAAATAAAGATGCTTATCATCTGTCCTTACACTAACTGGCATGGCCGAACCCATCAACAATTTTGAATAGTTTTTAGCCATTATGAATAACTTTTAGTCAATTTTAATGACCCTGTGTGGTACAGGGTGCGCCATCTTTTATGTCGGTATGTAAACATGAAAGAACTTTGAATACGAAAAACTGATTTCTATGTATCGGGTATTTTTATTAAATATGGTCCTTTACAATTTATTGGGACTAGTTTTTGAACACAACAACTATCAAGTGGCCACCTGTATTGGCCAAAACGAAATGTGCCCGTTTGCTGAGTTTTCCATTACGTTTTCGAGCATCTCTGGTGGTATAGCGGCGATTGCGGTACGAATGTTTGTCTTTAGTTCTTCAGTGGTCTGGGGCCTGCTGGCGTACACTTGAATTTTCAAATAACCCCACAAAAAGAAGTCCGGTAGGGTCAAATCTGGAGACCTGGGTGGCCAGTCAGTGTCACCTCTTTTTGACATCAGACGTCCAGAGAATTTTCGTTTCAGAAGGCGTTGAAGAAAAATGGGCCAATGATGGTTTTGGCGCAAACGCCGGCCCAAACAGTCACTTTCCGGTCATGCAACAGCATTTCGGGGATCTCATGTGGATTACCGTCCCCCGAATGCGGCAGTTTTGCTTATTAACGCCGCCAGAGAGCGTGAAATGGGGCTCGTCGGTCATCACAATTTGCTTTTTAAAATCCAGGTTCAGCTTCAACCATGCGAGCGCCTGTTTGGGCGTATTCCAAGCGACGTGGATGGTCAGTTGGCAATATTTTTGTGTTAACTGCACCTTATAAGGAAAAAAATGGAAATCATCCTTCAAAATGCGCCGCAACGTGGTTCCACTGATGCCAAAATGCTGAGCTCGGTGACGATACGACACTTTTGACGATCTCCCACTGTCCCGTACTCAAGAAATTCAAAACCAAACGACGGATGGTGTTGTCAGACGCTGCCTGTTTGCCACGATATTTTCGACGATATGCACGTTGCGTTAACACAACTGAACGACGATTTTCAATGTACATTGTGACTATTTCGGCGCGTTGTTTCGGTGTAAAGCGATTCATGACTAAAATTGTAGAAATTGACGTATAACCAAATCACTCGGTTGGTAATATCAAAGTCATTCGATGTTTCAATACCGACATAAAAGATGGCGCACCCGATAGTTGTCGAATCTAAGGTCGGTCCATTACATTTAATAAGAACTTATTAAATTCGTGTTGGTGATAACACTGCAGAACCCATTGTTTCCAAACTTGTTTGTTCCTTGGAAAACTGAAGAAGCGCCAATTCGAAATGCTTCTGTTTTCTTGCTGTCGATACTTGAACAACCCTCCGCTGCACAGTACCTCATAGTTCAATGTTTAATTCTCTGATTTTAATTAAATTTTACACAGAGACTTACTCGTATTAGACACCCACCAGATAACAACTAGCGTAAACTAATCCATGATGTCTTCTTTATCGCACACCTTACCAAATGCTCACACTTCTTCTTCTTGGAATCTTGGATTTCTCGGTGCTTTTGTAACACTTTCCGAGGTCCAGAGTACAAATCTCTGCCATCCAAATGTCTGCTACCCGGACATACCGACAACCTGCTGCCCACCACCTGCACACTTCTCACCACCATGGGCGCAATGACGGTTATTTATACGCAAATGTGGATAATGAGATATTTGAGGGTCGACCCTTAAGGTCACACGTGCCCTTTTTTTCGCTTTTGTCCAACTAGCTGTTCGCAACAGTATTCTAAATCCTTTTCATCTGATCACTCCAAGATTTGTATAGAGATGACTAAAAAAATCGTTTTTAATTTGTTTTGTCATAAAATGCATTTTTGTGCATTTTATTGTGGATTTTTTCTTCGATCGTAACTTGTTAACAGATATTAGTACAGCTCTGAAATTGTATGTGAATATTCCACTTTTATGGATGAATCAAACAAGTGGTTACTTTTATTCTTATCACTTTTTTTCTTCGAAAAATCTTTGCTTTTCTTGAAAACTCAACTTGCTGCGAGACGAGTCTTCACGATTTTTCGGAAAGGAAAAGTGATAATAACAAAGTAATCACTTGTTTCATTCTTTCATAAAAAAGGAATATTCACACACAATTTCAGAGCTATACTTATACAGGGTGTTTCAGAACTATTGGATCAAACTTGTAGAGGTTATTCAGTGCAACAGTAGAAAACATTTGAGTATAGGGATCCATATCCGTCGCTTGTTGTTATCTTCAAAAACGATAAGAGAGATTGTTTTTTGTAGCTGCACTCCATATCGCGTTAGTCGTCTTATCATATTTGTGAAGTTTGCAAGAATTTGACAAAAATCAATTGTTGCTAATGGAAAACTTTACCAATCAAGAATTGGCGGATATGCATTTGGCATACGGAACAACAAGCTGCAATGTACGAGCAGCAGCGCGGTTGTATCAAGAACGTTATCCCGAACGACAGCATCCGGGATACAATAAGTATATTGCTATTCATCGGCGGCTCTCCGAGACATTCATGTTTAACACCAACATGCATAATACTGGTGTTGCTCGAACCTTAAGAACGGTCAAATTTAAAGAAGAGTGAGTTGCCGACGAACCATCAAGTAGCGCACGTCACGTTGCTGAGAATATGAATACGACTAAAGGCCTATTCATACTCAGTCGTGACGTGCCAGTGCTGTGAACACACGTGGAAGTGGCCGTTTTCTCAGTGCCCTCGACAACGCCGTACCGTGACCATCGCATTATTTTAGAACGATATTTTTCGATTTTCACGGCCGTGCTTTTATGTAATTTCGTGAATATTTTGATATAGTTGTCAGAGACATGAATGATGAAACACTAATTGAACTTGTGCGCGCACATTCCGTGCTGTAGAACCAGTCAAATTCAAAATACATGACTTTCCGTTTTCTTCTCGTTTCTTCTTCTTCATCTTTCGTAGGCGGTAGACGATCTCTGACTGTCGAACGCGGAGGACCACCCGGCGGATCTCGTAGGAGGGGCCAGAACGTGTGCATGTTCCCTCATCAGAGTCCGTGTGGCTTCCCCCCTTTCCCCTGTATTTCCCTCTATAGCACCACGGTACGCCATGGGTGTTTAGGCCTTAGGCCTTCGTGGTAGTTGGAGTATAAGAAAAAACAGAATCAATGCAATAATTGCAAGTTTGTCCTCTGAAAATTTTGCCATCTCGACCTCACGTGAACGCAAGTTCCCTGTCAGAGCGCGGAGAAAAAATACTGACCGGTGTGAATTGAAAACACTGTGAGCTCACGTCAGCGACAATCAGTGGCACGTCACGGCACTGACACGTCACGATTGAGAGTGAATAGACCTTAACGCTTCCACCTGGCGGGTGCTACACGATCAACAACTTTATCCTTACAACGTCCAGAAAGTTTAAGGATTGACTGCAGCCGATTATCATCCTGGAGTTCAATTTTGTCAATGGCTTCTTCGTCAAATTGCTGCACAACCAAATCCTTTACGCTATGTTTTATGGACCGATGAAGCCTCTTTCACAAGAGACGGTATTTTTAGTAGTAGGAATAGGCAAGTTTGTGACAAAGAAAATCCCCATGCAATTTTTCCTAGAAAACATCAGCAACGTTGGTCTGTCAACGTATGGGCAGGCATTGTTGATGATTATTTGATTGGGCCATACCTTCTACCGGAACGGTTAACAAGACCTATTTACCGGCGTTTCTTTGAGGAACTTCTTCCAGAACTTCTTGAAAATGTTCCATTGAACGTTAGACAGCGAATGTGGTTTCAGCATGTTGGAGCGCCGGCTGACTTTACAGAATGAATGAATGAATCTTGAAATTAGAGGCATTCCGGCCACCATAAGGAGCCAGTGCATAGGCCGATTAAGCGGACCCTTATGCACCTCTACAATCCTTAGATCACAAGCCTCGCCCTTTTAGCGAAGTTGAAAATCGCCTCGAGTCCAAGCCCCTTGACGTCCTGAGGGTCCAAAGTAATGGACCACAGTATAGTCTGGCTATAGTTGCTCAGAGCTTCACATCGACACAAAACGTGCGCCGAGGTCTCTTCCTCTATCCCGCAGCGTTCACATAAGGGATCCTCAGCCACCCCCGTCACATGCAGGTGACGCCTTAATGTGTTATGGCCAGACAACAGTCCCACCAGCAACCTTAGGTTGGCTCTATCCAGAGATAGGCAGAAGCGTCCATCCTTAGCACTGGCCCTTCAATAAGTTCCCGTGCCTGGCGGAGATGTCTGAAGATACTTCTCCATTTCTGAGAGTGTTGTCTTGCAACCCACGTCTCCATTTTCCTCCTAGCTTTATACGCGGACACTCCTAGAGCTGGCTCAGGACCAACGAGCTTGCTGGCTGATCCTGTCTTCGCCAGAGTGTCCGCCGTCTCATTGTTCCTTATCCCAGCGTGCCCAGGTACCCATATTAATGATACCGGATGCCTTGCTGCGAGGCAATCCAGAGCCTCCCTGCATTGCAATACAAGGCTCGAAGTAATCTTACAGGCACTTATTGCTTTCATTGCAGCCTGGCTGTCGGATAAGATTGTTATTCTTCTCCTAGGCTCACCCTCCTCCAGAATGTGAGATACACAAGCCAGAATCGCGAAGATTTTCGCCTAGAAAATAGTGGTGTATCCAACTGAGCCCTCTTCGGTGACCAAGCCGTCCGTGTACCTGACCTGCCCGCTCACTCCGGAGAGTCCCCGGCTACCGGCGTCCCACTCCTCCCTCGTAGGATACTCCACAATAAACTTGCGATTGAAGCGATATTTAGGGGTAATACGATCACCCCTGCTTAGAAGGACAGGGTCTTCCTTTTGCAGTTCGACTAAGATGGCAGTATGCCCCTTGACAGGATTCAAGAAAGCCTAGCTGCCCTGACTCCGCAGTCGATGAGCGACTACTCTCGCTTCACCGCGGATCACCAGATCCAACGGTGGGAGATCCAACAGAGCTTCCTTGCTGTACAAGTACGTGAGTATTTGGCTCAGCGGTTGGATTGCCAGAGGTGGAGCAGATTCTTGGCCTCCTAGGTCACCTGATTTAACGTCGCTAGAAGTCTACAGCGTTCAGGTTCAGGAACAGTAGTAAAACAGCGAAATCGTTCACAAAAACAATCAGATACAAGTTCGTGGGTATTGGCGCGCAACGTTTTCATTACGTCTCTTTGTCTTCCTGTTTCCATAGGGACTGATGCCGTTTTCCCATACACGCGCAGCGACTTATGCCATTCTTCCCCGGCACAGGGAATCTTATAGCTGTTGTTCTGTGAACGTAGGCCATTTTTACAATTTAAGAAGCTGATTATAAGATATCATCAGAAAGATGGCACCAAAATAAACTGAAAGCTCAATTTAGCCAAATAATGGACTAATGCTGTTTTTCCCCGGCACCCTTCATATGATACGCACAAAAAGCGCTAAATACTGTATTTCTTGGCAATAATTTCTGAAGCATGTCACATTACTTATACCGTAAATATTATATAATGAAAAAATCCATGTCTTGAAGTTCAAAAATAACTATACTAGTCTGGAATCGAACTTTTTATTTTTGAGTGGGTTATGGGCGCAACATGGCACTTATCAACCCACCTCCTTTAATTAGCTAATTACCATATCTCTCTCTGTTCAGTAGCTTGTGACCTGTAACCGACAATCTATCAATATATTTTATAATAAAATGCATCATCGCCAACTGACGTTGTAAGCAAAAGCTGGTATCCAGTTCTGATAGTACCTGCTCCAAATTTTGGTGACCACTAGCTACAGTAAGAGATGCCTACCCCTTTCGACCGAAATTGAAGAAAGCCATGCCACAAATTCTCATTACGTAGAAGCCTGAACCCCTTCAATGGTATACATGATTTAATAATCCAGCTGCGGCACTCCTAAGCCTTCTGTCATTTGAAAAGATGAGACTATAACAGCTCTTCACCCCTAAACATCCCCCTGTCTAATTACTGGAGGAATATTCAACATTCCTCCCTTTCCCACATAATGTCATGGCAATATCGTAGCTTCTCGACAATAGGACGTGATTGTGTCATTATACCCTTTAAAATAAAAAAATTAAAAATTTTCGCGCCGAACAAAAGACGGGCATAACAGTTTAGGAAGCAATTTGTAGGCGACTGCCGCATCTTCGGGTGGATCTAAGAAACAGGAAAGGGGTGCGAAAGTGGGTTAACATGCAAATTTCTGAGGGGGCTTTGTTTTGCCTATACATGGATATCTGGGTATTTTATTGTAAGTTGAAAGCATTGGTGTCAAGTAGACCGTCAAAACCTTTGAAGCAAATGATTTTACTTCCCATACCAACTAGTGAAGAGTTATTGTAAATACGAATGCTTTTTACTTCCCACGCCAACTGGCGCGAAAGTATTGTCATCGCGAAAATTTTCGGAAATGAGATATCAAGTTTTTTGGATGGCCTATGTGACCTGTACATAACAAAAAACCATCTCACTCATTTCCGTCGGTCTGTCTGTCTGCCTGTCGCTCTGTCCGCTAATGTAACCACCTATAACTTGAGAAGTATCACTCGGATTTTGATGAAATGTTTACACGATATACCGAGGATGCAAAGGATTTGTAGTTTTTGAAAATATGTCCAGTGGCCGCGGGGAAAAAGGCCAAAAACAAAAACATAAAAATCGTGACGTAAGTACCAATTCCTCATCCTCGAGATGGATTTTCTCACGTAAACCACCATCGCATTTTTTGCATCCCAAAACATTACGCATAAGTTACTCACCCCTTTCAAATATAAACAAGCACCCCAGTGCCGCATTGTACATCTTTTTTATCGCATACGGGATGAGACAACGCACTCGCCGCGGGTGATAATGGTGATAATATTTCACGTATATTATTCTGCAATTAATTTGGACCGTATTTTGAAAGTGTCCAGTGGGTCGGATACAACCGGGCACTTTGAATAAAGAGACGAAAATATTCTTGTAAAATGGCTTCTATATGATGGCCCCGCTTTGTTTGCCAGAGCTGTCATTATAGTCCAGGAACAGAAGACAAGGCTGGAGCTGGGACAAGGCCGAAAGCCAAGATGTCTTCTATAGCAACAATATTTCAGAATGATGTAACAGCTATCTAAGTGTGGCCGCAAGGTATCCGTCGTAATTGACGGGTTCTCCTCTCCATCCAACAACGTCAACGCGGGTGTTCCCCAGGGATCGGTCTTGGCTCCGACACTGTTCCTCTTACATATCAACGACCTCCTTTCCTGCACGATCAACCCAATACACAACTCCGCTGATGACAGCACTCTACATGCAGGAATTCAGAGTGACAAGCCGCTGAGCTGGAAAAAAGAAGACTAGCTACGTCTTCCTCTCTGACAAGCGACCTGGAGGTTATCACTGCCTGGGGATGCGACAATCTTGTACAGCTTAATGGTTCCAAAAAATACTTCAGTACCTTGACGAACAAAAAGCGTCCTAGCGCTCATCCTGTTTCGATTGATGGCTGGGTTCTGCCAAGGAGCCATTGATTTCGGCTGGTTGGAGTCCAGATAATCGAGGACCTGATCTAGGCGAGGAGATGCCGTCGTGTGCCACTCGGAAGATTGCCTCTTTGTCTCGGGATCATACTCAAAGATCCACGACTCGTCACCTGTGATTACGTTATTCAAAAATTGGGGGCCACTTTCACACATGTTCGAATTTCCTTGACACAATTCCACTCGCCGCAATTTCTGGTCGTCAGTGAGCACTTTTGGGACCACCTTCGCGCACACCTTGCGCATGTTCAAATGCTGTGTCACAATGTCATGAACCACAGATTTTGGTAAATTTAACATCTGGGCAATTAAACGAATACTTAGTCGACGGTCTGAGTTCAAAACTTTGCGCACACGAGTCACATTATCGGTGTTTGTCGAAGTCGAAGGTCTTCCAGTACGGTCTTCATCAGCGACCTCTTCCCGGCCCTCCAAAAAGGCCTGGTGCCACCGAAACACGCCACTTCTTGCTAAAGCAACACCTGGGCAAACCTGCTTGATCATATCAAACGTCTCTGTCGCCGATTTACCGAGTTTCACACAGAATTTAATCGCGTACCTCTGCTCTTACGAACGCTGCATTTTCGGCTTGCACCACTCACAGAAACACGTCGCGCGAAAATGCCTGTCTTGACTCTCCTAGTGCTCGGAGACAACTGACCAGCCGCTTATTCGTTAGCTAGGGACGCCCTCTGCCGAATCCAGTCGGTGCACGCACACTCCAAAGTACAGTCATGGCGGAAGAAAATGAGTCCTATTACTTTCCGGACAAACCCTGTATGAAGCAATAAGAAAATACCATCGCAGCTTTTCGCCAGATGAGATAGAAACTGCCGCATCAAAATTCAGTAAAGATGAATAAATGAAAATATTTTAAGTTTGTATCAAAGTTGCATTATTTCATTCAAAAATAGATTTTTAACGTCAAAGTACAATGGACTTTGCATAAACTAGTCAAGTCCAGTAATCTTACCCTCAAAGATCATTTATTTTTTTCTTTACAGATAGATGCATTCGAAAAATAATGCAGCAGAATTATCTTCAATTGGTAAAGAATACGAAAACCAAAAACGGTTTTTTGCGTTTCCTCGACAATTTTCCTGATGTAACTTGACTGGTTTATGCATTAGACCCCTCGCTTGACCGTTTTGATGGCTTGCCCAAATCTAGAATATTAGTGTCAGTAAAACATTTGATCCAAATCTGCCTGGACTATTGCAGTATGAAATAGGAGCGGGCCTATGGAATCAGGGGCCTGAAAAAATCCTGTGAAGCACCAACGATGATGGTCCACGATTCGCGATTGGAGGGGGAGCTATTAAAGCCGTCCGACCCGGATGGCTGTTTGAATTACAGTAATTTAATACTTAGCGGGCAATTTCAGCTTAATTATAGGAATAAGTCATTGGTATGGCGTGCTCATGCTGGTCTTTTGACATTAGCCTAGTCGTGGTCAAGCTCATTTGAATATAAAAAGGAAGGGTTGAGGTGTGGGTACTGAAAAAAATTTAAACTCGGTTCTTCCCACGCCGATTGTTACTCCCTACGCCACTGGGTGAAGAATTATACTGCCCTACTAATAAAGAAAATTCAAAAATTGATATATTTGCCTCAAACGAATAATCATTTATGCTACATATTTACATAGAGAAATCCCCGTATTTTACGTTTTTAAATGTCTTATGAAGTAAAGTAGTTTCCCCGTAAACATTAAAAAATGTATTTAGACTTAGTATAAGCCCCTCGCATATTACAGTTATTTCTGTAAGCATTTTGCCGCATAAATGGTCACATTATTGTTGTTAGTGGCAAGCATAAAAAAAAAGTTGCTTTGGTAAGTTAATACGATATTTAAATGTATAAAATGATTGACTTGGCGAAATATTTATCATAATTATATAGTTAAAACCAAGCTTAAGCCGAATTTGAATGATACATGGTTTTAACTAATTATTCTTAACATAATGCACATAGTCTTACAACGTTTCAGAGATTCCTGCTCATTGCAAATATAGTTTGGAGAGGTTGCATCCTGTAGGCGATAAATGGTTGTTAATCGAGGTCGCTGATCTCAGTGATACTACGCACCTCCTTGACACAATAAGTCACATATTTTCACTACATCTTCCATGGAAACAGAAATATGTTTACACAGGGTCTTCAAAAAATAGACGGAGTTATTTTAGAGGGTTATTCCTCGTTAAAGAATGTAGAAAAAGGTCTTAGGAACATGGGTTCGAGAATGCAGAGTTTTCAAGGTACGGGGTGATAAATTTAGATTTTTTTTCAATTAATATCTCATTTATACTTTATGTCATAGTACCTATTGAGAAAGTTGCAATAACACTCTTTCCTGGGGATTTTTTTTGATTTTTTTTTTAAGGCAATTGTAATTTTTTCAGCAAAAATTACTGGTCTAATTTTGTTCAATAAAACGGTTTTCATGTTTTTCTGGAAAACGAAGTGTGATACAAAAAAATACAATTGGCGAAGGAATTATATTTTTAGATGCTTAATTAAACAACAAATATTAAAGTTACAAAAAAGGCGGTGGCGTACATTTTTTTGCCAATAATATTCGCTAAGATGTCCCCCGGGACGCTAATGGACCTAATAATTGTAACCTATTGAAAAGAACAGAGTAAATATTTTTCAAGATAATAATGAAAAAAAATTTTCTTAAACATTTATCACCCTGTATCTTGAAAACTCTGCATTCCCGGAGTCATGTTTATAGAAACATTTTTCATATTTTTAACAAGAAGTCACCCTATAATTTCTCGGTCTATTTCACGAATACCCTGTATAGTTTGATAAGTAGAGGTCGAAGATTCATCGTACCTAGTCACGACTAGATCCCGCCTTTTGAAACGGCTTGACTAATCCTTTTTCTTTGAAACCTCCAACGAATACGTATTGAGTATAGAGTCAATCTACTTAACACGACTTTTTAGTAAGGCATGAAATCGGAAAAACGTAGTGCATATTCTTTGGAATCAATGGACCCCCAAGTAATACGGAATTTAACATCTTATAGCTAGTACAGAAGAATTTCAATTTCGCCTTGGAAATTGAGGAATAAGCCAGCACCTGCAAATTTAGTTTTTTTTAGATCTAATTCATTTTAGATCAGTCACAATTAAGCATTTTATCTCACCCGGCATTATTTTTTCTTAAGATGGCGAGGAATCCATATCAAAGTCATTTTAATGAAAACCCCTTTCCACGTCTGACATTGACAAACTGTAGAGTGAGAGAATTAGTATGATCACTTAGTTGAAAAGGTATTGTTATTATTCGCACGCTGCTGTTATTTTCGAATAATAATGGAGAAGGATCAGTTTTTGCAAGTATCAAAAAGTAGCATCTTATAGTCTGGACACAAGAAATGACAGGGAATAGTATTATCAGGTCGTAATATCGTACTAATAGTGGAACTACAAGACAAGCAATGCATCCAAAGACTAATATTTTTATCGATATGATCTCTTGAACTAGAACTTCATGGCATGCATACTTTGTGCAATAATGTCGGTGAAAAAGTTGTTTTTGGATATTCATTTCCATAGTTAACTTTAACTACATCGTTTTCCATGATAAAATATTAATGTGACATTATTTTTATGGATAATTGGTTGTAATGTAATGGATAGCAATTTTATGCCTTATTGATACACTGTATGAAAATATACTAAGTGACATATAAATCCGAACACCCAGTTTAAATGGTTTTATTTTAATAAAAGTTGGTGAATGTATTTATCTTACTGTAAATAACAAGTGAAAAAATTTTCAGCCTTATCAGTTGGACATTCCGGTTATATACTGCTTTTTTTTAATTCACTAACGCTCTAAAAATGAATATTTCAGCCGCAGTAAAGAACCAACGTTGGCGGATTTTGCTTCATCCTTTACGATCGGTTACGATGCCTAGAGTACGGAGACCTGTACGATTTCGTCAACTTAGTGAGTTTGATAGGGACCGTATAGTCAGACTTCGGGAAGCTGGACTTTCTTTTCGGGCAATTGCAGTTAGAGTGCAAAGAAGTGTAGACGCTGTGGTTAGGTGTTGTCAGGCATGGCTTCGAGAAGGCCGTACGCAAAGAGCAAGGGGCACTGGACGCCGCCGTAGAACAACAGACCGTGAAGATCGCCGCCTAAGATTATTGGCCTTAAGGGACCGTTTCTCCACTACCAGGTCCATTGCAAATGAATGGTTTGCAGAACACGAAAGACCTATTGGCATGCGAAGTGTTTACCGACGAATGAGAAGTTTTGGCTTGTTTTCATACCGGCCACACTGGGTCCTCCTTTTAACTCGAGAACACCGACGTAATCGCCATGAGTGGTGCAGACAACGGTCACTCTGGGAACAGGAATGGAACAGTATTGTCTTTAGTGACGAGTCTCGATTTTGTTTAGGCATGCACGATGGTCGTGCCAGGGTTAGAAGGCGACGTGGTGTAAGGAGGAATCCACAGTTTTTTGTTGAAAGACATGTTCATCACACTGTTGAAGTTATGGTTTGGGGTGCTATAGCTTATGGTTCCAGGTCACCTTCACCTTCACCACCTTCAGACTCTAGGAGCACTTCGAGAGGAGTTGGTGGTTGCCTGGAATGAGATACCACAGGAGGACATTGACCATCTGATCAGAAGCATGCCTAGGCGCGTTGGAGAATGCGTAGCACATCAGGGTGCATCCACACATTATTAAAGGTCAAAGGGCTTTAAAGCAGTGCAATCATTTTAAAATTTTTATCATTTACTTATTATGCTTCATTAAGTACTTATACAAAATTTTATTAAAATAAATCCATTTAAACTGGGTGTTCGGATTTATATGTCACTTAGTATATGTAATCATTAATTATCTACATTGACCAGTCTCTACGACTCTCGCATACCCTTTCATTCATCCTAGATACTAACTGTACCTCATGAAAAAAAAAATATATACCGAGAGGATGGTTATCCAACTAGCAAATAAATTTTATAATTTTCGACCGTCGCGTCGGTGCTATTTTATTTTAGAACCGCTTTACTGCTCTTAGAATGTAATTTGGTTTTAATATAATTGCCAGCAAGGCAATTGAGCTTTTAAGAAATATTTTGCTGTATAAGGTAGTCGTAAGAATGTCCTTAGAGCAAATCTACAAAACAGTTTTAGGACAAATTTTGATACTTGATAAATGTCTGCACAAAAATTTTATGACATTCAAGCTTACCGAATAAATTTATTTCCTAACAAATCCGCATATTTCAATAGGTATGTAGCTATAATGATAACATATAAATACTCAGGATATTGAACTTAACAAATTCGAGGTTACCATGCATTAACAAACGTTCAAACCTGCTATTAAATTTAACAGCTAGAAAATCGACCTATTATTTGTCGCATTCCCATTGGCTAAGGAGATAACCAGCCTATTATATGTAAATTTATAAGAAAAAGCAAAATACATGAATGTTGCCCTGTCAAATTTAAATCGGCCCTAATACTGGTATTACCCAATACGAGTTTATTCGTTTGCAAACATCAATAAAATTGTTTCATTAGCAGTGTCTGGAACAATTATAAAATCAATTAATTAATATTTTCTTTCTGATTCTGCCGCTTGTTAAAGCATATTGCACTCCCGACTTCCCAACTAAGAAGTACATTTAATGCAGGAATATGGATTTCAATGCATAACCATACTCCGTTTTGAAATTAAACAAACTTAAAGACGTTCCAGAATTATCTAAGAAAGACGTAGAACGCGACATACTTCATATCAATTTCCATTTTCAAAACATTCCATGTACTACTCAAACAAAGGGAAGGAATGCTTCTATAATATTTGCTGCTTATACTTGCAACAAGTGAATTAGTAGGTTAAGTATTTATTTGCGATATGTTTTAGTACTTTAACCTAGTTGCAGTGGCGAAGCGTCCATGTAACCATTGTTACGATTGGTAACAGTTAGAAATCTTAAAAATAAATATTTTACGAAAATAATGCGCCCTATAGTGTCTAGATTTTGCGTACACGATGAAGCTCACCCGCCTCGACTTGGTTGTCGGTTGTTACCATTTTGATTTATGGATACACTTGGTAGTCTGTCGGGGACCGTCGTTACAGGCTCGTGTCTGATCGCGGTCGCCCGAAACATGGATGAGTGTCGCTGCGTAATTGATCAACTACTTGAAAAGTCATTCTCCTTGTATCATTTTTAAGAAAAAAAGGAGATCATTGAAAATTGAAGACCAACGCGTATTTTAGATAATTTTAATAAGGAATCAAAAAACGTAGTTTGATATTTTAAATTTAACTTGTTTATGTGGTTGTAAAAATACAGATTGTATTGTTGGCGATGTCTTCTGTTTTATACAGAATAAAATGCAGCGGAGTCAACGATTTAAATAGTTTTAGGGCTCTAAAGAGGAGACATAAAATTTCTCCGTTACATGTGAGATGTGTAGCCAATTTAATTCAGTTTGGCAAAACAAGAATCGAAAGTTGTCTTAACCAAGCTTTTAGGCAGCACACTTCTAGATCCCGTATATTTTTTGGCAAAACAGGAATTACCGTTCATTTTGAAAGGCATGACTCTGACAATAGAGGAAATTACAGGGAATTGTTAAGATTCATTGCCAAAACAGATCAAAAATTTTCCGAACATCTAGAAGTGTCGACTGTTTTTTCGGACGGCTTGGATTTGTCATAAAATAAGACGATGAGGTATATCAAGTGCTCCAGATGCTCAGCTCAGGAATGTTCTTGATTTAAAAATAGTTTAAATAAAATACCTAAAATAAGCAAAAACTTATATTTGGGAGGTTCAAAATAAACTTTTTTTAATAAGATTTTCACATCTGGTTTTGGTAACAGTTTAGGAAAAGTCACGTGTCGCCACTGCCTGGTTGTATGAGCTGTCCCCATAATCACGTACACTTGTAATAAGTAAATCGTTTACTAGACTCGATTAAGCTATGGCGCCACTGAGTACAATTAATTTAATCAAGAAAATTTTCGAAATTGAGATATTATATTCTTTGAATGCTACATGACATGTACATCACAAGAAACCATTGAACTCATTTCCGTCGGACTGTCTGTCGGTCTGTCCGCAAAAACACCAAAAAAGCGCTTAATCTTCGTTTCAGAGGCTCCTGTTCATTTTCTGAGATTTTTTGTACAATTTGAAACTTGGAGATTGTAGGGGGTAGGGGATTGTAAATGTAACGTACTTGCAACGTACGTGTACTTATTGCCATTTTTTATTAACAGCAAGTAAGTTAATTTCAGATGAACCAGTTTGCTCATAGCAAGCGGTCAGTCCAGTAACGAGCTTTTTATGAATGGAGCGGTGTACACTTTTTCACTTATTCGAATACATAAACTAAACTGTAGTCAATCATATTCGATTGACAACCCTCATGGCGTTCTTCCGCATGATTTCGCATGGAGCAAAGAAAAAATGAATTGCTCTGAGGGTGTGTAATATCAGCACGTGTTGATCGCCACGAAAAGATGACGCCGGTCGTTGATCAGAACACAGGGATGGACCAGATTTGAAGGTCATACAATTTTTCAATAAATAAAGTTTTAGACAGTTTTGGATATCCTCTTTGCAAACTAACAAATTTTTTCAATAAGAATATGGACCTGAGCTGCAATAAATAAACACAAAGCAGTTTTCACTAAAAGAAGTTACAAATGTTATACTATTTTGGAAAAGGCAATCAATAGATAATGTGTAAGGTCATTTGCTGATTTAGTCTGGTACATTTTGTTGTCACACTAATTAGTAAAATTTTAGTGAAGGTTTTCGCATTGCAACCAAATGTAATAATTTGTTTTTTTAGCAAGCCTTGCTAGTTTTCAATGAAACAAATAGTCGGCTGTCTCAACCAACTACTAATGGAAGCCCAGGAAAAAAATTATAAGTTAGAAGCTCTTTATAGCCATAACAGGCAAGAAAGGAGCAAACAATAGGGATTTTTTCGAAAAAAGCTAAAAGTTACAGTATCTCGAAAACTAGAAAACTTTTACTGAGGTCATGTTGATTTTCTCTGCTTGATCTGAAGCCAATCTACCTCCCATGACACTGTGGGGTGTTATTTCTGAGATACCCTGTATATATGTATAAATACTATGCATAAATTATTATTTATATTGGTGGTTAAATCAAAAGTAATGAAAGTGACAACTGACTGGATCTTGGATCTTGAACCACACTCTTATATCATAATGTGTCTGTTATACAACAAGGATAATAGCTAGAGATGTATGAACATTATATTTTGTATCACTGAGAGTCTTTAGTAGAACAGAAATATTTGCCATCAAGTATCAAGTAGCTTGAAAACGTCTGACCTCAAGTCAAGTAGAACAATAAAAAAATCAAGTCTTGACTTGATGAATCTCTAATTGACAGCGCGCCAGTCCGCCATTTTACATTCGATTTAAAAAAAAATTCTAGAGGGCGCCCATCCGCCACCTTGAAGTTTCAGTTTTACAACCCTTGCTATGCACCGCTAAAATGCGTCCATTAATAAAATTAATTAGGAAGCTTTGACGGGTCTATCGCGCAAACCGCCTGGATGCTGGTTGCCGACTCAATACCAAGCTTCATCCGTCGACGCACCGAAAGGGCATCGACCCTCTTTTTAGCTGCTTTTCATTTCAAAGCCATAAAACCATCGTCGTTCTTAAAGGGATCGATAACATTTTGAATTTGAGTTTGATAATTTCACCCCTTAAAAAATAAGTAGGGGACAGCTTTTTGAGAATATCTTTTTATGAATCATGCACAAATCGTAAATAGTAGGGCCATCGGCGGCTGGATACGGTCCTGTATGTCGGCGTCACTCTATGTGTGTGGATATGGATGCGGGCGGTGTGTACGCACGTATTGTTTGTCGAAATGCAAATGAGGTTTATGCATCAGGGTTAGCGGACCACCGGTCACTACACACTACACAGCGCACCACCACCGCTCCTGCTAGATATTAATACCCGTTCGTTTGATTAATTATGGAACGCTTCAACCCCACACGAAGCTTTCCCCGGTATTTGACGCATGAAGTGGGTTCGCAGAAAGAGAAAATGTGTCACGAAGTGGATACTAAAACTGATCCTTCATAGGGAGATTAGACAAATCTACTCTTACAATGGATTGGTGTACCACATTAAATATAAGATGCATCTAAATCCTATCTCACAACTATCAAACCAGGCTTAACCAAAATTCAGTATCTGTGCGAAAATCTAAAAAAAACATCGGACAAAGATCTCTTCTCTTTTTAGGCCCAACATTTTTCAGTCCGGCATCAATAAAGGTTATTAAAACATCAAAAAGTTTTAAAAAAGAAATCAAGTCATACAGGAACTTGATCCATAAACTTACAGACACAAAAGAGGATCACTCTATTTCCTACAATTTTCTATCCGTTCAAAGTAATAAAGGAATAAATTGGCAAGACGCAAAGCAAAGTGTGGTAAGTATGTCTTTGACGTGGTAAATAGCAGTTAAAAGTTGACAATTATAGTTTTTTTCTACCAACTGCGCATGATTTCGTACGAAATTTAGTACAAACGTTTCTTTACATGTCAGACAGGATTGTAATTGGTAAGAAAATTGGGAACCAAATTCAGTAACGAATTTTTTTACGAAATTTGGTACCAAATTATGATCATAATTTTATGTCATGGCAGACGGCATCTAAACTCAAAGCAATTTATGCATATTATGAGTGTAATTATTTAGTGTATTTATGTTTCAACTGCATTTAAGGAGAAATATCGTAAACATCAGCAATTTGGTATTAAAAATTGTGAGGATAATTTAGCTAAACCTTACACATAGAAAAATATTTTTTTTACACTTAACTATGTACATTATAATACCTGCACTATTTAACGTTTGTGTAGTTACCGATTTGTATTTTTTCCGTTCTCATGTAAGCCCATGCGCAAGCTCGAACTTCTTTGTGTAGTGTATGATAATTGTAAGATAACGATTTTATACCGGGTGACTTTGAAGTTGAGTCATTAATTTTCAGATAATGATTGTAGAAGGAAGATAAACCAAAATATGTGTATAAAAATAAAAAAAAATAAAAAAAAAATTTACCTTGTTTTATAAAGTATCCTCCCGACAAGCATTTCAGTGCGGACCTGTATTTGATCGTGAGGTCTTGGAGCACCGGCATGCCCTCCCCTGTGAGGTCTTAAGTCACCTGATTCACGAGCCCGTTGTACTACATTAACAAAGGCACGAGGGGTTGGTTGCACTCGATTGGGAAACCGATCCGCATAAATATGTGCCATTTTTTATTTCGTTTGAGCCACGCAGCAAACACCACTATTCACTCACGCGTTACCGACTGACACATCGACAGAATAAAAACGTTTCAAATTCTTTCGCTTTTTTGTTTCCGATGCGATGAACCGATAAGGCGGAGTATATCCGTTGTTGCCAAACACGAGCACATAATATTATTATTGAGACAGGGCGGTACTCAAACTTCTAAAGGGCTATAACTTTACCACAAAAATGTTAAAGGAAAAAAACATTTCTTTTGATCAGATCTACTCACTGTTAAAATAAATGACTCAACTTCGAAGTCACCCTGTATATGTTATGCACATGTACATCACGAACCATTTCACTTATTTCCGTCTGCCTGTCTGTTCGTAAATCCTTGGCCCGTCGATAACTCGGGAAGTACTGCTCAAATTGTGATCAAATTTGCCTCACAAAGCTACTACTATGCCAAAGACGAGAAAGCATTGTAGGCTTTGAATATCCGTCCGCTGGGGTCGGAGAAAAACGGCAAAAACGAGGATCATTTTCAGAAAATTTATTGCAAGTGTTGAAAATTGGATGTCGTATGTTGCAATTTTATAATAATCTGTAATCTTTTCTATATATGCGGGACAACGCAACGAGCGTATGTCAGTCTGCTTCGAATGCTGGGGAATAACTGAATGGTGATGCGTGCATTTGTGATTGCAACCCCATGCTGGGTTACCACGTTGCTCGATGGTCGTTACTTTCGGTAGAGCGGTAGACTAGATCGCAAAGTTCTCAAGAGACTTTTCACTAAGACGGACTAACTTGCGCTGAATATAATTCTTTATGAATTGATAAGAGCGTTGCGTAGAAAGTGTAAGGTCAACCTTCTTAAAAAGTTAGATTTATTAAAAAACGATTATTCGTTATCATTTTGTTACCAAAAATCTATCTATATTATTTATTCAACAATGAAAAAAATAACTTTTTTACTTTTAAATTGGAAATAATAAAAATAACTTAATTTATTAAATAAACTAGCTTCTGGTCCGGACCTGATTCCTGCCATTGTATTGAAGAGGTGTGCAGCGGAGCTTGCTCCAGTTCTTTCGCGTCTCTTCCAGATATCATATGAATCCCGCTCTTTCCCAGAAAACTGGAAATTTGATCATGTCCAGCCCATCCCAAAAAAAGGATCTGAGACCGACTCTTACATGGCTCTGCTTTCTGTTATAAGTAAGGTGATGGAGAGGTGCATAAATCACGAGCTTCTGGACTACCCCGAACGTCACGACTTGATCAGCGACAGTCAGTATGGTTTCCGGCAACAGCGATCCACAGGGGGCCTTCTAGCTCACGTCACACAATTGTGGAGTAAACTCATTCAGTCTTATGGTAAGGGTTATGTCGTAGCTCTTGATATGACAAAAACGTTCGATCAACTGTAGCACGCTGTCCGCTTAAGCAAACTTCCATCGTATAGCCTTCCAGAAAAGCCTTGCAGATGGGTAGCTGACTTTCTCTCTGGCCGCAAGATATACGTCATAAATGATGGGTTCTCCTCTTCATCCCACAACGTCAACGCGGGTATTCCCCAGGGATCGGTCTTAAGCTCGACACTGTTCCTCTTACATATCAACGACCTCCTTCCATGTACGATCAACCCAATCCACAACTTTGCCGATGACAGCACTTTACATGCAGGAATTCAGAGTGACAAGCCGATCTCTGCCGCTGAGCTGGAAAAAAGAAGACCAGCGACGACTTTCTTTCTGACGAGAGACCTGGAGGTTATTACTGCTTGGGGACGCAACAATCTTGAAGAGTTTAATGCTTTAATGCAGAAGACTTGATCTCGTCGATAGCGGCAGCTGCTGAGAAAAAGCTAGGCTATTTGTTCAGGGCTAAGAAGTACTTTTCTCCTCATAACCTTCTCACTCTATACAATGGCCAGATAAGACCTAGCCTCGAATATTGCTCACACGCTTGGGCTGCTGCCGCTTCGACTACATTATTTATGCTCGATGCTGTCCAGACGAGGGCTGTCCGACTAATCGCCGACTCTTTTCCAACAGACAGTCTCGGAACCCTTTCGCACCGGCAGGCTGTCGGCGATCTAGCTCTCTTCTACATCCAGAACTGACCGATACGACCGCTCCTTTGTCCCGAGGGTGTCGAAATAACCAAATTTCTCTAGAATCCTCATAGAAGGTGTCTCGGCATTTAGGCTTCTGCAAGCGTGGCTGCTTCGGTATTAAAAAACCCCTAATAAATAAGGTACAAAAAATCAATTTCTCCTAAAAACAGATAATAAATTTACTTTCACAATACTATTAAATATAATAAAATGTTCTCAAAAAACAATACGATAGATTTATTTATTTTGAAAATTTAAAATTTAAATTTTCAATAATTATTAATTTTCAAGTTAAATTGAATTCCACAATTAACTTTTTGATATAACTAAAATAATTTTATCAAGCTCTTACTTGCCTTCCAATATTCACTTTTACGACTTATTTCATTTTAAAATGTAAGCGCTATATGGACATATATTCTATATTTTATTAAATAAATTTATTGTAACCCGTTTCACCTTTGTTCTATCTTTCGCAGAGTACAAACTGCCTACAAGTTCCAAATAAATGGATAAATAAAGGCCACGCGCTGTTTCGCACGCTTCAAATTTCTGAAACAATGAATCAATAAAAAATACCTTACACGGTCCTAGACAATAGATATAGCTCCGATTTTTATGTGTAGACAATTGACAGAGTGCCGAGGGGGGCGATTTGAAAAAGTTCTTCAATAGCGCGGGACCGTCACATCGATGTTTACGGTGTCTCCCTCGTTAAAATTCAAATATATCTCAATAAGAGCTAGGTTGTTGATACCAGCCTCTGCGGGGCGGCATTTCGGGACAATCGTGGATCTTCTGAGGCCACGTGCCACCCTCTAGTGCCCACTTTCGCCACGCCAAGACTCCTAATGCAATTTCCGATTGTCACATCGAGTAATTAGCATGACACGGACTCGCTCGAGGGCTGTTCACACTAGTGTTTCCACACAATTATTTCCCATCTTCGGCGCTATTGAATTTGTAGTTGTCGCGAACACTTCATATTTCGCACACATTCGATTGAGAAGCGCGCTTTCGAATGAAAACGTCATTGATAAAGTCATTTGGAAATTGCTGCTTCTAGTAACAATCATTAAACTCAACATATCTAAGTATAGGGTGTTTTCGAACTTGAGTGATTTATTTTAACTGCTTGTAGGGACCATAAAACACCTATAGAATAAAAGTTGCATAATATAAGAAATAGTAAAAGAATCGAAATTTAAAAAAATAGGAATGTTATTACACAGCTTTTTTGATATTCTCGGCCACTGCCGTGTAAAATCCTAGCTTTTTTGTTTACTACTCTTATCATTTATCTAAATTTGACAAACTTTTTGAGCCGTATTTATAAAAGATAATCATATTATTGGAAGCATAAGGTAAAAGTATAAGGTCTTGCTTCAGAGAAAAAGGTAGAAATATAAGAATTCCTTGTTTTAATATTCATAATGATTACCTTATACTCGCGAGAATATCCTCCAAGAATTAGTAAAAGGTTGACTGGTATTTGTATCTTGAGCGACATGTTCTGACTTGTTCCAGCTTGTAGTTGACGTGGGAGTTCGTTCACTTAGCATCACTGACAGTTGTACTCCAGAGCTTACATAGACCGATCCGTATTTTTACTGGATACAGTCTTTTATCAAATTAATAAGCATGTCATCCTCAAGTGATGAGAAAACTATATAAAATAATGGCAACGACCCGCAGTTCATCGCACATGAAATTGCCATTGCTCCTTGAAGAAGATGTTGAAAAAATACGAATCAACATTCGGTAAACCATTAGGTACTAAAGGCTATTAAAAAAAATAAACAACATGAAATGAAGATTGAAGAAAAAACAGAGCTAAAAACACTGGTAATAAAGCAATTAAATTGTTAGATTGGAAAAGAAAGTTGCTGAAAGCTATGGAGGGTGACTGTGAGCCTGGGAAAATTAGAGGTTCCATTCAGGTTGGTAGTGTTCAAGAAGAAGGAAGTGAACTATATACCGAGCGCAGTGAGCAAACAGTTAGTATTACAGGGCCAGCAATTCAGAAGACATTGCCACCAAAAGGAAAATTAGCAACAGAGAAATACGAAATTAAGGAAACCAGAGGGTTAACCACAAAAGAACTGCAACGTCTAGTGCTGTTACAGCAGTACCAAACAAGTATTTTACAACAAGAGTATTATAAAACGAAATATGAAATGATGCAGCGTCAGAAGCCACCTGTAACTTAATGATGTCCACGAAAATAAAACTTATCATAACTTATAAATACACTTTAATCAGTAAAACTATTTATTATAATACTCAAGTTTCTTCTTATTTGTTGACCAAGTTGGCGGAGAGGAAGTTCGTCAGTCTCATGACTTCCTTCATCTTCAACTAACTCAAAGTCAGGATCGCCCAAGCTCCTTCGCAACATTATGGAGTACAATACAAGCAATAATAATTATTTTCGGCACATTCTCCAACTTTACGCGACAAACACGCTGTATATATAATAATATCTCTTTTATTGAAAGTTATCTCACTATTTTACTATATGTTCTATAAAAAAGTTGAAATCATTTCATGATATTACTATTCTACAATATTAATTACTATAACATTTACCTGTTCAACTTTTTCCAGGATATAATTGAATGATTCATGATTCATTCTGATTTACTGAAAAAGGCGGTCGGGGTCAGCTACCAACGCCTTGGACAAATGATGATATTCACCATAATGTACCCTCTCACGATTTATGGGGTGAATACCAACTTCCTTTTTGGTGATTATTTTAATTACAGAGCTGTCCAATGCAATAAATTCATCTTCAGATGATCTAGACACCATTTTGACGCGAAGGCTATGGTGGAACTTACAGGGGTCCGGTTTTATTTGCTTTTTTCTCGTCAGCACTGTGTCCATGACCAGCGCCGAAATTCGATACCGATCGGCGCTGGTTGCCGGTAAGGAGGAAACCAGCTTAGACTGTGTTTTCGCCCTTAGCGTTATATCATCGACTTGTTCTTAAACACCTATGACAAAGTGCAGCTAAAGATGTGGCATTGGTATGAACATCAGAAAATTGTCTAAAACTAATTACCATACGTCGTTGAAAACATCCCTATACATGAGGTAGCTTCCTCGGCGCTCAATGTTTCATGGAGCATCGTTGGATGAAGATTTATTTCACCCCTCTGATGGTGTGCGTGCACGTATTCATGTAAAAGAGCCGTTTGAAGGAAGCCGGCAACGAGCGCGTCGAAAGCTATGAACGGTATGCCACAAGTGAGTGAATTGGAATTCCTGGTTTGGTGTCAGACGCTAATTCAGCCCTTACCAACGACGTTGTAGAGTCAGATGGTCGGAATATATCTCCACGGCCCGGTTTTATTATCCGTTTACAATATCTCAATGCCGAAAATGATACGATTTGTGTAAGAAGGGCCTTCAAGAAATCCTTCATAAATCACCTAGCTTAGATACAAAAACCTATTTTTATATAGGGTGTCCCAGATTCGCTTCTCTATACAGGTATCTCGGCTCTTGTTATTCCAACAGAAAAGGTTGAATGGGGAAAGTTTTAGAGGAAACTTAGTGCTTTCGACAACCGGATTTAGATTTATGATCGGGCATCTAGTTTTCAAAATATCATCGAAGAACCGAAAATGGCGGAATTCGTTTTTTGTCAGTAAATCCAAAACGGTTAATTTGATTGCTATCAAAATGTGACATTTTTTTAAGAAAAATAAGACATGACATGTCTCAATCGTCTTTTGTTTTCCAGTAACCCGTCTCAACTTTTATTTTTTATATGGCCGCTACATTGGATTTTTTCATTTCTGAAAAGAGTGTAAAATTTCCAGTCTAGTGTTGTCTCACAAGTGCATATAAAATTGGAGTATCACCGAAATATCGTCACACGTAATATTATGTATTGGTTTTTTTCTAACGAGGTCATGATTTATTTGCCAGAAAATAACATTAATGTCCAAGGCATAAAAAACACTTGAATTTTCAATAGAATACTAGTATTAACTTCTCAACAAGTAAAATGTTTTGGAGCAAATTTCCAACTATGAGTATGTTGAGTCAGAAATATCGTCGTAAATTTATTTTACACTTGAACAAACAGACATTTTACCATATTGTAATGTAATGTAAAATATAATTATGTAGGTGGATACTAATTTAAAGATTTGTAAAATAACGTTCATTTGCATCCAAACATGTTTGGCAATTGGTTTTTCGCTCAGGCACATTTCCGCGGAGATGTCCGCTATCCCACAAGTACAAAGTACAAGTTTTTACGAATTTGAAATCGCGATTCGAGGATGCGTGCATCTCGATGGCTCACATCTCAATGAAGTTATTTTTAACCTGATATAAGCCTTACATCCTGAATAGAGGATAGTTGCTATGCTTTCGTTTGTTGCCCCAGAAAGCAGGCTGATGAGTTTCCAAAAATCTAACTTAGACCCTTTAAGAAAAAGGCTGGTTACGAATATGTACAACAATGGCATTAAGCGGATCAAGTCCGTCAGACAAGTCAGTATAATTAGTCCATAGCATGCTTTCCCTGGCCTGTCCGTAGCACCATAAATCTAGAAACGTCACGTCACTTCTCTCCAATATCTGAAAACGTGATGCGTAACCCGCGGCAGAGCGCCCACAGAGCACCAGTCACGCAGGACACATACGAAAACCGACATGCCGGCCGCAGTCTCTTTGAAGTCAGCTACGCAGGGACGCTTATCGAAATCGTTTTTCGTTTCTGGGTAATATTTGATGTGCGAAATATGTCTAATAAGTGCATAGGATTATAGAGGTTGGTAGTGTGTTAATATAAACTCTATGTGTGAGTATTTCAATGCGATGTGTTCCGTTTCTCGTTTTTTGGGATCGAGAAAACTCTGTATTCGATTGTTACCTGTGAGATCAATATGTTAAAAGCTATTACCATATTTCAAATACCGGAACACTTGTATACAGTTATTTGTGTTTTTCTTTTCTTCATGCTCCTTTGTTGTTAAATTAATGATTTGTTTTCGTTGTTGGTATATTTCCTGTAATTGGGGGTGACTTGCTGGGAATTATAAATAAATATGCTAACATCAAAAAAATTTGATACACCCTTCCCCACCCGCTAAAACTCCACACCCTTCTTAAAAATCTCGTCAAAGAACGAAGCTTCAGCGGTTTCTATTTTGTTCGTTTTTGGCTTTTTTCTTCACCACCAGTGGACCGATTTTCAAGATCTACCGAATCGTCCTTGACGCAGTAGTAACCTTATGTTAAATTTTTTTCAAAATCCGATCTGTACTTTCCAAGGATTAGCGGACATACAGACCGACAGGCCGAGAGACTGAAGAAAATTAAGGACATGGCTTTGTATAACGTATAATATCCAAAAAGCATATTATCTCATTTTCGAAATTTTTCGCGCTTACAGTAATCCCTCGCCACTAGGCGTGGGAAGTAAAGAGAATTATCAGTAAAAATTCAAAGTGTTCATAGCCTCGAATTGACTAAATGTCTGTCTTTATCTTGGAGGTAACGTATAAGGTCTGTGGACATGGCAGTGGTTGACACATCGCATGACAAGTGTCGGTAGTGATCACAGCCCGCAGTAGTCCTGAAATTTAATTAATACGGAATACGGAATACACGCCTGGACAGTTGCACACATTAATTTTAATATTAACGGTCCGCAAATTTTTAATCAAGCCGGCACAATTAGAAATTTCCACCCGTAATTGGACATGAAATTGGTTAAATATTCTCGAAATTAAAATGCGCCCAGGGTTCATACGCCATCCCACCCTACCTCTAACTCTCCAGTTGAACCGATTTTGATGGAATTTTTGTTGGAATCTGAGCGAGTCAAAAGCATCCCGTAGATTGAACCGATATTTCCAGACAACAATAGCCAGTTATCCGTTTTTTATAGATAACAGAAACGCAGCCTTTCACCGGATATGCTTGGCCAAAGAAGGGACATCGTATTTTCTTTGTGCTTGGCTGCCGTATATCAAAACTGATCAATATGATCAACCATTAGTTGACTTCTCACAAACTAATAACTACCACTAGAGGCAATTCACTTATGTCCTTTAGATAAGCTCAACACATAATTAATATTACACCAGTCTGTGTTTTATAGTCGAGGATATACATGGCACGCCTCCTACCTTATTTGCTCATGAAGTGCCATCTTTTTCTAACACGCTTTTATAACGGAATCTTTGAGCATAATTTTCACCACTTTCCAGAAGCTTGATTAATTTGAAACTTCGCACACGTATCAAGGTCCGATGACAACGAAATAATTTTGTAACAGTTTTCCATTACCCTTATAAGTAAAATTCTGTAAAAAGCAGATATGTATAATAAAAATCCACGGATTTCAAATGCCGCTTGACGAATACTGAAACTCTCTGTAGCTGAGTGGCAGAGCACTGGTCTTGTGAACCAAGGGTCGTGAGTTCAATCCTCACAGGAGGCGGATTGTGGTATAACTTTTTTATTTTTCTAACACGCTTTTATTAGCCTGGCCTGTATGAATGTATGTATGTGTGTATGTTTGTAACGGAATCATTGAGCATAATTTTGACCAATTTCCAGAAGTTTGATTAATTTGAAACTTCGCACACGTATCCGATGACAATGCAACAATTTGATAACAGTTTTCCATCATCATTATTAGGACCGCCAGGATTGATAAATTCTTTTATAGATCCTCTGTAGGGGAGTAAGAGAGATAGAGCTAGCGCGCGATCTGCGCATGCATGCAGTTTTGGACTTAGTCTTTGTTGGTTAAGGTACTCGGCACAGCACCAAAAAGGCAGATACTTTTTCAAGAGAGTGCATTTTCACCTTGTTCATTGCGAATGTTGCCATTAATCCTGATTTGGGTTTCGACCGTCCACAAGATGCAAGGTTGTACTGTCGAACATGCAGTCACTTATTTATGCCTTTTCTATACTCCAACTACCACGAAGGGGGAGCGCCACACGGACTCTGGCGAGGGAACACGTGTGCACGCAACATGCACACATTCTGGTCCCGCCTACGAGATCCGCCGGGTGGTACCTCTGCGTTCGACAGTCACGCCTACGGACAATCACAACATCCATAGTCACTAGCAAAATTTCTCTTGGGATGGGATTCGAACCCGCGCAGCGCACGGCGACTAATCGGGAGACCGAAGAGTCTACTGCGGCCACCGCTGCTGCCTGAAGGTAAAAAAGTAGCGGAACTACAGTTATGAAACACTTTTATATATTGGTCAATAAATTACTTCGGTTGTCAAATAAACTCCAATAATCTGCTTTTTGTATTAGTTATACATGTGCGTTTGCGTCTCGCTGAGAGTTACAATGATAAAAAAAATAAAAAGTTCAAGTGCTCACCAATCTAGTTAGATTGAGTTTAAATAAAAGTTTTTCCGATCAGATACTGCATAATGAGGGAAATAGAATAGTTTGAGGCGTTTAAAGGTGATAATATGCTTTTTTGTCCCAATAAGTAGGTATTCTTTCCATTTTTTGGTATTATTGGCATCAGGGTCGTATTCAGAATTATATCGGAAATAATCGGGGCCTGTCTATCTGTCGATCAGTCTGCCTGTCGGTCTGTCCTGTAATCCTTGGCCCCCCTTCTATAACTTGGAAAGTACTGCTCGCATTTCGATGAAATTTGTACAAAAGGACAAAAAGTCGTTCTAGCTTTTAAAAGTCGGTCCTGTTACTACGGAGAGAAAGGCCAAAAACGAAAAAATAAAAGACGCTCAAATGTTATTTTTTGACGTTTAAAAGGGTCCTGACCATTTTTTAGAGAAGAAAACAATTTGGGGTGAGAAATTAGGGCGTGTGGGGCTGTAGGGGGGTGGGGGAGTTTATATCTCAATTTTATGATCTATACATATTAGCGATATTTCATACAGGATAGATTTCCCCGTACATTTGTCTCTAAAACTTGGAATGCTATATTAATGGTTTCGATACGCGTCTTGTTCTGCTATTTGGACTCAGCGCCCCGCATAACGGCCTGCTTGATTGCTCTGCTCGTACTGCGCTGGCGCGTCTGGCGATATGGGTAGGGGCAACGTTGCCAGATGAACGGTAGGGTAGAGAAAAAATGTCTATGGATTAATTGGATGGCCTTTGACTGACTTGATCCGTTTAATTTCTCTATTGTACTTGCTCGTAACTGTTTTTTTTTTCCTCAGAGGGATTAACTTAATCCTTTATGAACTGATGACTGGATTGCGTAGGAAGTTCAGGGTCAACTACTTGGCGCAATATTTTTATTACTGATTAAGAATTTGTGTGAGTTCAAAGCCCTTTGAGGTAAGCCTAGATCCAATCTATATGCCGAAACAAGCCCTTGATTCAAATACAGTATCAAAGTTCGATAATAGGGTGAGACAATAAGTTTAGGAATGTTTATTTACAGCCTGTTGGTGATGTAATCATTTCAGTTCAAAGATATGTTTTCTTGGCACAATTTTGCATCACACACTGTACCTGTTCAATATGGCAAAGTGTGCTATTGCCGGGTTACCACGAAAACTTTCTGATCCTTGAGGCGTTTCCAAGGTAACGTAATGCTCACAGTTAATACACTGTATCATGTTCGACAGACTCTTTGTTTGAAAAAGCCCGGAGTAAAATAAACTATGACGAAGACACGTAAAGAAAAACATTTCTTTATTGTTCTGAGTCGAGCAGCTCGATGTAGTTATTTACCAAAAGATTATGTCAAAGTAGGATCAACGTGTCACACGAACATAGGGTTTTAAGCCTCCATCTGTAAGAATCATCACGTTTGTCCCAAATTGCCTCCAAAAACAGCTTATCCTATACACTACATATACAGGAAAAAAGGTGACAAAAATTACGTCCAAAACTACTATGAGACATGAATCTTAAAATGCCTCCTTACCGAAATACCGTTGATTATTCGTGTTTCTGTGATCATTAGATGAAACTACATGGACAGAAATGACTGTTTACGTCACCTCGGTGGCCTTATTCAAAGTACAAATCAAAACTGACAATGACAATGTAGCAGGTAACCAAATAAGTTTGTGCAGTTTTTAGTAGAAAAATATAAATTTTTATTGATAAATAATTAGACACTATTTATTCGTCGAAGTAATTACCATCACATTCAATGACCTTTTGCCAACGTGGAACCAATTGTAGAACTCTCTGGATTTGGAGTAAAAAAATTGGCGGACTGCATTTATTACACCATCTCGAGTTGTGAACTGTCGGTGCCTCATACAGTTGTCAAGAGGCAAAAAAAGTTATAATCACTTGGCGAAATGTCGGGAGAATCTGGAGGGTGCGGCAACGTTTCCCTGCCTAGTTCAGAAATTTTTTCTCGAGTCACTTTTTCGGTACGAGGCTTGGCGGTATTCTGCAAGAATATCACTTTCTTCCCATTGAGCAAGTTAGCAGTGATGGTTTGACCCCCGTCAAACAACTCATAATGGACAATTCCAGTTGCTGTCCACCAAACACACAACAAAACCTTGTTTGGGTGCAAGGAAGCCTTGGGCGTATGTGGTACCGAATCAGTAGGCGACAACCAATGATACGAACGCAGGTTAATAACCGATTAAGGAATGGTTCATTAGCATTGCCTGAAATGTTTGCTGAACAAATGTTAAGACGACTTAATTTGTTATCATTTGTCAGTTCATGTGAGACCCACTTGCTTAACTACCTGGTCTTTCCTAGCTGATGAAGATGCAAGAGAATAGTTTCAGGACTCACTCTGAACATTTCTGCAAGTTCTTGGCAGGTTGTCCTGGAATTTGGATCCCTACAACCTGTCGAAGATCCTCGTTGTTCATGATTTTTGGTCTCGCTGAGCGCGGTTCATCGCTCAAACTGAGATCTGCCGAAGAAATTTTTTTGAACCACGTCTGTTTTGTTCGATCTAACGGCATCATCTCCGAATGCGGTACATATTTTTCGCGCCGCCGCTGCAGCTTTTATACCAAGTTTGTACACATACAGTAAACAACTTCGAATTACTGTTTTATTCGTCGCCATTTTCTATTATCAAAACTAGGCAGGTAACAATTCTCCTCTACCTTCTTCTATTCACACACGCGTTACGGTTATTGCAGTACAATTAACACAGCGGCCAATTTCGCGATAGTATAAACCAACGCAATGTCTCTATAGGCAATACTCCTGTAAAGGTCGCTAATATGGTGATAATTTGGACATCTTCGAGGCATTTTGTTATGCTTAACACTATTAAATGAAACGGCAATAACTGAAAATATCTGTACCACTCAGCTCTCAGAAACTGTTTTCTTCGCAAAAGCTAAGAGATGACCTTTCAACAAAGGTAAACAGAAACAAAGATAAAACGTTGAAATTGTTGCCAGAGCATGCTTTAAATATAATCATAATATTGCCAAAAAAATCAAGTTGTAGAAGTTATTTTTTCTGGGTGTAATACTTCTAATGTCAATAAGTATATAATTGTTACAATACTATATGTCGTTTCATCTAATGAGTAGTAAAAAAAGAGTATTACTTGTACTAAAACCATAGGATAAGTTTCAAATTAACAGGATCTGATGTTATGATTTCCAAAGTTGAAGGATATATACTAAGTGATATATAAATCCGAACACCCAGTTTAAATGATTTTACTTTAATAAAAGTTGGTGAATGTATTTATCTTACTGTAAATAACAAGTGAAAAAATTTTCAGCCTTATCAGTTGGACATTCCGGTTTTTATACTGCTTTTTTTTTAATTCACTAACGCTCTAAAAATGAATATTTCAGCCGCAGTAAAGAATCAACGTTGGCGGATTTTGGTTCTTGACATCCTTTACGATCGGTTACGATGCCTTTGCAGAACACGGAAGACCTATTGGCATGCGAAGTGTTTACCGACGAATGAGAAGTTTTGGCTTGTTTTCATACCGGCCACACTGGGTCCTCCCTTTAACTCGAGAACATCGACGTAATCGCCTTGAGTGGTGCAGACAACGGTCACTCTGGGATCAGGAATGGAACAGTATTGTCTTTAGTGACGAGTCTCGATTTTGTTTAGGCATGCACGATGGTCGTGCCAGGGTTAGAAGGCGACGTGGTGAAAGGAGGAATCCACAGTTTTTTGTTGAAAGACATGTTCATCACACTGTTTAAGTTATGATTTGGGGTGCTATAGCTTATGGTTCTAGGTCACCTTTAATCTTCATCAGAGGTAACATGAACGCGCAGCGTTATATCCACGAAGTTCTAGAACCCCATCTTTTACCCTATCTTGACACCCTGGCAGATCCAACTTTCCAACAAGATAATGCCCCACCACATGTTGCAAGAGTCACAATAGACTTCTTTCAACATAATGATGTCACATTGTTACCATGGCCACCAAGATCTCCCGACTTATCCCCAATTGAGCACGTGTGGGATATGATGGGTAGGAGATTGCTCAATTTGCAACGTCCTCCTCAGACTCTAGAAGCACTTCGAGAGGAGTTGGTGGTTGCCTGGAATGAGATACCACAGGAGGACGTTGACCACCTGATCAGAAGCATGCGTGGGCACGTTGGAGAATGCGTAGCACATCAGGGTGCATCCACACATTATTAAAGGTCAAAGGGCTTTAAAGCAGTGCAATCATTTTGAAATTTTTATCATTTACTTATTATGCTTCATTAATTACTTATACAAAATTTTATTAAAATAAAACCATTTAAACTGGGTGTTCGGATTTATATGTCACTTAGTATATTTCCAGAGTACGAATAGCACAATTGGATTATGCCCCCTTTAGAAAAAACTATTTTTTACGCCAGCGGTGTTCTAGAAACGTCTATCGCATTCCTAAATGTTTAATTTTACTTGTGAAATTGACATTGGGTCATTTCCTTTTGAGGAAAAAATGGTTTCAATATCTGAGGTGAAATCTGCATAAAAAGGCAAATCCGCTCTACTTTCAAAATTTTAAAAAACCATGAGAACTTGTCTCAAATTATCTGATTTCTACATGTGTTTTTTGAGAGCTATTTGCAACATTAGAAGGTACTTACCCAAACCACAAGTCGAACGTCAAGTCAAGTTTGAAAGTATTACCTGCAACAAAATGAATGTATTTAATTTCAGAACATGATTGGAGTTCCTTGGACAATTTTCTACATTTCACGACTATTTTGTAGTCTTGCTGGATAAAGCAATTAAACAAGCTAAGTTAGATTAAATTACAAATGACCCCACACTAATCGTTAGTTCCAAATCTGGTCTGCCACTTCCTGAGAGTTTTCCACAACCCAATGATGAGTGTTGTACTTATTAAGAGCACAGCTCGTAAACCTACTCTCATCGGACCATAAGACATGATTTACAAAATCGGGATTTTCATTAGACCTCCTAGTATATTCCTTACAAAAGCGCATTCGCCTTGGAAAATCAGTTTCCCTAAGTCCTTGAACTGTTGTAGATTTGTATGGATGGTACCTACTTATTCTTATTTAACACTCTCTCTGCTGTTGATTCGGACACAACTTCTCGTTCTATAGTTCCTACTGATGCACGTTGACAGCTTGTGAAATATTTCTGTCGCAATTTTCATTTTCAATATTGTATCCGTTTCTAGGTCGTTTGAAGGTCACGTGCCTTATTAAATTAACTACTATTTTTCTAAATTGGGTTTTATGAGGCTGCCGTCGTTCAGGGTACATCTCCAAGTACCTGAGGTAATGTCGGCGTTTCTGTGTGACTGCAAGTACAGTGCTAACATGTCAAACTTTTCTTCATTTGGGTAGGGACTACCGGCCATTTTCAATTTTACTACTTTGAATTATTTAGCGTCAAAGTTAGAGCCTCCTTAATAATCTTATTTTCTTACAAATATACTAAGTGACATATAAATCCGAACACCCAGTTTAAATGGTTTTATTTTAATAAAATTTTGTATAAGTACTTAATGAAGCATAATAAGTAAATGATAAAAATTTCAAAATGATTGCACTGCTTTAAAGCCCTTTGACCTTTAATAATGTGTGGATGCACCCTGATGTGCTGCGCATTCTCCAACGCGCCTAGGCATGCTTCTGATCAGGTGGTCAATATCCTCCTGTGGTATCTCATTCCAGGCAACCACCAATTCCTCTCGAAGTGCTTCTAGAGTCTGAGGACGACGTTGCAAATTGAGCAATCTCCTACCCATCATATCCCACACGTGCTCAATTGGGGATAAGTCGGGAGATCTTGGTGGCCATGGTAACAATGTGACATCATTATGTTGAAAGAAGTGTATTGTGACTCTTGCAACATGTGGTCGGGCATTATCTTGTTGGAAAGTTGGATCTGCCAGGGTGTCAAGATAGGGTAAAAGATGGGGTTCTAGAACTTCGTGGATATAACGCTGCGCGTTCATGTTACCTCTGATGAAGATTAAAGGTGACCTGGAACCATAAGCTATAGCACCCCAAACCATAACTCCAACAGTGTGATGAACATGTCTTTCAACAAAAAACTGTGGATTCCTCCTTTCACCACGTCGCCTTCTAACCGTGGCACGACCATCGTGCATGCCTAAACAAAATCGAGACTCGTCACTAAAGATAATACTGTTCCATTCCTGATCCCAGAGTGACCGTTGTCTGCACCACTCAAGGCGATTACGTCGGTGTTCTCGAGTTAAAGGGAGGACGCAGTGTGGCCGGTATGAAAACAAGCCAAAACTTCTCATTCGTCGGTAAACACTTCGCATGCCAATAGGGCTTGCGTGTTCTGCAAACCATTAATTTGCAATGGACCTGGTAGTGGAGAAACGGTCCCTTAAGGCCAATAATCTTCGGCGGCGATCTTCACGGTCTGTTGTTCTACGGCGGCGTCCAGTGCCCCTTGCTCTTTGCGTACGGCCTTCTCGAAGCCATGCCTGACAACACCTAACCACAGTGTCTACACTTCTTTGCACTCTAACTGCAATTGCTCGAAAAGAAAGTCCAGCTTCCCGAAGTCCCACCATACGGCCCCTTTCAAACTCACTCAGTTGACGAAATCGTACAGGTCTCCGTACTCTAGGCATCGTAACCGATCGTAAAGGATGTCAAGAACCAAAATCCGCCAACGTTGATTCTTTACTGCGGCTGAAATATTCATTTTTAGAGCGTAAGTGAATTAAAAAAAAGCAGTATAAAAACCAGAATGTCCAACTGATAAGGCTGACAATTTTTTCAATTGTTATTTACAGTAAGATAAATACATTCACCAACTTTTATTAAAATAAAACCATTTAAACTGGCTGTTCGGATTTATATGTCACTTAGTATAAATCATGGCCTCCTTAGAAAACAATTAATACATCATATTTATTACGTGTGATCAAATTTCGATAATACACCAATCTTTTATGCACTTGTGAGACATCACTGGGTTAGAAATCATACGCTCTTCTCAAAAATCGAACAGTCCAATGCGGCGGCCATAAGAAAAATGAAAGTTGAGGCAGGTTGCGGGAAAACGTAAAACGATTGAGACATGTCATACACGCTTTCTTATTTGCCTTAAAAAAATGTCACATTTTGAAAACTGTCGTTTCGGATTTACTGGCAAAAAACAAAATTCCACATTTTCGGTTTTTCGCCGATATTTAAACCAATTGACTGATCGTAAATCTGAAGCCGGCTATCGAATGCACTAAGTTTCCCTTTTGTATCACGAGGCTCAGAGCATCACACACATGCTTTTATAACATGACCTACTTTCCGAAACTGAATGTGCCACAGTAACAGTGAAAGAAATCCTACCAAACGCAACGTATCGAAAAATGATATACCTGTTTGTCGGATATTTGCCCCATAACGTCAAAGAAATTGAAGGGCAATCCATTGTTATGTTTGATTAATCCATCGAACAATACACCGTCAAACCACGGTGCGTCGATATCATGACAGAAGCGACTGCTTTGTCACATGGCGCATGCATATTTGTACCAATTTGCTGAATATTATGCGTAGGACGTTTCATGGCAGCTAGGTGTTGTGTATCTGGAATATTCACCAATTAAGACCTTGGACAGCGCCAAGACAGGAGCGGCTCGTGCAAGGTTCCTCCAACGAATTCAGACGTGGAAGACGAATCCAGTCAAGGATTTTTTGTTTCCTTATTATCATAAAGCAATTTTAACACGTTAAACGCCACGGCGCTCCGTATGGACCGGTTTGTATTTACTTTATTTCCACCGTGACTCCTACTAAATCTATACAACAACTTTGACAAAAACAAACAAGGTTCCAGTGAAAATGCATTATCTCTATATATATACATATATATAGAGGAGGAAAATAATGGGCAAAATCCGCAAAAAAGAGTAAAGTGGATTCGAGCAGAACATAGGATAGGTAACCCGAGCGATACGTATTTCTGCTGGTTGGTTTCAACAGGCCCGAAATGAATGCACATATGCAACCACAAAAGTAGATACACAGTGCCCATACATCCGGATACGGGTGTAACCTGAGGAAACGAAGATGGAGAGGGATAAAAATCGACACACGAAGTCCACAACAAGAACCAACCTACACATTGTAGCATAAAATGGCTAGAAGACCTCGAATTTTCAAGGAGACATCTAACCACAACCACGCGGCCGGTTATAGCCACTTGCTGTGGTACTTCAAGCCCAAAGGATCTACAAAGAGAAAATGATCATGCGGAGAAAGATATATAACAAAGAGTAGGAAAATAAAGGGCAAAATCCGCAAAAAGGAGTAAAGTGGATTCAAGCAGAAAATAGGATAGGTAACCCGAGCTATACGTATTTCTGCTGGTTGGCTTCATCAGGCCCGAAATGAATGCACATATGCCACTGCAAAAGTAGAAACACATGTCCATACATCCGGATACGGGTGTAACCTGAGGAAACAAAGATGGAGAGGGAAAAAAATCGACACACGAACTCCACAACAAGAGCCAACTTACACATTGTAGTATAAAATGGCTAGAAGACCTCGAATTTTCAAGGAGACATCTAGCCACAACCACTTCAAGCCCAAAGGATCTACAAAAATTTTTATAACCTCTTATCGCACGCCGTACTCTCTCTCTCTCTCTCTCTCTCCGGCAAATACTAAAATTCCAATTCCATTAGGCGCGTTCGTCCCTAATACGTCTTGCCAGCTGTATATCTTTCGGCATCATTGTTACTCGCTTAGCGTGCATAACCGGCCACGTGGTTGTGGTTAGATGTCTCCTTGAAAATTCGAGGTCTTCTAGCCATTTTATACTACAACGTGTAGGTTGGCTGTTGTTGTGGACTTCGTGTGTTGTTTTTTCCTCTCCATCTTCGTTTCCTCATGTTACACTCGTATCTGGATGTGTGGGCATGTGTATCTACTTTTGTAGTTGCATATGTGCATTTATTTCGGGCCTGGTGAATCCAATCAGCATAAATACGTATCGCTCGGGTTATTTATCATATTTTCTGCTCTAATCCACTTTCCTACTTTTTGTTATATATATATATATATAAAATAAGTTATGATATAGGGATACAAAATATAACATAATTTCATTTATTTATGACTTGTTCCGGAACAGTCAAGGCAAAAGTGGGAATTTCATCAAACTGTCACAATATGTAGTAACTTTTGGAATTTTATTTTTTGGTATTTCACCCATTATTTTTTTATTATAACATTCTTTACAATACCATCTGACTTCATACGATTTTCTTTCTTTTTTTCAGTACATGTCGTTCCCATCTTGTGTCAGCTTTTGACGTAGACACATTGTTTATTGGAAACAGGACTTTGGCGCTTTGACCGGATGGACATCTTTCTAATATTTTGCTTTGCGCTTAACGTGTTTTAAGCGATGCACCGTCGATATTCCTTGCTTATGCCCTTGATTATTCCTTCATCTGCCATGACACAGAACAGAGAACTGAGAACAGTGTTGCTACACGCAAGTGCTTTGTCGTCCAACGTCAACGATTATAAATACAGAGTGTCCTGAAAGTTGGTACTTTGCATGCTTTTTTAGTAACATACAGTGTGTCCCAGATTTGCTTCTCTAACAAAAAATAAATTAATAAGTAAGGCCTTTTTTTCATCCAAGAAGGCTTTGACTTTGACGTTAAATAATTCAAAGTGTTAAAATGAAGAAAAGTTTGACATATTACCGCTGCACTTGCAGTCATACAGAAACACTACCTCAGCAAGGTACTTGAAGATGTACCCCAATTTAGAAAAATAGTAGTTAATTTAATAAGCCATGGACGCCTTCGAGCAACCTAGAAGCAGGTACTAGTGCATCACTAAGAACTATAGAATGAGAAATTGGTGTGTCAAAATCAAAGTAAAGGAGTGTTAAATAAGAAATAAGTGCCATCCATACAAACCTACAATAGTTCAAGGACACTGATTTTCTAAAGCGGATGCGCTTCTGTGAGTGGTATTCCTAGGAAGTCTAATGAAAATCCCGATTTCGTAAATCATGTCTTGTAGTCCGATGAGAGGAGGTTTAGGAGTTGTGGAGTTTTTAATAAGCACAACACTCATTGTTGGGTTGTGAAAAACCCTCACGAAGTTGCACAGGGACGTCTACAGACCAGATTTGGAACTAACGTTTGGTGTAGGGTCATTGGTAATTTAATCTAACTTACCTTTTTTAATTAGGCACCTATGTGAAATTAGTTACTAATCATTTCGGGAAATCAACTTATAGGACCATTTTTATTTGACTACAAACTAAACGGACAGAGGTACCTAGAGCTCTTGAAAAACCAGGTTGTGTCTGCTTTACGAGCTAGTCTAACCGAAGATGAGTTTAGAAGAACGTGGTTTCAACACAACACCATTCAAGTCAGGAACTTCTTAAGAGAGCAGTTTGATGAAAGAATAATTTCATTAAATCGTTCAATATCTTATCCTTTTAGATACCCTGATCTTTCACCCTTGGATTTCTACCTATCGAATCACACAAAGAACGAGGTCTATGAATTTGATCCTCCCGCGATCATAGCAATCCTGAGACAAAGAATTTTGAGCACAGCTAAAACCATTAACAAAAATACACTAGCCTAAGGTTGTACGAAAAACAGTCACAAATAGTTAAAAACGTCTGGTTGCAAGTGGACGTTATTTTGCAAATCATTATATTAATACCCACTTACATAATTAGATTTTACATTACATTACAATTTTGTGAAATGTTGGTTTGTTCAAGTGTAAAATAAAGTTAAGACGATTTTTCTGAGTTTTCTTAACACTCTCATAGTTTGGAATCTGTCCCAAAACATTTGACTTGTTGAGAAGTCGATATTAAGTCGATATTATGAAAATTTAAGGCGTTATGTGTATTTTATGCTTTACTCATTAAAATTATTTTCTGAGAAATAAATCATGTCCTTAGCAAAACTAATACATAACATTACGTGTAATGATATTTCGGTGATACTCCAATCTTTTATGCACTTGTGAGACATCACTGGACTGGAAATTTTACTCTTTTCAAAAATCAAAAAATCCAATATGGCAACCATAAGAAAAATGAAAATTGAGGCGGGTTGCTGGAAAACAAAAGACGATTGAGACATGTCATATAAATAATCCTATTTTTCTTAAAAAAATGTCCGAATAACGTCACATTTTGACAGCTGTCAAATTAACCGTTTTGGATTTACTGGCAAAAAACAAATTCCGTCATTTTCGGTTCTGCGCTGATATTTTCTAAACCAATTGACCGATTGTGAATCTGAAGCCAGTTGTCGAAAGCACTACGTGTTCTCTAAAACATTCTCTTTTTAACCTTTGCTGTAGGAATAATAGGAGCCAAGCTATTAGGTTCCAAAGGCAATAAATGATCCAAAAAAAAAAAATGAATGACTCAATAGAAACTCAATAGTTCTGCGCATATTGTCATCTGATATAGTTTCTTTTTCACTAGTAACTGTTTACGCCACGAAGGGCCAGTTCATGACGTCATCATTTGACAGCTGTTACAAACCGCATCGCTTAAAATGATGAAAAGATGAAACCAAACACAACTGGTTATGATTGGTAGATCAGATAAAATTATTGTCTGTAGGAAGGAAAACGTGTACTTGAAATATTTTTTGATAGTTCTGTCATTTAATTCGTATTGTTTATAATTGTGGTATTAAACGATTTCAAGACATGGTACTTCTAACATCATTTGCAAAGAGCAGCACAAACATAATGAAGATGAATGATTCCACAGGTGAATATTATTATTACGTTGATGCAACAGTGTCATTTGGTAGGCATTGGTAGACAAATGAGTCAAAAGGAGATCTTTTTGTTTAACATACGAGTACATGTAAACCAAGTGAACCGTTCAATTTAAGTCGGTTTCATAATATTATAGAGTGGGCCTATAGTAGAGTCCTTATATTTTTTGTATTGATTCTAGGTTTTGCAATTTTTGAAGACTGGTGGGCTTATGTATATGATATCATGCTTAGCCATCTTTACCTGCATATTCAGGACGCCCCTGTCTTCGACGGTATGCCACCTCAAAGGGCTTTGTTCTAGGTGACATTTTCGCTCTGATACCAAACAGTGTGCGTCCGACATGTGATGCTATTGTCACAGGCGTGACTTGGCTACATGTTAGAAGGATCTGCATTCATACATACATGATGCACATTATGAGCGCACTGTGGGTGTGAAATGCAGTTGACATTGAAATAATTTATCATAATCTCGAAAAAAATGTTTCAGGCTTCCCATAGTGTTTCAAAGGTTTTGATGTACATACTTGGATCACCATATCATTTGGATCTGTACAGCCACTGTACATCTGTTCTTATAAATATAGCAAATTATCTCTTCAATATTATTTTAAAACTATAAAAGGAGCTAATGATACATTGAATTATATCACTCAGGAAGTGCTCGGCCAATGATAATAATAATAATAACCATAATAATAAAAACATTTATTGAGATACAACTCAAAAGGAAAGGGTATTTTTTGTATAGACATGTTTCAACCGTTCCGTAAGTGTTAATATAAATAGATAAATTTCGAAAGAATAGATTGATAATAGACATCAGACAAATATAGTTAAATAACGTGGTTAACTCATTACAATCAGTATATAAGAGTACATACATTCTACACTTAAACTGTATAAATGGACAAGTAGATAACTACAGAAAAAGATATACGAGTAAATAGATAGATAAGGTCATAACGCCAAATAATAGATGGAATTTGCGATTACAGTACATGCAACTGATACAATAACATCGTATTAGTGCACACCTTGCTTGTTAAGAAGATACAGCGTGTAGTATTTTTTAAACCGTTGTATAGAATTTTCGTCAAACAGTTCAACCTCTTTGTTCAAAATGGTTGAAACCCTGTAGCTAAAACTACTTTTAAACTTGCTTGAAGAGTGCGCAGGAATAACATATAAATTTGAGCTTCTCGTATCTAAATTATGAACATCAGAAAGCCGCATTAAATTGTTATAAAGGTATGATGGTTTTTTATATTTAATCAGCTTATACAACATAGTTCTGTATTGCAATTCAGCCTTTGAATCGTACCTCGGATAACCCAAATTATTGTAATGTATATATGTTCAAACCTGTAGACAGTGTAACGCCACAGTTCTCCACAAAGGTAAGTATTCAAATACACCTCCTTCCTGCTGTGCCTGAAGGCTGAAATTATTGGCAGACACTGTGATTCGGTCACGCAATTCTTCAGTATTCTGAACTGGAGTACGGTATATCTGATTTTTCAAGTATCCCCATAAAAAGAAGTCCAGAGGATTTAGATCGGGAGACCGTGGAGGCCATGGTCCACCCCTTCCGATCCAGCGTATCTGGTATACCTGGTTCAAAAGACGAACTTCTAAACGAAAATGCGGAGGTGCCCCATCATGCAGAAACCACATCCGTGCTCTGACCGCCAATGGCACATCTTCAAGAAGGACCGGCAAATCATTCCGAAGAAATTCCAAATACTGGTGACCATCCATCCAATCTGGCAATATGACCGATCCGATTAGACGTTCATCGACAGTACCTGCCCACACATTTAAAAAAAACGGATGTTGGAAGTGTGTCTGGACCACTGCGTGAGAGTGCTCAAAGGACCAAACGTGTGTATTATGATGATTGGTTATTCCATTACGAGTAAAAACAGCTTCATCGGAGGCCAAAATATTAGCTGTAAAACGGGCATTTCGAGTATTTTCTAGCAACATTATTATTGAAACTCAGGTTTGTAACTTATTTTCTGTAGGACTTTTATTACATGTTTTTTTTTTGAGAAATCATCTTCTTTCGTAACAGTGCATATGTTGTTGAAATTTTTAGGATAAGTTGATAAATATACTGCTGGGGTTAGGTAAAAGGCAATAGAGTTCGAAAACTCCATTTTTTTGAATTTTGACGCCAACGCATGTCTCTTATGGCTACAATTACAATTACTGGCTGCACAGTGTTGTAATCGCGAGAATTTTCGACAATGAGATATTATGGTTTTTGGATGTTATATGACATGTACATCACGAAAACTATTTCACCCAATTCCGTCGGTCTGTCTGTCGATCTGTCCACTAATAACTTGAGAAGTACCGATAAAACTTTTATACAATATTACTACTATGCCGAGGATGCAAAAGCTTTCATAGTTTTTGAAAATCAGTATGGCGGCGGCGAAGAAAAAAGCCGAAAACAAAAAAAAATATTGCTCAAACTTCTTTTTTGACGTTTCTTGGTGGCCTAAGTAATATACAAAAAAAAACGTAATACATTGCAACCCGCTTATAATGGACTCGACGGGACAGGTAACAAATAGTCTATTATAGGCCGATGACCATCTTAAAAGAAACATTTTTTTAAATGAAAAAAGCAGCAGAAATAACATATTAAAAGCTTAAGATGTGTTTGTTTAACATGTATTACATAAATAAATATACATATAAAAAAGTTATACGTAATTTTGAAATTTGCATTTTTTCAGAATCTGATACACATATTACAGGCATACGTATTGTGTAGGTATGTGTAAAAATCGTTAATCATTTGGTAAAAAAGATAATAATTTTCATTTGAACAGATTGCTTTTTTGTATAATAACTTAGAACAGCAAGTTGATTTTTTATTTAATTTGGTAAGTGCGGCTGTACTGTCTTCTTCTTGTTGAAAATAACGTTGCATCTTTTTCACGCAGTCTAATGCCTCCTTAGTTGTCACTGGAAGCTATTCTTCATCGTTGTTTCTTAGTTTGTCTTCCTGTTCGTTATCAACGGATCCTTCATTAACCAAATTGCAGTCTGACAATTCCTGTGATGCTATTAAATCATTATCAATATTTACATACTCATTAAATTTGTCTATATTCAGTAAACTATTAATTTTCAGTAAATCACTTAATGGAATTTCATCTGCTGGATTAAAATCGTTGACTGTTTCAGTTATGTTTTTCACTAAGCCAGCATGGCGAAAACAATTACGAATCGTTTCTGGAGTAACCAATTCCCATGCAATAGTAATCAAATTTATAGTATCTAAAATGGTGACAGGTTGGTAACGTATACATCTTCTTGAAGCTCCATAATTTTCATCAACATATGCTTCCGATGCATTTGTTTAAGACTCCAAATGACACCCTGGTCCATTGGTTGCGGAACTGATGTCACATTGGGTGGAAAAAATTGAAGTTTGATGTTATTACGTGAAATATTTGGATGAGCGGGGCAGTTATCGACCAAGAGCAAAATTTTAGGATTTTTCTTAACAAGTTCAGCGTCCCACTTTTATAAATATTCTTCAAAAATTGATGCTCATCCAATCTTTATTATTTCCAACATAATCGACGGGAATTGTTTTAACATTTTTGGAACACTTGGGAGTCAAAAATTTCCCTGAAATAAAAAAAAGGTCATAAATTCTTTGCAGCACTGCCATTGAATATCAAAAAAAATAGAACATGAATTTCTATTCATTCACTTACCTTTTATCAATAGTTTCCGTTTTTCAGTACCAGAAGCATTAGCACAAATCATAACCGTTATTCGATCTTTTGATAGTTTCCCTCCATTAAAAGCTTCACCGTTTAATTTATGAGTTTTATCTGGTAGCATTGTATAAAATATCCTGGTTTCATCTGCATTGAATATGTTATCATCTGAATAATCACTGGATATTACGGGCCAAACTTGAGAAATTCAGTCATTGGTAACGTTCTTGTCAACTGAAGCTGACTCACCACACATTTTTCCAAAAACAAAATTATATCTTTTCTTAAACGTAAATCAATTTCCCAATTTTTTCTGTCTTTATTTGTAGCATAGGTCCAATTATTGGAAAATTATTAGAATGCTTTTGTTGAAACCATTTAAACAGCATATCATCGACTTGGGGATGCAGCGATAGCGTTATTTTTTATTTTGTCACGGTTTCTCCAAATATTTGACACAGTGGATTTTTTTACATCCATACGAGCTCATATATTTGCTAGCGATGAACCCTGATCAAGCTCACTAATTATTGTGAACTTTTCGTGTAAAGGGAATGCACGTTTCGCACTTTTCGACATGTTTATAACTCTAATAGATACAGTATAACACAGGTGGCCAAGTTCGAATGCAAACTGCGAAGCCAAATCGCCGTAAACGATTGCATCAGCTAAATCTGCTTCGGGGAACTACCAAAATAGCTCGCATATAATGGATTAAAACAGTCCGCTGTAAGCGAGGGTCTATTTTAAGCGAGTCTATAATATCGGAGGATTCTACACGCAATTATTTATAAGACCTTGAATTGTGTCCATTATATACGGGTTTGCATTATAAGCAAGTTCATTATAAGTGGATTCCATTGTATATAATTTCCGAAATCTTCAGTACTTCCTCTCAGCTACGAAGTACTGCGCCTTACAATTGTGTTGAGCCCGATTCCTGATGAGGCTGTGAAGCATTTAAAGTCTATTAGTTGGCCACTTGAACATCGGGAAGATATCTGTTAAAATCGGAGGTGTACTGGGAGTGGTAACGTGACACCTGGCAGCAGCGCATCATATAAGATCTCTGTAAGTGGTCGTAGTGACCGATTGGTGTAGAGATATCAAGTATCCTTATTAAATTCTAGTCGTCGATACCTGGCGATGCTTCTCCCCCAATCAAAAAGTAATACGATAGCATCACAAGTCGGACAGAAAGCGATACAGGGCATCAGAAATAATGATGTGTTATACGGATTCCTCGTATCAACAAGCTACAATAGGAGCCAGTGAGCTTTAAGCTTTCGGGGTAAACTGGATACCTCACTAAATTGGAATTGCTTAGAGGAATTTCGGAGAAAGAAGTGAACCAGGGAACTCGTAAATAGTCGTTATGCGGAGTGCATTTTATTATGTAAGCAGTAACGATCCTCAGAATATGACAATACTTTATTGCTTTCCATACCAGCGGCAAGTAAGCAAGGAAGCATTGTAATCGAACATACAGATATGTTTCACTTCCCACGTCTATTGACGGAGAAGTACTGCAATCGCGAAATTTGCCGAAAATAAGATATTATGTTTTTTGGATGTGATATGATACGTACTTCACAAAAAAAGAACATGTCAATTATTTCCGTCGGTCTGCCTGTCGATCTTTCTGTCCGCCTATAACTCTGCTTTTTATGAAACTTTTGCACAATGTTGGACGAAAAGGCTTTGGAGTTTTTAACAGTTGGTCCAGTTGCGACGACAACAATGCCAAAAACTAGAAAAAATCTAAGGGCCGATTTCACCAACATTAATATTATGGACCAATAGGAAAATACCTTATCGAAATGCAATTTGACGGAAGCTGTCAAAGGTCTCAGAATATCAGTGATTTTTATTAAAATGTTGAAGAAAATCGTGAAAATTCGACTGTATTATAAATAAGACCACTTTTTGATTCCAACATGATGCTTTTGTACAGAGAAAACAGGACAACTTTCATATATTTTGATTTATGTTATAGGTGTTCACTTGACCATCCGTTATCCCCTTAGCGAATGGGAATGGGAGAAGTAATAGGTCGATTTTCTAGCTGTTAAATTTGGCAGCAGGTTTGGTCGTTTGTTAATTCATGGCGATCTCGGAATTTGTTAAGTTCAATATACTGTGTGTATATGTGATCATTATAGCTACACATACCTGTTGAATTGTGCGGATTTGCAAGAAAATAGAATATAAAATGTATTCCAACCAATTGCTCATCTCTCTTTACATCATAATAGTAATCATTTGTAATAAATTCATGGGTTAATGAATTTCTTCAAAGGAATCAAAACAGTATGGTCTTTCCCATCCTAAAACACCGATATGTTTTTTTTTTTTTATATCGAAACAGCCGCGCAGGCAGAAGCCTAAATGCCGGAACACCGCGGCTGCTATGATGATCCCAAAGAAATTTTGTTAATACGATTTTTAAACTGCCTAAGGTTAGTAGAACTGGGAAAAGCCTCCTCCCGTAGTTTGTTCCACAATCTAGACACCCTCGGGACAAAGGAGCGGTCGTATCGGCTAGTTCTGGATGTACGAAGTTTGACACGGTTAGGATGGGACGCCGAAGTCAGGCGGGTCTGTCTGGCAGGCACATCGCGCGGCGGCATCATGGAAGAGAGCTCTGAGGAGCAAAGCCCGTTGGTGTAGCGATAGAAAAGAGCTAGATCGCCGACGGCCCGCCGGTGCGAAAGAGTCCTGAGACTGTCTGTTAGAGAAGAGTCATCGATCAGTCGGACCGCCCTCCTCTGGACAGCATCGAGCATGGACAATGTAGTCGGGGCGGCAGCACCCCAAATGTGTGAGCAATACTCGAGGCTAGGCCTTATCTGGGCCTTGTATAGAGTGAGAAGGTCATGCGGAGGAAAGTACTTCTTAGCCCTAAACAAATAGCCTAGCTTTTTCCCAGCAGCTGCAGCTATTGAAGAGATGTGTTCGTGCCAGATCAGGTCCTCGGTGATCTGGACTCCGACCAGCCGAAATGAATGGCTCTTTGGTAGGACTCGACCGTCCATCGAAACTGTATGAGCGCTAGGACGCTTTTTGTTCGTCAAAGTACAGTACTGTGTTTTGGAAGCATTGAACTGTACAAGATTGTTGCGTCCCCAAGCAGTGATAGCCTCCAGGTCTCTTGTCAGAGAAGAAGTCGTCGCTAGTCTTCTTTTTTCCAGCTCAGCGGCAGAGATCGGCTTGTCACTTTGAATTCCTACATGTAGAGTGCTGTCATCAGCGAAGCTGTGGATTGGGTTGATCGTGCAGGCAAGGAGGTCGTTGATATGTAATAGAAACAGTGTTGGAGCCAAGACCGATCCCTGGGGAACACCCGCGTTGACGTTGTGGGATGAAGAGGAGAATCCGTCGATTACGACGGATATCTTGCGGCCACAGATAAAGTCAGCTACCCATCTGCAAAGCTTTTCTGGGAGGCCGTAGGATGGAAGTTTGCTCAAGAGGGCAGCGTGCCACAGCTGATCGAACGCTTTCGTGATGTCAAGAGCAACGACATGAGCCTCACCATGAGACTGGATGAGTTTACTCCACAGTTGCGTGACGTAAGCTAGGAGGTCCCCTGTGGATCGTTGATGCCGGAAACCGTACTGCCTGTCGCTAATCAAGCTGTCACGTTCGAGGTAGTCCAGAAGCTCGCGATTTATGCACCTCTCCATCACTTTACTTATAACAGAAAGCAGAGCTATAGGCCTGTAGTTGTAAGGGTCGGTTTTAGATCCTTTTTTTGGGATGGGCTGTACATGAGCAAATTTCCAGTTTTCTGGGAAGGTGCCGGATTCATAAGATATCTGGAAGAGACGCGAAAGAACTGGAGCAAGCTCAGCTGCACATCTCTTCAGTACAATGGCAGGGATCAAGTCCGGACCAGAAGCTTTGTTGATGTCGAGCGACAAGAGCACTCGTCTTACGGTCTTATGCCTGAATGTTACCTCCCGCATAGTGTGGGGAACCCTTTGAATTGACGGCACTTGGGCGTTGGTGGGGACGTCCATGGTGGAGTTGGCAGCAAAGATCTTGGCTAGCACTTCCGCCTTGGCCTTTGAGTCGAATACAATAGTTCCATCCTGACACGTAAGTGGTGGAAGGCTACTGTGTGAGAAGTTCTTTTCAATCTGCTTGGCCAGCGTCCAGAAAGACCGACTGCCATTGCGCTGCGACATTACCCTGTGCCTAACTTTTATATCATGCTGGGTTTTGGCATTGCGAACCGCTTCGTTATATTTGTTTCTGGACTCGACGTCGGCTTGTCTGTTCTCTACAGTGGGGTTTTGTAAGTAGGTTCTGTGGGCCTTGATCTTCTGCTGGCGAGCAGTGTCACACGATTTGTTGAACCAGCCGTTGGACCCTGGTTTAGGAACTTTCACTGTGTGAGGGATGTATTCCTCCATTCCGACGTGGATAATTTCGGTTATTGAAGAACAGACAGTCGACGCATCCGCGTCAGTGAAACAGACATCTATCCAAGGAAAGCTAGAGAAGAAGTCTCTGAGCCCCCCTGAGTGTAAAACATGTTAATCCCTACATCTCCGAGGCGCACAATGCAATTACTGTAGACATAGACCTAAAATTATTAGTAATTACTGAAAAATAAGAGCTAAAAAGAATTATAAATAGTGATAAAATATTGGTGGTTGAGGTTTTTGACTGGTGACTGGTGGGGATCAATATAGGGATGGCGACGATAGACGATACATTGATGTATCGAAAACATCGATACATCGGACGTAGAACATCGATCTTAATCATAAACATCCGTAACCGTATACCCCGAGTCTATCCTTAACTGTGCTACCATCTCTACGCGGGGACTGGTAGCTTCGAAATAGAAAGGCCAGAAAGCTATTTAGGTGTTTAGTAGTATTTGAATATTATCATTACAGACGAGCACTGGGCCGCTGAGTGGCCACTAAGCACTGTAGTCTTTTCTTCATTCTGTACTTCCCCAAGGGATAGAATAAAATAGACTGAAAACAGCGCGTTTAATGATTTTCAGTTCTCAGAGAAAGATTTTCCCCTGCCGGCCCTTGACATCGTTTTGAAATATGAAATTCTGGAAACGCTATAAAAATAAAAATGAATACACAAAGCCTGCTTACCTATTTCAGACAAAAACAAAAACAACTGCCACATAACGATTGTCACCTTGACATTATTCTGCAATCTGTCAAAGTAGTGATGGGCGTGCCTGCTGCACGGTATACGGTATCGATATTCGATAAAATATTTTTCTTTCTACCATGAATGCGTGGAAAAAACAAAATAATGAGAGATTTAAAATAAGGAGTTGTTGAAGGCCTAAAATAGCCAGGCGCCGTATTTGAATATCTAAGTAGGCACAGTAAAAGAAAAATAAGACTTGGAATTAATAAAGTTTATTTCGACAGTTGGCAGAGTTTGCTCCACTGGGACGAAGTGTTGACGGATCCCATAGACTTATGTGTCACTTGTCGATATGGTTAGTTTTAAAATATCAGGAGATCATCAGCTGTTATTCAAATCAGTGTATATGTTTTGTGATTCAAATAACGTCTAATATAAATATAACCCAGAATATGTACTCAGTGAAAAAGAAAAATATTGCAAATTTCTAGTTTTTCTGCAGGTTTTAGGTTTGCTGGTAGCTCTACGACATATATTTGGGTATTTCTTAATCACTGTGAATATAGTGTGGATGTTTGTTAAGTTCCTGAACAACGAAAAATATTCAACTTTATGGATGTATGGATATTAAAAAACCAGAATGGTTTTGTGGGAATATCAATCTAAGGTGCCATAATGGTTCTGATGAACGTCAAGTAACTGAATGAATGTTTGGAAACGAGCAATATCTATGCACTTTTTGGTAGAGCCAGTCATCAAGTAGGTGCTTAATGGCTATCTGCAAGAGGTTTATAGGAAAAAACACCCAGTAGATGATCTTGAATCAGTAAAATTGCATATCAATTGAAGAAAATAATATAAACATGAATAAAAAATCAACAATAGTAATTAAATCATGAATTTTATTCAAAAATCAAACATGTGTTTAAATTTTGACTGAATTATATGTAATTTCTTAATGTTCAATAAGCTGATGATGTTTCAATGAGAAGATGTCATCTCATACTTTGACAGTATTTTGTTTTCAACATTTCATAGCTATTGGTTGCTAAAATTTTCGATGTATTTGACGGGCTGTTACCCTATAGGTGGAGAATAACGGACTGTTGTTAGTGAAATTGGCCCTAAATCTGTCATACTTCGTTTATGTTCCAGAGGATCCTGATCCTGTATGAAAAATTTTTAGGGGTAAAATAATGAGGGGTGGCAGTTGTAGAGGGGTGGGGGAGAGTGTGTCGCAATTTGTCTATAGACAGAATAGAAAGAATAGAACGAACCTATTATAAGCAAGCTATATTTCTGCATACTGAATTTATCACTCACCTACTCAATGTGCTGAGCAAAGAAAATGCAACTTGACTGTCGTCTTTGAGCTCTGCAAACTTGAGGTCTCATAGTTAGGCTGGTAAATACTTATGAGTTGTGATTTCTTACGACCTTGGCAGCAGTGATATGTAATGGCGTCCAAGCGAAGTCTGTTAAAGTCAAAATTGCTCAGTATACTATGCCATTTAATCATGAAAAGACTTACAAATGAACAACGATTTCTATTCGTAGAAATTTATTACTAAAATTCGTGCTCCGTGAAAAGTGTGTTCCGCCTGTTACGGCCAGTCGAAGAAGATCCGATGTTTATCGAATAATCGTGTTCAGCGATGAGGCTCACTTTTTGTTAAATGGATATGTTAACAAGCACCATTACCGCATCTGATGTGATCAGCACCAACACGCTATACAAGAATTGCCCATGCATCCAGAAAAAAAACAACAGTTTGGTGTGGTTTAAGAGAATTATCGGGCCGTTTCTCTTTACAGACGACTTTGATCCCATAGTCCTGAAACACCCTGTATATCCCTGTAGATATAATCAAAGTGGGCAAATATATGGTAATAGTTGAGAATTATAGTAACACAAATCAAATAAATTTTCCATGGCGCCTGTCAGAGAAATGTATCTCCATAAGGACTTTTTTTACAGCAGCTTGTTCTTTTTTTGTGTCCAATAAATTGGACATCCATTCTGGGGACTTTGTATAACATATAAAAAATGTTGAAAAATTACGTATCTCCTGGCCGTATTTATTTGCTTCAAAAACAGCCACCAGCAAGTAATAGTTGCTGTTTTAATCCGTTTTGCCTCTAGTTTGTTTAACTTTCCGATACGCGCCCGAGTATTTCCGGTGCAATATCGCTGATTGAACATAAAACAATTATTTGGAAGACTCAAATTTTAAACATAGTCCCACGAATTGCTCGCTTATTTCGAAATTGAAATTTTGGGAAAACAAAGCGAAGTTTCATTAAACCGAGCGTCTGACTAAACACGGTGAACACCCTTTGATGCCTTTTGGCTGGTGCAATGTAAATGCATTTGAATGAAACCATACGTACATACTCGTATGTATATACATAGGAAACCTAGTAACGGCGTCATCATGTATAATCCAACTGCCGGCAAATAGATGGACCCAGAGTAGCATTGGCCATATTCCACCCCTAGTATTTTCAGTATTAGGAAAATAGCCACAGAGGTACATATGCATGGAATAAGCAAAGTCTTTGGTAGAAACTAGCTAACATGCATTTGAAGGCGAACCATTGGTCACGTGACAGTCTATTGAAATGGACATGTTCGCTTCCGTCTCTGTAACCACGACCAACCGCAGACAGCGCTGTTTCGAGTAGTTCACGTTTTAAAGGCTCCTGTAAAATTCTTGAGGAGGCTTGAAGTCAGGGGCTGGACGGGGTAGGGGTTGTAAATGTTGCATCTTTAATGTCTGTGGAAAGCTTTTTAATTCGAATGATAATTATCATCGCGTAGGAGCACTTATCATCAGCGTGGTGGCATCACAAATACAATGAGAAAAAATAATTAAACCAATTTAAATTAACTTAGGATTAAAAATTTCATAAATTACGTGACGGCAACAAGTTTAATTAGTTTAAATAAATAAACTTCAATTAATAAAACAGTTTACTTGAATCTATGAAACTAGTTCAGTTTAATCAAAACGCAATCCTTTATACAGGGTGTTTCAGTTTATTGTTGCATAACTTTAAGATTCGATAGAACTTTTAAAATTAAATGCATTAAGTCTATATAAACATGAGTCGAAACATGCGTGGCTTCCGAAATACAGGGTGTTTAAATTTACTTTCTAAAATAGTTTTTTTTTAAATATTTCGGACAATATTTGATGTATAACAGTGAAAATTGGTATACAAGGGTTTTTTGGTACGACAAAACGAACCATGGTTTTACTGTAGCCGATAGAGAGCACTCTCTACTTTTTTTTTTTTTTTTTTTTTTTTTTTTTATATCGAAACAGCCGCGCAGGCAGAAGCCTAAATGCCGGAACACCGCGACTGCTATGATGATCCCAAAGAAATTTTGTTAATACGATTTTTGAACTGCTTAAGGTTAGTAGAACTGGGAAAAGCTTCCTCCCGTAGTTTGTTCCACAATCTAGACACCCTCGGGACAAAGGAGCGGTCGTATCGGCCAGTTCTGGATGTACGAAGTTTGACACGGTTAGGATGGGACGCCGTAGTCAGGCGGGTCTGTCTGGCAGGCACATCGCGCGGCGGCATCATGGAAGAGAGCTCTGAGGAGCAAAGCCCGTTGGTGTAGCGATAGAAAAGAGCTAGATCGCCGACGGCCCGCCGATGCGAAAGAGTCCCGAGACTGTCTGTTAGAGAAGAGTCATCGATCAGTCGGACCGCCCTCCTCTGGACAGCATCGAGCATGGACAATGTAGTCGGGGCGGCAGCACCCCAAATGTGTGAGCAATACTCGAGGCTAGGCCTTATCTGGGCCTTGTATAGAGTGAGAAGGTCATGCGGAGAAAAGTACTTCTTAGCCCTAAACAAATAGCCTAGCTTTTTCCCAGCAGCTGCAGCTATTGAAGAGATGTGTTCATGCCAGATCAGGTCCTCGGTGATCTGGACTCCGACCAGCCGAAATGAATGGCTCTTTGGTAGGACTCGACCGTCCATCGAAACTGTATGGGCGCTAGGACGCTTTTTGTTCGTCAAAGTACAGTACTGTGTTTTGGAAGCATTGAACTGTACAAGATTGTTGCGTCCCCAAGCAGTGATAGCCTCCAGGTCTCTTGTCAGAGAAGAAGTCGTCGCTAGTCTTCTTTTTTCCAGCTCAGCGGCAGAGATCGGCTTGTCACTCTGAATTCCTGCATGTAGAGTGCTGTCATCAGCGAAGCTGTGGATTGGGTTTATCGTGCAGGAAAGGAGGTCATTGATATGTAAGAGAAACAGTGTTGGAGCCAAGACCGATCCCTGGGGAACACCCGCGTTGACGTTGTGGGATGAAGAGGAGAATCCGTCAATTACGACGGATATCTTGCGGCCAGAGATAAAGTCAGCCACCCATCTGCAAAGCTTTTCTGGGAGGCCGTAGGATGGAAGTTTGCTCAAGAGGGCAGCGTGCCACAGCTGATCGAACGCTTTCGTGATGTCAAGAGCAACGACATGAGCCTCACCATGAGACTGGATGAGTTTACTCCACAGTTGCGTGACGTAAGCTAGGAGGTCCCCTGTGGATCGTTGGTGCCGGAAACCGTACTGCCTGTCGCTAATCAAGCTGTGACGTTCGAGGTAGTCCAGAAGCTCGCGATTTATGCACCTCTCCATCACTTTACTTATAACAGAAAGCAGAGCTATAGGCCTGTAGTTGTAAGGGTCGGTTTTAGATCCTTTTTTTGGGATGGGCTGTACATGAGCAAATTTCCAGTTTTCTGGGAAGGTGCCGGATTCGTAAGATATCTGGAAGAGACGCGAAAGAACTGGAGCAAGCTCAGCTGCACATCTCTTCAGTACAATGGCAGGAATCAAGTCCGGACCAGAAGCTTTGTTGATGTCGAGCGACAAGAGCACTCGTCTTACGGTCTTATGCCTGAATGTTACCTCCCGCATAGTGTGGGGAACCCTTTGAATTGACGGCACTTGGGCGTTGGTGGGGACGTCCATGGTGGAGTTGGCAGCAAAGATCTTGGCTAGCACTTCCGCCTTGGCCTTTGAGTCGAATACAATAGTTCCATCCTGACACGTAAGTGGTGGAAGGCTACTGTGTGAGAAGTTCTTTTCAATCTGCTTGGCCAGCGTCCAGAAAGACCGACTACCATTGCGCTGCGACATTACCCTGTGCCTAACTTTTATATCATGCTGGGTTTTGGCATTGCGAACCGCTTCGTTATATTTGTTTCTGGACTCGACGTCGGCTTGTCTGTTCTCTACAGTGGGGTTTTGTAAGTAGGTTCTGTGGGCCTTGATCTTCTGCTGGCGAGCAGTGTCACACGATTTGTTGAACCAGCCGTTGGACCCTGGTTTAGGAACTTTCACTGTGTGAGGGATGTATTCCTCCATTCCGACGTGGATAATTTCGGTTATTGAAGAACAGACAGTCGACGCATCCGCATCAGTGAAACAGACATCTCTCCAAGGAAAGCTAGAGAAGAAGTCTCTGAGCCCCTCCCAGTCGGCATGTCCGTAATGCCAAGTTTTGCGGCCTGTGCGAGTTTCTGCGGCCACAGCGGCTTCTGACCGAAACCTAACCTCCACAACACCGTGATCTGAGTTACCCAGGGGGGACAGGACGGCAGTGCTGTAAGGGGCAGGATGCGTGGTCAGAAAGAGATCCAGCAGGCTACTGGCGTGTGACGAGACGCGGGGGAAAAAAGTAGGGCTCGTCACCAGCTGGGTCAGCCCTTGAGTAAGAGCGAACGCTTCGACTGCACGACCTGCTGCATCGGTCTTATTTGAGCCCAACCAAAGCTCATTATGGGCATTGAAATCACCGAGAAGAACTACCTCTGAAGCGGGGTGATTGATGTTCAGGAAGTCGATCTGGACGGCGAGGTATTCGAGTAGGTCATCCCAGTTATGGTTCGAGGGAGAGCGATAAAGGCAGCAAATAAATTTGGGTGATGTTTTGGAGTTGAGGCGAAGCCACAGAATGTCCTTCCGGTCTGATTCCAAAGAAAGATCCCTGGAGCAGGAAAGACCGCTGCGGACAAAAGCCACAACTCCCCCGTTCTTTCTCAGATTGGAGTGCACCTCGTAGTTTGGGAAGTTGAGATGGTTAATCGGTGCAGCCTCTGAGATTTTTGTCTCCGCCAAGAAAAGCACGGCGGGACGATTGGATTGCAGGTAGTGATGAACAGCATCAATGTTGCTGTTGATCCCGCAGATGTTCGAAAAACAAATTTTATCTTCGATGTTGTTCCCTCGAGCCCACCCTCCACCCGGACATTCCGAGAGTGGAGTGAGTTTACGTCCGGAGTTTTTAGTGCTCGAGGGATCCATCATCATTAATTTCTTTGTTTTGGTAGGTGACCGACTGCATAGCTTAGGTGTGGAAACATGCGGACATTTATAAGACACCCTGGGAAAAGCTAGCGGGTGGTACTGCCTCGGTCGACTGGTCCTTGTCTACCACCTTCTTTTTACGTATTAGTGATGTTAAATAGACCTAAAGTGGCCCGTTGGCGGACTTGTACCGCCACCCGGCAATCGGTACTGAGGTATTCCTTAACGCGTGCGCAATCACTTGGACGGGAAGAAGTTGTATACTGAATACAACGACTTCCGGAACAAGCATTTGCCACGGCCCTCGCTCAGTAGGGGAAAAAACTACTACTGTACCTGTAGTGTATTAAAATGACCGAAAATTTTTTCTTAGTGCAATTTTTTGATTTTTGAATAAAAAAACTGATTCTTCGCACTTTTCAACATAAAAAAGCTCTCTTGTGAATTTTCGTTATAGTTAGCCGTTTTTGAGATATTTCGATTTTTAAGGTTCGAGGCATTTTTAATTATTTATGCTAAAATCACGTTAAAAAGTCAGTATCTCGATAATTTTTAGAAGTAGGCTGTGCCTGCAAATATTTTTGAAATTGAAAGCAGAATAAGGTTAAACGTCAATTAGTTGACAGTTAGTTTTGTTGTCTGTTGAAACCTGAAACGTTTTTTTGCAATTGTGAATGCACGAAATTTAGTTTCTTTTACCTGTTTTTGTTTTGTAAGTTTTATAAAAATGCCATTTTTTTTTCTTCAATCAAGAGTTAGCGGATATTCATTTTGTGTATGGCTTTGTAAATGGAAACGCAGCAGAAGCATCCAGAGAATACGCACGAAGATTTCCAAACAGACGACATCCAACTCGCTCAGTATTTGTAAGAGTGCATCGCCAAATAATTGAAAATGGTTTTGGAAATCTCCAAAGGGATCAAAACATAAATGTTCGTCAGCGCAGATTTACCCGTATGATTCTGCGTGAGTTTGATAGAGATCCGACCACAAGTGTTAGGAGAGTTTCTGGTGCCTTGGGAATTTCAGCAAGCCATGTTCACCGTGTTCTTAGAAATGACCATAGACGTCCTTACCATTTGCAACCTGTACAAGGACTACAGCCAGGGGACGGAGAACGAAGAATCACATTTTGTCAGTGGATTCTTGATAGGACTGATAATAATAGGGAGTTTTTAACTAACGTTTTATGGACCGATGAGTCATTCTTCACTAGACGTGGAGTGGTAAATTTTCATAATCAACATATTTGGTCGCATGAAAATCCGCATGCAGTTCGGGAAAGAAATTTTCAGCATGAATTTAGTGTGAACATGTGGATTGGTATCTACCGTAATCGACTAGTTGGACCCTACCTTTTGCCTGCAAGGTTAAATGCTTCTTTGAATTTTTAAAGGCTGAACATGCAAATATGTGGGATGATGTTATGTTAGATTTAAGAAAATTGGCTTGATATTTGTCCAGCTCATTATTCGAGAATAGTTAGAAACTGGCTGGACGAAAATTATCCAGAAAGATGGATCGGCCGTGGAGGACCAGTCGCCTGGCCTCCACGATCCCGTGACCTAAATCCATTACATTTCTTTGTGTGGGGATTTCTAAAAGAAAGAAGAATATATGAATTGTGTATTGAACAATTGGGTTTAGATTTCGAGCAACTACTTTAGATTTTGTATGTTTGTCCTTATCCAATAGCATTTTAGTTGTAGATAATTAATTTAATTTGTTAAAAATAATATTGGAAAATTAAACAAATTAATATTCTGTTTTTTGTGTTTGTTTGGAGTTAGGAATTATTGCTGTGTTTAAAAACACAATCTAAACGATCATCTTAATTACTTGTAATGCCCATATCGAAAATGTAAAAAAAATATTATTTTCCCATAAATAATTAAAAATGCATCGAACCTTAAAAATCTAAATATCTCAAAAACGGCTAACTATAACGAAAACTCACAGGAGAGCTTTTTTATGTTGAAAAGTGCGAAGAATCAGTTTTTTCATTCAAAAAGCAAAAAATTGTACTAAGAAAAAATTTTCGGTCATTTTAATACACTACAGGTACAGTAGACAGCGCCCTCTAGCGCCTACAGTAAAACTATGCCCATGGTTCGTTTTTTTCGTACCAAAAAACCCCTGTATACCAATTTTCACTGTTATACATCAAATATTGTTCGAAATATTTAAAAAAAAAATATTTTAGAAAGTTAATTTAAACGGAAGCCACGCATTTTTCGACCCATGTTTATATAGACTTTATGCATTAATTTTAAAAGTTCTATCGAATCTTAAAGTTACGCAACAATAAACTGAAACACCCTGTATACTTAAGTTCATTAAATTGTCTACAAGTACACCAATTTATTTAAAATTCATGAACTATTGAAATGAGTTTACAGTAGTAAAACAATTTGATCACATTTATCAAATCCGTTCAAATAGTGTGGGTAAAAGTATTTAACTATCGTAAATGATTAATGTTATTTAGATTGGTTATTAATTTAGATAATGTTTGGAATCTAAAACAACAAATTGAATGTTGTATATTATAACTGTACTATCACAAATCTAAAATATCAAAAACTTTGTAATCGATAATTGAGATTTTTGAATCAAAATAAGAACTTTCGAATTTTGTAACCCTATCAAATCCCGTTATTTTTCAATATAATTTATTTTAACAAGTTGATCCGGATAGGTAGTTACAAAACGCTTATTTAAAGTAAATAATAGTTTAAAAAAACTAAAACAATACACGCTTTTATAGCTAATCGAACCGAAAAGTTGAAGATAATTTTCAGTTACAAAAGAGTTTATATTACACTAGTAGATGGTCGAACAATCAATCATAATTAATGACCTCAAAATAAAATTATAATAAAAGTTAAGTTATTAATAGAATATAATTCAGAGTAAAAAGCGTAGGGTGCTTGATATTTTAAATGTTACAATCATTCTATTGGCAACTATCTATGAGAGGAGAGTTATGAAAATGTAGTGAAATGCTTACATATCAGGGTGTTATTTAAGTACGTGGCCAAACTTCAGGAGGAGCTTCATATAGGAGGAGCTGTATCTTTTTATCTATTTGTCAATGTTATTTATAGCTTTCAGATAGCTGCCAGACCTTTTTTCACATTTTTTTTTCCATCTAGCCTTGACTAGTTGGAAGGGTAGGTTTCAAAATCTTAGTAGTACCTACCTCTCGGCCTATGTTATTTTCGATATAGAGGATATTTGTGCAAACAGTAATTGTAAAGTGGGGTCGTAGTGCAGAGGGGATGGGCATTGTGTGTTGCAATGCGGGACAAATGGCCGTGGCGGCAACAACGCCCAGTGCTCGACGCTGAATCCGTAGGAAGCGGTAATCATTTTAAATTGCACGCACCACCCCGACGCTCACGCTCGACGCCGCAATATGATTTTATAGTGCTCCGCATTATATCGGGTTTCGGTGACTGGGAGGAGACGGCTACAGACCACTGGGAATAGATGTGTGTAATATACCAGTGGTGGAGTTTAGCTTGGCCGTGTCTACCAATTTTGCTTCCCACGCCACTGGCGAGGAAGTATTGTAATCGCGGAAAATGAAATATGTTTTTGGATGTTATCATATCCACATTCCGAAAAAATGGAAAGTAGGCTGACTGCACTTCCTTGCACCGTCGTCATCGCCGTCATAGATCATTATGGATTAAATGCAGCAAAAATTAAACCCCTTGAGATAAAAATAGTTACGAACATGTACAGTGGAGATATTAAATGGATCAAGGCAGTCACACAGGCTCATACTAGACATTCTTTCCCTGCCCTATACGTAGTTACCGTCCATCTGGCAAACTTCCCCTTTCCCATAACGTCAGACGCGGCAGCGCTCACCGAAGTACGAGAAGAACAATCAAACAGACCGGTACGCTGGGGCCTGAGCCCAGATAGCAGGAGACGCGTATCGAAAGCATTTCTCTACGATCAAGTATTAAGGACAAATGTACGTGAAAACCTACGATGTGTGGAATATGGATAATAGGAGCATATAACTCCTGCAGGCTCTTTTACTGTATGTGTCCTCCAAGGGGCCTTGCGTATGCGTCAGCAAGAAGATTGGCTTCGATGTCGACAAGTCTGATGAAAACTTCTGTTTCTGTCACAAAAGCTGCACCCATGCCAATCCGTCATCTCTGGGGTCTCATGTGGATGATTGAAAGGGGAAAATCTTCTGTAATAATTTTGAGGAATTTGATGGTAGTGCGCTGCAAGGACAGTCGTTGGTTGGCCGGCCTGGTCTGTTAATGGTGATGTGGTTGGGAGTGACGAATCCCCAGAATGCGTCTTTGAGCCATCGTGGAGTCAGTAGTAGTAGCAAGGACAATGCCTGTACATGGATGGTAGAAGGTGTTCCAAAATCAAAACAAAGAAGACAAAAGAACCAAAAGAAAACAGGTGTATATGTACGATATATACTACTACTATGAGGAATTTAATTTTGTTTATATAACAAATCTTATTGTCTTCAAAATGTAGGCTGCATGAATGTCCCACCCTAAATGTTGCTCTAAAAAAATTCCTAAGTATTGGATATTGTTCACTCTGTCAATTTTCAAATTTGTATTCTTTATTTTGAAGGAAATATTTGAATTATCGCTTAGATGTCTTGCGTATGGTAGAAAATGCGTTTTTCCAAAAGTTCACTGTTAATTTTCTAGTGATGAAAAACGAAAGATTTTATGAAAGTTATTCTCATTTATTCTCTTTACATCATGCGAGTCTTGCCCTTTATATAGTATCGCCGTATCATCGGGAAAATTAACTATTTTAACTACACAGTTAATCATGAATGTATCATTCAAATAGATATTAAATAAAAGAGGGCCTAACACTGTACCCTGAGGTTCACCACATTTCCTTACTGTATGATTTTAATAGTTTCACTACTTGGAACCTTTTAGATACATAATTTTGCATCAAGGTATATTTTCCCACTCAAACCTTATTTGTCTATAATATATAACAGTAAACTATGATTAACTGTATCGAATGCCTTTTTCAGATCGACAAATACAGAAATAGATGGAATTTTCTCATCAAGGCCTTGGGTGATTTGATTCACCAGGCATAGTATACCATCTGTGGCAGATTTTGCCGTTACAAAACCGTATTGATTTGGACTTAGAATTTTGAATTTATATTTAGTAACATGGGACGGCCGATTCGCTGGATAGCATCGGAACGCTGATGAAAAGGTATATGACCTAAAAGGTAATGAAAATATCTAAAGAGCGATAAACTCCCAGCCATGGTAGTCGAGCTAAGAGGTTGTACCTCTTTTAACGTGGAAATAATGCCTCAAGGAGCATCATCCATTACGCAGTTGTGGGATAACCTTGAGCGAAGAGCCGAGGACTAGATATAGGGGGTGTTTTAGTCTAAGGCGACACCGGAAGTCCGCAGGTCGAAAAAATGCAATACCGGGAGTTGGGGGGTGGAATATCCGATATCAGAAAAACTGCAGGGAGAAGTCGCTGGAGCCTCAATGGACCACAACTGATACAAAGTTAATAAAATATACATCAAAAACTGACGGAGTTCATCTATGGGAGGATGAAGTTCATTTCAAAATTCTATGAGCTTTTTGTGCCAGCAAAATGCGGAAGCTCCGAGATTTAAATTACTGAACCATGGAAGTTGGGGAGAGGTTTCTGAGCTCTGGAAGTACACCTATAACAAAATTCCATTACTTACCCAGGCCTAGGACGAAAGAATCTGCACCAGACATTAGAAGCAATTACCACTAAATTACCCCGGTATATTCATTAACAAATGCAAGTCCCCTCGTATACTGAATAGCCGCGCGATAGCAATGCGCCGGGAGCAATCTCCGTAAAGAACAACCCAGAAATAAACTTCTTCCGTAAGAATGTTCACTTTGTTCCGTCTTAAGAAGAGAAAATATTTTTCTAAGGGCGAATGCATGGGGAAATCTATGTCGTGCGAAATATATCTAATAAGTGGGTAGGATGGAAGTGTATTAATATAATAGCGATACACCCTCCCTCACGTTTATTTCTATTTTTTTTTTTAAAAATGATCAGGTCACTGAAACGTCCCAAAACAAACTTTGAGGGATTCTCATTTTTGTTAGCATTTTCCTCCATCTCAACTGTACCGATTTTCAAAGCCTACAAAGTGTTTTAGTCCTTGGCATAGTAGTAGCTTTGTGTGAAAATTTCATCAAAATCCAAGGGATACTTCTCAAGATATACAAGGGCCAATGGTTACCGGACAGGCAGATAGAAAGGCAAACAGGCCGACATATACATGTCATATAACATCCATAAAACATAATATTTCATTTTCAAAATGCTTACAGTACGTCTTCGACCAGCAGTGTAGGAAGTAAAACATGTCGCTCACTTAATAATAATAATAATGTGTATTTGCAGCATACAGTTTAGGTAAAAATAATAGGAAAATGCATAAACGAAATATGTTACAAACAGGGATGAAAGCATTCAAAAATGATACAAGTTCAGCCCTGTAGCTATTACACATTTACATATAAAAAAAGATCTAGCTTACAAAGCCCTGAAAGGAAAATAGATGTGAGTTATATTAATTTTTTTTTTCATTAGCTTGATCGCTTGTTCCTCATTTATACTAAGTGACATATAAATCCGAAAACCCAGTTTAAATGGTTTTATTTTAATAAAAGTTGGTGAATGTATTTATCTTACTGTAAATAACAAGTGAAAAAATTTTCAGCCTTATCAGTTGGACTTTCCGGTTTTTATACTGCTTTTTTTTTAATTCACTAACGCTCTAAAAATGAATATTTCAGCCGCAGTAAAGAATCAACGTTGGCGGATTTTGGTTCTTGACATCCTTTACGATCTGTTACGATGCCTAGAGTACGGAGACCTGTACGATTTCGTCAACTTAGTGAGTTTGATAGGGGCCGTATAGTGGGACTTTCTTTTCGGGCAATTGCAGTTAGAGTGCAAAGAAGTGTAGACACTGTGGTTAGGTATTGTCAGGCATGGCTTCGAGAAGGCCGTACGCAAAGAGCAAGGGGCACTGGACGCCGCCGTAGAACAACAGACCGAGAAGATCGCCGCCTAAGATTATTGGCCTTAAGGGACCGTTTCTCCACTACCAGGTCCATTGCAAATGAATGGTTTGCAGAACACGGAAGACCTATTGGCATGCGAAGTGTTTACCGACGAATGGGAAGTTTTGGCTTGTTTTCATACCGGCCACACTGGGTCCTCCCTTTAACTCGAGAACACCGACGTAATCGCCTTGAGTGGTGCAGACAACGGTCACTCTGGGATCAGGAATGGAACAGTATTGTCTTTAGTGACGAGTCTCGAGTTTGTTTAGGCATGCACGATGGTCGTGCCAGGGTTAGAAGGCGACGTGGTGAAAGGAGGAATCCACAGTTTTTTGTTGAAAGACATGTTCATCACACTGTTGGAGTTATGGTTACGGGTGCTATAGCTTATGGTTCCAGGTCACCTTTAATCTTCATCAGAGGTAACATGAACGCGCAGCGTTATATTCACGAAGTTCTAGAACCCCATTTTTTACCCTATCTTGACACCCTGGCAGATCCAACTTTCCAACAAGATAATGCCCGATCACATGTTGCAAGAGTCACAATAGACTTCTTTCAACATAATGATGTCACATTGTTACCATGGCCTCCAAGATCTCCCGACTTATCCCCAATTGAGCACGTGTGGGATATGATGGGTAGGAGATTGCTCAATTTGCAACGTCCTCCTCAGACTCTAGAAGCACTTCGAGAGGAGTTGGTGGTTGCCTGGAATGAGATACCACAGGAGGACATTGACCACCTGATCGGAAGCATGCCTAGGCGCGTTGGAGAATGCGTAGCACATCAGAGTGCATCCACACATTATTAAAGGTCAAAGGGCTTTAAAGCAGTGCAATCATTTTGAAATTTTTATCATTTACTTATTATGCTTCATTAAGTACTTATGCAAACTTTTATTAAAATAAAACCATTTAAACTGGATGTTCTGATTTATATGTCACTTAGTATATATCAGTGCGCAGTAAAGTGTTTCTCAAAAATAATTTTTTTATATTTAATTTTAAACTGGTTTTGATGCAGAATTTTCAGGTCACTAGGAATGTGATTGTAAAGCCGATAAATGAGATAAATCTACAAAAATGAGAGGTTTGATGAGGAGCCCCGAAACCGCAAATTTAAGTTATGAAGATCAATGCGAAAAGTTATTCTATTGAACAAATATGGTGGTTGCTTAAAAAACAAAATTTTGTGAAAACGACGATGACTTATAAGCAACTCACATCGACGTTGCATATTCAACCAGTTTGCATCAAGGAACTTATATGAAACTCTTTCAAGCTTACCTAGACCATAAATAAATCGTAGACAGGCCTTCTGTACACGCACAATTCTATCCATGTCATCTTGTCTAAACAGAACCGATAAACGCTGTTACAAAAATTAAAATGGCCGAGTATTAGTACTTTACAAAGCAATATTTCAAGTTCAACAGCGAGGTCATATCAAAGAAACATAAGCTTTCTGGATACATTTATTAATATGAGGCTTGAATCTTAGATTTGACTCAAATTATACTCCCAAATTTCTCAGAGTGGCTGAACAAGGTATAGATTCATTTCTTATTTTAACATGAACAGTGAGCTCAATATTGTCCTTCAATCTGTCAAATAATGATTTCCTTGCATTAATCTGTAGGCCATGATATTCCGAAAATACTACTAATCTTTCAATATCTCGATTGATAATGGCATCATGTTTCTCGTTAGGTTTGAAACAAAAATAAAGCTGAGTATTGTCAACATACAAATGTACCTCACAACTTGTGTCGGTCTTTCTGATTGTATGTCGGTCTCTCCGCCAATCCCTGGTCCGTCTATAACTTGGAAGGTACCACTCGGAGTGGGATAAAATTTTCACAGAAGGAAGAAAAAGCAGTTTTTGATAATCTAGCCGGCGAAGGCGGAGCGGACGACAAAAAACGGAAAAAAGCATAAACTTTGTTTTTTGATGTTTCAGAGACTGGTGATTATTTCTGAAAAATTTTTGAAATTTGGAGAAGGAGGTTGTGGGGAGGTGGGGAAAGGTGCATCTCAATTTTTTTGTGCAACAATTGTGACTAGCAGGGCAATGTAATATATTGAATATAAATAATCAGATACAGTGACTTTTGTTCGCAGCACTCTTTCTTGCTCCAGAGACGTTTATCTGGCAACAGACATCTGTCTTCGCCTCAACTCCAAAGCATTTCCCAAATTTATTTGCTGCCTTTATCGCTCTCCTCGAACCATAAGTGGGATAACCTACCTGGATACCTCACTGACAAAATAGACTTCATGAATATCAATCACCCCGCTTCAGAGGTAGTCCTCCTCGGCGATTTCAATGCCCATCATGAATTTTGGTTGGGCTCAAACAAGACCGATGCAGCTTGCCGTGCTGTTAAAGCGTTCGCTATTACTCAAGGGCTTATCCAGCTGGTGACGAGCCCTACTTTTTTCCCCCGTGTATCGTCACATGCCAGTAGCCTGCAGGATCTCTTTCTGGACACGCATCCTGTCCCTTACAGCACTGCTGTCCTGTGTCCCTTGGATAACTCAAAGCACGGTGCTGTGGAGATTAGGCTTCGGTCAGAACCTGCTGTGGCAGCAGAAACTTGGACAGGCCGCAAAATTTGGAATTACGGACATGCCGACTGGGAGGGGCTCAGAGACTTCTTCTCCAGCTTTCCTTGAAGAGATGTTTGTTCCACTGACGCAGATGCGTCGACTGTGTGTTATTGGGTAACCGAAATTATCCACGTTGGAATGGAAGAATACATCCCTGATACAGCGAAAGAGCCTAAACCAGGGTCCAATGGCTGGTTCAACAGATCGTGCGACACTACTCGCCAGCAGAAGATCAAGGCACACAGAACCTTTTTTACAAAGTCCTAATGTAGAGAACAGGCAAGCCAATCTTGAGTCCACGAAAGTCCAAGTCCAAGAAATATAACGAAGCGGTTCGACTTTGTCCTGCACGATATAAAAGGTAGGCACAGGGTAATATCGCAGCGCAACGGCAGCAGAACTTTCTGGACGCTGGCCAAGCAAATTGAAAGGAACTTCCAACAGGCATCCTTATGATTGATGACTCTTCTCTAGCATACAGTCTCGAGACCCTCTCTAGCTCTCTTCTACCGCTACACCAAAGGGCAATGCTCCTCAGAGCTGTCGTCCATGATGCCGCCACGCCATGTGACTTCCAGACAGACCCGCCTGACTTTGGACTTCCATCCTAACCGTGTCGAACTTCGTACATCTAGAACTCGCAGATAGGACCGCTCCTTCATCCCGCTTTTTCCAGTTCCACTAACCTTAGGCAGTTCAAAAGTCAGATGAACAAAATTTCTTTGGGATCCTCATAGCAGCCGCGGTGTCCCGGAATTTAGGCTTCCGCCTGCCCGGCGGCTTCAACCTATAATAAAAAAAGACCCCACCGATCATACTACTCAAATATTTTTTCCATAGTCCACTTTGTTCTGATGATGGCTGTATTTTGCTGTTTGGATTCATTGAGCACGCACAAAGAACCTGCGTATTGTGACATCGTTTGTCCTGCAATGTTTTCTACCGGCAGATTAGCAACTTATAGGTTACCCAGGTAGAGCCCGATGATAGATCCCTGTGGTACTCCCTAGCGTTATTGGCATATTCTTGTTTTGGAATGATTTTTTTTGCCTACAACTTTTTTATACTCCAGCTACCACGAATGCCTAAGGCCTGAACACCCATGGGGTAGCGTGGGGCTATAGGGGGATACATACAGGGGAAAAGGAAGGGATGCCACACGGACTCAAGCGAGAGAACACGTATGCAGTTTTCTATAATTTTGATTATTTTTGTGGAAAAATCTCTGTTAATATTAGGCTAAGCCTATTTTGAGAGCGTTTTCTCAACAAATTACGTGAAAGTGACCAATCACCGCTGACTTGGCATCTCAACCGTTGAGCGCAAAAACATGTTTCCACCCTTTTTGGACTGTCCCTGGAAAGGGAGTGTAGTCGATGTGATGCATAGTTGTACACCGACTCCTGAGGGTAATGCAGGGATTACGTGCGTAACTGAGACCGGCTTCAGAATGGGATAGTTAGCGACGATTCGCAGTCCCCCAATACAGACCCGTTCACCCTTTAGGGTCCGTTTTGACATAACTGTCACAGACAAGGTTTACATAAAAATGCTTGAAATATCGCCAGGATTTGCGCGGGATTACTCACCACAGATGAATATTAAAATGAACCAATCTTACTGGGATCAACGGACAATACGAAGAAAAGAATGGGATAATCGAATATGTGAGAGCGACCTAAGTTATTGGGTTGAGAAACCGGTAAAGACTAATACAGGATCTAGTCAGATTGAAATTCAGCATTCTCCTTATTGTTTTCTCTGACTTATGTGTCATGTTGAGGTTAAATAGTTGAATAACAGTATGGGAGCTTTTTCTTCAAGCAGTAGGTGATAACGGTATGCTGAATTGCTCGACAAGACGTCCATTTTTTTATTCAAATACACGCAATATGTTAATTTGATTCACATCATTATGCAAAATAGAATAAGTTGAGGATCAAACCCATTTTTTGTCTATATCATCCTTATATGTAATATTCATCAGTAAATGCCTCTTAATGCGTAGTAGCTATATATATATGCCACATGTTATTGAAATATCGCTATTTATTCTAACAAAAGATTCAAGATGCTTAAGATACACGTTCACATAAAGTTTTTTTAACGTGGACCCACGAACCTCTTCCTTAAATATTTCACCTAACTTTTCCAACACTCTGTATGCATTGTTTTTCAAAGATGTTTCCACCCGCCTACTTATTTTTTGAAGCAGTCAAGCTAACAAGTTGAAATTAGAGATAATATTTTTTTCTTTTTACCGAAGCAATAAATGCCAGTGCACCGCGGCTGCTATGAGGAGCTAAGAGAAATTTTATTAATTCGATTTTTGAACTGCCCCCTCATGTAGATTAATCCACATTCTCGATACCCTAGGGACAAAGGAGTGGTCGTATCGGCAAGTTTTGGATTTACCAAGTTGGTCACGGTTAGGATGGGAAGCCGAAGTCAGGCGAGTCTGATAGTAGTGTCCTTGTGGCAAAACCTCATTACAATCTGAGATGTATTTTCCAAGATATATGGGAGTCAAGGATTAGCGGCCAGATCGAGAGACCGACTGTTATGAGTGATGTAACATCCAGAAACCGTAAAATGTATATTTCCTCGTCAGTAGTGGGGAAAGTAAAAGCGATTTTTGCATGTCCCTGCAACAAGATTGGCATCGCCAACACTGGTTGAACCTAAAGTCCGTTCAATCCTAATTTACTTTATTCGCTTGTCGGTGCACGCTAAGGCATTTATGGCCGATATCAGCGCGCGAATTTAAAAGTCGCGCCCTCGTGTTCGTTCTGACGGGAAGTGAGATTTGAATCCATTGTTAGTTAGAAGTTGTACGAATCGTTTTATGCTTCATCATCGACAACAGCAGCATTTCAATATACAGGGTGTTGATTTGAGAACTTTCCCCCACGGATTTACCACACCGAAGCACGTTGAAAAATTTGCTAAGGGGGACAACTTTTGAACCAAAAACTACTTCACCCCCTTTCACCCTCTACCACCCAGGGTCATCCACTTTAAAGTTTTGAATGACAAGAGGTATCGAGTAATAGCTTGTTTGAAAGGTCTTTCGAAGTTTGATTTTTTTAAATCAGTCGATTCGTTTTCAAGAAAATTAGAAAAATCTTTATTTATCTTAATTTGTTCAGATAGAAAACAAAAACACATGAAAATATCACCTTCTATTTCAATAAATGTTCAAAATCTATCCCTTTATTGGCCAAACAATGATATAGGCGATGTTCAAGTTCCGAAATGTCTAATCGCATCAAATCAGGAGATCTAGCAAGCGATTCTATAGGCCCTCTTCGCTCTATTTATTTATCTGGAAACTCGTCGTCTAGCCATTGCCGAACCGGAAGAACATAGTGAGGAGGAGCGCCATCTTGCTATAAATATATTTCAGCCTCATCAAGTACAGGGTTTCCATCCTCTTCGATTTCGTTTTTAATGGTTTTAGTGATAAGCGGATAAATGGTAGTTTCCAACATATCCTAATAAATGTCTGCAATCAAATTTGCATTAATAAACAATGGCCCAATCACTTTGTTTCCTAAAATGCCTGTCCCTAAATTAATTTTTTGGAGGTACTGGGTATGCACTTCTACAGAAGCATGAGGATTTTCATTGCTCCAATACCTGCAATTATGCTTATTAACAAATCCATTTAGATAAAGTGTGCATTCATCACTGAAGCAGTCATTTGTTCACAAAACTCAGCTCGCCTATCGAAATCACATTCGGTTAACTCTTGCAATATTTTCAATTTGAATGGATGAAATTTATGAAGTTTAACAGTGAGTACTAAGCCTAATGAAAAAAATCTTTTATGTTTTTATACTCGTTCTTGGAAGAAGAATTCTATAAACTAATTAATGATAAGTTAAAAAACAAGCGTTCTTCAGGCACCGATGAAGTTGCGAATTACTTAGTCAAGAAAATTTTATTGTACATAACCAAACCTTTTGTTTTTCAAGTTAATTTATCATTCTGCACTGGTGTATTTCCAAACAACCTAAAAACAGGAAAAGTAACTCCAATTCATAAGAAAGGAGATACTTCTTTGGTCAGCAATTACAGACCGGTGACTGTTCCATGCTGTTTTTCCAAGATTCTTTTTGTTTTTTAGATCGACTTCTGCTGTTCTTGAAAAGCAATGACACTCTGTCATCCAATCAACATGGTTTCCGTATTGGAAAATCAACCATCACCGCATGTCGTTCATTTATCAACAGGTTAGTCAACTGTATTGAGACAGGAGAATGCCCTGATGGGATATTTTGTGACCTCAGTAGAGCGTTCGACTGTCAGTCATGGCATACTACTAGCCAAACTAACAGACTATGGAATTGGTGGTTCAGCCTATCTGTGGATAAAATCGTGCTTACAGAAAAGGTCACAATACGCGGCAATAACATACAACAACGCTGGTCAACTGAAGCAGGTCAAATCGGGTATGGTTAACATAAATATAGGTGTACTGCAAGGATCTGTATTGAGGCCAGTGCTGTTTTCCCTTTATATAAATAACCTGGACCAATGTTTCCCTGAAGCACATTTCGCGTTGTATGCAGACGATGCCTCCATCATTATGTCAAACAAAGACGAGACTGATTTAATAAATAAATGTAACACCTTAGTGTACAACATCAATAGCTGGTTTGAAGAAAATCAGTTACTTCTTAATAGCGAGAAGGCCACAGTTATAAGGTTCCATAATGTTCAGAAGTCGCTACCAGCGATTCAGCTTGTTCTAAACGGTTCAGCACTGCAGAGTGATAAAAGCACTAAGTTTTTAGGGCTCCACTTAGATCAATATCTCAACTTTAAAGGATATTTCGATTATCTGTCATCAAAACTGAATTCACAAGCATATTTATTCAAGAATCTGAGATCTGTTTTTACAAAGGATCAGCTATTGATGTTGTATCATGGTTAGGTTGAGTCTCGCATGCTGTATGCTTTGTGCTTCTGGGGTTCATCGGTGAACGCTTCTAAGGTGTTCTTAAGTCAAAAACGGCTGGTGAGGTGTCTACTGGGAGTAAGCAGCACTATAGTTGCAGAGAATTATTAAAGAGAATGAAAACAATGACACTGCCTTCGCTTTTTTCTCTACAATATGACTATCTATACTTTTTTAAACAAAGATGATCTCATATTGAATAGTTATATACAACAAATGGGCACTCGCAGACAAAACGACATCCATATACCTTTTGCGCGTTACAAGTTACTTTATCAGTAACTGTTTTTATGCAATTAGCGACTTTGTCAGTTTTTAAATATAGTTTTTATCACTAATTTTTACTTCTTTGTTGTTGAACGTTATTTGTTAGTTTTTTATTTATTTACTTTGTACATATTTACTTATTTTTTTGACGAAACCTTTACATGGTTATGCATGTCTGAAGGAAAATAAATTTATTATTTATCATTATTATCACTATTATTACTAATACCACAAATTAGGATCAATTCCACTCTTTCGGCTAGTGTCTAAACCATTTTGGAAGTAAAATCTGAATCAATAAGTCAATTTCCACTATCCCAAGATTGTCACAAAGCAAATTAAATACTGTTTTCCCTTAGCAACAAACAACTAAATAAGTATAACAATAAATACAGTTCGCCCAGGATATCTGTGTTGATGAAGAGAGTGCGTAAAAGACTCGGGTTGTTATTTGGTTGTTCACACGTCTAATCTTCCGAATTGCTGTTGGTAGCTTCCGTTTTAAATTATAAACAAAGTGTAGCTTTGCTAAACCCTAACGGGCACCGTTCTGAATACTTATTGAAATAAAAAGTGATATTTTCGTATGTTTTTGTTTTTTATCTGAACAAATTGAGCCAAATAAAGAATTTTCTTGAAAACTAAACGACTGATTCTAAAAAATCAAACGTCAGAAGGAATGACTCTGAAAGACCTTTCAAGCAAGCTGTCACTGTTTGTCTTTTAAAATTTTTAAGGGAATGATCCTGGGGGGCAAGGATGGAAGGGGGTGAAGTAGTTTTTAGTTAAGAAGTTGTATCTTTTGAGGTGTCTTGGTGTTTTTTTTAATCAGTGGCTTTCGATTAGTACGTGGTGGAGGGGGTTTCATCTATAAGATGCTTCGAATTGTATCAGAGTTTCTTATTAAAATCTCACTATCAGACAATGATCTTTGCTCTCTGAACCGTGTTATATTCCCCTTTGAATATATTCCTAATTGAAACGTCTTAATTGGACAGATTCTCGGGACATGTGATCCGAACAATAGCACCGTGAACAGCACAAGTGATGTCCAGCAAATTGATACAAATATGCGTGGCGTGCGACAGTCGAGCGGTCGTTGGTCAGTGGTCAGTCCTCGTGGTCTCCAAAAGGGTTACCGGAAGGTCATGACAAGCGCACACACTTAAGGGATGCCAAGGGATAGCCGACCGTCTTCCGGTGGCCAGTCGCTCGCGTATAATTGTTTGTTTTCTCACGGTCGGAAGGAGCCTCTAATTGACGCGGTGTATTAGAGTCGAACCGTCCCCTTCTCATACCGATTGGACGTGCCCTTTGTGCGCATCCAAAAATGGGGAATCTGGCAATTCGCCCTCACCGCCGATATGGTTTTTCGCTAATAAGCACGTACGTGCACTGTCTAATCGAACACAAGTGCCCTGTTGTATTGACAGCAATTATGTTCGGTTGTAGTTCTTCCCTGTGCACCCAGCCCCATTCAAGTGGGACGTCATGGCAACAGATCTATCATATTACCAGAAACGGAAGAATAATTGGAATGCGAAACTCCCTCTGTGTGACCACTTTCAATTATTGCCGGAAATTTCAATAGATAGTAACCGGATTTTTTTTAATACTGCACTAAATAACGTAGGCCCTAAAAGTTTTAGCACAAAATTCATTCGCGTTATTTTTAACAAACACAAAATAACATCAAGCAGCCTTTGGAAACAAAAGCTTAGCTGCAAGTGTAGGTAGGTCTTCCATGTTGTATTAGTATGAAGGAGATTGATTTTGGATAAAGAAATGTAATATATCAGGTAACCAAATAAGTTCGTGCGGTTGCTTTATATCGCACATTGCCATGGATGTTGTTGATCGATAGCGATTGTTTGATACCTGTTGTCAGTTTAGTATGCATCCTTCTTTTCTGACACACATTAGAAGTTGCTGAAAATTGTTACATACCTAGTTTTAAGAATAACACAGTAATTCGAAGTTGTTTGCTGTATGAGTACAAACTTGGTACAAAAGCTGCAGCGGCGGCGCGAAAAATATGTACCGCATTCGGAAACGAAGCCGTTAGTGATCGAACAGCACAGAAGTGGTTCAAAAAAGTTTATTCGGGAGATCTCAGTTTGCGAGATGAACCGCGCTCATTGAGACCAAAAGTCATGAACAACGAGGGTTTTCGACAGGTTGTGGGCGCACATTCCAGGACAACGTGCCAAGAACTTGCAGAAATGTTCAGAATGAGTACTGAAACAATTCGCTTGCATCTTCATCAGCTAGGAAGGACGTGGAAGTTAAGTAAATGGGTCCGACGTGAACTGACAAATGATAACAAATTAAGTCGTCTTAGCATTTGTTGAGCAAACATTTCACGCAACGCTAATGAACCATTTCTTAATCGGTTATTAACCTGCGACGAAAAATGAATCTTGTATTCGAACTCTAAGCTTCCGTGTCATTGGTTGACGCCTACTGATTCGCTACCACACACGATCAAGGCTTCCTTGCACCCAAACAAGGTTTTGTTGTGTGTTTGGTGGACAGCAACTTTACTGGAACTGTCCATTATGAGTTTTTGGAAAGGGGTCAAACCACCACTGCTAACTTGTATTGTGAGCAGCTTCAACGAGAACCAGCAGCACTCATCCAGAAACAGTCTTCTTTGATCAATCGGAAGAAAGTGATATTCTTGCAGGATGACGCCAAGCCTCATACCGCAAAAGTGACCCGAGCACGAACTTATTTGGTTACCTGCTACAAAGTAATGCAACAGTTACTTTGGCAATGAACAATTTTTTTTTCAACAAATTAATTTCAATGTTTCGCTTTTTTATATCCTCGACAAAGATCCCAACTAAAAATTACAAGTCCTATTACGATTGCAAGAATGTTTATACAGTATTTCTTACACGTCATTGTATGTTGGAAGAGCATTGTCGAAACGGTCTTAGAACAGCTATACAAGCAGAATGGGCACATAACAGGACACTTCAGTCACTTAAGAGGTCGTATAAAGGCTGTAAGTAATAGTTATACAATAAATGTGTAGGTATTAGAGAACCGATAGGTCAGTGCAAGGATCAATTTTTGTCAACTATATACAATTCTGTTTCATGAGTCTACTTGCAACCAATCTATACTAAGTGACATATAAATCCGAACACCCAGTTTAAATGGTTTTATTTTAATAAAATCTTATATAAGTACTTAATGAAGCATAATAAGTAAATGACAAAAATTTCAAAATGATTGCACTGCTTTAAAGCCCTTTGACCTTTAATATGTGTGGATGCACCCTGATGTGCTACGCATTCTCCAACGCGCCTAGGCATGCTTCTGATCAGGTGTTCAATGTCCTCCTGTGGTATCTGATTCCAGGCAACCACCAACTCCTCTCGAAGTGCTTCTAGAGTCTGAGGAGGACGTTGCAAATTGAGCAATCTCCTACCCATCATATCCCACACGTGCTCAATTGGGGATAAGTCGGGAGATCTTGGTGGCCATGGTAACAATGTGATATCATTATGTTGAAAGACGTCTATTGTGAATCTTGCAACATGTGGTCGGGCATTATCTTGTTGGAAAGTTGGATCTGCCATGGTGTCAAGATAGGGTAAAAGATGGGGTTCTAGAACTTCGTGGATATAACGCTGCACGTTCATGTTACCTCTGATGAAGATTAAAGGTGACCTGGAACCATAAGCTATAGCACCCCAAACCATAACTCCAACAGTGTGATGAACATGTCTTTCAACAAAAAACTGTGGATTCCTCATTTCACCACGTCGCCTTCTAACCCTGGCACGACCATCGTGCATGCCTAAACAAAATCGAGACTCGTCACTAAAGACAATACTGGTCCATTCCTGATCCCAGAGTGACCGTTGTTTGCACCACGCAAGGCGATTACGTCGGTGTTCTCGAGTTAAAGGGAGGACCCAGTGTAGCCGGTATGAAAACAAGCCAAAACTTCTTATTCGTCAGTAAACACTTCGCATGCCAATAGGTCTTCCGTGTTCTGCAAACCATTCATTAGCAATGGACCTGGTAGTGGAGAAACGGTCCCTTAAGGCCAATAATCTTAGGCGGCGATCTTCACGGTCTGTTGTTCTACGGGGGCGTCCAGTGCCCTTTGCTCTTTGCGTACGGCCTTCTCAAAGCCATGCCTGACAACACCTAACCACAGTGCTGCACTTCTTTGCACTCTAACTGCAATTACCCGAAAAGAAAGTCCAGCTATACGGCCCCTATCAAACTCACTAAGTTGACGAAATCGTACAGGTCTTCGTACTCTAGGCATCGTAACCGATCGTAAAGGATGTCAAGAATCAAAATCCGCCAACGTTGATTCTTTACTGCGGCTGAAATACTCATTTTTAGAGCGTTAGTGAATTAAAAAAAAGCAGTATAAAAACCGGAATGTCCAACTGATAAGGCTGAAAATTTTTCCACTTGTTATTTACAGTAAGATAATTACATTCACCAACTTTTATTGAAATAAAACCATTTAAACTGTGTGTTCGGATTTATATGTCACTTAGTATATTTGTTTTGTATCGTATAAGCAAGTGAATAATACTTTCAATCTAACATATTGCATTCATCTTGTTTACTGGAATATCGGCCATTGTGAATTTCATACACAGGTATATGACAAGCTTCTAGACTGTGATATAGAGCTATTGAATGACGCGCATCAAATTTGATTGTAATAATTAAAGTAGTGACGCAGTTTTTATGGGCTCCGTATTTGATTCATATTTTAACACTGACATGTCTAGATTTTTTAAATGAAAACCTGAGTTGGTCTACGTTAAGTTCCTCTTTTGAACATGATTACTCTGATATTTATCATTCTATATCTCCAGTCTCAGTCCGAAACAGAATTATTAGATTTTTAAGGGAGCCGTGTGCTTTTTATCCAATATGGCGGGTGGTTAAATATAATCATCCCATATTTTCTTTCCGACTAGCAACTGTTCGGCCGTAAAAGCTCTCTTTTGTTGTTGCCTGAACACCAAAATGCTGGCTTAATGTTGTGTGGAAAGCAAATTTGCTTTCTGCAGCATACTTGCTCCAAAATGAAGGGTCTGAAACATTCTTGTAGCATAGTTATACATCTTATAGGACAAATTTTGAACTGTTGCATAAATGTTGGCTACAGCGCCACATTTCAGATATTAACTCTTTTAAAATCGCCAGGATTATTTTATTACGCATAATTTGTTTGGCTATCCCTGTAGACTGCGTTGATCAATGTTTCTATTAAAAACAAAAAAAACACACATTAATACACAAAATTTAAGGATGAAAATACAGGGTGTAAACGTAGTCATTATTGAAATGGGTAATAGGGGGGGGGGTCAAAACCAGTCAAAAAGTTCATATGACCCATGGTCCAAAAGTCAATAGATTTTTGTCTAAATGGCTTTATAGTTTACAACTTTAAGTGCTTGATATCGACCACAGTCACCACAATCTTACTAATTTTTATAATCTAATCTAAAAAGTTTTTAAATTGGGTAATTAACAAATAAATGGCATTGAGTTTTTCTAAGTTAAGCCAAAATTTGTAGTCAGTAAGTAAGTAAATTAAATATTTAAAACACACATGACAACAGCACGTCGGTCTTTCATCACTCTTATCGAACCAGCAATCGATCGCAATCGATAACAGTGGTTAGTTATCGTTTTGCATAGATAAATTACTTTATCGTTTTGCATAGATAAATTACTTAATCGTTTTGTCGAGCAAAGCATCGGGCGTGTTGTTTTGTTTTTGTTCGCGTACGTCGTCGTGTTTATTTACGATGTTCTCGAATCAAGAGTTCGCCGACACATTGTTAGTTTACGGTGAAGCTCGTCAGAATTCAAATCTTGCAGCTCAAATTTCTCGCGGCAGATTTCGCCAACGGGTACACCCAAACAGAAGGTCATTTGTGCGAGTATACCAAAGACTTCGAGATACAGGAAGTGTTCAGCCCACTAATATTCGCACACGTGAAAGACAGGTTACTGTAGAGCATTAGGGACAAATTTTAAATATCGTGGAAATCAATGCAGATATCAGCACCCAGGAATTAGGCCACCGTGTAGGACTATCGCATACCATAGTCCATAGAATCGTATGGGAAGTTTTGCTTTATTCCTACCATGTACAAGGAGTGCAGGCCTTGTTACCAGATGACTATCCTCGCAGGCTAACATTCTGTCAGTGGTTTTTGCACAAAACCATTCAAAATCCAGATTGTTTTAAAATCTTTCTAGCAACGCGAGACAAGATATTAAATTTCCATAATACTCACACGTGGGCGCAAGAAAATCCTCATACCATTCGCGAAGGTCATTTCCAACAAAGTTTTAAACTAAATATTTGAGCGGGTATTCTTGACGATCAGGTAATTGGCCCTTTCGAGTTACCCACAAAGTTGTCAGGAAAAGGATACCTGAGCTTTCTAGCCAATAACCTACCAGAACTTTTGGAACAGACCTTAGGCAACATGCCATTACAACGAAGACAGAATTTGTGGTGTCTTCATGACGGGGCACCACCACACATTTTTAGAGGCATCATTCAGTATTTGAATGAACATTATCCAAATCGCTGGATCGGTCGAAATGCTCCTTATCCTCGAAAATGGCCAGCAAGATCTCCTGACCTCAATCCGATGGATTTCTGGTATTAGGGAGAACTTAAGGGATGGTTTATGGGGCTGGTCCAATAACAACTGAAGCACAACTTCGTGAAAAGGTATTTAATGCGGCTAAAATAATAAATGGACAACTTCGAGGACCAAGAGTAAGAAGAAACTGGGTTCGTCGTAATGAAGCTTATGTGGAAAGTGGAGGGCGACATTTTGAACACCTTCTTTAAATGCAAAAAGGTGCAGTGTGGGTTTTAAAAAGAAAAACTGTGTATGCTTCAAAATTGTGTCACCTATTTATAAGTGGATTTTTTTAATACGTTCAATAAACTTTCACACACCAGGTGAAGCGCTGAGACAGTTAGTGGTAAGTCCGCTTTTTTAATTGTTCGCAATTTTACGAGTACATTATCAAATAATGAAATAATACCTAAGAGCCAAAAATAACTCCATCTTTATTTACACTGCGTTCCGTAGTAATTTGCGTCTGGCATTGCGGCGTTGTCAGATTTTATTTTACTTTAAAGTCGCTTTTCTCTAAAAAAATGCCGTTTTGACCCCATGTTATATGAAACATTTTGCTTTACCACCCATTTAAATAATAACGTCTACACCCTGTATAACCTGACTGCGATTTCTCTTGTAGCGTTCTATTAAACAACCAAGTCAATTTGCTTTTCTACATTTTGTGTAAATGTGGGAAGTCCTATTTTCCTGAACGACTGCAAACTCAATTACTACTGCCACTTTTCACCCTTCGTCCCTTAGGAAGATTCGTGCTCACCACAAAGGCCACTTTGGTTAAATTATCTAAATCCGACTATACACAGTTATAAAGAGCTATCAAGTGTAGGAAAATCTGGATCCAAAAACCAAAACAAACGCACTTATTTTCTTTGGGGATTTACATAACAGAGGGCAAAGGATTCGACCCTTGTATGCTAAATAAGTAGTCGAGACCCCTCTGTAGTGTTTTAGTGTTTATCCCATGATGTAACATAATTTGCTCTCAGACCTTTTAACGTTAAATAAACATTGCCTCTGTCCAAATGTGTCAAATGTTGGCCTAGCTAACTAATCTTACACGTGACGTCGTCAGAAAACGCATTTAAAAGTTCTTCTCAAATTAGACTGCTCTGAAGGTACTCACCGTCAAAACAAATAATGCTTGTGTATTTTCTCAGCTTCTGCAGAACCGGACTGAATTTCTTTATATGTAAAAATGCTTCTCAATTGTTTCCATTTTTTTGGAAAAGTCTTTGTCGCATCCATCTAAAAGTTGTTTAGGTTAGTTCAAAAAACGATTAGCGGTAGTTTTTGTGACAAGGTTGTTCTTACAAAAAAGGTAGGTAATCGATAATTGTGTTTTGTAGCTACAATTGGGCATTTGATAATCGTACAATACGTTGTGAGGAGGTGCTTCAATCTGTACATTATGCCTTATGCCTAGAGTGAGAGGAGGAGAACATTTTCAACAGTTTAGCAAATTTTATAGGGGGTGAATGGTGGGTTTGCTCGTTGATCCTGGGAAATAGCCACAAGGGTGGAAGAAAGTCTAAATACGATGATGGTTTACCCCAGAAAAACTCCAGCAGCACTTCATAAGGAAATCAATTGTCTGATAAGGAGTATGCTCAGGAGTATTATTAAGTGCATAAAACTTCGTGACGGTCCAACAAATTATGAATTTTTTTTAATTTTTCAACGGCTGGAAATTCACTATTACTGGGTGTTCTTATTTGTATCACTCAGTATAAATAATAACCACATGTCCCTAAAGCTCATTTTGCTACATGAGTTTCCAATCAAGGAAGAATCTGCAGTAGATAGCTCTAAGGATGCCTGGAATAAGGTCTTTGTCTACTTGGATCGAATATGTCGTTGTTAGTAATTATTTAGTGTGCACGATACCTTAGTGAGGCTGACAGAAGCAAATTTGAAACGATTGTCAATGCAGGAACTCGGAAATAGATTTGCAATACTTCAAGATATCTTCAATGTTTCACTTCCCACGCCAATTAGCGAGAAAGTATTGTAAACGCTGATTTATGTCGAAAATGGGATATGTTTCTTGAATGTTTTCTGCTCTAGGTTAACGTCATTGTTTGCAGAAATACATACGTAAAAGCATTTAGTGCGATAGCTACACATTCACACCACCGCGGTAGAGCAGTTTTCTTATCGGCGCGATATTCTCAAACGTTTTTTGATGTCTTATACAATATGTCTTCTGATGAAGGACAACTATTATTATTGGCCTTAGGCCGGCATTATACTGTAAAAGTTCTTTGAGAAAGATATTTAGTAAAAAAAATTGGAAAAGAAATGTGATAGTGTAATAGGCCAGCTTTTAAAAAAGGAAACTTTTATAAAATTTCTTTTATCATATTTAGCCTCTTCATCCTATATTTGATAAAAGGTTTTGCATAGTTGTGTCAAGAAGGGGGTAAGCAGATGGTGTATGGCGTACTGGAGGCTAGTGTAACTCTGTCCGGTGACTAGAAATGTCACCATCAGCAGCTCCTCAGTGCTGATGAGGTTTCGTAAATGTGTCATCCTTATCCATGCTCAAATAGTCAACATAACTTCTCAAACCTTCCACTGCCAGGTTTTGGACCAAGATACTGTAGATCCTCTTCAACTTACGGCGGGCGATCCACGGATTTACCCGCAGTCGCTCTCTTTTCGTTGTTAAAGCCACTACAATGGCTGCCGAAGTAAAACTAGCTATGGCAGCAACCTGAACGTCGTCGGCCATAGCTGTATCTGGGAACCATAACATTTCTTTTAAGTATAACTTTTGTAGTAGTAATTTATAAAACACCTTTGTCAAAGAACTTTTATAGTGTAATGCCAGCCTTAGTAGAAGACAAAATGCGAAAAATGTAAGTATTTTAATAATAATCATTAGTTAATAATAATTAATAACTGTGTTTAAGGAAAAAGAATAAATGGATACATGACGTCAATAAACAAAGAAGGATATATGGAGAATAAATTCTCGTATTACGTAGGCATCCACAACGTTTTTACGTCTACCTTCGAATTACTTGTTTTGATGAAATCTTAAATTTAATGTGATCCCACACTTTATCCTTTTTCCTGCCCTTTTTATAGTCTTCGTGACTTAAATCGTACAATATTAGGTCCTTCTTAACTTGTTCAATTAATTTCTCCGTTGTGGACATCCTGAAAAACGTGAAAAAATATACGGTGATTAACAGTATAAGTGATTAACAAAAGGTCTAGTGGCCAAGAATTGACGGATCCCGAGCCCCGAATAATTATGGTCACTAGGTAGCGCTCACAGCGAATACTAATAAGTCGAGATGGTAGACGAAATCTTCATCTGCTTGCCCAGGATGTCCGAAAGTAGAAAAGTGCCAAAATTTCTAGTATTTTTGCCTAAATACGTTCCTGTAGCTTTCCAGCGGAATTCTCTTTGTTGCAGCGACCTGGGAGATGCGGTTATTTCGGGAACTTTTACTACAACTTGCGTAAAGCAGCGGGAGTCATTACGTTGCGAATATAGGCATCCGTTAGTGTTTTGTTTTATTTTTGACACGTCATCATCTCACAAGTGTTAGGCTATTATGGGATTCAATAACACTGGAAGGGGAGAGAGAGCGTCTGACAAATTGCCGTATGGATTATTAACGGGATATAAACCAAGTGTAAGCTTTCAGATGATGAGTACTTTGAGAACGCATTTGTGTAATTCATACAGGGCCAACTAAGTATTTTTTCTATTGCTGAATAAATAGTAGCTATTCACCTCTATATACAAGATGTATGGATTTGGTGGACATGTTTCGATTATATACTAAGTGACATATAAATCCGAACACCCAGTTTAAATGGTTTTATTTTAATAAAACTTTGTATAAGTACTTAATGAAGCATAATAAGTAAATGATAAAAATTTCAAACTGATTGCACTGCTTTAAAGCCCTTTGACCTTTAATAATGTGTGGATGGACCCTGATGTGCTACGCATTCTCCAACGCGCCTAGGCATGCTTCTGATCAGGTGGTCAATGTATCTCATTCCAGGCAACCACCAACTCCTCTCGAAGTGCTTCTAGAGTCTGAGGAGGACGTTGCAAATTGAGCAATCTCCTACCCATCATATCCCACACGTGCTCAGTTGGGGATAAGTCGGGAGATCTTGGTGGCCATTGTAGCAATGTGACGTCATTATGTTGAAAGAAGTCTATTGTGACTCTTGCAACATGTGGTCGGGCATTATCTTGTTGGAAAGTTGGATCTGCTAGGGTGTCAAGATAGGGTAAAAGATGGGGTTCTAGAACTTCGTGGATATAACGCTGCACGTTCATGTTACCTCTGATGAAGATTAAAGGTGACCTGGAACCATAAGCTATAGCACCCCAAACCATAACTCCAACAGTGTGATGAACATGTCTTTCAACAAAAAACTGTGGATTCCTCCTTTCACCACGTCGCCTTCTAACCCTGGCACGACCATCGTGCATGCCTAAACAAAATCGAGACTCGTCACTAAAGACAATACTGTTCCATTCCTGATCCCAGAGTGACCGTTGTCTGCACCACTCAAGGCGATTACGTCGGTGTTCTCGAGTTAAAGGGAGGACCCAGTGTGGCCGGTATGAAAACAAGCCAAAACTTCTCATTCGTCGGTTAACACTTCGCATGTCAATAGGTCTTCCGTGTTCTGCAAACCATCCATTTGCAATGGACCTGGTAGTGGAGAAACGGTCCCTTCAGGCCAATAATTTTAGGCGGCGATCTTCACGGTCTGTTGTTCTACGGCGGCGTCCAGTGCCCCTTGCTCTTTGCGTACGGCCTTCTCGAAGCCATGCCTGACAACACCTAACCACAGTGTCTACACTTCTTTACACTCTAACTGCATTTGCCCGAAAAGAAGGTCCAGCTTCCCGAAGTCCCACTATACGGCCCCTATCAAACTCACTAAGTTGACGAAATCGTACAGGTCTCCGTACTCTAGGCATCGTAACCGATCGTAAAGGATGTCAAGAACCAAAATCCGCCAACGTTGATTCTTTACTGCGGCTGAAATATTCATTTTTAGAGCGTTAGTGAATTTAAAAAAAGCAGTATAAAGACCGGAATGTCCAACTGATAAGACTGAAAATTTTTTCACTTGTTATCTACAGTAAGATAAATACATTCACCAACTTTTATTAAAATAAAACCATTTAAACTGGGTGTTCGGATTTATATGTCACTTAGTATAGTTATAGCTAGATATTTAGATAGATAGATGTATAGTATTTTCTTTCTATAAGACTCATTGCAGAGTATTAGAGTATAGTATTATTCTGTTGAATAAAACGGCACTAAAAAGATTGCACTTTTGTTTAACATGCAATGGAAGTTTATTATATAGTTTAGTCATTATGACTATTGGTCCTTTTGAAAGCAGTGTTAGCTAATGCGGTGATACAACTAAGATGGGATTGCTTTTCCAAATAAAAATAGTACGCCACTGTTTTTTTTTTTCGAAACGCGCCATTTTTTTAATCTTACCTCCAAGTTGGTAGACATAATTACTCTTGTGCTTTTTTCCTGAAGTGCATTCTTTTAAAAATAAAAAAGCGAATTAGATAAATCAAAGGTTTATTTCAATTAATGTTCAAAAATACCACCATTCTGACGGAAACAAGTGCGGCACCTTTTTAATAAAAAAAGAACACAAAAACATATTTCCGAAAAATTTGTTGTGCCTTGAATTTGATGACACGCATTATATATTCTTTCTTGTAACTGATCAACAGTATTAATTTGTCCAGCAAACAGGAGTTGATTAAAAGCGCCCCACAAAGAGAAATCCAGGGGGTTCAAATCAGGAGGCTAATGTACAGGTCCGTTTCTGCCAATCCGCCGTTGTCTAAAACGATTATTTAACCATGCGGCTGTGTCACGACGAACATGCGGTGGACTTGAAATTGCGGTCCGCTTCCCATAATTCTTTTTTGAATGAGAAATACTTCATTTATGTGAGAACAGTTTTCCCAGAAAATAATGCAGTAACTTAACAGTGACTATTTGCGCAAGGTAATGTGTCTTTAAAATAGATTAGCTGACATTCGCCAAATTGCGTAACAAAATCTACATGATTAGACCATGAAAGATGTTCGTCAACGTCAAAGTATTTACCTGAGCTATTTTGAGACAGAAAATGTTCATTACACTTTACTAAAAGACTGTAATGAAGTTTTGTTGTACTGCATAATATAACCTCTGTTTTATTAGTATTTTATGAGCGTTGTTGTTGCAGCTAGATGCGTTGGAAGCATTAGGACTGAACGTTGAGGTATTATCTCCTATGATTACAAAAGCAGTATCGTTAGCATATAAGGCAAGAAATACATTAGAACAGTCTACAGTAATATCGTTAACGAAAAAAGTAAATAGTGTAACGCATAAGTTACTTCCCTAGGGAACACCTGTGTTGACATTGGTTGAGGTTGAAATTTGTGGATGATTATTTTTCACTATTTACCTTCTGTTGTTTCCCAATTAAATAAAATTTTATCCGGTCATATGAACAGCCCCTAAGACCGTCATGATATAATTTATTTAAAATAATCTAGCGGTCGATTGAATTGGATCAGAAAATAGGCCTGTCTTTTGTCTGTTGTGAAGAGTTTCCAAATTTGTTGTTTATAAACTGACAACACAGCATCTTGGGTACGTTTATTAGACCTTAATTCATGCTGGAAGTTGTTAGCAGTTGGAGATGACTAGAAAAGCTAATGAACCTAGCATTGAAGGCGTTTTCATAGTTTATAGAAGGCTGAAAGGTATCAAAGGAAACATGGGGCTCATTTCCTGTGCGTTCAAAGAAAATATGGTTTAAACCTGCTACTTTGATGTTGTCACAGTCGCAACCAGTTATTATCAATGATTCCCATTCTGTAAAGGTAGTCTCCCGATCTACCATGATTTAGTCTCAATCTCGTTATTAGGGTAGAGTAAAATCTTCCGACGTGATAATCGAAAATGTGTGATGACCTGACTGGTAAAAGAGGATTGATTATTGTATACGGGTTTCTAGAATTGCTACAATATATGCTCAATCGCTGTTTCCATGAGGCTAGCATATTACTTTTTAAATTATTATTTATTGAAACATATTTTTTGTACTCAGTAGTTTCTACAAAACAAGCTTCTCTGGCTGCCTTGTCAGCTATCTCATTATCGTGTATTCCTGAGTGTGCTTTCGACCAGACAAAATTAACTTTTATGCCTTTCTTGGCCAACTCGCATAAGGTGGCTCTTATTACCGTTAAGATGTCACTATTGAAACATTTAATAGCTGACCCTTCTAAGCTCTTAAGCACCGACTGAGAATCTGAAATTATGGCTACACTGGTAAGTTCCTTTATATTAATCTTCATCCAATCCAGTGCAGATTTTATAGCTAAAGACTCCGCTGTAAAGATTGAACAGATTTCCCGGATACAAAACCGGCGAATGATATTATGAAATGGACTAAAGATAAAGTATGCATAGCCAGTGCCATTTGAACTTTTAGATCCGTCTGTATATGTATATATGAATAGCAGATTCATTGCTTCTTAGTACACTAGATAGTCTGAAATTATTTAGAGAGGTGTGTTCAGGATAGTTTGGAAGGGTTACTTCCAATTTAGATGTAATGACTTCAAGAGGATGTTTGAAAGTTGGAAGCTTTGTTGAATAAATGAAATATTGTTGGTATTTGCTAGTATCAGTGAAGGCTGCTACACATAATAGAGATTTTTTGAGCCGCCAGTATGGATGACAAAGGTCATTAACACTGGCCACTGATATTTTTCCAGTAAGGAGTGTATTAGATGATCTGTATTTAATTAATAACTTATGCGCCAAGTATTTACGTCTGATATCCAAAGGAGGTTCATTACATCCTGCTAGTAGGGCAGGACATGGAGATGACCTCATTGACCCGACACGGATACGCAATGTTTTGAATTAGATCCTACCTAAAGTCTTTAAATGTGAATTTGCTGCAGAATCATACAGTACACATCCATAGTCCAGAATAGACCTAATGTAGGAGCTGTAGAACTGAAGAGAAATACAAGGATCCGCTCCCCATTTCGATTTTGTGATGAACCGAAGCATGTTCAGTCCTTTTTAGGCTATAATGATGTCAAGAACCAAAATCCGCCAACGTTGATTCTTTACTGCGGCTGAAATATTCATTTTTAGAGCGTTTGTGAATTAAAAAAAGCAGTATAAAAACCGGAATGTCCAACTGATAAGGCTGAAAATTTCACTTGTTATTTACAGTAAGATAAATACATTCACCAACTTTTATTAAAATAAAACCATTTAAACTGGGTGTTCGGATTTATATGTTAGTATACATGATCAAAATAATTACGATCTAACAGTTATATTTTTTTCCAAAGATATCCAACATTTTTACATCCGTTCAACACCGATTTGAAAACTGAGAAAACAACAACTATGCCGTAAATCTAAAAACGAAAGTCTGAAAAATAACTGTAAGATTTATATTGAATTTCAAAAAATATTCGACTATACCTATTGATATTTTTATCGCCTGCTGATACAATAGAAGTGCTTGATTGTGTCAGTAATTCCAACCAATTAATTGATTTGTTTAATGGGTAGTTCAGAGACTTAACCTTAAGCTTAGTACACGCTAGTAAGCTCCGTTGCGCAATTTGTCTATAGGAGACAGTCTCAAGACACGATCAGATGGTCTATAGACATCCTTCTTTGTCTTGTCTAGAGTCCATACGATAATGTGAATTTTTCGGTCTCATGTTCGTTTTCGCCATCAGACATTGTTTTGTGTGAAATGGACTGGGATATGTCTCGGGATCCCTTAGAATGTTTTTTTTTTCGGTTAACAGAGCAATGAAGTTTTTTATGATTTAATCTTTAATATATACTATTACATTAGTTAAACATAAATGACACGTACTTATTTTGTTTTCATATAATAAAATATTGCCTTTCGGTGGATTACTGAGCATTTTCCATGGTTTTTTTTTCAAGCTGGCATTGACCAGATAGAACACAATGGATTTAATGAGCAATAATAGGATAAATTATAGAAGTTCCACTGAGGTTGAAAAATTACCACCACCAAATATCGTTTGCGACCCCCTCCCCTAGACGAAATCCTAAATCCGCCGTTGTAAAATATCCAATGATATGAAAAAAAAGTGGGACGATGGGCTATCTGCTTATTTAAGAACTTACGTACGCATACATACATCTATCTTACATGGTGTTATGATTTATACTAAGTATAACGCCCACCGCCCACAGCGAATGGACGTGAGTTGACGGGCCCCTACGTGTCAGAACCTGTTTACATCTAGTTTTAACCACCACGGATTGGCTAGACCAAGGTGTAGCCGGGATCAAGGTCAACATTAGATTCATAGCCTACGCGCCCAGTTTGTCAAGAGGTTTTGATCGACATTGCAGATACACAAGGATTTTTGAATTATTTCCACCAAAATCAACTCTACAGTTTCTCGTTTTCCATTACTACAAACGAATGATACTCGGCGACACCCAAAGGTACATCAATGCATTGCTCTCTTCCGGCATATACCATTCCCACAAGACAGTCTATTCCACACATGCTTCGGCTAAATATCTGATAACATTTAAATCAACATCCACCCCTTTATTTGAACAAAGCGTATATTTTCGGTATTACACCTTCCTGTCACAAATAAAAGCAACAACAAAATACGAGTAATTTGCTCGTATTATCAGCTTTTTATCTATCGTGATCCGTGTATCAGATTACTCGGAATTGGAGCTCCACAATTTGTTGAAAAAATCACCCTTTTGTAACCGTGACGAGTTAGAAAATCGTTGCATGTTGCGAGCTGTCTCAGCCACCCTGTTGACACGCGATGCTCAAATATAGCACAGTTAAATTAAAATAGCTGCCATTCCGCAAGGTAAGTTTACATCACTCAAAAACAGTAGTTTGAACTCACATGCCACAAGAATAAGATATACTAAATGACATAGAAAATGCAACACCGACTAGGGAGTGCTGTAATTTTGAGCATACCTTCACAAGTTTTAGATCTACTGATAAATAGAAAGTGATTAAAATTTAAACTCGAGGGTTCGCAAAATAGCTGAGATATCCCACCTTGATGTTAATAATGTGTTGAAGCTCGTCTGTTCGCTACACATCTGAATTTGGTTTCATAGAGCCTCCAATGTTTATGGAGGGTGCGGTGAATTTTTAAACCTTCTTCTCATAATGTCCCATACATGTTTGACGGAGGAAAGGTCTGGAGATCGAGGAGGCCACTGGAGCAAATTTACTCCAGACGCGTCTAAAAAGTCTAAGCTAATACGTGCGACATGAGGTCGTGCATTGTCCTGCTGAAAAGGTAAATCTTTCAATGTTTCCAAAGAGGGAAGCAGATGGGGTTGTAAAACTTCGTGGATATAGCGCCAGGCAGTCAAGCTACCTCGAATGGACACTAATCGTGACCTGCTGCAATAGCACCACATACCATAACACCCACAGTGCGATGAATATGCATTTCGATGGTATCTTTCATATCCATTCAAGTCCCTATCTACTCCATACCAATCGTTGCCGATGATGCTGTATGGTCAGAGGTAGTACAAGATAGGTTGTGGAAAATCGATCTCTAAGTGGTAGTTGCCTCAAATAACGATCTGTTCGCTCTGTAGTCTTTAACGTCAGGTATCTCTAAGTCGTCGATTTCGGCCTTCTTAGAGCCACGCTCGACAACATCTCATTACTGTAGCTCTGTTTCGATTTACCCGATTAGCTTTTTTTCTAAAAGAAGATCCAGCTTCAGGTAACCCTATTATCTGCCCCTCTCAAACTTGGAAAGTTGAGTGAAATTAGCGCGTCTACCAACTCTAGGCATGATAATGCAGTGAAACAACAATGAATCAAATAGAAACAACCCAGAAAAGTCACTGAGTATTAAATGAACATGTTCATAAGACAAAAAAAGCCTTTACAAAAAAGGACGACGCGGAATGCCTTCAACATTTTATCAGCGTATACTTCCATGATAGCAAATATGTTTACAAGTTTTTATCAAAATTCAATAAATAATTCTGGGTGTTGCATTTTATGTCACTTAGCAATGATAAGTATTACGTAGTCAGATTTTTCTTGTCAGCGAAAGTAAGCGACATACATGCTTGCATAAACGTGGTGCTGCCAGGCAAAGGACTTTTTCAATATCGGCAGCTTCGGTATCCAACTATAATACGAGACAGAATAATCAGTATTCTTAGTGTATAGATTATGTTACATATTATGCCTTTGGCTAAAACAGAGTGTCGCAAAAAGACGTGCCAATATTTCTGGAGTAGAAATTACATCCAAAAATAACAAAAAGAGTTCCTATAGATATATATAAAAGGGTGATCAAGTTTTATTTACGAAGTTCAAAGAAAATATCTAAACGTTCGATAAAGATCTACTAACATAGGCTATTTCAGCAATACTCATTGCTAACAATTGTTATGAACGTGTCAATAATTATTTTGCATTTGCACCCCACGGCCCGGTTCTGGAGTTTTAAGAAGCATCACACCGATACTTCAAAACTAGAAACTTATTTAGTTTTTGAAGTATTTATCAAGAAAGTGGATGCCTGTAGTAACGTATGTCCTAAAAGCTTTGGCACAAAATGTTTATCGTACGTTTTTAATGAAGAAGTTTATTCAAAGACTAGCTAGTTATCAGTAATTACAACTCAATACTTAACCAAACTGTACTATCGAATTATGTGGAGTGGCCAATTCTGCTCTACCAGATACAACATTCTCAGTCTCTCTCTCATGAGGTCCTGGACGGAATTCAGATCAATTTCTCTCAGTTTTTCGTGAATTCGTCGCCGTCTTTATTGTTCTTCATCTTGGGCTTCCTAGCCTCCATGATAAACATAAAACATATGGTCATTAGCATCATGTTCGTGGACAAACTAAAGCAACTTGGAAAGGCAGTTATCAATATAGCTCTCAATATTCAAAGCTTCACGCCTCACTCTTCCCACAAATGGTTGGGAAGCACAGCTGTTAGGAATTGCGCATCAGACAAGGATTTTATTTACAAATTTCGCTTTATGTTTGTATCTGTCCATATAAAATCCATCGTTTCCCTTTATTTCAGAATACTTTTCTTCATCTAAAATAATGATTTTTTTCATTGGAAAAGTGTACCCGCACAGTTGACGACAGCATCTTGGTGCGAGTTGCTTGCGAGTATTTGTAGCACATAGCTTTTGATATTTAAGACTATTCCTCCTCAATTCCAATAATATCGTACTCCTAGAAGACCTGTATTGACGAGCCAGTCTCCTTGTTGACATTCCAACCTGATTTTTTGCTCTTCTCACCAATATCTCTGTCCTCTGTGCAGTAAATGCAGGTGGTCTTCCACTTTTTGGGATATTCAGACATGGTATTCCCTGCTCGCACTCGCTATTGTTCGATAAATAGTTCTGTGTGAAATGTTTTTATTCTGGAATATTTGACGGACTTCATCTTTGGGTGGCCGCCAAATGAGTTTGTAGATACTTTTTCTTATTTCTAATTTATACGACATCTTAAGGCGAAAATTTCAAAATAAATGAATGTCAACTGACAGTGAAGTAAGTAAACAAACTTTTGTTCCAAAGGGAACCTGATATTATTTTGTGTTTGTTAAAATTAAAAGCCAATTGATTTTGTGCCAAAACTTTTAGGACATACGTTTCTCGAACGTTCGGCATGCAAACAAGTTTGTGCTGCTAGATGTGAGGTTTGTTGTGGTGCGACCAGTAGTTGGGAAGCAATTTAATATCCGACTGTTACTCTTAGCTTTCACTAGCTCTACAGTGACTTTACTATAGCCGTAACGATGTAACACATGTGTTTTAGCGGGTTTACAATAGACTTTCTAACTTCGCCACATGTTTGGCGTCTACAGGATTATCTGATACTGACAGGGCTGTCAGTCAATGATAAATGCCTTTTATTTATTAATGGAAACTCTTCGTTCCTGTTTCCATTTACCCGACATTCCTACCAATTTTAACAACACTGAAAGTATTCAGAAAGGCATTTGCGAACAAAAGTGGTGACAAATGCATTACCACTGCGTCAGTTTACATTTATGGCATGAATTGGGTTTATGAACGGCAGTGCACGATATCCACAATGGAAAAGACAGACAGTTCTAGTGGGTGCGTCTATGAATATAGGACTTTTCTTTTTCTTTCCAGGATCAGGTACATTTGAAAAATCAAGGCTACTACTCGTATGCGATAATACTGAAATAAATAGCAAAAAAATACATTTAGTAAGTTTCAAGTAGTGTAACTATGCTGAATCGTACCTCATTCAAATTTCGCGGCTATTATGTCTAGCAGCGCTGCTGTTGGAGGCAATCGAGAACTTACGTATCGGCCATGTTATATTCTCTTAATCTGCACGGTGTAAGTTTGTTTCGCCGGTAAATTTGAACAAAGTGCCCGAATTACTGCTATATTGTGGCTTTATTTGTAAAGGAATATTTTATCCAAGACTTGGTTAAGTTTTATAATAGTTATACCTCTAAAAAGTAACATCATTTAGGAAGAAGTTCTTATAAATTATGTTATAATAGGTTAGGTTTCCAAATAGTGACAGGCTTAAAATATTAAGGGCCATTGTCACCAACAACAGTCCATTATTCTCCACTCCATAGGGTAACAGACCGTCAGATACAGTGAATGAGCTTCAAGTTCAAATCAACGAATTTTAGCAACCAATAGCTGAGAAATGTTGAAAACAATATACTGTCAAAGTATGAGATGACAACTTGTCATTGAAATATCACCAGCTTATTGAATATTAAGAAATTACATATAATTCAGTTAAAATTTTATGAAATGCTTGATTTTTGAATTAAATTCATGTTTTAATTACTATTGTTGATTTTTTTTTCATGTTTATATTATTTTCTTCAATTAATATGTGATACTGGGTGTTTTTTCCTATAAACCTCTTGCAGATAGCCATTAAGCACCTACTTGATGACAGGCTCTACCAAAAAATATTGCTCGTTTCCAAACATTCATTCATTTACTTGCCGTTCATCAGAACCATTATGGCACCTTAGATTGATATTGCCACAAAACCATTCAGGTTTTTTGAGATCCATACATCCATAAAGCTGAATACTTTTCGTTGTTCAGGAACTAAACAAACATCCACACTATATTCGCAGCGATTAAGAAATTCCCAAATATATGCCTTAAAGCTACCAGCAAACCTAAAACCTGCAACAAAACTACAAATTTGCCATATTTTCTTTTTTCACGAGTACACATTCTAGGTTATATTTATATTAGACATATTTGAATATACCTGATTATTGCATTTCAAGGAGTGACACATGTGAGGGGTCTGTCAACTCTTGGTACCAGTCACAAAACATATACTCTGAAGGTTTAATTCCGTGCTATTCAATGACAACACGGTGACTTGTGTGGTTATCAGCGGCCATTTTGTGAGGGTGCGACAGGGTTGCCAGATTGTGCATTAATATCCCGTTTCACCCTGCTGGTCCCAGTGGAGTAAGTTCCGCCAACTGTTGAAATATACCCTACTATGCTTTATAAGGCTATTCTTGACATTTTTCCCAAAATCATTGCACAACACTTGAAAAAATGCAAATGAAAATTTAAAATTATTTCCATGACGCCGCAATATAGCTCCGTCGGTACCTTGGGTTATACATCTTGACAGTAAGGATGTTCGATACGATCCTATATTTAGAAGTATCAATACATTTCACGAATATCGTCATCTTTCGAGACTGTGTCAGAAAGAGTGACTGCCATTTGGCTGCGACATTACCCTGCCAAATCAGACATAGCTTTCATCATTTTCAAAGAAATTGTACAAAATCTTCAAATTTGTGAAGTTAGCGAGTTTCACTTCATACGTTATTACCAGACATGCCCAAATCATCAGTTGCTTCCGTGATATTCATCCCCAAGGCTAGTGTCACAGTGTTTGAGCACTGATTGCAACGGTTAGATGATACCAAAAATATTTTCATATATAGGAGATCTTTCCCATTCCGGATCGAACAATCTACCAAAGATGCATATAAGCATGATACCTAGTAAATTTTCACGAAAAAATTCAAAACCAGCAAATGTAAAAGATTCATTTCGCACCCTGCACCACGGGACGTGATCTTCGTTAGACTTGGCAACCCTGCGAGTGACAGATAGATATCCCCGCCAGTCAAAAAAGAAAAATAGACAAACAATAAACATTACTAGTTTTTTTGATTTTTGGACATAAAGGACATTATTTGTGAAACATTTTTCATAATTTTTTGTCTATGTCCATAGTAATTGCATTATGCATGTAGGGATTGACACGTCTTAGACATATTATCTGTGTTTTAGGATGGAGAGGACATAATGTTTTTATTGCTTTGAAGAAATTCATTAACCCATAAATTAATAAATGATAACTATTATGACGTAAAGGAAGATGAGGAATTGGATGGAATGTATTATTTTATATTCTATTTTTTTGCAAAATACAGACAAATCCACACTATTCAACAGGTATGTAATGATAACTTTCAGTATGCTGAAGTTGGTAAATTCGAGCGTACCATGCATTAACAAACGTCCAAATCTGCTGAAAAATTTAACAGCCAGAAAATCGACCTATTATTTGCCGCATTCCCATTCGCTGAGGGGGATAACGGATTGTTAAATGTAAACCTATAACATATATCAAAATACATGAAAGTTGTCCTGTTTTTTCTGTACAAAAGCATCATGTTGGAACCAAAAAGTGGTCTTGTTTATAATACAGTCGAATTTTCACGATTTTATTCAATATTTCAATAGAAATCACTAATATTCAGAGACCTTTGACAGCTTCTGTCAAATTGCATTTCTATAAGGTATTTTCCCATTGGTCCATAATATTAATCTTGGTGAAATCGGCCCTAAATCTGCCTAAAACGTACCTCTACATGTATTCCTATTTCGTACTGGTACGATTTAGGAATATTTTTATATTATTGGAATTTATTTTATATGATTCATTTACAGAGCACTACCTAATAGAACTGCAAGTCTAGCTTTGTAAGATTTTTTTTTAATCTAAATACCAGAAGTTTATTAAATTTGGTTTAACAAACGTTTGTTGTTATTCAGTGATTATTGTAAGGGAGTTTGTATTGCAATTTTTTTTCAGATAACAATGCTGAAAAGGATATATGTATAATGCTTGGTCACAGGTTAACGTGAATGAAGCTTAGGACAAATATCAAAGCAGAAACATGGGCTTTAATGAGATTTGTCGTACATATAATGTTCCTAAGCCTATGTTCAGGCGTCATTTAAAAAATCTAAATAAACACAAAACTATTGGAAGACCGAAAGACCTAACGCCTGCCATGTAGGAAAAATTGGTGCAACATATTCTGGAACTGGAGTCATGTTTGTTTGGACTAACAATTAAAGATTTGCGTCGCTTAGCCTACAAACTTGCCGAGAAATATAATCTTCATCATCGATTTAATTAGGAAAAACAATTGGCGGGTTGGAAATGGTATTATAAATTTATGAAAGACCATCCAGAAATCTCTTTAAGAAGACCTGAGCTGATGTTAATGGCGCGTTGCAGAGGATTCAATACACAAAGATATACGGATTTTTCTGACAAATATGAAAAAATACTTGACGAGCATAAATGTCTACCCCATCGAATCCTAAACGTTGACGAGGCTGGGTTGAGCACTGTCCACAAACCATCAAACATTTTAGCCAAAAAGGGAAAGCAACAAGTAGGCGCTGTAGCCATTGGAGAAAGAGGTTCAAATACTACTTGTGTTTGTTGTATGAACTCGGCGGAGAATTTTTACCTCCAATGTTAATTTATAAGAGAAAACGTATGTCTGATGTACTTAAAAGGGGAGGCCCACCAAATGCTTTTTACCCTTGCTCTGATAGTGGTTGGATAACCTCTGAACTGTTTTCAGAATGGCTAGGACATTTAATATAATGTACTAGGCTAGAAAAAAGTAAGAAAAAATAAATGCTCTTGATCCTGGACGGTCACTCCACTCACACGAAAAACATTCAAGCCATAAGACTTGCAAGAAAATACGGAATTATAATGTTATCCCTCCCGGCACACACCACGCACCGACTTCAACCTTTGGACAAACCGTTTTTTAAATCTTTAAAGCACTATTTGAAGGAAGCGTCAGAGGCATGGTTGCGCACACATCCGGGCAGCGTTATAAAAAAGACAGATATTTCTGAGCTGTTAGGCATAGCATATCCCAGAGCAGCTTCTATGGCTACAGTACTGCACGGATTTGAAGCTTGTGGTTTATGGCCACTTGATCGTCATAAGATCAGAGAGGAAGATTACGTTGCAATGGATATAAGTTTCGAAGAGGACGATAGAAGCACTTTGGATGGAAGTAATAATGAAACTGGCACTTTAACACACAAAACCATTAACAAACATGAAAGATCCTCAGAAAATAGGATAATGGAAGCTGCCATAGGACAAATATACCCGTTTGATGCTCCACAGCCATCTACAAGCAGTGGTGGAATAAAAGAATCCAGATCTTTTAATCTTAAAGACATTGAAGATTAAAGACACCGTTAGCTCTGCTCATAAAATATTCAGCCCAACTTATAAGGTCTCATCTCCAGAACCTTTCTCCAAGTCCAAGAATCAAAATCGTACAAAATAGACTGTCAAAAGGTACAACAGCAGCTCAAGTTTTAACCGAAAGTCCATACCAAAATGAAAAGAAAATTGATGAAAATGAGAAGAAGAAAGTAAAATTAAACCTAAATAAAGAAGCCAAGGGAAAAGTAGGATACGCCAACAAGAAGAAATTAAAGGAATTAAAAACAATCAACACGAAAAAAAAGGTGCAGGAGTTGATAAGGAGACTATTACATATCAATGTGACAATTGTAGTACATGAATAATACACCTATAAGTACGATTTAAGCACACCAACGTACGGATTAAGATCAATGCTCCTAATTCGTACTTTTTACGCGATTTTTTGAAACCGAAAATTTTCTGTTTTTTTAAGTTACTATGTGTATTACGTAGTAACAATAAGCTTAAAAATGAAATGAAGTTTACGTTTATATGCTTGTTGTTGATGTCTAAGTATTAATAATCCATATAAAATAAAAATGTCTTAGTCATTTAGGCATAGTTACCGTACCGCCCCATCAGAAGGTGATCATAAAAGTACTATTGAAAATTGTATCTGTTTTGATTCAAAAATACAAGTTGGTTAACAGTTTCCTGGATTTAACATTTTACGATATCTAGATCTTTTACTGTGCGCTACTCGACGTTCGTACAAATGGGCCCTGTATCAGATAAGCAACCCTAAGCGGCGCGCGATGAACATACCCAGGAAAATGATATTAATACACTTGCAAAGCATCAGCAGCGTCTTCAAATACCGTTATGTCGGAAATTATGTTATTGCAATTGTATGTAGTAATAGGCCTTTTTAAATCAATTTATAAACAAACAGTTCGGCTTACCTACATGGCGTGAGGCGACTAGGTTGGATACTGATGCATATCGTATCTTTACATTCAAACCCAATTATAATAAAATAATTTTTTGGATTCGAACTCAGTTAAATGGCTATGAAATATCCTAATGGGCGCATAGCCCAGAAATGCTTTCTATTGAAAATAGCCCCTGTGGGTACCTACGCTTATCTGCATCATTTTACGAAATCCAACTAGTCTTTCATATACCCTGGAAACTTGAAGATATGATAAAAATCACGTGAACACTCACAATATATACAGGGTGCCCCAGTCAAAATATTATGTCGTTCAATAGGAAAAGTATATAAGATATTCAAAAGCGGTTTGCGCAACAAGACTGACATAGGAATGCACAATTTCGTGGCACAACAAACTTGTTTGTTTTAATGGGACGTCAGATATTATATTTGAAAATGCCTTACGACAACTTTATCAGAGTACTGCTAAACCCAAAACGCTGCAACATTCATTATAAATTATAAGGTGTTTCATTAAAAAAGAAAGAATGATACTTGTGCCACGGAATTATGCAACACCCTGTTATTTCGAAATACACACCCATAAGATGTCAGTCTTGCTGCGCAAATCGTTTTCGAATGTCTTTTATACTTTTTCTATTACCTACTTCCCAATTTCGTTAGGACAGTCGGTATATATTGTATGTATTCATGTGATTTATATTGTAGCCGAGTAAAGAATAAAGACGAGTTAGTTTTCGTAAAATGGTGTAGGCAGGCTTACCTACAACGGCTAAGTCACGGAAACTTTAACACCCTGTATCTCCAACAGGGCTTTGTGCCCATTGAAACATTTGATCAACATAACCTGAGCTGAATTTTCATCAAAATTGAGCGGTGGTCAAGTTCTATGTTTTGCTGAGCATTTTTGAGGATTTTTTTCTGAATATTATTGACTACAAAGGATTTGAGTTCTGGTTGGCATTACTCCTTATATCATGCTCTACAACTTTCCTCTGAAGCAGTCAATACTTTTTAGTTTTTCTGACATATGGAAAACTGTTTTTCTAAACTTTAAAGGTTGAGCAGCAAACCGTTTTTTTATTCACCCTCAAGAAATATATTTCGTTAATATTTTTTTTTAAATTCTATATAACTTGATCTGTGAAGATCATTTGGTACACATTCCGTCCAGTACCCTGGGTGCGGAATTTGGTGGTGTCACCCCATCGAAAATCAAAAGCAATAAATCATTTAATATTTATATTTAAAATATTGAACAAAAGCACGATAAAAACAATCGCAGAACAAAATCAGAAATAAATTCATCAAAATTTATATTTTATAATAAACTTTAAAAAATCTAGAGATATCAAATCAGAAACTGTAACATTAGCAGCTTTTAAGTGTCTTCGCAGTCTTGGTATCTCCAAAAGTAATTCTAATTCTAAGACCTCATCATAAAAATCAGTCAGTCAGTAAATTTGGATGTAACTAATTTCAGTTCTTCAGTATTCGCCAAGAGCAAAGTATTTGCTTGTACCATCCCAAACAATGAAGCTAGGTCTTGAAGAAACTTCGATCTTGTCTGGAGTTCAACTCTGAAAACGTTGAGTCACCCGGTGGGTGTCACCCAAAGAAAAGTGACACCTGGTGCAGACCGCCACCCCCCCCCCCCCTTGCTACTCCACTGATTCCGTTAATCGCAACAACTCCTAAGACGAAACTGGGATGTCTGAGCTAGATTGAGCAAAAATAGATGCCTAGGGAACATTTGCCTTGACATTGTGAGATGAATCTATCAACCACGATGGACATTTTACGAAAGAAGTTATTTGTACAAGTAAGGGTTTCGTCAGAAGAATTATTTTCTGCAATGGTTAGCTGGGAGAAGGGTTTAAAATGTTGACCATCCAACAACCCAAAGGAAACAAATTTTGTTCCCAGGAATCCGACTATTCCAGACTGCATAACCACCCGATTTCGTACAGCATTAAAGAGCCTTGGTACAAAAGAAATGGTACATAATAAGACCTGCTCCCTAACAGTTACACAACACGATGACTTGACACTAATTTCATTTTATAGCGGTCATGGCCTTCTAACAATGTAGCTATTTTTTGACAAACGATTTTCCGTTGAAAATAAATGTATTTTATTGCCCTGCACATTTACAGGTGTGCAACCTGTCCTATTTTAGCTTTTTTTATTCCAGGAGGCCCTATCGCGTCACACTGAGAAGCGGTAGCATTAGGGTCGCATACAATCCCGTCGGGATTCAGAGCAGCACAGGCATGGGCGGAGCACTATGAAAAGACAGGGCTCACCCTTTCATAGTATATGTACCTTTGTGCACCTTTCACTTTTTTTTTCATTGACTCGAGGCCCATTAGCCTGAAACAAATCATGTACACAATTATTCACAATAATGTTATCTTCGGGAAATAGCATATAGATTTACACAGAAATCATACCAAATAAACAGCCATTGATAGAAAAAACTGAGGTAAAAGGAATAACCAGGAAAAGTATATAAAAAGGAAACACCAGCTTCTTGCCTATGGACTAGGTCACGGACAGTAGAAGATCTGAGATGAAAACTAAAACATACATTTTTGTAAGTTTCTTACAATAAATGTGTGCAACTAATTATTTTTATTTTATACCCGAGTAACGACAAAAGCATGGCCGAAATACAGAAACACCACCTATCTCCTACATTTTTTCCACAAAATGTACTACGATTTTTCAAGAGCATATCCCATATTTCATTATGCAGTGCTTTTCTCTAATGTACCCCCCCCTTTGATTTTTTGAGCGGATCAATTAAAAAAATTAAAACTTGAGGTAAGGAAATTGATGCATGGATACCATATCTTAGAGTAAAATTGACAGATGAAAATGTCAAGATGGCCGCTGGGCGCCATCTTGGAAAAAAATTATATGAAAACGGGGATCTTGTAGCACACCATTTTGAAGCTCCTGACGAGTACTTTATAACCCTAGAATATAAAGTCAATACCTTTACCTACTACAAAACGGTGGTACAATTAATAATTACCTGAATACATTGACATTTAACTTCATAATTCGAATAAATACGTTGAGTTCAGTTTAGAAGATGCTTCAAATGGTTGCCTTGAACTTCTTGACACAATAATAGCCGGTCCGCAATTTCGCGTCGAACATTTTCAAACATAGTAACATCGATATTTCTACAAATATTTGTTATTCTCAGCCGTACATCCAATATTGAAGCAGGTTCAGTTTCGTAAACCGTTTGCTCCAAATAGCCTCATAAAAATAGTATAAAGGTGTCAAATCTGGCGAGCGAGCTGGCCATTCCACAGGACCTCGACGGCCAATTCAACGACCGGGGAAATTGTTATCTAAATGATACCTAACTTGTCTGGAATAGTGTGGTGGAGCACCATCTTGCTGGGATACAATATCAGTATCGAATTCATTAGGATTCGCTTCGACGATTTCGGTGAATAGAGCGTCAATAGTATTTTCCCTATCCAAATACAGTTCCCCGGTTAAAGTTTGTTTGATGAGTAGAGGGCCCCACAATATGATTTCCCAATATCCCAGCGCAAACGTTAATTTTTTGTGGATATTGAGTATGAGTTGCCCGGAAGACGTGAGGATTGGTCTCACTGGAACAACGAAAATTTTGTCTATACACATTACCATTGAGAAGAAATGTACATCCATCACTAAACCGAATAATTTGTATATAGTTAGGATGCCGTGCAATGGTTTCCAACATAGTCTTGCAGAATTCTGTTCTTCGATCAGGGTCATCTTCAGTTAGCTGATGTACCATTTGAATTTTGTATGGGTGATACTTATTCTTTTTCAAAAGTCTCCATACAGTAGAAGGACAAGCCTCACATACATTCGCGATGGAGGAAGTAGACTGTTGGGGATTTACTAAGATTTCACCAATTATTTGAACTTCCTTTTCTTCCGGGATGGTTGGATGACCTGGGGGCTTTTTGTTGTTTACGCTACTAGCAGCTGTAAATCTAGATACAAGTTCGGACGATTCGGGAAACGATCATTAAAAATCATTTCGGTCTCGTGAAAGTTACGCGTCGCACCATAAATAAAAATCGCTTCGATTTTTTCTTCCAATGGACGAGAATTGACCATTTTAAAAATAGTTCAAACAGTATCTAGCACTAAAACCGAAAACTAAATAAGAATATTTTAACTGTACAATGATGTCTGTTTTCGTACTGATATTCTTGTCACTGTCAACAAAAAATAACAAAACAAGTTTTTATCACTGTTGCTGTGGACACGGTAGGGAATTACAACTATTTGTAGAGGTATGCATGTTAGTGAGTTTGTGTTCAAGTAATTATTGAATGTACTACGGTTTTGTAGTAGGTAAAGATATTGACTTTATATTCTAGGGTTATAAAGTGCTCGTCAGGAGCTTCAAAATGATGTGCCACAAAACCTCCGTTTTCATTATTTTTCCCAGCGGCCATCTTGACATTTTCATCTGTCAATTCTACTGTAATATATGGTATCCACGCATCGATTTCATTACCTCAAGTTTTATTTTTTTGAATTGATCCGTTCAAAAAATCAAAGGGGAGGGGGACATTAAAGAAAAGCACGGTATGTTCGGATAGAACCTTTGAAAAAGAGAAAATCGATTTTGAAATATTTTTTTATACTTGAACCACCACGAAGGCCTAAGGCATAAATACCCGGGGGCACCGTGGGAGATAGGTACCGCTTTAGAGATACGCTGGGTGGTACCTCCATGTTCGACAGTCTGGGCACTGCTGTTGCCTTAATTACCTTACTTACGAATATTTGACGGGTATCGGGATATTATGATAAACGTGACTCATAACATTCAAGAAAGACGGATTATCAAAACCAGGAGTCTAGATCGCCGAATTTAAGTCTGTTTAATTTTCGCTTGTTGTTATATCATTCGATTTTATACGAATTTTGTAAATAATAAATTTCGAGAAATTATAACAATAGACAATGACATCAGGTGAGTTGACTCTGTACTTCTCGAACAACGCTGTCATCAATTCGTTAAGGATTATGACCGGCACAAGTTATCTCTTCCCAGCAAAAAGCTGGCTACGAACCGACAGACAGATCGACAAACAGACCGAGAGCGCAACCCACAAATAATCAGACCAAAAAAAGGAATTAGGCATGAGAAGTAATATAAGGATTATTACAAAGAAAAGATTTTTTATAAAAATGCAGGCCGATATGATGACTGGTTTGTATCTTGAATATTTGTGAAATTAAATAAAATACGTCCAAGTCTTCATCTTAATCTTTTATTGAAACTTATGTACGAAAAATGATATCAGACAAATCTCCGCCTCTAGAAGCTGCGGAAACCTGAGCCCTCTTTCAAAAGTCAAGAGCCGTTAAATCCGGTGAGTTTGGAGTCCAGTTGACATCACCAAATCGAGAAATATATTTCGCAAAATATTCATTGTGTCTGCTTATTAACAAATCCGTTCATATCGAAGTGGGCTTCATCGCTCATCATCATTTGTTGGCAAAAATCGTTATTTTGGGTATTAAGCTGTAATAGCATGACTGTATTGTCTGCGACTTTCATGGTCACTAGGCTGTAGTTCTTGGATTAACTGAATTTTGTATGGCCGCGAATGTAAGTCTTTTTTGAAATAGTTCATAATGACGTGCAACGAATACCTAGTTCTTGAGAACGATGTCTGGTAGACGTCTCAGGGCGCTCCACTACACTTTCACGAACTCTCTCGACATTTTCCGGAATACGAACAGTTTGAACATGACCTGACCTTGGCAAGTCATTAACTTCACCTGCTGGTTCAAATCACCGTACCAACTGACGAATGGTGTTGATACTCGACCCATTATTTCGACCGAAATATTGTCGTAACTTCCGAATCGTAGCATCATTATTCAAGTAAAACATTTTAACAATACGGACGCGTTGTGGGATCGTGAAGCGCTCCATGATGAATTGGACACATGTGCTTCAAACAATTACTACGGCACTACCTACGGAAATGCGTGTATCAAAAATGGCGCGCAATTTAAATCAGTCAGTTATGTACTGGCCACCCTGTATGTAGGACCTATGATTGTACGAAACTCTCCTCTTAGAGCTGCCCAAGGAATGACAGTTTCACAAAATATTGACACTTTTTAGTGTTTAACCGTCATTTTTATCATTCCAAAATTAAACTAGCAGTATTTCTGATGAGATTATTGGAATACTTTAACTAATGTGCCAAAACAAGGCATACTTCTACGATAAAGCTAAAAAATCATTTAACCTTCTGAAAAAACTACCCTATGTCCAACTTCGGACAAGTATATAAATCAAAAAGTAAGAACCCTTTTTTTCCCGGACAATCGTGCACACTTAATAAAGTCATAAACGGACTCGATTCTATATAACCAGTAACCGTAAAATGCAGAGCGTGTAAGATCAAAACCCTATCCCCATACACAAGCTGGAAATGATGCTCGTAACCTCTGTCCTCAAGCGTCTCTTCTTCCTCGTTTCATATGTAAATCAATTTTTTTCATAGGGATGATGAACCTACCATGGTAATCCTCGTGGAAAGGAAATAAGTAGTCTACTTCTTGTACCTTATCATAGACGTGGCTGTTTTTTTCTTGTATCAGCTTCACTGCCTGTGCGCAGTGGCGTGCCATATTTTCCTTTGAAATTATTTAGCTAAACCCTCGCACGAACGCCACTGAAAAAAATGTTGTACATCTTTGCATTTTGATGCATAGCAGTAGGCTTCATCATCGTGTATAACAAAAATTTCAGATACTTGGGACATGCGTTAAAATGGACTCAAGGATCGCCGCTTATTGAATGTTCCAACTTGTGTGTTAGGTTAGGTATAGCAACATTGAAACTCAAAAAGGTAGGAGGAGGTAGATAATTTCCACATTTTCAATATTCAACGGAAGAAATTCCGTTAGAATATATGTAAATAAGAGCCGCATTATAGAGCCTTTATTGTAAGAACGCCTTTCGTACCTTGTCAAGTGCATTTTCTAACGAAGACACCAATCAATGTTTCCTTGTAGATATCAAGAGCAACGACTGGATCGGCTAACTCAATAAACAAGCATTATTCTTTATGAACGATTTCAGATTAAAATTACTTCTTAGAAGCTGCAATTTCGTCATTTTTGGCCTACCGAGCAAGGCTAAAAGTTCCTCTAAAATACATAAAGTCTAAAGTATTCTTTAGGATCTTGCAGGGAAAAGCTTGAGTATTACTTTAGAAACTTGGTAACCTCAAGAATAATACTTCTAAGCCAAGTTTCACTGAAAATGTCGATTTTCAGGCTTTTTCAGACATAGCACTCGGAAACGGTCAATCTTAAGGAAACCTGACCAAGGACAACTGAAAAAACGTTGTCCGAGGCAAAAATGTCACGCTCAAAATAAAAGCAACGGTAGGGCCGTGGTCTCCGGGCATCCGGTTGGACCTTAAAGTTTGAATATTTTGTAAGATTTCTCCCCTGGGAAAAACTTGCGACCACCCACTTTCGAAAAAGTTTTAGGGAGATACAAAAAGTTATCTCTGGCCGATGATCGCCCTGCCAAAGAAAATTCCTACTGAAGCCCATGCGAAAGTTACTAATTGGTTAATATGGAAAAAGAAATTGCAACAAATTCGTCCCCTAAAGTGTCTTGTAAATCTTCATTTCATCGATAATGACATTGTCAACTCAATTATACTCAATGCTGAAGGACTGTAAATTATGCGACTGCTCTAGTTGCATCATATTTGATTGCCGAAGCTTACAACCACTTGAAATAAGCTAGAAATAATTTTGGAAACTGCTAAACCAATGAATCATTGCTAAATTGGTGTAGTATATCTCCCAATTCGATGATCCCAACAATTATTAGCGGCGGCGATGTTAGCAGAAAACTAAGTACAAATTTCAAAATATACTCCTCCCCTGGACATATTTTCAGCTTTTTCATTCTAAACAAGGTCCTTATTAATATTTCTCCAAAGTTGACTGTTTTGTAGTTATAAGCAAATGGGCATTTTCAATGCAATTCAAATTCAATTCAAAATTTGGTTTACCTCTAAAATATAACAAAGCTTACAGGAAAAAGCAATTTACCGAAAAAGAAAAAAATACAGAAGGCATAGCATATGGGAAGGTTTATATCCAATACATAAATGTAATTAGTAATTCAAAAATCCATAACACATAACATTCAATTTGCACCTCAAAATGTTAGTAAATATTACACAGAGCAATTGACTGGTGTATTTTGACTCTAGGAATTTCATGCAACCATGTCTTTGTTTTGCTTTTAAATAAACCTAATGAACCCCGACCCTGACTACATCTGATATTTCATAATATAAGTTTGGGCCTAAAAAGATATGGCTTCTGGGCAATGTTAATCAGAATGGAGTTATCAGGTAACCAAATAAGTTCTTGTGGTTTTTAGTAGAGAAATATAAGTTTTTAATTTACACTATTTATTCATCCAAGTAATTACCATCACATTCAATAACCTTTTACCAACGAGGAATCAATTTTTGTATGCCGGTGTTGTAGAACTCCATGGATTTGGAGTCCAAAATTTGGCGGACTGCATTTATTACACCATCTCGAGTTGTGAACTGTCGGTGCCTCATACAGTTGTCAAGAGACAAAAAAAGGTGATAATCACTGGGCGAAATGTGGGGAGAATATGGCGGGTGTGGTACCGTTTCCCAGCTGAGTTCAGAAATTTTTTCTCGGATCACTTTTGCGGTATGAGGCTTGGCGTTATCCTGCAAGAATAACATTTTCTTCCGATTGATCAAAGGAGGCTGTTTCTGGATGACTGCTGCTTGTACTCGTTGAAGCTGCTCACAATATAAGTTAGCAGTGATGGTTTGACTCCTTTCCAAAAACTCATAATGGACAGTTCCAGTTGCTGTCCACCAAACACACAACAAAATCTTGTTTGGGTGCAAGGAGGCCTTGTGCGTATGTGGTACCGAATCAGTAGGCGACAACCAATTATACGAACGCTTAGAATTCAAATACAAGATCCATTTTTCGTCGCGGGTTAATAACCGATTAAGAAATGGTTCACTAGCGTTGCGTGAAATGTTTGCTGAACAAATGGTACGATGACTTAATTTGTTGTCATTTGTCAGTTTATGTGGGAACCATTTGCTTAACTTCCACGTCTTTCCTAGCTGATGAAGATGCAAGCGAATAGTTTCAGGACTCACTCTAAACATTTCTGCAAGTTCTTGGCACGTTGTCTTGGAATTTGCGTCCACAACCTGTCGAAGATCTTCGTTGTTCATGATTTCTGGTCTCCCTGAGCGCGGTTCATCGCTCAAACAGACATCTCCCCAAGAAAATGTTTTGAACTACAGTAAACAACTCCGAATTACTGTTTTATTCGTCGCCATTTTCAATTATTAAAACTAGGTATGTAACAATTTTCAGCAACTTTTTATGTGTGAGAGAACAGGTAACAAACAATCGTTATCGATCAACAACATCCATGGAAATGTGCGATATACAGCAACCGCACGAACTTATTTGGTTACCTGATATATCTTGTATTGTAACTGTGTTGTGCTTTTATTAGAGTGGTTATATTTTTATATAAAAAAATAATGTAGTTCCCCAGTCTTTATCAGAAACTAATGATAATAATAGCTCCTTTGCTGCTGTTCTACAAAATAAATCTAACTGTTCAGAAAAAATTAAATTTAATAAAAACAATGCCTTTAAAAATAACGACCTTTAACTTTAAATTAGCAGAAACAATAAATACAAACAAAATCTTAAACAACATAAAGGTAATGCAACCGGGATAGATGATATTTCGCCTTTAATGCTAAAATATTGTACTCCGTACATAGATAAGTATATAACATATATTATAAACTGTTCCATTGAAACAAGCTACTTTCCCGACAAGTGGAAAATCTCCATAGGAAAACCATTACCAAGAATAACTAATCCATCAAGTTTAAACGAACTTCGTGTGATAAGTATACTTCCTGCTTTGTTAAAGATATTTGAAAGAGTGCTGTACGAACAAATTTATGACTTTTGTATGAGTAACAATATTATTCCTGGTACTTAGTGTGGTTTTCGCAAAAATTTTGGTACATCAGTGGCTCTAACTAACGTACTCGATCACATATTAAGAGTAAATGATAAAAAGATGAGTTCAGTTTTTGTACTTCTAGACTTTTCAAAAGCTTTTGATACCATTAATCATGAATTGTTGGTAGCTAAACTTCAGTACTATGGCTTTAATAAGGAAGCATGTTTGCTTTTAAAATCATATTTGACAGAAAGGTATCAATCGATTCTGTCAAATGACACATTTTCAGACAAACCGGAGCTCATATCGGGAGTCCTCAGGGATCAATATTGGGCCCCTTATTATTAATTTATAAATCTGATATCCTTACGTCTTTGAAGGTTTATTGTTTTTTTGATGTTGATGATTACAAATATTACGAAAATTGTATAAATGAGGACATTAGCACCTTGAACAATCTCTCATCAGGTCACAACTTACAACTTAATCCGGAAAAATCGCATGTAATGATTTTTAGTAACAAATCTAAGACTGAGATTTTGAAAGCTAATCTCAATATAATGACTAATAATTCAAAATTGAATTTTGTGGAAAGTACAAAAAATCTCGGTATAGTTTTAGATTCTCAGCCTAGATTTAAAGATCACCTAAAAAATACAATGTGAAAATCATTTCGTTCTCTAAAAGTTTTGTATAATAACAGACACATACTAAACAGATCACTAAAAAAAATTGTGTGAGTCTTTCCAATTTCAATTATTGCGATTTTGTCTATGGGTTTTGCTTAGATCAGGCAAGTAGAGGTCGTATTATGAAGGTGCAAAATGCGTGCCTCAGGTTTATCTATGGTCTGCGTATTTTTGATCATATATCTCATTTGTATAAAGAAATTAAATGGCTTAAAATGAATGACCGTCGCACTCTCCATTTTTATAGTTTTTTATTAAAAATTATAAACACTCCAGGTTCACCTGATTCTATAAGGCAATGCTTAATTTTCCGAGATTGTTTGTTGTATTCAATAAAGTCATTTATTATTGCATATTATTATTATATATCGGAAAATGGCAAGTGATGGAAAAAATTGCTGTCAGATGTCAAATACATGGTATTCAGAATAGAGGAATACTTGAAACTCTGTTAAACATTAATATTTCTGATATTGTCAAGTGTAAAGTTCAAGCTTTCCAAGACCCCGATGAGTATTTTAAACTCGGTTCATTCAAATCAACTTTTTAACCTGCTAGCCGGAAAAAGGTGAAGTTTTGATTTACGCGGGCTGTACCATAAGTAACTTGGAAAATCAATATTTACGATTATGTCGCTATTGAGCGAAATTGCTTGGCATTTAAATAAGCAGCAATATATCACCGTAGCTATTAAAAGAAAAATACAGCGAACACACACATTCGGTGATCGGTGGGTCGCAAAGCTCAACAGGTCTATTGTTTTACAATCAACATATCGAGACTTTTCAAATAATGTTGATTTGTGGCCATTCGGTATTCCTGTTGCTATATTTGCGGTAGTGCGTGGTCTGGTTGAAGCCAATAAATCATACGCGGGCTTTGCTGGACTGAATTCGTATGCGGTGCGTATGGCTTTGTTGAATTTATAGTGCATAAAACGTCAATTGGTCGGACAAGGGATCATTACAGCTTATTTTGATATCCATATATGGCCAGCTGCACGCTATCTTTGTGCGAGGATAGTCTTGCTCTGAACACTCTCAGTTCCTGCAATGATGATTTTTGAATTAAAGTTAAAAAGTAATCAAGTAATCGACACCAGAGCCACACAAAGACAATGTAGTTTTGGCACATACCTGGGGGTTCCTGTCACCTGACCTGGAGGAGCTCCTCTCTCTTCACACCTTCTGTTAGATTCACCACGGTTTTCTTAGCGATTATAAGCGTTCTGTATTGAACTAATGGGTATAACTGACATTTTTTGTAAATTTTTTTAAGAGACAGACATTGTTTTTATAATCTTATCGAGTTGACTGCAGGATGTCTCGTCTTCTTGTGCGCACATTTGGCAAGTTTCAAAAGGTTTGGATTTGTATGACTTTTGATTTCAAACATCCAAATATATTTAAAAAATAACAAAAGACAATATTACTTAAAACGCTGAAAGCATCTTTCAGTTACGGAAATTAACCAACAAATAGTGTGAATCCACAACACGATAGGAAATTTTTCAAACCTTTTGAACCTCAAAACTACTGTTCACATACGCCTTAAAATGACCTTGAAATTGAAACGTATTGAAAAGTAAGGATTGGTTCTGCAAACACCGATTGTTTGAAAAAGATTGTCAAAAAAAGAAATGAACACAAATAATGGCGTCAAGTAGAGTGACTCTGCTCTGGCTATGTAATGCTATCATCGGTTCATAAAAAATTTTGTTGGGCCCTCCGAGAAAAAAATTTGTTACGAATCTGCAAAGCTTTTCTGGAAGGCCATACGATGTAAATTTGCTTAAGAGGGCAGCGTGCCACAGCTGATCGAACGCTTTCGTGATGTCAAGAGCAAGGACATGCGCCTCACCATAAGACTGGATGAGGTTACTCCACAAGTGCGTAACGTAGGCTAGGAGGTCCCCTGTGGATCGTTGGTGTCGGAAACCATACTGCCTGTCGCTAATCAAGATGTGACTTTCGAGGTAGTCCAGAAGCTCGCGATTTATCCACCTCTCCATCACCTTACTTATAACAGAAAGCAGAGCTATAGGGCTGTAGTTGTAAGGGTCGGTCTTAGTTCCTTTTTTTGGGATAGATTGTACATGAGCAAATTTCCAGTTTTCTGGGAAGGTGCCGGATTCATAAGATATCTGGAAGAGACGCAAAAGAACTGGAGCAAGCTCCGCTGCACACCTCTTCAGTACAATGGCAGGAATCAAGTCCGGACCAGAGGCTTTGTTGATGTCGAGCGACAAGAGCACTCGTCTTACGGTCTTATGCCTGAATGTTACCTTCCGCATAGTGTAGGGAACCCTTTGAATTGACGGCACTTGAGCGTTGGAGGGGACGTCCATGGTGGAGTTGGCAACAAAGATCTTGGCTAGCACTTCCGCCTTGATCTTTGAGTCGAATACAATAGTTCCATCCTGACATGTAAGTGGTGGAAGGCCACTGCGTGAAAAATTCTTTTCAATATGCTTGGCCGGCGTCCAGAACGACCTAACTTTTATATCGTACTGGTTTTTGGCATTGCGAACCGCTTCGTTATATTTGTTTCTGGACTCGAAGTCGGCTTGTCTGTTCTCTAATGTAGGGTTTTGTAAGAAGGTTCTGTGTGCCTTGATCTTCTGCTGGCGAGCAGTGTCACACGATTTGTTAAACCAGCCGTTGGACTCTGGTTTAGGCACTTTCACTGTGTGAGGGATGTATTCCTCCATTCCAACCATCTGGCAACGTTGTTATGACCGGTACTCGTCTGATACGGCAGCCACCTATCGGTCAGGCCGCGACGCAGGTACACCTAGACATGTGTGTGTTGAAAATATTTCTCTATGTGTCTAACTCTTAGAGGCACCGAGCGGGATGGCGACATTGAGGAATCTCTCGGAATAAATTCGAGCTGCTGCAGTTGCATTTGTTCTTGCTTCACCGTAAATCAAAAGCATGTCAATTTTCTCGCTTCTAGTATAGCTGTCGATTGTAAATTAACTACGTAACAAATAAATTTTCACAACTGACAGTATTTTTAATAACCTAGATTAGGCATTTGTTGAAGTAACCCTAGCAACACCTTCAATTATTTGTCACGGATAACTAGAATAATAGCACTGGGTATCTGGTATACCGAATGCAGATACGTATAATTTGTTGTTATTCAGAAATATAGTGAAAATAAAATAAGTGTGTAGTGTCAAATTATTCGTAAGAAAATGGTCTCTTAGGAAAATCCGAAGAGCCACCCCCGTTCTATTTGAAAGAATCAAGTAAGCTGAAAGAAATTAGTATTTGTAACTTTTAGAAAATCTTTAAAACGACAATAAGGTCGTTCACCTCACGATCGTATTTTTCCCGTGTTACTTGATCGAGATTGAAACGATTTACAGGTTCCAGGGTTCCAAATAAAAATTGAAACAAAAATGACTTTGTTTGTCAAATATTGACCAGTGAGGCGTTGTTTAGTTCAGAATGTCATTCTTGATCGAAATAAGTAAAAATATATAGGGTGTACCATTTAAAAATTGAAAGTTGGGGTCGTTTCCGGTCAAACCAGGTGAATATGTTAAAAAATGTAAATTCATCTATAATACGCAACCCCAAAATTTCGTTTTTCTATCTTCAATAATAAAAAAAATATAGGGAGAATCACCCGGTCTATGTAACGTAATATTTTCTTACCACACAGCGTCACTCATTTTGTGAGTGTTGATGTTTCGGGGTTATGTAGGAGAACTAATTTTCGAAGGCACAATCATTTAAGTCTGTTTTATTTATACAATTGACAGGAGATAAGGGATAATTTTAACAGCCGGTGAAGTTGAAAAATTGTGGACCGAGGGGTGAATCGAGTGTGCCGTGACACTTGGCTCAGCAAAACAGTGGTGACATGGCGATTTTTCTCTCGACGACATGTTCGAACCCCACGGAAGGGTCACACCGCCTGAAAATAGACCTCCGAAACAAATTTTCGAGAGCGCATATAATATTCAAGATCACAATAAAGGTTGACATAGGAAGTAGGGCGTCAAAGAAGCAGAGTTAAGATTTTGATTTTGAAGATCTGGGTGGAGAGCTTCACGATTACACACCTAGTAGCGTAGGAAGTAAAGCGTGTGAAAATAAAAATTTCAATATTGTTTACTTACACCTAAGTGCCAGGATACCGCGGCTGTTATGAGGATCCCAAATAAACTTTGTTAATCCGACTTTTGAACTGCCTAAAGTACGTAGAACTGGGAAAAGTCTCCTCTTGTAGATGGTTTCACAATCTCGGCAACCTAGGGATAAAGGAGCGGTCGTATCGGCCAGCTCTGGATGTACGAAGTTCGACACAATTACGATGGGAGGCCGAAGTCAGGCGGGTCTGTCTGGCAGGCACATCGCGCGGCAGCGTCAAGGAGGAGAGCTCTCTTAGTGTAGCGGTAGAAAAGAGCTAGATCGCCGACGGCCCGCACGTGTGAACAATACCCCTAGGTCTTATCTGGGCCTTGTATAGAGTGAAGAGGTCGTGTGGAGAAAAGTACGATGTTAATGTGGTGGGGCACCTAGTTGTTAAATCTACATTCTCTAGTAAAAGAGGTAGATCGTTCCTGCAAAACAGACTGTACACTTTACCTGATAGTGCTCCTTGGAGATAGTGTGGTCTAATAACGATAGACCATTGCTCTTGAATGTTGCCTCGTCGCTAAATATGATGGAAGGGAGAAAGGTCGTGTCATTCTCAATCTTATGAGATATCAATTTGCAAAATGTCCTCGATTGTTGAAATAATCTCCATAGCGCCACATTGTACGGATGATACTTTGATATACTTTTGCGTGATTCTAGTAATAGTTGACTTGCTAAAGTCTACCATATCACTTCACTAATATGTGAGCTTTCGCTAATATGCCCACCCCTTCTTGAACTGAATAAGTCATTGTTCAATATTTATCACAACTAGGTAGATAACAATTTGAAATGAGACACAAAGTTTTTCTATAACACTGTCTGCTCTTGCTGGTATCCATGATAACTATTTTTTGACGAGCATTGCATTTTTATCACTTATCTTTTTATTATACAAAAGATACCAAAAAATAAAGAAAATGAGGGTTTATTTTTGAAACTCTAATTTGTAACGCAATATCTCATTTTTGGATCACCTTGTATTGTACGGCTGAAGATGAAGAGAAATCAAAATTGATCTGTCCGACTATTTTCCCCAAAATACACCTGGAGAGTCACACGTAGGAGTGCGACCCTTTCGTTGGGTCACCCTGTATATTGAAACAATTTTGAAATATGCACCAGTATCATATCAAGGTTGCCACGAAAACTACTTTCCATTTTCCACACAAACACACACCCTGTGTGTTTAATAATCTCATCTCTCCCTGTAGGAATTCTCTATAGTCTTAAACTAATCCATACGCGAAGAGTAGTGAACGACTGCTCGTAAATTGACTGCCGCCTGTATAATCGAATGAGTGACGTCTCCAGGATGTAATAAATATGTAACGGATTGCGAAACGTTAGGATCTGTTCACCCATGGGGGACACAGCCAAAGAGACGGTAATAATCTATTCGGAGATGCGTGTTCGCCCCTTTATCATTCCTGAAAGAAGACAACTTAAAAATTTGTTTGATTTATGGCAGGTCCCAGTGGAATTGGATAAGATCCACGATCTGTAACGAATTCCAATTTTTGCCATTGTTTTGGCTGGTACACGGAGCAATACTAAAGGGAGTGATGCACGGTTCGCAGATAAAGCGGCCTGGTGATCAGTCACTGTCAACCGCTATTGTTTTGCCCTCCGCGATCACTGCTCAGTTAGTCAACAACTTTTCGGGGCCTATCTGTCCAGATATATTAATCCTCTTCTATGGATACAACACAGGGATGTTACCGAAACGTGGATGTACATTCAGAGTATCGTGAATACGAAAGTTTTGAATTTGTGGTAACGCGAAAATCTATGTTACCAATTTCCATCTGACTTGCTGTCTTTCGAATAGTTGCATCGTTGCGAGGGTGTTGGCGGCCCTAAGCATGAATTTAAGTGAGAAAAGTGAGATTTAAAAAATAGAGAGAAATGGTGAGTTTCTACATTAAAAAGTTTGTCAATTTTCTGAGAAATTCAGCTAAAATCCCGTAAAAAGTGGAAGGGCTGGCACCCAAACCAAAGCTACCAAAGATGAGATAGGTACAACAAAGGGTGCTACTCCATAAACTGGTGATTGCGGCCAAATATCCCAAAATCTGGAAATGAATTGAATGCCCGACAACACACCTTCTCAACCAACGCTTCAACCCACACAAATTTAAAAAGAAAATGCGCATTGGAACCTATACAGAGAACATCACTGGTTGCCTATCGGTAGACTTTAGGACCGTATTATTTTCCAAAATAATGCTGCTGGTAAAAGGGTTTACGAGGGACCAATGATATTTTATTTATAAATTTCTGAGGTAGTCGTTAATAAAATATTATAGCATTAGTATCAAAAAGACTTCAACACCAATACCTTATACTTTCAGGATTAGGTAGTTTCAAGCTTAATAGAAATCGGTACTTTATCATTAATAAAGAGAGATTCAAATTACTGGTAAGTGATCACAATATCGTAGTAACAAAAAGCTTACGTAATTTTGGCACGCTACATGGTCCATTGTCTAAAACAACAGCAGTATTTATACGTATGCATATACTCGTACATACCTACATTCTAGCGTACTATGTAATGTTAAAAATGGCGTCAAGAAGGTTGACTCTCCACTTTCCAAGCAACGCCGTCATCAGTTTATAGAGGTTCAGCATAAGTTAGACCATAGCGAAATAGCCATACACCATATATCCTGGATAGAAGATCAAGTCTAGACTATGCCGATGAGTTGCCAAAGAAACACGAAACAGCTGTCTGTGGTTGGTCGTTTTTGGTTGGACCGACAAAAACAGATTGATCCCTCTAAGGAAGAACATAGTTATGAACATGTATAACAGAGAAATTAAATAGATCAAGTTCATCAGACAGGTTCGTACAATTGGTCTGTAACATTTTTTCCCCGCCCTACCAGTAGTACCGTTCACTTGGCAACCTCGCGTCGCCTCTCCCCTGTATCTGAAAGCATGATGCACTACAGAGCACTCATAGTTCACCAGTGATGCCAGACGTCAGACGCAGGGACCAATGTAGAAAACATTTTTCTGTCGATCTAAATTTTAAGGGGATATGTTTTTCCGTTTTTGGCGTTTTTATCCACCGCCACTCACTGGACCAATTTTCAAAAACCACAAAGCCTTTCCCTTCTTAACATAATAATTAAATTGTGTGAATATATGATCGAAATCTGACCGGTACTTTTTCCATTTATATTTCTCATTTTTATTTTGTATTTGTACAGACGAGCGGCTAAAAAATGACACCTTTTCGGAGCATACCTCATTCGCTGAGATTTTTATGGATCGTCTTGAAAAGTGCATATATTACCTCAGGTTTCCTTGGTCTCCCCAAATTCCTACCGAAAAAATTTGTAAAGTCTACTGAACAATAGGCTTATTCTGCACTAAATGAAATGCTGTAACCAACTTAAAAAAATAACGTTTAGTACAAGTTAACCCCTTTTTCAAAAAAGATGTATAAGGAAGTTATCGAGTCGGCCAAATAGGCGCACATAGTCTCCACACATTTGGCAAGCAACGACATCGTTGTGTTTAGAATTGCGATGAGTAAGCCGCCAGGAGTAGCGACCAATCGCTACAGGTTTATATTCTATTTACGTTGCGCTCAACGCGGGTATTGAAAATGTTTCTATCATTCTAAGGCTGAGGAAGAGGTAATCTATGTATGAAGTATGCCTAATAGGTGCTCCTCTACCTGCTTCTGCCCACACATGACACACACGCATTACGGTCTTTGCATTACAATTAACACGGCGGCCAATTTCGCGATAGGACAAACCAACATCTCGACAGGCAATAGTTATAATAATTAATAATAATAATAACGCCTTTATTTGTTGTACAGCTGAGGGACAAAGATAGCGAAGTTTAGCCTAGGCTAACTCTTACACTTAACTATCTTTGTCAGTACACTTAGAGCACGATGTAATGTGCGTTGCCTAAGATGTTATAAAAAAAAATAATAGTTATAACTAAACTATACTATAAACTAAAATACACAACTATATACAGTATGTACATGGATACATATACAGGGTGACTTTGAAGTTGAGTCATTAATTTTCAGATAATGATTGTAGAAGGAAGATAAACCAAAATATGTGTGTAAAAATAAAAAAAAAATAAAAAAAAATGTTACCTTGTTTAATAAAGTATCCTTCCGACAAGTATTTCAGTGCGGACCTGTATTTGATCGTGCGGTCTTGGAGCAGCATGCCCTCACCTGTGAGGTCTTAAGTCACCTGATTCACTAGCCCTTTGTACTACATTAACAAAGGCACGAGGGGTTGGTTGCACTCGATTGGGAAACCGATTCGCATAAATCCGTGATGCATCCGGGAGCATTTTGTAAAGACTGCCCCCCCGTAAATAAGAATCATGTCCACAAGTTCAGCATTTTCGTAAACATGTGCCATTTTTGATTTCGTTTGAACCACGCAACACACTACTATTCACTTACGCGTTATCGACTGACGAAAAACATCGTGATAAACGTTTCAAATTCTTTCGCTTTTTTGTTTCCGATGCGATGAACCGGTCAGGCGGATTATATCCGTTGTCGCCAAACACGAGCATATAATAGGCAGGGCGGTACTCAAACTTCCAAAGGGCTATAACTTTGTTACTTTAATTTTACCAGAAAAATGGTAAAGGAAAAAAACATTTCTTTTGATCAGATCTACTCACTGTTAAAATAAATGACTCAACTTCGAAGTCACCCTGTATACACATATACATATATATATATATATTTTTTGAGACGTGGTCATTGTCGTCTAGACCAGTTAGGTGAGAAATTAAAGCTTCCGCCTTTTGTTGGGTACTTCGACAAAATTTAAGCAAAGAGGACTCTTTATACTTTTTTACTTCTCTCTAGCTTTCAATGGACTTTGCCATCATCATCAGGAGAGTAGTATGTGAGGATGTTGTTAATTGTTGTTTACGTATAGGATGAGGGAAACGTCCAGTAACATGGTGAGAGCTGGATAGATGGTACAATGGTCAAAATTATATAAAATATGACAAGAACAAGTTAAAAACAGATATATAAAATCTGCATGTATGTTCCGGTACACTGTCAGCACTATAAACAGACATAAAGTAGTTGTTTATAGTATCCACGTCATTTATGTTTTCTGGCAGGTAAGGTTTAGTGCGAGAGTTCACTAAAATTTTTTAACCCTGACCAAATTTTTCTTGAATGATTTTGCTCGGAAAGTTCTCCCAGATAAGCTTTTTTTGCTTTCCGGATATCTATAAGAACTTTGTTTCTGAGGCGTCGAGAGCTTTCAAAATTATTTGAAGTTCTATTTAGTCTATATCTCGGCAATGAATCGTCTTTGTAGTTCTACCCCGGTCAAAGTCGCTAACCTGGTCATAATTTGGACATGTATGAACTCGAGGCATTTTGTTTGTACTACTCAGCCCCCAGAAACTGATTTCTTCACAGAAACTACGAGATAAAATTTAAACAAAGTATATATAATATAGTCATTATGTTGCCAAGAAAACAAGTTGAAGAAATTATTTTTTTTTGGGTGTAACACTATATTGTCACGAGTTTACCTATACTCGTATATCGTCTTGAATTGTCTTGTATGTGCCAGGGCGCAGAGAATCTCCCAGAGTTGTCAATGGGTGCTTTCATGTAAAGTAACATCGCAACATCGTTATTTTTAATATAGACAGCTTCATGATGATAAACCTTCTATGATGTATCATCAAATAACGTTCCACTAACCTCTGCTACAGACGAAACTTCATAGAAGTTGTTGACAATACTCTCCTCAGTTCAAATTTGAATATTAATGGCGCATAGGAGCCCGTATGGCTACAAACACCGCTTATCTCCCATCACATTAATTAATAGCAGTTTGTTGGAGGTTCATTATTGTCTAACCTTTTTTTAAATCGATGGATTGTCTGATAACAAACTGCAGGAAGGTGATTAGGCTTGACTAACAATTAAAATTACATGTGTCCTACGGTATAAACATTTGATGGTAGTTTAATGACCAGAGATAAAAATGATGTGATCATGCAACGATTGTACAGAAACTGTTTTATACTGGGAAAAACGAGATATGGATTATGTTGATTTTTTCAGCCTAAGGCAGAAAACTGTTAATCTGAGGCAATCCAAGAAAGTCCGGAGTAATTCAAGGAAATTGATGTATCAGGGCATTGTTGAAAATCTTATAGTAGCAGACAGTACTTTGAAGCTGTTGACATATGCGTAACCGCAGTTTTTGTCGCTAATATGGACGCCACTGAGAATAATGGCTGCCTTTAATTAGGAAAGAATAACTGACAGAGCCATCTCCTTATTAGACGTTTTTGACAACTTTGAAATTTCTCACGGGTATTAAACTATTCGAAAAAGAGATATTATGCTTTTTGGATGTTATATATGTATATCACGAAAGAAAATGTTTACAGAGAGTGTTACTACTATGCCAAGGACGCAAAAGCATTACAATTTTTGAAATTCGGTCTAGTGGTGACGGAGCTAGGGACAAAAACACGCTCAAAATTTTCAGAAAAATGTTTTTAGGGGTTGAAGATCGGGGGTTGGGGTTATAGGGAGTGGAGGAGGGCATATATCGTTTTCTGGCAGTATTATATCTATACGTTTTTGCAATAAAAGTCAATGTTGTTTATACAGGGTGCCAACAAGTACGAAACAAACCTAAGGTGAAGGTAGGTTCTGGACTGGCCTCCCAAAACAAAAACTTACCTATCTAAAAATGTCACCGATTTTGAGAATTTTTTCTTGTTTTAAAAAAAACGAACCTTTTCATCTGTGGTCTTAAGCTGCATGTACAAATAAGGTTATACTTTGTTCATTTTTTCTATAAAATACTTCTAGATAGTTGCTTCATCATATACAAATGCAAGTTAACAGATATTAAGGAACCATGAACCATTGGGATTTACAACCTTCAAGTATACTAGTGACGTGTAATCCTTCTGATGTAGTTTTATAAAAAAATTATAATGTTGTGTGCAGTCGACAATAGACTTGTTTGTGTCCCACGTACTCACCCGAGAGAAAATACACTCGACTGTTTATAAAAATAATTTAACGGCCGGTAGACCGCTAATGTCGGTATACCTAATATATCGATACAGTTCAAAACAAAATTAATTTTTCACTCCACGTATAGCTCAAAAGGTGAGTGAAACTTCGGGGGCGTATGGCTTTATTGTGAGAAACTGCCAGAAGCTTTAGCCGCCCAAAGTCACTGTTGCTTTTGTAATCTGCATATATTAGATCGAAATTGGAATATGCATCGTTAATTTGGAACTCAATTCACAACTACTACATTGATTCTCTTGAACATGGTCAGAGAAAGTTTCTAAATTATTTATCTTTCAAAGTTGACTGTGCATATCCAGAGCAGAGTATATCGGAAAGTTTGTTATTGTCTAGGTTTCAAATGCAGTTCTTTTCTTTTCGTCAGTGGTTTTCGATAACTCCGTGGTAGGAAGTTTTCAAATGAATGCCCTGTATATAAATGGTGTCGATAAAAATCCTATCAATATAATCCAATAACAAATCGAAAGGTCACACGTCATCTTAAGAGATACGCCCAGAACCAACGAAATTGTTGATGAGCTTGATACCTACAAAATGTATGTTGAAAGCTAACATAGTTTCAATTATTCAAAACCAAATGACATCAATATCAGCTACATCACATTCTCTACTCCAAATCCCCCATAAATCGTATTGTCAGAGGTGTGGAAAGAAACAAAGGCAGCCATGCAAATGAGACAACGGCAAAGTGTGTGTACGTCAGAGCGTCCAGCTTATTCCCATATGGGCCATTTATATAGATTTAAGATGGCCGATGGTCGATGCTAGAGCAAGCCAGCTTAGGCTTAATTGAGCAAGGGCGCAGGCCTATTATACATGCAAATGGAAATGTGCGGTCTCGATGATGGGCACTGGTTAACGGGCTGCCACCCCGGTAACCTCTTACGCTATAGTATAGGGGATGGTCAAGATTTTTATTTTTACCGCTCAAGGCTCTCGAGAACCCTCATCCAACTCCTATGTCAACCTATAACTGTAGTTGTATGTAACTTTAGATTTCCAAAAGGTTATGTTGCATCCTGCAATATCGCTACCGTGCTGTAAATCTTACATAATTACATCGAACTGCAATCCGCAGAGTTGCATTGTTACCTAACCAATGCTCATTAACATATACGAGTATCAATGCTATTTTTCAAGAGAAATAAGTTGGCTCTGTTGAATAATAACGTCCCGGATAGCACGAAATACTCATTAAACATCTACTCACTATTTAAGAATATTTTTATCTTTTTATGTATTAAATATTTGTTACCTTAAACAAATATTTAATAAATATTTGGAGTAAAATCTTTTTGATTAAATATTTTAAATACAATATTTCTTTTATCATATTCATCAAATATTTACTTTTCAATCAATGGCATAATGGTAAGCCGACCTGAGCCGACCCGTTTTCCGGCATCCATTTTGCCTGTGAGTTTCACTATGATAGCGTGCTTCCTGTGTACCTCCAAGTAGCACATTATTTGAGTGTTTTTTCTTTTTGTGGAAAAGGGTTAAGTTTTGCGATAGTTACATAGCTTAATTCATCTGACTAGTAAACATTGTTGTGTCAGTTGAGTATAATGGTATTTATAAGACCATAAATAACTAGCCTTGAAGTGTAACAGTTATTTGCGATTTGGGTTTGTTGGATTTCTCTGAAAATGGATACGAAAATCATATTCATAACATCAAAATGAAAAGTCATATAAGCGCAACTTGATCGAAATACATCAAAAATGATTTATTGAAATATCTCAATTGTTATTATTATTTTTGTCGTAATCAGCTGTAACTATTTTAAATTTTTTTAGTTCAACAGCGACGTTCCAAAATTTTGACATTCGAAAATACTATATTATTGTCCCTTGAGCTATAGTATAAAATCACAAAATAGTTATGGCTAAAATAGCCCCTTACTACTGCAAAAATTTACATTTCAGCAAAATCAATAAGTGGTATATTTTAAAAAATCTTTTCTTTTAAAGTTTAGTCAAAGGATCAAGTTGTGCCTATGGTTATTTTTCAACAAAATATCTAAAATAACAAACAAAATTTTCTTAAAAATTAACCAAATCTCGAACTCTCATATGAAGAAAATGTGGGGTCCTTGTATGTGCATTATGGAGGTGCTTTTCAGTGACCCAGTTGAGCTACTCGGAGTACCTCAGTAGTGCTCAGCATTTCATATTCCCACAAATACACTTTCTAGAGTAGTTCGGGAGAATATCTCTCTCAAACAAACGACTACTGGAAAGCAGCTTATGCATTCAATAATACTTCATAATTAGTAAGTTTGTTTTGTTTTCTGTGGAGTGGATTTGCAAGATGCAGAAGAGGCTTAGAATGCTTTTTAATGATATTTTTCTAGCAAATTAAACCATTATGTCTAGCATGAATTTTCGTTATAAGCCCAATTTTATAAAATCATTCCTAGAGATTTTGCAAAAATAACCAATGAAGAATTTTCTATATACATTAAAAAATTTATCGAATTAATGCTTGAAAATCCGTTGCTCAAAATATTTCCTAAATGCGTATTTACGAAAAATATTAGATATTTCATCAAAATAAATTGATATTTAAATGTATTTCTTTATATATTTGCTAAACACTTGGAAAAAATGTCGGAAAAATCGATGAGTTATATATTCTACAAATATCTATAATGAATATATAAGAAATATATTTATTGAATATTAAAAAATCTGTCGCAAACATTTTCTAGAGTAGTTCGGGAGAATATTTCTCTCAAACAAAAGACTACTGGAAAGCAGCTTATGCATTCAATAATACTTCATAATTAGTAAGTTTGTTTTGTTTTCTGGGGAGTGGATTTGCAAGATGCAGAAGAGGCTTAGAATGCTTTTTAATGATATTTTTCTAGCAAATTAAACCATTATGTCTAGCATGAATTTTCGTTATAGACGCAATTTTATAAAATCATTCCTAGAGATTTTGCAAAAATAAACAATGAAGAATTTTCTATATACATTAAAAAATTTATCGAATTAATGCTTGAAAATCCGTTGCTCAAACTATTTCCTAAAGGTGTGTTTACGAAAAATATTAGATATTTCATCTAAATATAAAATTGATATTTAAATGTATTTCTTTATATATTTGCTAAACACTTGGAAAAAATGTCGGAAAAATCGATGAGTTATATATTCTACAAATATCTATAATGAATATATAAGAAATATATTTATTGAATATTAAAAAATCTGTCGCAAACATTTAGCAAACATTTTTTAAAAATATTTAATGTGGTGTTGAGTAACCAGGATGAGTGTTGTGTATCCTTTACATTCGATATGAAACCTCGGCGTCAATATTGAAACTGTCTTAAGGGCTAGTGTACCAGAAAATATATGAGTACGTACTCTAATTGCAAACAAATATCTACAAAATTTCAGGTTACGTAAAAAGTTATGTGGATCCTTGATCTCATTTGCTCTAAATTACTCGTACTATAATATAGAATACAATCTATGGTTAGACAGCTATACCAAAAACCTAATTCAAATCATCCTAAATAATTATGTTCGTTTCATTTTTGGACTCCGCAAATTTGATCATGTATCAGCAAAGTATCCGATACTCAAGCGGTGGATAATAAATTATTCCGTTAAATCTTACTAGGTACTCAGTTTTCATGCAGAAATTTTTGGTTTCGTCTGAATCGCCGCTGAGATGGAAAATAGAAGACTACCGATGACTTCCTCTCTAACAAGAGACCTGCGGGCTATCTCTGCTTGGGGTCGCAGCAATCTTGTACAGTTTGATGCTTCCAAAACGCAGTAGTACTGTACTTTGACGAACCAAAAGCGTCATAGCGTTCATCCGGTTTCGATGGACGGCCGAGTTCTACCAAGCAGCCGTTCATTTCGGCTGGTCGGAGTCCAGACCTGATCGGGCACGTACCCATCTCGTCAATAGCGGCAGCTGCTGCGAAAGAGGTAGGCTAGGTATTTGTAGAGTAATTTTCTTCGCATGACCTTCTCACTCTATACACCGCCCAGATAAGGCCTAGCCTCGAGTACTGCTCACACGTTTGGGATGCTGCCGCCCCGACTGCATTATTTATGCTCGATGCTGTCCAGAGGAGGACGGTCCGACTAATCGACGACTCTTCTCTAACAGACAGTTTCGGGACCCTTCCGCACCGGCGGACCGTCGGCGATCTAGCTTCTTCCTAGCGCTACACCAACGAGCTTTGCTCCTCAGAGCTCTCTTCCATGATGCCGCCGCGCGATGTGCCTGACAGACAGACCCGCCTGACTTTGGCCTCCCATACTAACCGTGTCGAACTTAGTACATCTAGAACTGGCGAATACGACCGCTCGTTTGTCCCGAGGGTGTCGAGATTGTGGAACAGGCTACATGAGGAGGCTTTCCCAGTTCTACTAGCCTTAGGCAGTTCAAAAATCATATTAACAAAATTTCTTTGGGATGATCATATCAGTCGCAGTGTCCCGGCATTTAGGCTTCTGCCTGCGCGGCTGCTTCGGTATACAAAAAAATCTTGTGTCCAGAAAAGGAACAGATTGATTCTCATCCTCTTTTTCGATTATGAATTGGATACCATTTCTCTTACATTTCTCTTAAGCTATTTTTTTCGAGAAATATATATTGCTCAATTTTCTGTCAAATTTTATTGCATTAAGCAATATCCAACGACACTAAAGGTATTAAAAAAATAGTTTTTCTATACGTTACATCATCTGTTCCAAAATTTGATGTTACCTCCCGTACTATAACCCTATTAGCTATTTGGATTCATACTAGAAAAGCTTTTGATTTCGAATTCACATTCAGACTGCAATCTGAATAAAATATAACTGGACCTTATTCCAGCTTGTTTGCTAATCGAGTGGTCATTATGAGGGAGCAGGGGCTACTGTGACCCACTAAGTGAATTAGAAATGTCCATTTAATTGCATAATTAAAAACTGGACAGTCGCTGTTTGCTGATGAAATAGAAAGCAGTGTGATGAAAGCACCCTCAAGCTACTCGCTTGAAGGGACTTGGATTATCATGCATATTATCAACATAAAAAGCGGGAGGGTGCGATTGTCTTGGATCCACAATCAAACGAGGTGTTCTAGTTTACTTTAATCAAGCGAAATTATTATATTGTCACACATGGGAAGCGTTGCGAAAGAATTCATAACACCTAGTTATTTCAAGGAGGCCAACATAACATTCTGTGCGCCATCGTGTGTAGAAATTCATGAAAACGTCAAAACAAGGAACGAGAATGCGTAACTAGAAATGAAAACCAGAATGTAAAAACTAATTCGGTAACGTAGTAGAAGTAATCTGTTGTGATGGCCGAGCGCGCATGACCTATATTACTCAATAAGTTTTTGAGTTTTCATGAATTTCTGAGCCCGATGGCACACAGGATGTTAGATGGGGCAAAGCTGCGTATTTACGTAATTAGCAAAATGCTACTTCGAATGTTTCGATATTTAAAGAACTTCCAAAGAGAGACGGACATACCCAATCTTCCCAAGAGGCGTGAGAAGTAAAAGGAAAAATACAACATTACAGGTTTCCTCGTACATTCGTCTCAAATAGAATGATACAGGAATATTTCCAACGCAAAGCTAAGAACGTATACGGGTGTTTCTCTACTAACTGGAAAGTTGCCCATACAAAACAGTCCCAACCATATCATTCTTATAAATTAAGACAATATATAAATAAATCAAGAGATACTAATTAAAGTAATATGCCGGTTCAAAAGCCCAAATACAATTTTCGAATTATGAACGAATTTATAAAAAATGGCGACAGGCGATTGATATCTCATCCAGGGGAACTTTTATATGAGAGAAAAAAACATGTTTTAATTGAATGTAAGCAATCGAGCTCTTTGTTTTTATTTATTTTAACTATACTAAAATAAAGACAAGATATTTAGGAAAAGACAACTTCTAAAATTAATTTTCTAATTACTATACAGCTTCTGAGCTAAGATGCTTTATCTAACTTAACTAGTACCTCTTATAGTAACCCTTACAGCTCACAACAAAATCAGTCTTACTATTGCACCTTAAGTAAATATCAATCTATTTTTAAAACACTGGTACAGCTACTGGAAAGTAATAAAACAATATTTTTCCTTTTGGAGTTAGATCTGGGTTTGGTAACTTTTCTAATATTTAGTCCAAAGGAACATCAGAAACATCGCTTTCGTCAAATCTAAACGTATGGCGTTTCCATACGTGTGCCTGTCACTTCATCTTCCTCATAATCAATTTGATTTATCACTGCAGCATATCGGTATTCTGCTTTTTTTTACGAAAAATTTTACTATAGCATAATCATTGATTTTGTACTGGTTGATTATTCTAAGCTTGAAAATATTCTCCAAATTAGAATTAGACTGCTTACATGGCTGTGGAACATGGGATTCTAAAACAGAGTTGGTATCAGGTAACTCAAGGGCTGGACCAAATTCATCTTCGACTTCTGAGTTTTCCCTTGTTTTCATATTTTATTCTGAAATGCCGGAGTTCATCGTCACAAAAACAAACATTTCATTACGAGCTTTGTAGTGTCTTTGTGAAACCCCAATGGACACCTTGATATGTTTCTCTTCACTTGATGTATTTTAGGGGTTACCGTGAGACTATTTAAATGAGCGACTTCTTTTTCATAAACGTCGTTCGTATCTTAAACATTCGGCCATAAGTTTGTGTTCTAAGGTTTTTTCCCTGGTTTTGAGTGGATCTTTTTTTTGGCTGGAATCGTGAATTAACTGAAAGAAATACAATATTTTGAAAATTAATTATCACTGCAGTATAGTCTGGCTAATTAAACTTGACATTGAGTGAAAGAAGCAGTCCCCTGTAGCATGAAACAGTTCCCTGTCCCAAAAAATTGTTAGGGGACTGTGCCCAGAGGACTGTTATTTTAACAAAGAATGTTTCTTGGCATACAGTCATTCAAGAAATATACAAAATGAACAGATAGACATAAAAACATACTTTGTGGGTAATTATGCTATATAATTATTTCAATTTAATCACTCAAATCAACAAAAAAATTACCAGTGGACTATTACTGCTATCAATCAAGACGGGTGGTTCACAGACAAACCCAGCGGTAACACTAAATAACCGTGACATCCACCCGCCAGACGAACTCTGGCGAGGGAACACGTGTGCATGTAACATGCACACATTCTGGCTCCGCCTACGAGACCCTCCGGGTGGTACCTCCACGTTTGACAGTCAAGGACCGTCTACCACCTACGGACAATTACAACATCCATAGCCAAGAGAAAAATTTCTCCTGGGACGGGACTGGAACCCGCGCAGCGCACGGCGACTGATCAGGAGACCGAAGAGTCTACTACTGCGGCCACTGCTGCTGCCTGAGCTTCAGTTAGGATCGTCCGCAAATTGTTCATAAGATACGATTGGGAGTTTATCTTTGAAGCAATATATACACAGTGGTCTTCAAAGTTTAAACCTGTAACTAGATACAAGCCCAAGAATTTTACTTGCATGTTAAGGGACAATGTTGAGCCATTAAGTTATATTTAATACCATAGGTCTCTTTTGGATGTTGTGACATTGGATAACTGTTGTTTTTTCAGAATTTAAATAGACCTGATTGCTGCTAAACTTACCATCTGAAATTGTGGTAGTGGACTGTTGAAAAAATTTGGGGACAACATTAAGCTTTCAGTCTCATAACTATTTTTCGATCTTAAAAATATAATAATGGTTTTTAAAGATACTCAGTGTATCCCGGTATTATTTATATATAACTTAATCAGTAATTTACATTAATAGTAACAAACATTTGTCATAAGGTTTCTCCTACTGAAAATGGGACACGACAGAGGACTGTTTATTTAGGTGTTGGAACTGCATTAAATTCAATATTACACTATTATACAAGAAAAAGAACAATAGCGTATCAAGAATAGCTAATAAGTCATCGTTTTTATTACATAGAACTGAGTAATAATAAGATCTATTATATAAATTTTGCCTGGGACAGCTATTTTCCAGTTAGTAGAGAAATGCCCATACATATATGCCTGTGTCGAGGTCTGATCGATATCTAACCCAGCTTGATTGATAAAATCTGTGGCTGGAGCGCAACATTGTCAAATGGACTTATTGACTAACTCGATCCATTTATTTTGTTGTTCGTGGCTAACTTTTTTCGGAGTGGTTATGCCATGCATCTTTTGTAAACAAAGGGAAATCCTGGTTGTTTCCTCTTTCCTTTTTTGTAATTAATTAACAAATTAATAAAACACAATAAATAAAATCAAATGGTGAGTCATTGCAAACCAGCTGACTCGTGGCGTGCAAATTCAGGCTCTAGCTCAATAAAGCGAAGAATAGCGCCTGTGATTCAGGACGGATTAAGCTACAAATTCCCGAGATGTTAGCCAGAACTTGTTTTGCTTGCTAATTAATTAACTAATTGTACAGAGAGCCAGATACAACGAGATATTTAAAAAGTCACACTATGTCAACTGATTAAATAACACATGCTAGCGTAAATAAAAAAATAACTTAAAATGGCAGCAAGAAAAAGATTAAATCGCGACAACCCCGCTAAACGTCTACCATGATATACGCACGAAAGTTTTACAAATATAGCGCTTAAATCTAAACTTACGAGGGATGTCTTTTAAGTTTTGCATATTAGAACATAGTAAGCCGCGCGGATCGAACGTCAGTACTGAATGTTAACCTCACTCTTTAGTAAACTTAAATTCAAAGTTTCACTACAGTGAATTTTTGGTATGGAGAATTCAAACGTGGACGGGATCCCAGGGTGGGTGCACCAAAAACGGCAGTCACCCAGAAAAATGTCGATGCTGTGCGTAAACTCATCATTGAAGATAGACATGTGACATATCGCGAGATTGAGGCATTCGTGAAGATCTCAAAGACCTCAATTCGAGAAAATTTACATGAAGAATTAGGAGTAAGAAAATTAGTTTCTCGTTGGATGCCCCACCTGTTGACTGAAGAGCAGAAAGCAGCCAGGGTTAATTGGTGTCAAAAAACGCTTGAAGGTTTTAATTCCGGAAACTCAAAAAATGTGTACAGCACTGTTAGTAGTGATGAATCGTGGATTTACCGTTATGAACCAGAAAATAAACGACAGTCGGCTGTTTGGGTGTTCTAAGGTGAAGAAAAGCTAACAAAAGTCACCCGTTCTCGAAGTGTTTCGAAAAAGATGGTCGGGTGTCAAAAGCGGGTCATATTGCAACAATTCCTCTTAATGAGCAAAGAACTGTTACTGCGGATTAGTATACCTCCATTTGTTTGCCAAAAGTCATCACCGAGCTTCGAAAAATCAACCCCGAAAGAAGAATCATCCTCCACCCAGATAATGCAAGCTCGCACACAGCCCAAACAACAAGGCAGTATTTAACGGAAGAAAACGTGGAATTATTGGACCATCCTCCATATAGTCCCGATCTAAGTCCTAACGATTTCTTTACTTTCCCGAAAATTAAAACAGACTGCGTGGTCAAAGGTTCCAGTCACCAGAAGAAGCAGTTGACGCATTCAAAAATGCCGTTTTGAATCTGCCAGCGAGTGGAGTAAGTGCTTCGAAAATTGGTTCGAGCGCATGCAGATGTGTATTAATCTTCGAGGAGAATACTTCGAAAAACAATAAAGTCATTTAAAACTACCTACCGTGTTGTTTTATTTCCATATGCAAAACTTCAAAGACATCCCTTGTATCTGAATAGCAGACTCTTTCCAGGTGCAGCCGAGATGACCTCAGCTCGCAGAACCTCAGGCAGCTTGGTTAAACCAGTGGACAGTAGTGAACAAGGTCAACGGGAGCTTCACAAAGTCTGAGCTGCTTGCGTCGCCCTCAGAATTTATGGTGCAAGAAAATCCTGTTTACATCAGGGCCCTTTGTTAAGAGAGAGAGAGGCCTTCCTACGCTAAAGAGGCTAAAATCCCATAATAACTGAGAGACCAGCACCCAAACCAGAACAAACAACTAAACGTAAGGTAGGTACAAAAAAGGGTGCTACTCCATGAACTGGTGATTGAGGCCCAATATCCCAAAATCTGGAAACTAGACGATAGACCCACACACCCTAACTTCAACAGGAATTAAAATGACGGACTCTCAAGTGACTGTCTATCAATGTCAACTTTACGAGGGACCAACGATATTTTATGAGGAAATTTCTGCGACAGTCGTTGATGAAATATTATAACATAAGTGTCCAAAAGATTTCAACACAATACTGAGTCGCTAAGAAAATAGATAAAGGGTGTCCCAAAATTAACGCAAGATTTGAATTAAATAGAAAATGCCATTTTTAGTCTTTTAATAGTTATATTTTTATTGACTCATAAAGTACATAGGATAGGGTTATGTATGGAATAACACATCGGACAAATGGCCTCCACGGCTTTGCATGCACATGCGCACTCTTTTGTCGAAATTTTCCATGACCCTTCTGCATAAATGTGGCTGAATTTCGTTGATGCAGCGTTGAATCTCCTCCTTTAATGCACGGGTGGTTGTGGGCTTGTTGACATAGACTTGTGATTTCAAATAACCCCATAAAAAGAAGTCTAATGGTGTTAAATCACACGATCTAGGAGGCCAATTTTGATCACCGAAACGAGAGAGTACACGACCGGGAAATGTCTCATGTAGTAATTGAATTGTTTCACGGGCTGTATGACATGTGGCACCGTCTTGTTGAAACCACATATTGGGTACATCAATATCATTCAATTTTGGCAGAAAGAACTGTGTAATCATGTCGCGATATCGAGCACCAGTAACAGTCACTGCTTGACCAGCATCATTTTCAAAAAAATATGGCCCAATTATGCCTCCAGCCCAAAATCCACACCAGACAGTCACGCGTTGTGGGTGCATTTCTTTTTCGACAATCACACGTGGGTTCTCCGAACCCCAAATGCGGCAATTTTGGCGATTGACAAAGCCATCAAGATGAAAATGTGCTTCATCGCTTAGGATGATTTTGCTTGAAAAATCAGGGTCCATTTGTTGATGTTCAATAATCCATTCAACAAACTCTCTTCTCTCTGCATGGTCATTAAGCTTCAATTGTTGTGTTAATTGAAGTTTGTAAGCATGAAGACACAGATCTTTGGTGAGTATACGCTGTAGAGAGGTTCTTGACATTTGCAATTCTTGTCCACGACGTCGAATTGAGGTTCCTGGATTGTCCGCAACACTCTCACGCACTGCTTCGATATTCACATTTGAACGGCTTGTTTTTGGACGACCAGTGTGTTTGGCGTCTCCAACGGATCCAGTCTCCATGAATTTTTCAATTAATCTCTTCACAGTTAAAACACGAAGTTAAAACACTATTCCGGCCATATTTTGTATGAAATTTTCGAACTGCAGCCGCCAAGCTTTCACTATTTTTGAAATATTCTTTAATAATGAAGACACGTTGTTCTATCGTGTAACGCTCCATTTTTCATAACCCTATACTGTTAGCTGTCAAATTGCTTTTTTTCAGGGTTGCCAACACTTCACTGCACAAATGGCGGCAAATTCAAATCTTGCGTTAATTTTGGGACACCCTTTATAATATGCGTGAAGTCATACTTCATTGAAAAGGGAATCGGTACTGTATCATTAATAAAGAGAAGTTCAAAGTACTGGTAAGTGATCAAAACAGTAAAAAAGGGTACGTGATTTTGGGACGTTACAACTAGCTTTTGCCGAAGTGATGATAGCATTGCGAGGGAATCTATGCATTTTTTTTGAAAATGTTTCCTCCTCGACATAAAAACTAGCCTCCGAAAGCACACCCTTAGCCGTGATATCAGTTCATAATATCATTAACCTAATCGTTTTACAGAAAAATAACGTAAATTAGATCAAGCAAATAATGTGACTAGGTCGGAATGGGATTAACGCGTATGTCCAGCTATCAGAGTCATAGAGTTGGCAGAGTCTGTCGGCTTGGTCATCGTAACAAGGGAGCTCGATAATGGCGATACTGGACCCCTCTGTAATTAAATATCCTAATCAACACTACGATTCATCGTGATAGGATTAAGGGAATGTTGCTCAGAAATTGTGGACCCACCGTTAGCTCAAATTCAGAAGCACAATGGGCTATGGCTATATAGAAGCATCAAAAATATGTCTTCTACCAATAGATTCTACGTACCATGCCAATGAGCGAGGAACTACAATCTTGAAAATTTTCAAAAATGCGATACTATCCTTGGTTCCTCTGTAACTTGGAAAATACCTCTCGAATTGTGATAGAATTTTGACACAAGGTTACTACTGTTCCAGACTTCGTAAACTTTTATTGATCGTAGTTGCGAACACTATTCCTTCAAGCCTTATAATAAAATTAACGCAAGTTTTGAATTAAATAGAAAACACAATTTTAAGTCTTAATATTCTTTTATTGAACCACAAAGTACTTACGATAGCCGCACTTAAAGCAGTCGACATCGAAATTAGTAGTGTGAAATTGCAAAGAAGCTCTCGGTGGCATAGGGGAGGGAAATGAAGTCCGCCTCATCTGGATACCAGGACACACAGGTCTAGAGGGAAACGAGACAGCTGACACTCTGGCAAAGAGTGGGTCTAGCACACCCTTCATAGGGCCTGGGATCGCATACAATACGGCTAAACGAATAATCTCTGCAGATATGGACAGAAAGATTCATCAGTACTGGGAAGGATTAGCAGGCAACTATACCAATCTTGACAAAGAAGGTAGTATACTCTTTGAACAGGAATAGCCTCAAAGGTCTAGTAGGACTTCTGGTCATTGCAAAATGCGTCACCACATGAGCAGGCTGAGCATGGCGGAAGACGCTGAGTGCAGACTGTGTATGGAGGGAGATGATACGGTCAGGTATGTATTGTGCCCTGCAATTGCCAGAACCAGATACAACATACTTGGAGACGTAGTACTCCAAGCAGAAGACCTGAAGGATATTTCTCCAAACAAGTTGATCAACTTCCTCGGAGGTCCGAGCTACTGCAGGAAATATAAATAGGGTGAGCTACAATAGACCAGAGAGTCGGCGTGGAGGATCGTTATTGATGCACTCACAAGAAACCTAACCTAACCTAGGGTTATTTATGGAATATCACATCGGGAAAAAGGCCTTCACTACAAGGCAACAGTGAAACCTATCAATTTGAAGGGTGGAAATTGAGATAAAATCCGGTGCCATAAAGGTACGTCTGGACAATATCGAGATTTTTTTTTATTTCCAAAAAGGCACCGAATCCGAAGTCTCTTATGCCCGTATTTAATGTACCCTTATATGTTAATGTCAAAAGTTGCTCCACTTTGACTCACATCTCTCAGTATTTGTCTCAATGCATATTGGTTACCAATGGTTTTTCATTATTTAATCTGAATGCAACAGATCATACTGAAGTTGGGTCTCCATAATCATACAATTATCTTATCCGATTTCAACAACTATTGATCAAATATTGCATTAAGGCCGAAGTTACAACTCAAATAAAACAAAACCAAGAGCACAAGCGTTTGTCATCTTATAATGCAATTCGCATCTTTGATTTCGGTTTCAGTCTAAGATTGTGGTAAATATCAAACATCGTATCTGGCAACTGTGAAAGTGCTCATGCCCATCATAAAAAAGGATCTAAAGCCGACTCTTATAGCTACAGCCCCATAGCACTAATTTCTATTTGTTATAACTAAGGTGATTAAGAGGGAGAGCTCCTAACTAACTTCACGCAACTGCGGAGTAAACTCATGCCTGTGCTCTTGATATCACAAAGTAATTTTCACCACATAACCTACCAAGGCCCAGATAAGACCCAGCATCGAGTTCTGCTCACATGTCTGAGGCGCTGCCGGCCCGACTACATTATCCATGCTCGATGCTGTTCAGATGAGGGCTGTTCGACTAATCGATGACTCTTCTCTAACGGACAGCCTCGGAACCCTCTCGCACCGGCAGACCGTAGGTAATCTAGCTCTATTCTACTGCTACGCCACGCGCTTTGCTCCTCAGAGCTCCCCTTTGAACTTTGTACATCCAGAACTGGCCAATATGACCGCTCCCTCATCCCTAGACTATCGGGATTATGAAACAATCTACCTGATGAGGCTTTTAACAGTTCTACTAACCATAGACAAAAATCGAATTAACAAAGTTTCTTTAAGCTTCACATAGCAGCCGCGGTGCTCTGGTATTTTGCGTTGTGTCTTCAGATTTAAAAAAATTAGCTTCAGCCAATAAATTAACCTTTGGTACCGAAATTAGTAATGGAGATCAGTCTGAAACTGATTTTATTGAAGTTTTAAAAGAAAGACTTTTCAATTAAAATTATACCAATGATGATACTCAAAGTACTGCCATCTATGAAAGTGTTAATCTGAGAATCAATAAATGCAATAATAAAACTTAACTATACCGGCCTAAATACGAGGCTTGTTCAACTGAAACCCATCTTTGGTCTACAAAACAATTATTAGCAAATACTCTTACAAATAATTACACTGGACAACAAATTTTAGTTTTTTAATTGTATCTTGTGGGAAAAGTGCACTTCTCTGTTAATTTTGGGGCGCTGAATCCAAAAATGACAATGAAATAAAAAAATTAGTTGCGGTTTAGGAAAAAAACTTTTTATTTTTAAGGATATATTAAAAAAAGTAACAAGATTCATATACTTATACGAATCACTATATGCGCTGTCTTTTTGCTGTTCTTTTATGGATCGTTTCTGGAGCATCTCTACCAAGAGTCGAACAGTAGTCTGCAAGCATGGAAGGATTCCACTTTCCCTGGTACCTTTTTTCCATTGTTGAAATATCCTGATGAAAACGTTCGCCGTGCTCATCACTTACGGCTCCGCAATTGTCAGGAAAAAAGTCCAGGTGTGAGTGTAGGAAATGTATCTTAAGAGACATATTACAGCCCATCTTTTGATACGATGACAGCATATTTTTGACAAGGGTTTTATAGTTGTCAGCTTTTCTATTTCCCAAGAAATTAGTGACCACCAGACGGAAATCATTCCAAGCAGTTTTTTCAATACCTGTTAAAGTGTTTTCAAACTGTGTATCTCTCAAAATATTTCGAATCTGTGGCCCAACAAAAACACCTTCTTTAACCTTTGCCTCACTTAGTCTTGGAAATTTCTGACCCATCTCTATCTAATGCCTTGACAAAGTTTTTCATTAGGCCCAACTTGATATGCAGTGGTGGTAATAAAATTTCTTTCGAATCTACTAATGGCATATGCTGTACATTTTTTTGACGTGACTCTAGGAATTGACGAACAGGCCAGTTTTGTCTGGTGTAATGAGGTGCCTTTGCCCGGCTGTCCCATTCACACAAAAAACAGCAAAACTTTGTGTAGCCTAGCTGCAGCCCAAGTAAAAGTGCAACAACTTTCAAATCGCCACAAATATGCCATTGGTGCTCATCGAATTTTATGCATGTCAATAGGTAATTCATATTGTCATATGATTCTTTCATGTGAACTGCATACCCTACAGGAAGAGATAGTAAAATATTTCCAATATGCAATAGCACTGCCTTTAAACTCAATGTTGAACTGTCTATAAACAATCTCCATTCTTCTGGGTTATAGTTTATATTTAAAGCCGCCAGTAAGCCGTTAATGTTACTGCCGTTAAAGTTATTCTCCATATTGAAAAATGGTTCTAAGTCTTTGTGGCGTTTACGAAAAACACATACCGAAACATCGTCTTCTAACAAGTTACACTGCTGCAGTCTTGATCCAAGTAACTCTGCCTTACATTTTGGAAGTTCCAAATCTCTTACAAGATCATTTAATTCTGACTGTGTTATTTTGTGCGGTTGGTGGCATGACGTGCTCGGTATAAAATCAGGAATTCTGGACGTTGATGGCATATCTTCTTCCTGACGAATCACTTGATCGCCATGATCTGATTCGTTTTCTGATTCGCAAGTGTAGGATTCTGGGGGTTTTGGAATAGGATTTTCGTCACTGTGAGGCACAGGTCTCATCGCAGATGGTATGTTTGGGTAGTTAATAACCGATTTTTTTTTCTTGGACATACCTGTGGCTTGTCCAACACAAGGTACCATGCAAAAGTAACAATCATTAATATGATTTGTAGGCTCTCTCCAAACCATTGGGACAGCAAAGCGCATAGACCGTTTTTTGCCATTTAACCAGCTCCTCAGACTTGAAGCACATGTATTACAGCAGACGTGGGGTGCCCACTGTTTGTCTTGATCACCTAGTTTACAACCGAAATAAAGCTGATATGCCTTTGTTATTAGTGGGGTAATAGACCGTCTTTGAGACGCAAAAGTCACATCACCACACACGTAACAGAACTGATCTGGATTGTTTACACACTTTCGAGACATCTTGCATGAACGCTGTCAGCCAACTGAGGAAAAAATGGCTAATATAAAACAATATAATGTACACGTATGTATAACGTAACACAATCATGCCGATTACATCATCTTTCCTTGCCGAATATAACAATGTAGCACGTGCATTCTTGTGAATTACAGTATATTAACACTGTCACAGCAGGAACACATATAATTACCGTATCTCTAAAACTTGAACTAATATTGAAAAAACAAGTTTCATTCCGGTTTTAGCACATTAAAAATAGTAATATTTTGTTGATTTTATTTAGGATATTTTTTGGCTGTTGATCAGTGTTACCACTACAATTAAGGTACATATCCCATTGTTTCATCAATAGATGTATATACCCTGCTTAAAGAACTGGCCGATGCTTGAAGAATTCTTTTACGGCGTTTTGTACTTCATCGTCCCACTGAAAAGGCTTATCTTTGAACGCCTTTTTCTGGGATCCAAAGATGTGAAAATCGCAAGGCGTTGAATCGGGACTGTAGGGTGAATACTCTAATATCCTCCACTTCTTTCGTTGTAGATTTTATTTCATTACTCTGGCAACATGAGGCCGAGCATTGTCGTGCAGAAGAATGACACCAGGTGGGAGCTTCCCTGGACCTTTTCGACTTATTGCTTGATGGAGATTGTTCAAAGTTGGCCGCAAATAAAATTGTTTCCAAACCAAACCTGATCAAAGATGAGTTTCAATTGAACAAGCCTCGTACTTCTCGTACGTTCTGTAGAAGCAAAAGCTGTCATACACAGCGTGCATGTATAAACACTAAGATACAATGAGCAGATCCGTCCTGTCAGAATACGTAAGCGTACGCCACCTAGCGAACAATGCTTTCCGGAAACAACAATAACTTCCCGCCCGGAATATCCTATGAACTATCCGGACAGCACTTAACTAGAGAACGCAATTTAATTATAAATACGCGCCTTTGCATTAGTCAAGTCCCGGAGTGGATTGTTACAGACGTTCAAATTGACCGAACAGATCTGCTGATAAATTTCCGGAGCATTGTCCCTGGGAGATCCATCCAGATTGTTGTGTTATGGACGTAGGACGGCGGTCTCTCCTAAATCCTAAGTATTTATCACCGTGACTGTTTTAATAATGGGTCGGTCTCCAGCATCCAAGATACACTTAGGTCGCCAGAGATGCTAATAAGTCTTTATAGTATTTTCCAAATTAAATGTAATAGCGTCAAGGGTCTTGGGAGGGACGCAACGGCTTGTCCCTTTGTGGAGACGCGTTATGCCGTATGATAGCCTAGGATAAAGATATGGCTTGGGAAGGATTCGGAATTTGAATTATATGGGTACGAATACCTGAAAACTTAATTAAAAACAATGGGCGTCAAATAAGTTCACTCTGCACTATCCACGCAACGCTGTCAACAGTTCGTAAGGTTGTGTTGGTTTCTCAATTGCCTGTTTGGATCAGTATCCTAAAACATTCTCATGTGTAGGGAAAGTAGGATAAGAAGTACCGATTTTAAAATTTTTGACCACTGTAATTAAACTCTGTATTATTATTATTATACAAGCACAAATAAACATTTAACTTTCTATGAATCAAAAGTTCAACTGAATACTAATAATAATAATAAAATGTCTTTATTAGGCATATTATATAAACTACAACATAATGTGACCTCTACGTAGGCGAAGTCTAGCTCTTGGCTACTCTACTTAACCTACCCAAATAATAAATTGAAATACTTAATCAAAGGACACTTTGACAAGCAGCAAAAGACGCTTCAAAACAATGAGCTTGATAGCTTCCTGACATACATAATATATACACACATATATTACGTAAAAATAAAATAAAATATAAGAATTAAAAACTAACTTTTCCACAATTACTACGATGACAAATAAATCTGTTTCACATGCTTACGAAATCTGTTTACTGGCCAATCCTTTATATTGTCATCTAATACGTTATAAATCAGGATAACATTGTAAGTGTATGAACTACGAAATAAAGTTGTTTTATACATAGGGATCTCTAGTCTTTTTTTGTGTCTGAAATCAATGTCTGAATTATTTCGTCTGAAAACAAATTTCTCATAAAGATACAAGGGGGATCGAGAAGATATGATCTTATGTGTAAACACTGCTATATGGCACTTGCAAGCATTTTCTATACACATCCAACCAAGCTGAAATCTCTTTAAGGAAACATGATCATACTTCTTGAGATTAAATACAAATCGACAACAAGTATTTTGGAGTTTTTGGAGTCTTGCTTTTGTGATAGAATACAGTGCTACAGTAAAATAAGCTTGGAAATATAATAGCCTCACATAACTTTTTTCTAACTTTAAAATTCAAAATAGAGCGATTGACATAAAAACACTTCAAAGTTGCATAACATTTTTTTAAGATAGACGAAACATGCTATTTCAACCGTAAAGTATAATCAATAATCAACCCTAAATTTTTTGTAGTATTTACAACAGCTAGACGCTCCTTGTCAATTTTTACATCAAGAGAATACAATATAGTGTTACGTTTGACAGCAGGACAAAAAAGCATCACTGAGCACTTATCCTTATTGAGCTTAAGATTGTTACCATTTGAGTATCCGATTATTGCCTCCAAATCATCATTAAGCTCATTGATTGAAGTATGTAACGTGTTACTATTAAAGCTCTTATATATCTGTGTCTCATCGGCATAGCACATCACAGAAGAGTTTTTCACAGAGCTACCCAAGTCTATAGTATAAATTAAGTACAACAAGGGCCCTAAAACTGAACCCTGAGGGACACCTGATGTTATATCAATCGGACTAGATATAGTGTTGTCTATCTCTACTACTTGTTTACGATTTGAAAGATATGTTATAAAAAACATTAGAGGTATGTCTGAAAAACCAAAAAACTTCAATTTAGCACATAAAAGCTCATGATCTATTTTATCGAACGCCTTAGAATAATCTAATGATACAAGTGCTGAAGCATCTCCCTTATCAAGCGAAGCAATGATGTCATCTAAAACCCTTGCTAAAGCTGTAGTTGTACTAAAACCACTGCGGAAACCAGATTGACACTTGGGAAAGAAATCATTATTAGAGAAATAATGATAAAATCAATTTCTCCAATATCTTCGATATAACAGGAATCAAAGTTATATAGACAAGAGATAGTTTCCAAGCATCAGGAAAATACCCAGCCTCCAGGCAACAGTTCAATAAATGCGTCAATGATAGTAGTACTCGAGGCAAGCAATGCTTAAGCATTGAGACTGTTATACCATCCGAACCTGCTGCATTAGATTTTAGGGACAGAATAATATCTAGCACATTTTGTGGGGTAGCAAAACTAAATTCAAATCTAGCACTTTCATTAATTTTGGTACTATTAAATTTATCAACTAGATCATTGCAATTGCCCGAAGGTGTGAAAATGGAAGAAAAATAATTGTTTACTTCATCGGCATTTTTCAACTGCGTAGGTAAAGATCTATCTACATTAGTTTTGAGTTTCAATGAATGTACAGCTTTCCAGAGATGCTTGTTACTATTTAGTTGTTCATTGAAGCTTAGATATGCTGCTTTCTCCCGCCTAATAGCGGAAATGAGATCATTTCTTAATTTCTGGTAATATTCGAGACCAGCTGGACTTTTAAAATCTGATACTTTCTGAAGGCTTTATCTCTCTCAGAGATCAAAAATTTTATGCCACCTGTGAGCCATGGAGCATAAGGTTTAGTAATACGTGCTGAAACAACAGGAGCATGGACATCAAACAAATCCAAAATATGATTAGAAAAAAACGTAGCTTTATCCTCTAAGTTACTGATGTAATATATATCATCCCATGGGATTTTATACAAATCCACCAAAAACTGATCTTTTCAACAATGTTTAAAGTCTCTATATTTGATAGTCTTTTGAAAATTCTTAGGTCGTGTGATGTTGAAGTCACATCTGACTACATTATGATCTGACAAATTCGGAACAGGTGCAGAGCTAGTTGAAATTAATGATTCAGCTAAGTTATTTGTTGTACAAATGACATCTATGGAGGTTGCCGTGGTTAAAGTTATCCTAGTTGGTTGGGTGATGTGAGATACCATATCGTAATCAAACAACATCTTAAGCAAAAAATACAAAAATAGAAACAGGTTGGTTTAATCGTACAATCAGTTTTTAAATCGTACCACTAATTTTTATTTACAGTTCTCACACACTATTTTTTTATTTGTTTTCTGGTTCCTGCACATGATGTGTGTGCCCATTTTTCACATTTAATACCTACATCTCACCATATCTTCAATAATGTTCTCTTCACATATAGAGCAGTACCAATCAGTAGGATCATATTCAATATGAACCTTTACCTCGGCAGATTTTGAAGTGGAACATTGACCGTCACGTGCTTCAAAAGGATAAGTAGAAGAAAGCTCAAGATTTTTTTTTACATTTTTTGGTTGATTTTTGCGTTACGTTTGTTTTCTAATTCATCCGTATAGAGCGTGGTGCTCAGAATGACGGCTGGTTGAGAAAATTTTAGTCTCTTAGCGTAACCTTTATTCTCGGGTAGAGGGTAAATTTCTTCGATAGAGGTATTGAGATCTATTGTGTTCCAATTTTTGTCTTGCTCAGTACTATCACTGTGAACTGGTAGCTCAGTAGCATCGGCTTTAGGCTCAGGAGTCGTTTCAGTAAATTTTCTGCCTCACTTGCATTTTCTGAACCATCTTCAAGCAAGGCGTTAGCAGCGATAAAATCTATCTCAGAAAATACAGTGCAGTCAACCGGCCATATTCCAGTTCTCTTGAAACCGTTCATGATAGTGCTTATTGATGCTGTTTTAGCATAGGCATCAGAGAGCAATCCAGTCATGTTGTATTGAAAAACGGTGTTACCAGGATTGATTCTGAAAAACGTTTCTAGACCTTGAGAAAAATAGGATTCCATAAAAGAGCTCACGTCTAACGGCTGCAACCGATTTGTAGTATGGCCAGGAAGCTGCAGTAGTACAATTCCATGACTTTTTGCTAAAATGAGTGCCTCTAGATTTTTAGAGTACGTTGTGTGGCCATCTAGTAAAAGTAAAACTTTTTTTCGGTACTTGGTTTTACGTACTCAATGAAGTGCTGTAACCATTTAACAAAATGTTCACTCTCTATACAGGGTGACTTTGAAGTTGAGTCATTAATTTTCAGATAATGATTGTAGAAGGAAGATAAACCAAAATATGTGTGTAAAAATAAAAAAAAAATTAAAAAAAAATTTTACCTTGTTTTATAAAGTAGCCTCCCGACAAGTATTTCAGTGCGGACCTGTATTTGATCGTGAGGTCTTGGAGCACCGGCATGCCGTCCATATGTGAGGTCTTAAGTCAAATGATTCACGAGCCCGTTGTACTACATTAACAAAGGCACGAGGGGTTGGTTGCACTCGATTGGGAAACCGATCCGCATAAACATGTGCCATTTTTTTATTTCGTTTGAGCCACGCAACAGACACCACTATCCACTACCGACTGACACTGACTGTATACAACTGAATGAAATAATTGTAAAAACGTTGTTCCAAATTCTTTCGCTTTTTTGTTTCCGATGCGATGAACCGATAAGGCGGATTATATCCGTTGTCGCCAAACACGAGCACATAATATTATTATTGAGACAGGGCGGTACTCAAACTTTCAAAGGGCTATAACTTTGTTACTTTAATTTTACCAGAAAAATGGTAACGGAAAAAAACATTTCTTTTGATCAGATCTACTCACTGTTAAAATAAATGACTCAACTTCGAAGTCACCCTATATCCAGTATCTGAAATTGTAAAAATAGTGCCAGGTATTGCACCTATGGTAAGCTCTGGAGCCTTACGTACATCTTAAAAATTATCATTTGCGGTACAGTTTGACCGGCAGCACTGACACAAACGACAACTGTGGTATTTACGCCCCTTTCACCACTTGCTTTACCTCCAACTTGGTGCTTTCCTCTACGTGCAATAATTTTTTGCTTCCGGTTCTGAACTGTTTAAAATCCACTTTCATCAACATTATAAATTTTTTGAGCCGTAAAACCGTTTTCATCAACACATTTTTCTAAAATGTCGAAAAACTTATGGACGTTTTCTTGGTTGAATCCAGTTGCTCTGACCATGGAGACTTTCTTTGGTTGTCTACGTAACAGTTCAGGATGTCGGTCCATAAAACGATAATACCATCCTTTTACCGCCATTTCCTTATTGATATTGAAACTGTGTGGAATATCATTCCCGAATTGTTACACCAAAACATCTTTCTTCCAGCTTTAAAATATGTTTGTTCCCAATTCCTTTTCAATTTCAGGGCTAAAAGTTGTGTGTCGACCCAAAGACTAAACATTTTCATTTGCCTTTTTATTTAAAGAGCACAACTGCCTTCTAGAAGTCGGCTTTGGAATGTTATAACGTCTGCAGCACTCATTAAAACCACACTGGTTTTGTTTGTATGCATTAATCGCATGGTCCATATCTTCTGAGGTCCATCGACAGTATTCCAGTTTTCTTATTTTCTTATTCCTTACTTTACTCATCTTCTCTTTTAAAAAAACTGTAATAAAAACTTTATTGAAAATCGCAGCAAAGAGCCTCAGTTGGATAAATCGTACCGGTATGATTTATAAAACCGTGGGTGGTACGATATACAGAACAAGCACGAATTTATGTTTATCAATTAAATTTCAACCTAAATAAACCCTTTTTCAATTAATTATTACAGCAACAACTAACTACATGTCCATAAAATACGTAAAAAACATATCTTACAAATATCTACTTACCAAAGGTAAATAAAAGCTTATGAGTAGGAGCCAAAAATAACATGAACAACACTGCTTTTAATTTAACCTCAAACTACCTTAATGATGACTTAAAAAGAACGTTTTTAATTTTTTGTCAAAAGTGCATTTTTGTGCATTTTTTCACACAATAAATATTCGTACAGCTCTTAAACTGTACGTTAAGATTCTACTTTTATAGGAGAACTGAGCGGATCATTACTTCTAGTCTTATCACTTCTTTTATTAGAAAAATCTATGATTTTTTCAAACCTTGCTTTGCAACACTACTAAAGCGTTTATACAACATATACAGGGTGATTCACAAGTTAAACAGAGGACTGGATTTTGAGGAGGGTCTTCCATGTAACATTTTTTCCTTGAGGGCTTCATTAAAAAGATACGGGGCTTGAAGTTTAAGAATAAAAAACTTTTTCTTCTAATATCTTCAAAACCGTCAACTGGAATGAACTAAAATTAGGTATGTGGACTTACCTAAGTATTGTCCACATTCAAAGGTCTTTACTTGATAGTAACGTGCACCAGTGGCGGTGATACAGGGGATTAGTGGCATTATTTTTCCAAATAAAAATACTTCGTCACTGTTTTTCCCGAACCGCGAAGTTTTTCGAATTTTCGAATTGCACCTTCAATTTACTACTAATAATTATTCTTGTGCTTTTTTCCTAGAGTGCATTAGATAATCAAAGCTTTATTTCAATAAGTGTTCAAAAAGACTGCTATTCTGGCGGATACAAGTGTGGCATCTTTTTAATAAAGAAACACGTATTTCCGCAAAATTTGTTGTGGATTCAACACCAAATTAATCACTTCCAGTTCTTCTTGAACAGTACACCATGGCCTCCAGCTCTAGGAAGTTTGGCAGTTCCAAGTCTTAGAAAAGAATGCGTAAAAACCTTTGCGGTAGGTTGGCGCCTGTTAGGAAATCTAGGTTGATACTCCTGAGAATCCGCTAAAGCATTTCCATTACAGAACTCGTACACAAAAATAATACCGGCGTACTCGTCATTGCTTGCAAGTTCCATTTCACAACACCCAAAAATGGAAAAAGAAACTTTTGACTTGACTTTTACAAATAAGAAATGGTAATAGTAACGATAAGAACCGTATAACGCATAAATAAGACAAATTATCTTCCAAGAAAGGACAAGTTGGTATCAAGGCCTCCTATTTTATCCTGAAACTAATTGTTTCTCCGTTCTTCATAAATGATCTAATTTGTTTTATCTTTATTTTCACGGAAACAGTGCATTCTAGGAGAAAGAGCGCAAGAGTAAATATCTGTAGCAAATTAAAAGTAAAACAGTGACATACTATTTCTATTTGGAAAAATAGTGCTATTAATCACCTGTATCTCCGCCACTGGTGCACGTCAATTTCCAGTAAAGACTTTTGAATGTGGAAAATAATAAATCCACACACCAAATTTTAGTTTATTCCAGTTGACACTTTGGAAGATATAAAACTTCAACACCCCGTATATTTGTAATGAAGCCCTCGAGGAAGAAATTGCGGTCCTGTGTATGATGTTCCATTTCTCGTTACGGCTTGTGAACCACCCTGTATTCATTGGCGATATTGACAGAATATAAAAGTGCTCTTTCAAGATGGTTTGATTCTGAACCTAGATATGAAACGTAATATTATTTCCGCCTGTCATAATATCGACGCTCATATATCCATATGCTCTCAACTCCTCTTCCACGTCTCCCTGATGCCATTCGATGAACAATAATTCAATTAATGGAGTTAGAGCACGTTATTCACCAGTTCGCCAGTCTTAACCTTTTATCCGGATTCGTATAGGATGACACGGCAGAAATCTGACAATCATCTAGCAGGGCCTCCACTCATGTCATCCCGAACAACGGCATGATATATGGCTTTCGGTAATGTTCCTGAAATATTACTCTTGCCAACTGTTAGGCTATTATTTTTTAGTACAGTGCAGTAGTCGATATGCACCAGGAGAAAGTTTGGGAGATTTGGACCCGAGGTTTGTTCTTAGATAATAATAATAATGTTTATTGGTCCAATTACAAAGTTTTCGTACAAATAATAACGGCAATGTCCAATAAACATAATATACCCAAAAAAGTGTATACTTGTGCTTGGGTTTAAACCGAAGTTGAGTTATATTAATACAATAAATTTTCTTTAAGTATACTAGTCAAATGTATAAATTTGCATCATTTTATAATCAAATAACATATAGGTTTTTAGTGTCAACAAACTTATGGAGTTGTAGCCTTGGTTGATTTAGGATCCATGATTTTAATTCAATTTTTAAACGTTTTTTACATTTTACATGTTTTAGGTTTGCAGGAATAACATTATAAAATTTTGAGCATAGAAAATAGAATGATCTTTGGCTGATAGTCTTATTAAGTCTAGAAATTAGTGCAGAGGTTTCCTTGAATCGCGTTTGATGGTTGTGGCTGATAGAAAATAACAATTTTGGATTTTTTGTAAATATATTATTGTATGATAAAAATAAATTTGCCGGCAGTCGATAAGCTGAGATTTATTGTAAAGATTTTCTGTGGGACAACATTTCTTTTTGTTCAACATAACTTTCAAAATCCACTTCTGCGTAATTGCAATCTTTTTATAATAATTAGCCCCCATGCTAAGATTCCGTAAGATAGCAATGATTGAACAAGGGTATCATATTATATCATGTGTACATATTTTTCGCTTAAAAAACTGCTGAAATGTTTGACTTTCGGAATAAGGTATCTTAATTTTCGTACTAAATTTTCAATATGTTTATTCCATGTTAGATGGTTATCTATGAATACCCCTACGTATTTGAAATTATCAACCGATTGTATGTTTCGACAGCTATTCAACGTTTTAATTTGGAGTTGATTAAAATTTGGGGAACATCTGCTGTCGCAAGAAAATGTAATAAAGTATGTTTTGTTGAAATTGACTTTTAAAATCCTTTCCGTGAAAAAATTTGTAACCTTTTGAAAATCTAATACAATTTTTTAAAGAAGTCCTATCTTTGTCTGAGTAAATAATTGCCGTATCGTCTGCGAAAACAATAATTTCTCCATCGTTTTTTAACTTTTAAGGGTGATTAATATATGAATTAAACAACATTGGTCCTAATACGGTTCCTTGTGGAACTCCGCATCTAACAATCATATTTTCACTACGTGTACTGTTGATGTTCACACATTGTGTCCTGATTTCCAAATAACTTTTCATGAGTTGATAAGTGACTCCACGAAATCCTAAACTTTGCAAGGTTCTTAATAATTTTTGATGTGTAATACTATCGGTCTACAAAAATGCATGCTGTTGACTTATTATTATCAAAGTACTTGTAAATTTTGGTTGTTAACTGAATAAGTGCATCTTGACTTGATTTTGCTTCCTGGAATCCATATTGCTCTTCAGATACCAAAACAGTTTCTTCTTATTTTTTTAGGTAACGAGTTTGCGTTCATAAGCATATTTGGGCATTGTGTAAGGTCCTGGAGAGAAGACTAGGGAAGGATCGATGAGACATATAATCCTGTGAATGGCCACTCGTTCAAAACCGTTGCCACAATGATCTCTTGAGAGGTAGTATCCTCGAAATGTTACTATTAATACAGGGCTTTGAGAGATCGCAATATACCTTCTTTACTGTTAGGACTCGTTGGTCAAAGGTATCCCGCACTTCTTGGGTATGGCGTTTTTCAAGCAAGTCAGGCTAGTCGAATTCAGACAGGGCTTGGTTAAGAGCTGGAGGGAAGATAAAAGTGTGCAGTGGTCTGATTTGCCAAAAGGTGGCAAATAATCTAAGCTAGAAGCAAATTCCTAGTCGTCTGTCTCTGAACAAGTTGAGGTATGCTTGAGTTACGTAACAAGTTAATGTGAGCAGCGAAAGATGAATTGCTTACGCCACCGCGGAGTGCGATAATTTATTTGGGTTTGGATTGATTCATGATACAGCACATTTCACTGATGGAACATAAAATCCATTCAGGCCGTTTGCCCTGGTATCTAGATACACTCATAGATACTAAATACATATTTTGAAAACCCGTGGTGGGAAGTTTTCAAATGAACACCCTGTATATTATGTAGTAGTATAATATGCTGGCTCTGTGTGCGGTCCTAGTTTGACGTATACAGAAGGTGCAAAACTGTTACAAGAGGTATACCTATCCACAGGCAAAGTAGATTTGAAAGAACATATTTTTATAATAAAAGCATTCATTAGCTTACGATGAGACAAAGACGGACTTATATCATAATCTGCTCGGTTAAATCGGTCTTCTAAGGAAACAAGCATGAAAAATCTTTGACAACTGACATCCATGATATTCCTTTGAGATGTGTGGGTCACACTTTGGATGTTCCCAAACACAGAACAGCAGCTTTTCCAAATCTAGCATCTGATTTGTACAACAAGATTCCTCCAGCTCTTAAAACCAAGTCTCTCAGTGATTTTATAGCTGGAATCAGTGGTCTGATACTAGCCACTAATTTTGTTTAATTTTATTTGATGCTATGACTGTGACTATTCAAGTATTTTGCTTGTGACTCTTATGTCTTGTCTATGTACGTGTATCATTTTTTCAATAATATTAATTCCACTATGTATTGTTTCACTTCTTTTTTTGTAATTCTGTGGTGAAATATGTAGTTTTTTGAAAATTGTATACATGTAGCCCTGATTAGACAGCATTTGCTGATTTTCCGCCAGGTAAAAATAAAGGCTTTTTTATTGTTAGTATCATTATGTGTCAAATCGAACTAATAAAAATATGAGTTCTTGAAATATTTTGAAAACGGCATGGAAAGCTGTTAAAAAAGAGTCATTACATACATGAGATGTATAGTTACTCTTGTATATTACATACCGTGTTAGAGAAGTATGCCGTTATTGGCAGAGTACTTTTGCACATAATATGTGGTGAAAATAATGGCATTCTCCATCGGGGTGTGTAGAGAATATTTAGCACCTTTACTTTCATGATACTTTGAAATATAGCATATCTAACAAATACCTTAAGGTCCGGCAACATTGTCAGATAAAGCCGACGCAGCTTCGGCGCAGAGCGGTGCTTAGAAGAGGAACGCTGCCGCTACTTGATGGTGTGTGATTAAGATAAAAGATGCTGCGGGCTAACTGCATCGAGTAAAGCAATGGCTTACGCCAGAACAGGCTTGCCATATTGGGGGATTTTTACTGAACTTAAGGAATTTTTGGGGGATATAATGTTCTGGAGCATTTTATTGGAGAAAAATAAAATCTATGGGTATTTTTGGGGTACTTCATTCTATTTTTCATCAAGCAAAGAGCTGATAATTGCTGAATATAGATTTTACTTTTCTGAACCTTTTTATTTCCTCATGGCCGCATCACCTATATCTACACCTTTGATTTGGACCTTGGATTCAGCTATCCGTATGTCGAACACGTGGCAAAGGTTAGTTTAGTGAAAATTTGAGTTTCAAACTTACAATTCTCTTTTGATACTAAACTAAACCACCTAAATCTGCCGCATAGGGACTTAACAACTAAGCAGCTAGGGGATAACTTACGAATAATTTTTGACAAAGTTATAAGTTTCGCGGAAAGAATGCTACCCCCCCCCCTCTCGTCCTTCAAACTAGATCCTTAATGAAGTAGCTTGGGGAATTTTTTTTAAAAAGTTGCAAATTTGGGGGACTTTTTTGCTTGTCCCAGGAGAATATCGTCAGACTTATCTGGCCCCGCTGCGCCAAAAACAGATGCTGCTGCCGCTCATCTCATGCCGGGTCCACATCGAAGCAACAAAACAAAAACCGGGAACAAAACAGAAACGCAACAAATGAGCAACTTTTTGGAAACAAAACAAAATGAAAACTTATGTCCACATTGCCAAGAGACAAACAAGTTTTCAGTTGTTTTGTTTCGTGCAGTTCACACCAAAAATTTTCAGAATGAAGATATGTGGCGTTTTTATGCTGAAAGGCAGAAGCGCAAAGATTTTATCACAGTGTCTGCTGGTTATGTGTTTCTCCGGAGTTGTGACAAGGAAAATAAAAAACGCTTCTGGGTGAAACTATCCCTACGTGAAAGAAACGGTATTGGATTGCGAGGAGAAATACATTCTAGTTTCGAGACCTTTTTAAGAATGTCCAGTGAAAACTTTGAATAATTAATACAGCTGATCGGTCCCGGAATTTATAAAAAAAATTACAATTTCACAAATGTCATTAACGTAGTTGAACGATTGGATGTAACACTAAGATTTTTGGCGACCGGAGACTCTTATCATAGCTTGATGTATCAGTCAAAAATATCAAAAGAAGCAATATCGATAATAATACCGGACTTGTGATGCCCTAACTGAAGGCCTCAAAGAATATATTAAGGCTAGTTTTTGATACTGGGTAGCTTCTGTTTTATATTTGTTTCGCAACAAAGTACACGTTGCACCGACAATGTTGCATGAAATGAAAACAAAACAGAAATCTTTTTAATTTGATCTTTACCGACTCACGACGGGAATGCCAAAAGTTGCCAGAACAAAAACAAAACACGAATTGTTGAGGTAATGTTGCCGATCTGTTGCCTAATTGTTGAAAAACATTGAATTGCTGTTTTGTTCCTGTTTTTTTTTTTTGGTTTGGTGTGGACCCGGCATTAGAGTTTCGATTAGACCTACTGTATCAGTTATTTATGGCATACTGTCCAATGAAAAAAATCGATATATGTGCAACGAAATCATCACAACTATATATAATGAAAAGATAAACAGGGAGTTTTCAGCCGTGAACAGGTCTAACTGATATAACGTATGTCCTAAAGGCTTTGGTAGAAAATTCATTGGCTTTAATTTTAACAAACAAAAACAATATCAAGTTCCCTTTGGAAACAAAAGTTTGCTTACTTACTTTACTATCAGTTGGCATTCATTTATTTTGGAATTTTCCCTTCATGATGTCGTATAAATTAGAAATAAGAAAAAGTATCTACAAGTTGGTTGAGATGGCACCCAAAGCTGAAATCTGTCGAATATTCCGGAATGAAAAAATTTCAAGCAAAACGATTTATAGAACAATCGCAGAGTGCGAGCAGGGAATACCAAGTCTAAATCTCCTGAAAAGCAGAAGACCACGTGCATTTACTGCACAGAAGTCAGAGCGATTGGTGAGAAGAGCATCAAATCACTTGGAATGTCAACAAGAAGACTGGCTCGTCAATACAGACCTTGTAAGAGTATGATATCTTTGGAATTGAGGAGGAATGGTCTTAAATATCAAAAGAGAATTAAGTGCCCCAAATACTCTCAAGCGCAGCTCCTTCGTATAACAAGATGCTGTCGTCAACTTGAGGCGAGTACATTTTGCCAATGGAAAAATCATTATTTTAGACGAAGAAAAGTATTTCACTTTGAGTAATTCTGAAATGAAGAGAAACGGTAGATTTTATACGGACACCGTAGAGTAATACCCTGACAATGTAGATACAGACATAAAGCAAAATTTGCAGATAAAATCCGTGTCTGGTGCGCACTTCCTAACAGGTCTGTATTCCAACCCTTTGCGAGAATAAAGAGGGGTGAAGCGTTGAATAGTCAGACGGAAGTGGTCTATATGGATTTCTCAAAGGCCTTCGACAAGATTAGTCACCAAAGAACCATGGGTAAACTTCAGCATTTTGGTTTTAGCAATCATTTATTAGATTTCATTTCTTCTTACTTGCATGATATAAATCAGTTCCTTACAACGGTTTCAAATCTTCACCTTACTCGGCCTCATCCGGTGTACCGCAGGGATCAAATTTAGGCCCTCTTGTCTTTCTTTATTTTATTAATGAACTACCTAACTGCTTTTACCTGTCCTTCTCTGTTGTTTGCAGATGATTTAAAAATATATGCTCAGATTAACAGCATTGATAGTCTAATCTGGCAAGCTGACCTGAACCATATATTTGAATGGAGTTCAACTAATAAATTATTTTTGAATGTTAGCAAATCCAAAGCCTGTTCCTTTACCAGGAAAACGAATCCAATAGTTTTTGATTACACACTGGAAATTGTCAGTTTGATGTGTTATTCAGAAGTAACAGATCTAGGTGTGTTGTTTGATGTTCAAATAGAATTTACAGATCATATTAGTACAATAGTATGATCCGCTATAAAAAAGTTTCGGCTTTTTGATAAGAAACTGTAAATCGTTGTGTAGTGAAATGGCACTGAAGGCTTTATACTGCACCTTGGTGCGTTCTAAGCTGGAATATGCATCTAGTGAATGACATCCATATTACCAAATCTATACTAATGAAATTAAAAACGTACAGAGGAGATTTCTTAAATACTTGACTTTAAAATTAGATGGTGTTTACCCGAATCGTGGGACTCCCCAATCAGCGATGTTGCTCAGATTTGAAATGCATCCTCTTGAGCTGAGAACAGTTTGTAATAGTTTAAAGTTCCTTTACAAACTCGTACACAGTGATGTTGATCTTCCAGCTTTTTTAGCTAAAATTGATTTTCATGTACCGTCTCGCATTTCCCGACGATTTCTCGCATTTTACTTAAAAACACCAAATTGCAATGTTATGATTAAGTCACCCGTGTACTTTATGTGCTCCAGCTCCAGCTTTAACACCATAGCTGATAATTCACCATAATAAAGTCCAAGATATATTAGCTGTATTCAGCGACCACTATTATTCAGTTTATAACAATTAGGACATGTAGGTGAGTAGGTGTAGCTATTCATTTTTTTTTCTTTCATTTTTTTTTCAGAAACTGGGCGAGCTGTGATTGTAGTTAGAAATAATATAAATGTATTATTATTATTATTATATTGATAACTGCCTCTCCTAATTGATTCAGATTGTCCACAAACATCATGCTAATGACCATATCATGTTTTGGCTAGACCTAGCATCATGCCATTACTCAAGAGATACCTAAAACTGGCTTCGACAACATGCCTTTTATTCCCAAAAACGATAATCCTCCAAAGTTGCCGCAGACTCGTCCAATAGAAGATTTTGGGCTTTACTGTCTACGAAGCTATATCGTGGATGAAGCCCAAGATGAAGTACAATAATTAAGATGGCGAATTGACGAAAAACTGAGAGTAATTGATCTGAATTCCGTAGAGGACCTCATGAGAATGGGCCACTCCACATCATTCGATAGTATAGTTTAATTAAGTATTGAGTTGTAGTTAATAATAACTAGTTAGTGTTTAAATAAATTTCTTCATTAAAAAAAATCCAATAAATATTTTGTGTCAAAAGCTTTTAGGACATACGTTATTGTAAACCGCCCCATTAGAAGTGATCGTAATAATATTGCTGCATGTCCAACGTAATATTTTATGGTGGACAGGTTGAGGGGTCAACCGTTTTGTCTTATATTGTTCTCGACAGCGCCCAACGATATTTATGTTGTCCGACAAATTTACAACGCTAAATGATACTCATTATCCTCTTTACAGCTTTTTACGGCTTGGTTTTTATTAATATTTTGTACTTTTCATTCTTGGCGCGAGCGTTTAAACGTCATATCCATTGCGCGACGTTGTTAAATGTCGTCCTTATGGGTGAGGCTTCTTTGAAAGCGATTTTAAATCCTTAACTGAAGCCTAAAGCTTAGTAAAGAATGGCGTCAAGTAGGTTGACTTTGCACTTCTCACGCAATGCTTTCGTCAGTTCACCAATGTTCGGTCAGCCAAACAGGAACTTACAGTCAATCGAAGTCCTACCCATCCGACAATGTTGCGATTGCTCAACCTCGTGAACCAGCGGCTAACTCGCCCAGGTTTTTCCTATATTTTCGTTTTGTTCGAAAATATTCCTGTCGTTCTAACTAAAGTTTTCTGAGGGGGGCTAAGTTATATATTTTTGGCCCTAGGAAGGTGAAACTTCTCTGACCTATGTCTCTTTTAGGCTTTGACATCCATCTGGAGAGCTCTTTGGATCTGGAGTGATAGTCACACTCGACGAAATTTAATAGATGCTTACGTTCACTCTCAAAATAGAGCTGCCTGCAATCACAGATCTTGGATATCTTATACAGGGTGTAAACGTTATGGTAGTCATTATTGAAATGAGTAATAGGGGAGGTCAAAAAGTTCATATGACCTATGGTCCAAAAGTCAATAAATTTTTGTCTAAATGGCTTTATAGTTTACAACTTTAAGCGCTTCATATCAACCACAATCACCACAATCTTACTAATTTTTATAATTTAATCTAAAACGTTTTTGAATTGGGTAATTGACAAATAAATGGCATCAAGTTTTTCTAAGTTAAGCCAAAATTTGTTGTCAGTAAGTAAGTAAGTTTCATTAAATTAAATATTTAAAACACACAAGACAACAGAGCATCGGCCTTTCATCACTCTTATCGAACCGGCAATCGATCGCAAACGGTAACAGTGGGCATCGGGCGTGTTTCGTTTTTGTTCGCGTACGTCGTCGTGTTTATTTACAATGTTCTCGAATCAAGAGTTCGCCGACATGTTGCCAGTTTACGGTGAAGCTCGTCAGAATTCAAATCTTGCAGCTCAAATTTATCGCGACAGATTTCGCCAACGGGTACACCCAGGCAGAAGAACATTTGTGCAAGTGTACCAAAGACTTCGAAATACAGGAAGTGTTCAGCCCAGTAATATTCGCACTCGTGAAAGACAGGTTACTGTAGCGCAGGAGGAACAAATCGTGAAAATCAATGCAGATATCAGCACTCGGGAGTTAGGCCGCCGTGTAGGAGTATCGCATACCATAGTCCATAGAATCCTACGGGAAAATTTGCTTCATCCCTACCATGTACAACGAGTGCAGGCCTTGTTACCAGAAGACTATCCTCGCAGACTAACATTCTATCAGTGGTTTTTGCACAAAAACATTGAAAATCCGGATTTCTTTAAAAACATTCTAGCGACGGACGAATGTACTTTTACGCGAGACGAGATATTAAATTTCCATAATACTCACACGTGGGCCCAAGAAAATCCTCATGCCATTCGTGAAGATCATTTTCAACAAGGTTAAATATTTGGGCGGGTATTCTTGACGATCAGGTAATTGGCCCTTTCGAGTTACCCACAAAGCTGTCAGGAGAAGGATACCTTAGCTTTCTAGCCAATAACCAGAACTTTTGGAACAGACCTTAGAAAACATGCCATTACAACAGATAGAATTTGTGGTTTCTTCATGACGGGGCACCACCACACATTTTTAGAGGCAGTATTTGAATGAACATTATCCAAATCGCTGGATCGGTCGAAATGCTCCTGATCCTCTAAAATGGCCAGCAAGATCTCCTGTCCTCAATCCGATGGATTTCTGGTATTGGGGAGAACTTGAAGGGATGGTTTATGGGGCTGGTCCAATAACAACTGAAGCACAACTTCGCGAAAAAAAATTTAATGCTGCTGAAATAATAAATGGACAACTTCGAGGACCTAGAGTAAGAAGAAACTGGGTTCGTAGTAATGAAGCTTGTGTGGAAAGTGGAGGACTACATTTTGAACACCTTCTTTAAATACAGAAAAGTACAGTGTGGGTTTTAAAAAGAAAAACAATGTCTGTATCAAAATTCTGTTCCCTATTCACAAGTGGATTTTTTTAATACGTTCAATAAACTTTCACACACCAGGTAAAGCGCTGAGGTAGTTAGTGGTAAGTCAGTTTTTTTCAATTGTTTGCATTTTACGAGTACATTATCAAATAATGAAATAATACGTAAGAGCCAAAAATAACAAACTCCATCTTTATTTACACTGCGTTCCGTCGTAATTTGCGTCTGGCATTGCTACGTTTTAAAGTCGCTTTTCTCTAAAAAAATGCCGTTTTGACCCCCATGTGATATGAAGCTTTTTGCTTCTTTTAACCCCCTTTATCACCCATTTAAATAATGACTATCATAACGTTTACACCCTGTATATCATATCGGTTGGATAGGTTACGGAAAATGATTTGAAGAATTCATTTCTAAGTTAATAATGGTTGTACTAACGTTTGGTATATGGTGCATGTCTTTATCAGAATAAATTTTCTGAAAAATATTAAAAGCACCTCAATCTCTCGTTTAGCTTTCGATGTGCTTGTCCCATTTCAGATGGCTATCTATGATGATTCCTAGATATTTTAAATGGCCTTCGGGCTGCTACTTTAGCTTCAGGTAGTACTTTGAAATGTATGAATGAATCTGAATGATGCAATTTTTTCTCTTCAACGTTTTTGAATACGCCAAGTATCTAAAATAAAGTTTAAACCTTTCTTGACAAGACTTTGAAGTGTATTTTGAGATTACTTCATTTCAAAGCGACTTTTAAGTCGACAGTAAGAATTAACTTATACCAAACCCATAAATTTTATCACAACGAAACTTAATTTCCATCTCCATATACTTCACACTTCACGTGAGGTCACTGTGACACCATTGGCTACTTTGTTCCCGCGCTTTTGTCCATCGGAAGACAGTAAAACACGAACGGCATTCCAGAGGTGCAGTTGCGGTCTGTATATCTTTATTCAAAGTAAGAGATAATCGTTTCGAGAGGACATCAAACTTATTATATTCATTTCGCGATATTTATGGTTTGAAGAAACGAAGCCGAAATCTCGTTACTTTTTATGGCAACTCAGACAATCACCTTTGGTATGTAACGTGTCCGGATATAAGCCAACCATAACTCCCGGTTATTAAGACATGGTGGTAATAAGTTTCGGTTTATCGTTAAAGATAATTGCGAATGCGCTGGAGGTCTCCTAAGAACGACGGTAAAGTCAACAGCTACAGCTATTTCGTGGAAGCAATATTCGATTAAATTGAGAACGCATACAAGGGATGATTTTCTCCTGTCCCCCTTGCGTTGTTCCATAAACCATAAAGCTGGTAAAAATACAATTTCCACGGAATTCCAAATCCGCGTTTAGTCTGTCTCTCTCATTTGAAGGTTACTTCAAGGTCATTTTAACGCGTTCTAAATAAATTCTTTATCTCTGTGATATTGGCTTCTCTGGTAGCTGAGTGGGAGTCAGAGGTCAATTAGTAATGACGAGGACATTTGAAGGTCATTTCAAGTACAAATCCAAAATAGATCTTTAAATACCCTCATTGTAGCTAAATGACCTCTAATTCGCAATGACAAAGACTTAAGTGACATATTCGGCTACTCTTGGTGGAGGCCATATTCGATTAAACTGAGAACGTATACAAAAGGTGGTTTACCATTTTCCCCTTATGTTCTTCCATGAACAATGATTTGGTGAAAGCATGAGAATATTATCAGCCATTTTGGCGAACAAGAAATGGCGAACCAAAACGCCTCAAAAAACCATAAAGCTGGTAAAAAATACAGTTTCCACAGGATTTCAAATCTGGATTTGGATTGTCTCTCTAATTTGGAGGTCACTCCAAGGTCATTTCGACACGTTTTGGAGAAGTTCCTGAAAAAGTTATATAGCTAAGCCTAGCCACTCGTCATTAGGTTTTTTTGTTCGCTGAGTCTGAATCAAAGGTCATTTCAAGGAAAAATCCAAAAGAGATCTTCAAATGCCCTCGATGTAACTAACTGACCTCTGATTCGGAATGGCAAAGACCTAAGTGACATATGACTCTTGGGGCTATTTTTAGTTGAGGCAATATTAGTTTAACTTGAGAACGCATGCAAAGGGTGATTTGCCCCTTACTCCTTGTGTTCTTCCAAGAACAATGATTAGGTGAAGGGATGAGAGAAATTACAGGCACTTCGGCGAACAGAACATGGCGAACCAAAATGGTTCAGAAAACCATAAAGCTGGTAAAAAATACAATTTCCATGGGATGTCAAACCCGGGTTTGGATTGTCGCTCTCATTTGAAGGTCACTTCAAGGACACTTCAACACGTTTAAAGAAGTTCTACAGATGGATCCAACTGCTCATAATGTAGGCTTCTCTGGTCGCTGGGATCGAATCAGAGATCAATTAGTCGTTATGACGACACTTAAAGGTCATTTCAAGTACAAATCCAAAATAGATCTTTGAATGCCCTCATAGTAACTAATTGACCTCTGATTCAGAATCACAAAGACAAATGACATGTGACTTTTCGGCTACTTTGGAAAGTGTCCTTGATATAAACGTGTGTGACCACTAAGTATCCCCATAGAGGCAAATTAGTATCGTATAAATACCGTAGAAATTGTATTTTAAAAGGTTTCGTGACTATAAAGCCTATTCACTACCAAAAAAATTCGCATGCCCAGATTCCTGTCGCACATAAAGCAGATCGAAGATCTTCAAGAAGATACTCAGACTTCTGAGAGCAGATTGTCCAGATTGTGCCTAAAGGTATGTATTCTAACCGATTCCGCCCAGGCAATGTCGTCGTCTGCTCCTAAATGTTAATGGAAACTGTTCAGATTAAATAACTCCCGTTTACAACGATCAATTCCGTCTGTTAAATGAAACGTTATAAGTATACGTAATATCTTTTGTGTCCAACACCATCAATCACGGTTGGAAAAGTGCTTCCCTTTTGACTACGCTCAAATATTTGTGATTTATGGATTGCGTATCGACGTAACGCCACAAAAAATGGTTGTTGTCTTGCCATCAACTCGCGATTTTATTTTTTAATTTATTATGTGTGTACCCCTCCATTCAACTGGAATGATTTTTGCCATACCACAAACAGGATGTTAACAGCTAGCGTTACATGTGAAATCTGTGTAGGGCTGGTGACATTTAACCCTCGCGACTTTCTGATGAACGAATAAATAATTCTTACGGTATATGGCACAGAATGGGGTAAAATCACAGTTGAAGAAATGGAGTCAAGTAGGTTGACTCTGCAATTCCTAGGCAACGCTGTCATCAATTCGTTCCTCTTGGAAAAAAACTGGCTACAAACATGTTTAACGACCCACCAACAGTACCGACTATCAGTTATCGTTTATCAGTTAATACTTCGCTATCGAAGCAGATAGACGTACGCTCATTGAGGTGTCCGGCAAGCGTATATCTAAGATATATACTTAGTGACATTAGAAAAAATATTTTCTTCATCTTTTTTTGGCAACAAAATGACTATATTGAAAGCATGCTGTGGCAACAATGTCATCGTTTTACATTCGTTTTTGTTTACCTTTGTTTGAATGTTATCTCTTAGTTTTTGTGAAGAAAGCAGTTTCTGAGAGCCGAATAGTACAGATATTTTTAGATATTGCCCTTTCATTTACTAGTACAAATAACAAAAGATGTCCAAATTATCACCATGTTATCGATTCTGACAGGGGTAGAACTATTGCCTGTCGAGATGTTGGTTTGTCATATCGCGAAATTGGCCGCCGTGTTAACTGTACTGCAATGACGGTAATTCATGTGTGTCGTGTGTGGATAGAAGAAGGTGGAGGAACACGAAAAAGGCCAACTGGTAAGCGCCCTACGAGACCGTTTTGCTACTACGCGTCAAATCGCTGACCAATGGTTTGGAGAAGAAGGTAGACCTGTCACTCAGCGTACACTCTATCGCCGCATCCAAGCCTTTCGACTTTTTTCAAACCGTCCACGATTAGTGCTTCCCATGACTACAGACCACTGTCGTCAACGTTTGAACTAGAGCAAATAATGAAAAAGTTGGGAGGCAGAATGGTATAATGTCATCTTCAGCGACGAATCGCGATTCTGTCTAGGTACGCATGATGGTCATAGAAGGGTAAGACGCCGCCGTGGAAAACGGTGTGATATTGGATTTGCTGTTGAGAGGCATCTGCAGAGGACTGTTGGAGTAATGGTTTTGGGGGCTATTGCCTATGGTAGCCGATCAACCCTTCTCTCTATTCAAGGCAATATGACTGCTGCGCGTTTTGTTGACGATGTCCTACAAACCACTTTACTGCCATATCTAGGGCGCCGTCCACAGGTCCTTATTCAGCAAGACAATGCGCGCAACCTCTTGCTCGTCGTACTACGGACTGTTTTCAAGAAGCAGGCGTTAATGTTTTGTCGTGGCCACCCCGTTCACCGGATTTAAATCCCACCGAGCATGTGTCAAATATGATAGGGAGGAAACTATCCACTTTGCACCAGCCGCCACAGACTCTGCCACAGGCACAGCAGCCAGACTTCGATCATCTCACTTTGTCGATGCCTAGACGTATTCAGGAGTGTATTCAGCTGCGGGGTCGCTCAAAACATTATTAATCTTTTTTTCGTTACTTGTTATCGTTTCATTCTTGATGTAATAACCTTATTGCCAAAAAATCAAGTTGAAGAAATTATTTGCTCTGGGTGTAACAAGAGTGACTTTTCTACTAAACGTTCACTGAAAACCTAACTCACCAAAACTTTTTTCCTTTCAAAAATATAATTCCGTTATAATACACACATATTCATTATTTTCTGCAGCATGATGTATTTCTAACTACCCGGTTTTTGATACAACTGTACTCATCATACAATGTTTTCCTAGAAAAGATTTATTGTTGATTACGGCGTTGTAATACTAGATATCGACGGTGTTACAAACCTGATCCTAACCATAAAAGCTATTTATGGGACTCCTTTATCATACCTTTCCTCGTACAGTTGCAATTTTCATTCAATTATGCGATAGTAAAATCCAATAGTGAATAATTCTTCTTCTCGAGTCATTAACTTGAGTCAATTAGCGGTGGAAGGTTTTTCCGATATACACTGCTACCTACATAAATTTCTTTGAGGGCCGCATTAACACAAAAATTAGTGTGCAATTAAACTTTGTAACGTTAGAAGCTGAAACAAAGTGTTGTTTGTTTACAATTGATGATACTTTGGCAAAAGAGCAGTGTTATTAACGACGCAATATTTTATGCAACTCATTATTTTTAAATAAGTTACGCAGCGAAATAGTGATCAATTATATTTTTAAGCATCCAGTAACTAATAATTAGATGTAAGCGATACGAGCAGGCGCCATATTCTACAATATGAAGCAAAAAGAATACAGAAATTGAATCGGTCATTTCGAAAACCTCATAAGTTACACAATTTGATTTTTTTAGTTGACAGTATAAACTGTGTGATAAATAAACCAGCTTCATAGAAAATTTTTGTGCTTGATATACTATTTCACAGTTTGATATTATTATTAATCCAGTTTTAGGTATCGCTTGAGTAATGGCATGATGCTAGGTCTATCCAAAACATAATGTGGTCATCAGCATGATGTTCCTGGACAAACTGAAGCAATTTGGAAAGGTAGTTATCAATATAGCTCTGACTATTCAAAGCTTCCCACAAAAGGTTTGGGGTACACCCCTGTTAGAAATTGCGCACCAGATAAGGGTTTTATCTGTAAATTTCAATTTATTTTTGTATCTAACATTGTCAGGGCATTCGTATGAAATCCGTCGTTTCTCTTCATTCCAGAATAACTGGAAGTAAAATACTTTTCGCCATCTGAAATAATTCGTTCATAAAACAAAGGATATCCTTGTACTTGCAAATTTTGAAGGAAATCCTCCAGATGGTATTTATAATAATTTGAAGTAAATGCTTTTGCTTTTTGAGTATGAGCAGTGACATAAGTAAAAGGATATTCATAATCTTCACCCCATACTTGGCATAGGAAGCATATCCTTCAAAAATTCTGAGTGTGGTCAGTAGCAGACTCAACTTCGTAACGGAAGGTGGTCAAACGATGATGGCGGAAATTGTGGATGTTAGGGATGTTAAAACGTGCAAACCTCGTTTACCTTCACTTTTTCGTGACTTCAAAAAATTATATCGGTTCGACGAAGCAAATGTAGAATGGCCTGCGGACAGATTTTTAGTTGAGAATGAGGAAACTCGAGGAGGAGCACTTTCATGTATTCATAAAATGAAGATATGTCTACGCTATCTCGGTGACCCTGGATATCAACAAGGTATTGGTCAGGAACTTGGTGATAGTCAAGCAACAGTATCTCGAACTGTGGATAGAGTTGTGAACAGAATAGTTGCGGATATGGCACAGTATGTACAAAGTTCCGACAGCAATTGGTGTAATTGATTGTACACATATACGAATCTGAAACCAAATCGCCATGGAGATGAGTATATCAACCGAAAAGGGAAACCTACTTTAAATGTGCAAGCCACTTGTGATGCCAGAGATATGTTCACAAGTATTGATGTCAGTTGGCCTGGATCAGTGCATGATTCCAGAATATGGAGAAATTCACAGACTACATCACAACTGATAAATAAAGCAAATGTTGTACTACTTGGCGATGACGGTTATGATATTGAGCCATGCCTTATGACTCCCTCCAGAAATTCTACACCAGGTGCAGAAATAAATTATAATAAGCTTTTAAAACAAGAAAGAGTTATAGTATAATTGAATGCTGTTTCGACCATTCGACCAACTGAAACGCCGGTTTCCTATCCTACAGTATGTTTGCGCGTAAAGTTGGAAAATGTGCCGAAAATAATTATTGCTTGTATTGCACTTCCATAATGTTGCGAAGAGATTCGGCGATCCTGACTTTGAGTTAGTTGAACAAGACCCAGATGAAGATGAAGGAAATCATGAGAATGACGAACTTCCTCTCCGCCAACTAGGTCAACAAATAAGAAGAAACTTGAGTATTACAATAAATAGTTTTACTGATTAAAGTGTATTTATAAGTTATAATAAGTTTTATTTTCGTGAACATCATAAGTTACAGGTGGCTTCTGACGCTGCATCATTTCTGATTTCGTTTTATAATACCCTTATTATAAAATACTTGTTTGGTACTGCTGTAATAGCTCTAGACGCTGCAGTTCTTTTGTAGTTAACCCTTTGGTTTCCTCAGTTTCGTATTTCTCTGTTGTTAATTTTCTTTTTGGTGGCAATGCCTTCTGAACACTACCAACCTGAAGGGCACGCCTAATTTTCCCAATTGTAGGATTCCAGTCACCTTCCATAGCTTTCAGCAACTTTCTTTCCCAATCTAACAATTTAATTGCTTCATTACCAGTTTTGTTAGATCTGTTTTTTTCTTCAATCTTGATTTCATGTTGTTGACATTTTTAATAAGCCTTTAGTATCTAATGGTTTACCGAATGTTGATTCGTATTTTTTCAACATCTTCTTCAAGGCATCGCTCTTTCTCATTTTTATTTTTGGAACTTGTGACTCATGCAAAATAATTGGGAGCAGTGGCAACTTCATCTGCGAAGAACTGCAGGTCGTTGCCATTATTTTCTATAGTTTCCTCAAAACCTGAGGATAACATGCTTATTAATTTGATAAAAAACATGTCGCTCAAGAAACAAATACCAGTCAACCTTTTACTTCTTCTTGGAGGATATCCTCGCGAGTATAAGGTAATCATTATGAATATGAAAGACCTTACTTTTACCTGATGCTTCCGATTATATGCTTCTCTTTTATGAATACGGCTCAACGATTCTTCCATTGCCAAATTGTACCTGCCTCGGTTGACGACAGCATCTTGGTATACGAAACAGTTGCGTTTGACCTCTGTGCAGTAAATGTACGTGATCTAATTTATACATCTTAAAGCGAAAACTTACAAAATGTCAGTGAAAGTGAAGTAAGTAAGCAAACTTTTATAAGCAACTTGTTATTATTTTGTGTTTGTTAAAATCAAAGCCAATGAATTTTGTGCCAAAACTTTTGGACATATGTTATTACACCCGTTTTAGGTTGTCTATCCATAGATGCTCAAACATACCGCGTAAGGTGTAACGAGTTAGTAGTTAGTTGTGGACCGGCCCTTCATGGAATAATGTTGATTGACGGAGATAGATCTGTTCACATGGAAATACAGTACAGTTTATAAAACTATTTCGAATGCTTTAGAAAAAAATGCTCATAATTCTCAAAGCTCGATAGTTTCTCACATAATTCCTCTCACCTTTTTTAAAAACAGATAACTTCCAAATACAGTGGAATCCTCGTATAATGAACTTGCTTATAATGGAAACCCGTATATAATGGACACAATTCAAGGTCCTATAAATAATTGCATGTAAAATACTCGGATATTATAGACTCGCTTAAAATAGACGCTCGTTTATAGCGGACTATTTTAATACCTTATATGCAAGCTGTTTTGGTAGTTCCCCGAAGCAGATTTAGCTGATGCAATCGTTTACGGCGGTTTGGCTTCGCAGTTTGCATTCGAACTTGGCCACCAGTGTTATACTGTATTTATTAGAGTTATAAACATGTCGAAAAGTGCGAAACGTGCATTCACTTTACACGAAAAATTCACAATAATTAGTGAGCTTGAGCAGGGTTCATGTCAAGCAAATATATGTGCTCGTATGGCTATAAAAAATCCACATATTTGGAAAAACCGTGACAAAATTAAAAATGACAGGAAATCAAATAGTCAAACGAAAAAAAAATGCGGCTATCGCTACATCCCCAAGTCGTCTGTTTAAATGGTTTCAACAAAAGCGTGCTAATAATTTTCCAATAAGTGGACCTATGCTACAAACAAAGGCTGAAGAATTTGGGAAATTGATTGCAGATTACTCCAAAGGTAGTTCCGGTTGGCTAGACAGGTTTAAGAAAAGACAACATTGTTTTTGGAAAAATGTGTGGTGAGTCAGCTTCAGTTGACAAGAACGTTACCAATGACTGAGACAAGTTTGGCCCATAACATCCAGCGATTCATCAGATGATAACATATTCAATGCAGATGAAACCGGAATATTTTATAGAATGCTACCAGATAAAACTCATAAATTAAAAGGTGAAGCTTGCAATGGAGGGAAACTATCAAAAGAGCGAATAACGGTTATGATTTATGCTAATGCTTCTGGCGCTGGAAAACGGATAATAGGTGAGTGAATGAATATATGCTCATGTTCTAATTTTTTAATATTCAATGGCAGTGCTGCAAAGAATTTATGACCTTTTTACCTTTTTTTATTTCAGGGAAATTTAAGAATCCCAGGTGTTTAAAAAATTTTAAAACAATTCCCGCCGATTATGTTGGAAATAATAAAGTTTGGATGACTTCATCAATTTTTGAAGAATGTTTAAAGAAGTACTATGCTGAACTGTTAAGAAAAGTCGTAAAATTTTGCTCTTGGTCGATAACTCATCCAAATATTTCACTTCACCCAATGTGACAACAGTTCCGCAACCAATGGACCAGGGTGTCATTTGGAATGTTAAACAAAGTAGCGGAAACATATTTTGATGAAAATTATGGAGCTTCAAGGAGATGTCAATATTACCAAAGCTGTCACCATTTTAGATGCTATAAATTTGTTTACTATTGCATGGCATGTTTTTACTCCAGAAACGATTCGTAATTGTTTTCGCCATGCTGGTTTAGTGAAAAACGTAACTGAAATAGTCAACGATTTTAATCCAGAAGATGAAAGATGAAAAATAAGTGATTTACTGAAAATTAATAGTTTACTGAATATAGACAAATTTAATGAGTATGTAAATGTTGACAATAATTTAATAACAACACAAGAATTGTCAGACTCCAATTTGGTTAATAAAGGATCCTTTGATAACAAACAGGAAGACGAACTAGGAAACTACGATGAAGAGGAGCTTCCAGTGACAACTAACGAGGCATTAGACTGCGTGAAAAAGTTGCAACGTTATTTTCAGCAAGAAGAAGACGGTACAGCCACACTTACCAAATTAAATAAAATTCAACTTGCTGTTCTAAATAATTATACAAAAAAACAATCTGTTCAAATGAAAATTACTAGCTTTTTTGCCAAATTATTTTAGGGTTTTTACACATTCTTACACAGTACGTATGCCTGTAATAAGTGTACCAGATTCTGCAAAAATGGAAATTAAATTTCAAAATTACGTATAACTTTTTTGTATGTAATAAATGTTGAACAAACACATTTTAAGCTTCTAATATGTTATTTCTGCTGCTTTTTTTCATTGAAAAAAGTGTTTCTTTTAAGATGGTCATCCGCCTATAATAGACTATTTGTCACAGTCCCGCAGAGTCCATTATAAGCGGGTTGCACTGTACATGGAAAATGATTATATTTCAAAGAGAGACTGAAAATTATCATGGGAAAAATGCAGGAATTTTGCAGTACTAGTAATATAATAAGGGAAATTGAGCTGTCCAGAATTTGCATCTAGCCCTTCAATCATAATCAACCGAGAGACCATCAAAAATAACTTCTGAAGGCTTAATTATTGATTGGGAATGTCCGAGTTGTGCTGATGGACCGGAGATTTCCCGTTTGAGAGGGTTTCCTGTTTGACCAAACACCGCTCGGGGTAGCCTGACACTGTCACTTATCCTCCGCGCCTTGAGCCCGATTTACCAATCCTACCGTGAATTGATCTTGCCACAAGCGCCTGTTTGTGCATAATACAACATGTATGGTGGTTAAGGAACCGGACCATGTAGATTCTTGCCTTAGGGCACAGTGTCGCGTCACAGGACCGTATAAAAAAGGGTAAACATAAGTACGGTAGATGTTGATTCTGTGTTTGATGGAGCTGGGAAAGGTTAATATGAATAATTATAGCATCATATACCAGGGAATTTGAGAAGTTTCTAAACGTAAGAAAATATCAGCTGACCCCTGAAAAAAAATTAGCTTCTGTCCGGACTTGATTCCTGTCATTGCTTTGAAGAAGTGTGCAGCGGAACTTGCTCAAGTTCTTCTGCGGGTCTTCAAGATATCTGACGAATTCGGCACTTTCTCAGGAAACTGGAAACCTGCTCATGTCCGACCCATCCCAAAAAAAAATCTAAGACCGACCCTTACAACACAGACACCTTGCAGACTTCGGCCTCCCATCCTAACTTCGTACATCGTGAACTGGCCGATACGACCGCTTCTTTGTCCCTAGGGTATCGAAAATGTGGAACAATCTACATGAGGTGGCCGCAGTAGTAGACTCTTCGGTCTCCTGATCAGTCGCCGTGCGCTGTGCGGGTTCGAGTCCCGTCCCAGGAGAAATTTTTCTCTTGGCTATGGATGTTGTGATTGTCCGTAGGTGGTAGACGGTATCTAACTGTCGAACGCGGAGGTACCACCCGGCGGATCTCGTAGGCGGAGCCAGAATGTGTGCATGTTGCATGCACACGTGTTCCCTCGCCAGAGTCCGTGTGGCGTTCCCCCTTTCCCCTGTATCCCGCTATAGCCCCACGGTACCCAATGGGTGCTTAGGCCTTAGGCCTTCGTGGTAGTTGGAGTACAAAAAAAGGAGGCTTTTCCTAGTTATGCTAACCTTATTCAGTTCACAAATGGGATTAACAAAGTTTCATTAGGCTCTCTCGTAGCAGGCGCGGTGCCCTAGTATTTCTCCTACCTGCGCGGTTGCTTTTGTGTAAAACGAAGATCTCTCTACAGTTTTACCAGTGATCTTCTATTTGCTTTATACCTTTGCGGAAGCGTTTCCCTCGGAGCCCTTCAAAATACCCATCTACCACTGTAATGACCTTTTAACTTAAGCTTCTTTAAATCATAAAAACAAATCTGGTGAGTAGGATGGGTTCTCAAGCAATTAAAAACATAATAACATGGTTTTTGTTTTCTGCAAACCTGATCTTCCTCATTTTTACAGCTAGCTTATCCAGAAAGCTACAACAAAACTCTTCTGTTATGGTTTCAATCGCCTGCAGGTAACCTATCAGCAATATAACTTTTACATCTTAAAAAGTGGTGATTTCGACAGCTTTGCTTGCGATACCGTCCAACTTTGTTTTTCAACGTTTTTCTAGTTTCTGATGGCTTTTGAGCGTAGTCAAACAAATCGAGTAATCACGTTTCTTAATGAATCAAAATACAACATTATTCAACTTCTTGACTGCTTAGGGACGTGATCAAAACAGTTTTGGGGATCAAACATTCTTCATTAGTCAATCCACTTTAATGGATGTTTTTTAAAACACAGTGTATTGTTCCTAAACAGTGATGATAAAACCCAACAACTCAGATCATTTATTAAAATTTAGACGTATACCAACTGGATCTGATTAAAAGTGCAATTGTGAGTCTTGATACAATTCCAAATCTATCCAAACAAAGCACATTTGCCCAGGACCCCATTGAAAACCAAATCATAAATCACCCATATCGCATCATCTAGCTATCGAAATCAACTGGCAATATGCTGGTAGAAGCAAGCCAGAATATAAGAATTAATACACTGTCATATTCAATTAATATTTTTTGAGAGCAGGGGGGTCTGAGTCGCGCCAAGCCAGGAAGCTCTCATTCATGTCATCACGGTTAAAAATGACTCTCTTTCCAACCAAATTATACATCGACACTTTACAAATCTCTCTCCGCAGCATTAATAAATTTAAAGTACGCCTTCAGCTCATGACGATTGGTTTCCCCTGGATTACTACTGTCTGTTCTAATATTTCATTTCAAAGGAGCGGAATTCAGCATCGGTGATAAGCACAACGCATGTCCTTCGAAGAGGGGATTCTATTATATAATTGATAAATTAATCGAATTGATTTTGATGATTCTGAAGCTTATGATAACCTATTTTCAACGCAGTGCATGGAGTGTAATAATGCCAGTTCTTCATAAAATACTTGACTTAATTACATGAGATGTTATACGTGACTTACGTGAGGTCACAGAAAGGCGGATAAATCGGAAGCTTCTGAAGTACCTCGAATGTCACAGGCAGGTTTCTGGTACCAGCGATCCACAGAGAACCTTCCAGCTTCCGTCATGCAACTGTGGAGTAAACTCATCCAATCTTCTGATAAGACTCTTCTCGTTGCTCTTGATTTCACAAAAGCGGCCAGCCATGACATGCTGCCGTCTCATGGTGACATCTATTCTATAGCCTCGCAGAGAAGCCTTGCAGATGAGTGGCTGGCTTTCATCCCAAAACGTCAACGTGGGTGTTCCCAACGGACCGATTTTTGCTCCGACATTGTACCTCTTACATATCAGCGATCTCCTTTCCTGTACTGACCCACGGCTTTGCTGGTGACAGCACCTTACATGTAGGAATTCACAATGATAAGCTCATCTCTTCCGGTGAGATAGAGAAAAGAACACTAGCAGCGACTTCCTCTTTGACGCGGGACCTAGAGCTTATCGCTGGTTGAAGATGCAACAGTCTTGTACAGTTTGATGCTGCCTAAACACAGTATTGTACCTTGACAATCAAGAAGCATCCTGGCGCTTATACGGTGTCGATGGATGAGCGAGTTCTACTGAAGAGCCGTTCGTTTCGGTTAAGAACCTGATCTGACTCGATCACGTCTCGCGATTAGCGGCAGCTGCTGGGAAAAAGCTAGGCTTGTTTAGGGCTAAGAACTAATTCTCCACACATTACCTCATGACTTTGTACAAAGTCCAGATAAGACCTAGCCTCGAGTACTGCTCACATGTTTGGGGTGCTGTTGCCCCGGCTACATGATGTATGCTCAATGCTGCTTATAGGAAGGGTGTCCGACTGATTTTTGACTCTGCTCTAACGGACAGCCTCGGGACAATTTTGCACCAGCGGTCTGTCGGCGATCTAGCTCTCTTATACCGCTACGCCAACGTACTTTGCTCCTCACAGTCTGCCAGGCAAACCCGCCTGACTGCGGTCTCCCACCCTAACCGTGTCGAACATACAGAACTGTCCGATACGCCCGCTCCTTTGACCCTACGGTACCGAGATTGTCGAACAATCTACATGAATAGGCTTTTCCCAGTTAGCAAAGTTACGTTAAGCTCCTCATAGCAGCCGCAGTGTAAGAAAATGCACAGGTTCTGCTTTGTAATCACAGTCTGCCCAAATCAACTTCATAGCAAGATAAGGAGGTGCCTCTCCGCAACCCAAAGAAAGGAAGAATAATGACAAAAAATCCCTACAAGCTTGTAATAAAGCCCCTAATTTCAGATGCAGTGCAAAAGTAAAAACCACTAATTAATGATATAATTATGCGTCCATATTTTTTTCAGCTCAAAGAAACATTCGTTTCCTGCTCTAAGGAAGCTCAATCGAGATGATTTGTGTGGAATGGAAGAAACGCCCTTATCATGGCTTTGTAATTAACTGACTGTCTCGCTGACGAAAAAAATGACACCGTTGTGGATGAATTAGGGGTGACTTTTTATTTATGGTGGTGAATGTGGGGAGTGATAGGGATTCACGATCACGTACATGAGCGTCGGATAACACAGAAACTCCTTTTTACAGGTCTTTGATTTTGGAACGAACTTTCGCAATGAAAATCACGTGAATAATTCTTTTGTAGAACAACTGATGCGCAAATGTCAAACCTATATGCAGAAATGTTTTTTTGTTTTTTAGCAAAAATCAAACCAATTTTGTCCAGTAACATGCAATAAAACGGTTTTTATTTTTTTTTTCAAAAAGGAAGCGAGATACGAGAAACACGAGAGGTAAAGGAGTTGTATTTTTAGATGCTTAATCAAGCAACAAATATTAAAGTTACAAAAAAGGCAGTGACGTACATTTTTTTGCCAATAATATTCGCTAAGGTGCCCCAAAGGACGCCACTGGACCTAATAATTTTATTCTATTTTGAGATAAATTAGCCTCCTAATACAACAAATAATACTGCTAAATTTCAACAAAATCAAGTAAATATTTTGTAAGATACAAATCATTTTTTTCAATTTATCTCTGCATTTCCGGACCCATGCTTATAGAAACTTTTTTTCATATTTTTTAACCAGGAATCACCCTCTAAGTATCTCCGTCTATTTTTTGAACGCCCTATATGTCCACACGTTTACGAATGGCATTCGTTACCATTGTAACTGCAGTATTCCTTATCATAAAAATAAGAGATATTACATCCGTCGCATGATTCATCAACAGCATGGTACGTTCGAACGGAATTCCGCAACTATTGAAACATAACGCATCCGGTCATGCGCAACTTTATCTACATGTCATGTATCATCCAAAAAAGGTATTTTATTATATTATTAGTTTTCCACCATTACAACATTTCCTTCCCCACCTATTCACGTCAGTGGTGAAATTCTGTAAGCCCATGGTCGTGAACTATCTTCCCTCTATTGTATAGAGTTTCAGTTTATAGCACCTGCTTTTTTATTAATAGATGTCCCCGGAGAGAGCTTTGTATGGGCTAAATTGATTCAAGGTGGAGAAACGTTAGTGTCATCGTTGTCCGTCTTCGTTAGGGGTACCTGGAAAATAGAACCTATTGCTAACAGTAATTATGTTGACAATAAATAGTATTGTGATATTAGTAGAGGCAAATAACTATCTGGCGTGAAATAATTAAACTAATGATATGTGTAATAGCTAGCGGTATGTTAGCCCTAATGGTTGTTTTTTCACAAAAAGTCTACTTTACCTAATCCTCAAGAATGCATTATGGAATGGGATACTTGCTTGATTGGATAGTTTGCGTCTAATTGTTAATAATTATTTAGTGCTAGGCAGGTTTACCTACAAAGTTCTTTAGTTCACAAACAGGCTTACCAGGGTTAAGAGTAGCTAGCTCTTGTGCTATAATCAACGTTGCAAAAAGCCTTGAACTCACAATGAGCGATGGAAACCCTATACTTGATGAGGCTGAAATATATTTCCAGCAAGAATGGAGGGCGAAGAGGGCCTATAGAATGGCCTGCTGGATCTCCTGTTTGATGCCATTAGATTTTGTTCTATGGGGCCACTTGAAATCTATTGTGCTTACTCTCTAACCTGAAAGTTCAACGCATCATCGAAAGCTGCCATGAGATCCCACAATTTTTGAAAATTTCCATCAGGAATTTGAACATCGCGTATACATCACTGCCTGGCCAATAATGGGCAACATTTTGGACACTTATTGGAATGAAAAGTGATATTTTCGAGAGTTTGTGTTGTATGCTGATGTCTATCTGAACAAATTAAGATAACTAAACGTTTTTCTAAATTTCTCGGAAACGAATCGACCGATTTTAAAAAATCACGCTTCAAAATAAGTAACTTCGAAAGACCTTCCAAACAAGCTATTGCTCGATACCTCTTGTCACTTTTAACGGGGCTCCTACAATCACGAGCACCATCTGCTGCGGTAACGAAGGGGTGAAAAGGAAACGAGGGTGGGCTGGCCCTAGACGGTTGTCGGCTCTACTTTGAAAAAGGAAAGGATGACTGCGGGTGCATACTAAGGAAAATTTTTATAATAACAGTCGAATTTCGATTAACGATCTAGCCTGTAAATCGTTTCCTATTTTGGTACTCAGCAAGTGATCATTTAGTATTTTTCTCCCCTTGTTACTGTCTATCGATATTGTGTTGTTGAATTACTGTGTTGTACTCTTGTTGGCGTGACTGTTCTTGAGTGCCATTTTTTATCAAGGTTGATAATGGACACTAAAAGGTCATATGCGCCCATTTTAATCACGAATGCAGTGAGTTTAATTCATGATGAGGTCAACAATGGTGTGGAGCAGTTCAACTCTATAATCGCAAAATACATTGGGGAGTCAGCGAATAAATTATTGCAAGAGGTCATACCATGGTAAATGTGCTGCAGCTGTAGTGAGCCACAATACCCAGCGGCCTGTCTATGTGGTCCAAATACATTTACGTTCTAAGCTTAGTCCATTCTCGTTTATCGCAAAGATGGAACAAAGGCTCAAACGCAAGAATCTTGAAAAGAGACTCAGGCCAAAAAAAAGCTGATATAAAAATAACTAACAATTCGGATAGCAATTCCAAAGGAAATGAATAGTTTTATGGCGAATTCTGTCAAAAACCTGAAATGAACGACATTGATTTGGAGGTTGCTAAGCAAGAATTTTTAGGGAAACTTCAAAAAGTGACGACGAGATTTTCCAGATCGAACAAGTCACCAAATCACAGGACTGTACTTTGTGGCGCTTTCATCGGAAGATGAGATTGACAGCGTCTCGATTTGATGAAGTTGGTAGAAGAAGGCAGACAACAAGCTGTAAAGTTCTAGTAAACTCCATCATATAGTCAACAGAGTTTTCTAGTAAGGCAATAAAAAAGGCAATATAAAAATCATTGGACACGGCAGTTCAATCTTGTGGTTTGTTTATTGATCACACAAATCGATTTCTGGCAGCATCGCCTCCATCTATTACAGTAGACAAGAGATGTACTTAATCCAGATATAAGCCTAAGTGTTCATTGCATTGCAAAAACTACCTGTTTCCTCTTATTTTGACGGCATAAGATATTTTTATGACCCTCGTGCAATTGTTACCATGTCCCACATGACCCTTGTAAACATAATTGTGTTTATTGACATGTATCAACGAATTTGAATTTGAGTTCTTGAATTTATCTAACTAAAGATATCAAATTATTTGAATACATTTTTTCTTAGTCGGAACGCACCGTCGCGTCGCGTCGCTTAGACTGGCAGGACGAAACAGTAGACGAATTGCGCCCAAAAACCGATTTGCACTTCACAGCTAACGTTTCATTTTTTATTATTTCCGAATGAAACTCTAGCAGGGTGCTAAAAACAAAGTCCACAGGGTGCTAACGATCCACTTTTTCGATTTTATCCACTTCTCAAAAACATATTTCCTTGACATATCGATATTTTTAAAGTTCCACACTAAATTCCCCTATACTAGACTGGAGTGATATCCGAATTCAGTCTTCCCTACTGTCGGCAGTTGCAGATCTGTTGGCTCTTGTTGTCAAACCTATAGTACAGGTACCGATTTTCGTGAGCACATTATTCGTCGGATTTTCGTTACTTAAATATCCTGTAATCACTGGGACCAGAAGCTTCTTAATGATAGAACGTGTTTCACTGATATCAAACATGCAACATTTAGAATCACCTTCCCCCAGCCCCCACTTTTTAAGCAGTACATTTTTTATGTCAATGATAAGGAACCCCTGTCATGTCAAAAACGGAGTTTCAGCAAGTGTTACTTTCTCTTTTCTGCCTATAGCACTCTTGCCATTGGACTAAAACTACAAAGCTTTGGCATACTAGTAACCCCGTGTGAAAATTTCATAAAAATCCGAGCGGTAATTTCCAAGTTGATGATGAGTGATATAGTTTTTCGTCATGTCATATGAGTTAAAAAAACATAACATCTCATTTTAGAAATTTTTCGCGATTACAATACTTCCTCGCCACTGGCGTGGGAAGTAAAACGGCTTTAAAATCGAGGAGTGTCAGAGATCGCGATTATGAGTACTTATTTGCAGAACGACTTATTTATGCGATATTATATGAAATAGGGCGACCAAATTTTCTGAATACGTCCTAGTCTGTACATTGCACCGCAACATTTGGGTTGGCAGCACGACACAGGAGACAAAATTCGCCCAAAATACGATTTGTAGAGGTTTGCGCACTTCGGAATTGACGCTTTATATTTTGATATTTTTGAATGAAATTTTCATAGTGTGCTGAAAACAAAACCCCACAGGGTGCTATAGAGCCAATTTTTCATTTTTTTCACTAGATTCTTTTTAAAAAAATTGCGAAATTGAACAGAAAAAGTGCGCACTTCAACCCATCATAAAACTTGTGCAAAAACAAAATTTCTAAAAGTGCTCCTATAGCACCCTGAGCAATTATCTTCTGAACATACTGTATGAATTTCATTCAAAAATATCGAAAAATGCCAGTTTCGAAGCAGCTGAACCCTTGTAAATGGCTTGAAACTCACTGCGTCGGAGCCGCCTTAAGGGGATGACCCTGGGGGGCAAAAAGTTGTCCACCTTGACAAATCTATTGAAGTGTCTCGGCGTTTTTTCTTTTAATCAGTGGTTTTCGATAGATCCGTGGTGGGACGTTTTCCAATGAACACCCTGTATTTCCTTTCTATCAACGCTCTCATATACCTTCGCCGGAGATAACCGTGTAACTATTATTTTGCCTTTTTGATATTAAAAACTGAACACCTTGCAAATTGTAGCAGAGATTTGCGGTTGAAGCAATATTTGTTTATTCTGGGAGAGGGCCAGAATGACCCGTCTGGGAGCAGTCAAGTGTTTAAATGGTTGGCACTTATTTTTCCAATTCGGCGATTTACGTGAGAAAGGTCCTGCGTTCAGTGCCTTAACCCACCAAAGCTTCAATTTAGATTTTTTGTATATTTATCTTTGATATCATTTTTTAACTTTTGATTACATTTTTCAGACTGAAATAGTCAGGCAAAAGTGTACTAGTAGGAGTATTATATCCCATCCCGAAGCGTCTATGAGTGTTTGAATATACTGAATTGTGTTTTACTTACTATTACAACGTATTATAAGATCATAGTTATTTTAGGAGACTTAAGTATAAATTTTCTAAATGATAATTCACCTTCGTTAGCTTTTGATATGGCTGGTCTTACACAGATTGCTACTGAAGCTACATACATGCTTTGATAGACCCGACCTTCACGAATAAGCCTTCAAATACTAATAATTACTGCTTTGATATGGATTCTAATGGTATCTCCGACTAGGGATGTTCCGATCCGCAAAAAGTATCGACACCATCGGAATGAAAATATTGATACCACAAGTATCGAAACATTTCGATACGGAACATACACTGCCGAAAATCGAAGTTGTTTTTTCTGCAACCCTCAAAATAAGGCATACTTTTTCCAGCTGCATGACTAGATTGTCGAAAAATAGCTATAAAATTACATAACTTACATTTCCCACCTAAACTCGATTTTAAAAATAGCTTCACAAATCACTGGAGGCATCACTATAACAATACTGTTTTGTTGTAAACTACAATGTTTAATCAAGCAATATTAAAAACACTGTGTGGCATGTGTGTGTGACTCCCCGAAACCGAATCCATCAGCGTTTTCAGGTCGTTTAGCTCAGTTTCTCCAGTCGAAATGTAAAAATCTCCTAAATTCAGGACTACATTTAAAAATAATTCCCCAAGAATACCGTTTATTTTTTGTTTCCATAAATATTATATATTCTCTAAATACCCCAAAAGCATTTGTTTCGAATCGAAAGACAAACAAATACATAACAAGTACATTACGTTATGTCATTAAATGAATTTTACATAATAATACCTCCCTAGTAAAGTATATCTACTGAGTAGCCAAAAAAGGTAAACACCTAGGTATGCTTATGGGAATTCAAGAATATTTCACATATCGGTTTATCTTGCCATGAACAAATGGTCGGGTTTTTCTGTTAAGTTCTTGTGGTGGCTGCTTGTACTGTTTGGACTTCAGCAACTCTCACTCACAAAGGTGCAGTAGCCTGAAATGAGATACCCCTTCAGGATATCGACTACCTTATCAGCACGATACCCAGGCGTGTCAATGAGTGTACGAGGAATGTCTTTTAAGTTTTGCATATGGAAATAAAACAACACAGTAGGTAGTTTCATATGACTTTATTGTTTTCGAAGTATTATCCAAGAAGATTAATACACATCTGCATGCGCTCGAACCAATTTTCGTTTGCTGGCAGATCCAAAACGGCATTTTTGAATGCGTCAACTGCTTCTTCTGGTGGCTGGAACCTTTGACCACGCAGTCGGTTTTTAATTTTCGGGAAAGTAAAGAAATCATCAAGACTTAGATCGGGATGGTCCAATAATTCCACGTTTTCTTCCGTTAAATACTGCCTTGTTTTTTGGTGTGTGTGCGAGCTTGCATAGTCTTGGTGGAGGATGATTCTTCTTTCGGGGTTGATTTTTCGAAGCTCGGTGATGACTTTTGGCAAACAAATGGTGGTATACCAATCCGCAGTAGCAGTTCTTTGCTCATTAAGAAGAACTGTTGCTTTATGACCCGCTTTTGATACAAATGTCGCGACCATCTTTTCCGAAACACTTCGAGAACGGATGACTTTTGTTGGCTTTTCTTCACCTTGTAACACCCAAACAGCCGACTGTCGTTTATTTTCTGGTTCATAACAGTAAATCCACGATTCATCACCACTAACAATGCTGTACACATTCTTTGAGTTTCCGGGATTGAAACGGTCAAGCGTTTTTTGGCACCAATTAACCCTGGCAGCTTTCTGCTCTTCAGTCAACAAGTGAGGTATCCAACGGGAAACTAATTTTCTTACTCCTAATTCTTCAGGTAAATTTTTTTGAATTGAGGTCTTTGAGATCTCCAAGGACGCCTCAATCTCGCGATATGTCACATGTCTATCTTCAATGATGAGTTTGCGAACAGCATCGATGTTTTCCTGGGTTACTGCCGTTTTTGGTGCACCCACCCTGGGATCGTCGCTAAAACTCACCCGTCCACGTTCGAATTCTCCATACCAACGGGAAATTGTCGACTGATGTGGTGCTTCGTTGCCGAAAACAGACAGTAACTCAGCAAGGCATTCTTGTTGCGATAATTGTCTCTGAAAGTTGTAATAAATTATGGCGCGAAAATGTTCTCGGTTGAGTTCCATTTTTCTAATGACTTGGTGACACTTAAACATTCACTGTAGTGAGAAAACACTGCACATATTATTGTGAAACTTTGAATTTGAGTTTACTAAAGAGTGAAGTTAAGATTCAGTACTGACGTTCGATCCGCGTGGCCTACTATGTTTCTATATGCAAAACTTAAGAGACATCCCTCGTATAAGAAATCGTGGATCCTCGACACATTATTGAACCAGCTTCTACAGTCAGTTGACGAATCAAGCTGAAATTTTAATCATTTTACTAGTAAGGGACATTGAACATATATGCCAAAAATTATTAAAATCGGATAAACACACGTAGGTGTTTACCTTTTTTTGTCACTCAGTATACATACACTTAAATATTTCTTTTTTTAGCTACTGTGAGAAAAAATACTTTTGACTGTCCTCAGTTTAATCAAAGATTATAAATCTTTGTATATTTGTCGCGAGATCTTAAATATTCATTTATTTGAGCCTCATCGACTATTATATTGTCAGCGTTATATTTGGTATATAGGTAGAATTGAACGGATTCCTTTTGTAGTTATGAAAAGTATCATTTTTATTGATCCAATAAAATGAAAGAACCCATCCAACTAATAGTTATTCCCGTCTTCAAAGCAGACAGTAACGGATCATTCCTTGTTTTTGGGTATCCGTATGAATAATGTTGCATTGTATCACTGTCATCTGGCTCTCCCTTACATAAGGGAGTTTATAAAACACGAAAACAGCGATAAGTCGAGGGCACTTTTTTAGGAAGGGTCCGACTGGACATCTCTGTCCCTTGGCAGTGATCGATCACCAGTCGCTCTCCCGGAATTTGCAGCACTTGATCGACAATGTAATGCATAATGTTTAAGATGTTAACTGGTGGCCAGGGTTGTATCTCTGGGGAACACTTTCCTACGTCGATTTAGATAAGTGTCTACAAATTGATCTTCGTCGTTGGGAATACTAACCACTGGAAGATGGACCTCTTTCTGGAAAGTTTCTGCTGTGCTCCATCAGAGCTTTTCTGAGGTTGTAATTGAGAAACAGCATCGCATGCAAGTAGATAGATAGATATTTTACGCAGTCAGCGAATTCAATCAGATTTTAATATGGTATACGGAAGTATGACCACAACAGTCAGAGTTTCATGGATTCTGTTTTGCTTACCATGATTAACTTAAGAAAACCTCATTTTCTGACTTCAGTACACAAGATCGTTACTATTATAACATCTACTTATTTATACAACAATAAAGCTCTTTTAGTGTCGGCTCTGTGTGAGCGCAGTTATTCATACAAAGGTGCGAAACTTTAGGCCTCAAAAACCAAAGCTTGAGAAAAGATTGAAAGCTGACCTCCTGCACAAACGAAGGCGTTGTTTTCGTATGCTCTATTTTTTGTATTGTATATTATATTTCATAACCTTTGTATGTTGTTTTTTTATGGGCTTAGCTGTAAAGCAGCTTATGTTGAAGTACACCTTTCATCATTTTGTCATTGAATTGATTTGTTTTCTTAAGTGACCTTGAATGATGAATAACTATATATCGTTTATTATTATTATTATTAGTATTTTCTTGTTCTTCTCAGTGTAACACTTAGAAACATACGGACAATGCGACATGTTTCGAGCGCTACCAATGTTTGTGGTTGTTTGCTAATGATATTATTATTAGAAAATGGCGTCAAGCAGGTAGACTCTGTACTTTCCACACAATGCTGTCATCAATTAGGTCATTTTCGGTTTCTTTTCAAACTGTAATCCAAAAAGGTTCGATCGTAGCAATTATATGTGAAAGTACTTGATATAGACTTATCATTGAAAAAATAATTCCATGTTTTTTTGCTTGTATAACGTGGACTGATCTGTTATTGTATTGGCTGCTAACACGGTTGCTAGCAATTTGGAGTCGAATTTGATTCGATATATTAACTTATGTACAATACATCGTAAAGCTCTACCTATCAAACTAAAGAGAATAATTATAATATTTATGTACCAATAGCGAATGTATGACATTTTTTAATAACATAACGTTTGTCATTGATTCCCTGACCTACTGGTAGTTGGAAGTATATCTATAACAATACTAGTAGAACGAAAACTTTAATCTGCACCATAGACAAGCTATAGTTTGGCAAACGGATCTGCAACAACGAAAGGAATGCGACCGAAAATATTCGATATTGCCAAATTTAACTACAAAAAAGCAATAATAATAATAAAAGTAATTTCAATGATTTGAAAATCGATTTTTCACAATTCCAAAAAATAATAATTCAAAACACTGAGAATTTTAATGGGTTGTTAGCTCTATTTGTATTTAATAACTATTTTTTACTACTGAATCGTATTATAAGTAAACATTTTTCCAAAGATCTTATCTACATCGATTGAGCTGGCAACAACCACCCGAAAGGTATATTGGACACCGCCTAAACGAATCTGATTGGCGGATATCCTCACATGTTTTGTCGCCATGAGAAAATTCGACTCCCTATTGGGTAGCGTCCCAGACAATTTTTTGCTCCTTTCTTAGAATATCCATACTATTGAAAAGTCCAGTGGCGTAGGTTTTATCTCCGTTGATTGTCGTGTATGCGTTTTACAACTATTATTGTTAACTATTTATTGTTCTATTAAGTTTGTATGTTTAGTGCTGTGTGTTTTTGAATAGTTTAGTGTTTTGTTATTTGATATTGTTATTCGTTTTAGTATTATTTTTTTAAAATGAACCAATTTACTCGCGGAAAGACGCTTCATAGCCAAACAAGAGAAGTGATTGCGAATGTTTATAGGTTAGTAATAATAATATGCAATAATTGTAGTTTTTGACGACTGAGTCTGAATATAAATAAAAAACAAGGAAATGCTAAGCTAACATTCTGATGATTATTTATAGGGTTTGCGATGAGGAAGCGGCAAACAATTCCCTCAAGTTGCCGCTTAAACGTAAGCTTGATAGGGTGTCCCTTTATACCGGAGTCGGAGTATCTTCTGTTAGAAAAATTCATAACGAAGATAAAGAAAGACTAGAAAATAACCCGAATAAAATGTTATCCAGTCCCGGAAAAAAAAGACCGCGTCAGTCTCTTGTTGAGAAAGATGAAGATTTTGATTTTCAGATTATTAGACATTTGATAAACAGATTTTATCTTGAATATAAAGTTGTCCCGACAACTAGGAAGTTATTACAAAAGTTGCGAGAAGACTCAAATTTCCCATATTCTAGGGAAACTCTCAGGAGTTTATTAAAATCAAATGGTTTTTTTTGGCGCAAATGTCAAAATAAAAGAAAAGTTTTGATGGAGAGGCCCAATATATTGCAATGGAGGTACAAATACATCCGTGAAATACGTAGATATCGTGAAGAAAGGCGCAATATAGTTTATTTGGACGAAACCTGGGTGGACAATGACTTGACTTTCAAAAAATGCTGGCAGAGCGAAACTGTTTCTGGTGTAATAAGCAGTATAGGTTCTACAGGTAAGCAAAAATGCTATATATATGTTAAATTTAACTCTGATTTGTAACATATTATATAATCGTCTTGTATATTTTAGGTCGACTCATTATAGTGCATGCAGGTTCAGAAAATGGATTTGTTGACAATGCCTGTTTGATATTTAAGGCGGGATTAGCTACAGGCGATTACCACGGTCAGATGAATCGGGAAAATTTCACACGCTGGCTCACAGAAAAACTCCTCCCGAATATACCTGCCAATTCGGTTATAGTATTTGACAATGCTCCATATCATTCCGTCCAGGAAGATAAAACCCCGACAAAATCATCTTCGAAAAAAGATATAATGGCCTGGTTGACAAAGAAAGGTACTTATGACTCAAAACATGCATGTACATATCAAACTATACAATAAAATTTTTTATAGGCATAAATCATGAGGCAACTGCCAGAAAATTTGACTTGTTCGATCTGGTCTTACTTCATAAGCCCCCTGACAACCAAAAAAATTATGTAGTTGATCGGATCATAAGATCACATGGACATACTCCTCTAAGAACACCTCCTTATTTATGCGAGCTAAACCTAATAGAATTAGCTTGGGCAAAGCTTAAATTTCATATAAGAAGCCGCAATACCACTGGAAACTTCAGTTTAACCGCACTGAAAGAAGTTACTCAGGAAGCGATGTCCTTAATATCCATTAATGATTGTCAGACATTTTGTCAACATGCTAGGGACATTGAAGATAAATTTTGGGAAAATGATCAATTTATGGAGGAAATGGAACCAGTTATAATAACTATAGGGCAAGATGACGACAGCGAAACTGATGACGACAGTGACGATGATGATAATGATGAAGTTGACGAACACCAATGCTAATTCAATAGGTGAAATGTAATTTTGAAATGCTGTATAATGTAAGTATTATTTATTACAGAGGTTATAAGTTAAACGGATATGAAATGTGTTTAAAGTTCTTTGTTTCTACTTAAGCGATACCGATGCTCTAGAAATATCCACATCAACAGTCCAAAATTGCAACAATAGGAATCCAGAAAGATGCGGATATATATATATTCTCAAGGTAAAAAACCACGTTAAGTATCTATTTGTATTTGAAAAATATATTTTATTTACGGCTTTGACAAAAACGCTAGCTTGATTTAGGTTTTAAATCGCGCAGTTATCATGATTTTTTGAATTGTGGCAATTTTGGGAAGTGAGTAGACATTTTTCCGTTTGTTGAAGTGTAGAAACAAACTCAAGTGTTTTTTTACATGGTGTAGATTGTAGAGATACAGCTATTTTTGAGTTTACCCGAGACTATTTATTATTATGGACAATGTTCCATATCATTGTGGGCTTATTGAGATACTCCCCAAATTTAAAGTGAAACATAAACGTATAGTTTACTAAATTTAAACCAATTATGAAATAATCCCAAACTTTTATAAAATACCGCACGCTGCTGATACCCCGATGTTGCAGATCCGTTTGCCAAACTTTACTCAGCAGCTATTCCTATATACAAAAGGTGAAGACAGTTAGAGGTGTCTCATCCTTTGTTAGCGTTTCTTCAGGTGTCCCTCAGGGCTCTGTCTTAGGTCCTTTACTGTATTTGATATATACTTTTGATTTACATTCAGCGTTCAAAAAACATAATATCTCATTTTCCAAATTATTCTCTATTACAATACTTCCTCGCCAAATGGAGTGGTAAGTAAAACATAAACTATCACTATGATTAATACATAATGTTCATCTGAAGTGTGTGTTCTGTGTTAGACTGGGGCACATCAGCATGGTAACTGCGGTGAATCGAGTGTCCAATCAAGTGAAAAATTGGCAGCGAAATAGCAGAAAGCGATTATTAGACGGCATTGAGAGATCCCTAACACACAAGCCTGTGGTGCCGGGCAACGACATGTCTCCACGTCCCCACGTTCCTACCTTAATCCCTGTTTCGGATATCAAAGCCGTAGGAAGTCGTTAGACGCATTGTTGCCGGAGAAATGACCAGACCAATCTGTCATGGCCGCGGGGCCAAAACTCCTCCACTCACAGAAAGAAAATAATAAGTCCCTCCACCAGCGACGTAGGATATTTTACGAGAAAAGGAGAATTGTGCTTTGGTGATGTATATAAAGCAACAAAAACGATTCATGAAACAACACTGAGGAGTCTAATTGCAAAACTTGAATTCTCCTACTTGTATGTCTGTTAACAACTTCTTATTCTCCATTTTGGAAGCCACATCTATAATCTTTACTTCCCATGCTAGTTGGCGGAAAATTTCTAGACTGACATATTATTTTTCTTGTATGTTACATCACAAAACACTATGTCACTCATTTTCGTCGTTCTGTTTGTCGTTCTGCCTATCTGCCTGCTAATCCTTGGGCCCCCTACAAGTTGAAGAGTACTGTCCGGATTCTGATGAAACTTTAACGCATGGAGACCAGCCAGGACCACTCTTCCATAACTCCACGGTCCAGGGTTGGTCTCGTTGCCTGGTAACTAGCCTCCCTAGTAACATATATTTTTTAATAAACCGAACATAATCCGATTAATGACAAAATTAGTTTTAACTTCCAGACTTCGTCTTTACCTCCCATGCCAATTAGAAAGGTGGTATTGTAACAGTAAGAAATATCGCAAATGAGATATGACGTTTTTTGGACGTTACATGACACGTGCATGACGAATTGCCATTTACATCGGTTAGTTCTCTGTCTGGCCGCTAATCCATGATAACAAGGAAAGTACCGCTCCGATTTTGTTGCACTGTTGACACAAAGTTACTGCTATGACGAGAACAGAAATATGATAGATTTATTTTCTTTGCTGTAAGGTGTAGAACAGTGAGCTACCTAGTCGTAAGCAATTTGAGCCAACTTAAATCAAATTGTACACAGTTGTATGCGAGATACATGTGTTTATTTTATTAATACTAATACATATTAATAAGCTTAAATAAACTAATAACTAATACATTCTATAATACATAACTACATCCATCCCTGCCAATCGAAGGTGTTTGAAAAGTAAACAAAATTTTTCGTCAGCTCAATGGTATGTCACATAGATTAAATGAAGGTAACTAAAACTAAAAAAGCAACGCACTATTTTAAATAAAAACATGTCCAGATAAAAAATACGTGTTCAATGAGAAGTCTGACACTCAGACTCACTCACAATTTTTTTAATCTTTGGCGTATAATTTGATACCGACATTCAAATACAATTATCCAAATGTTCATCTGTAAGTCGATTACGGTATCAGTTTTTAATAAACTTCATATTTGAAAAAGAAGATTCACACAAATAGGTTGAACTAAATAACGCTTTCACTTCCAAGGCAACACGACATAAAACTGAATATTTGTCTATACCTACTGAAGGCCAGATACATTTTGTATTTGAGACTAATGATTTTAAAGCCTAATCATTTTGAAATGCAATCACTTCCATTTCTGTCGCAGCGATGTCCTCGCTAAAATTCTGCATAGTAGAAGTTGCAACCTGTTGGATATCAATTTTCATCAAGGCTGAAACAACAAATTGCGCCACTATAGCAATTTCGTCGATTATTGAAGTTATCCAGAGATTTCTACATGATATTTACTGTAATATAGTTCTAATGGACTTTGAAATATTTTTCTGGAAGAAACGGAAAATGCCTGCTATTGCCATCGATTAAGTGTTGATCTCATAGCTTAAGCTTTTTGAAGAACGCTTTTATATCAGAAATCATGTCTGCTAGTTCTTTGTCTTTCCCCTGAAGCTGCAAATTAAGTTCATTTAATTTGTTTGTAGTATCCACAAGAAAACTAGATTCAATTCACCAGTTCCGGAATCGGCTCGTCACATAATTTGAAAGATTAGACTATGGCAGATATGATATTAAAATGTTTCAATACTCGTCCCTTACTTAACCATCGGACTTCAGAGTGAAGAAGTAGTTCCCCGTATTGACGGTCGATTTCATCGGCCAAGGTTTTGAATGATCTTCTTTGCAACGCTTGAGCTCTAATCTTGTTCACAATTTTTAATATCGATTTCATAACGTTGTTTAGACTTAGAAAATGTCCACATAATGCTTGCTGATGGATAATGCAGTGGTAACAGAGAAATTGCGGATTTCATGTTTACCATAGATGGAGCGCCATCGGTTGTCAAGCCTACCATTTTCGATAATGGTAGGCTTGATAACCTTTTTAGATATTGAAATTTTCTCAGGTGTAATAATATTTTAAAAAAAAGAAAACAAGTCCTGTCCACTATCTCGTCTTCATTTCTAAAGTTGGCAAATAATGAATCTGTAGCTTCTAAAAATGCCTGTTTTATCATTGCCCGGTCTTCATATGGTTTCTTCTTTTGTGTAATTATCTGGGACACCCGGTATGATGCTTCAGTTGCAGCCTCACTTTTGTCGATTGTTTTAAAAAAAAATTGTCTGTTGTAAAATTAACTGATTTTTTAATTGCTTCAGTTTTGCCGTTCTGGTTGCAGAACGTAATAGAAATATATTTTCAAAATTCGAATGTACAGTTTTATAGTGCCTCTCGATATTCCCTTTTCTAGCAACGGAGACAGATGTATTACATAACAAACATACATTTTTACCGTTAACTTCTGTAAAGAAATATTGTTATGGGAATTTACAAAATTTACGGAAGCTTCTATGATTTTTACACCTTTTTAAAATATTTTGTGAGCCACCAGCTACCGGTAGCTCGCGATCATCGGGTTGGCGACCACTGGTGTAGAGGTTTACGATACATCCATACTAGTCGAGTTTCCATTCCATTACAGTATTTTGAGTACAGGCTTGATTCGTAATGCAGGCTTGGTAAGCATAGTGGTGATCTACTCAACGTCGTTTTTTCCAATAAAATAATGCGTTTTTGTAGGTTCAGTTGAGATTCAAGTCTCTGCGCGCCCATGGTGTGGTAAGACGTCCATTGCATCCGAATTTCCCGACTGGATAAACACAGGACGGTGTGCCATTAAAACGTTACCTGCGGCAGAATCCAATCATTCAATAAAAAGCGACACAAGTGGTCGAGTGTCGAAAGCTGGTACTGGGTAATCAGTAGCTTCTGTTGCAGCCTTCTTTTCATATACCAGGCAATTTTGGAAAACCTTAGTCCAGGAGGCTTTACCCGTTTCCACATAAGAGCGCTCCAATTTGTATAGAACGGTTAAAGCTTGCTAGTGAATCACAAGTAGTGAGCTTTACTTTACTTAAAGACTTATGTGGATACCTTACACAATCTCCGCAATGTCTCCCTTGTGAGATCAGGAAGATTAGCTGTGTCAGTGCTGAACAATAATGACCAAAAATATCAATTAATACTTAATAATAATACATTGCCTTTATTGCTCATGTAAGTACAGAAAAAATACAATTCTGATGCAGTGAGCAAACGGCAAGGTTCGCTTGATTTACAACAATTAGTTTCGATCCGAGCTCCTTCACCTAACCATAACAAGAAAAGTAATATATCAATATCAATAGTAATAGCAATACTTTATAAAATTATAATAGCAAAAGAAAAAGTAACACAGTTACATATAGAGATATTATGTTTTACAACTACATATTAATTGATGTTTGAATGGAGTAGTTAGAAGTTATAGCTAATGTTATATTATATAATACAGTCGGATAATTGGCAAATCAACGTGCAATGTAAAATTTAAGTCATCGCAAGTTCCGACATAGTCTTCACTTCTCGCTTAAATCCCAAAATTGATAGGCCTTCAATTCTATCAGGCAGCAAGTTGTAAGCCTTACCTACATCATATGAAAAAGAGCACTTATAATTCAACGTGTTAAGTTTAGGTAGTGAAAGATGATGTTTAAGCCTCGTATTACGACTATACACTTCGATATGAGTCTAGATCTTCTTGTATAGATTGATTCAGTATCTTGTGGTAGTACGAATCGATGAAGGAAACTTCCTTTCTCTATTTCTTGAATAAGAGGGAGCTAGTACTAAAAAAACGCATGAAGCCAATTTTTCACTTATGACGTGCTAGAACCACCCTATCAGGTGGGCGTAAAGAATGGCAATAGGTACTCATCACTGGTCTGACAAGGTCACTTTGTGTTGCTTCGTGTGGGTGAATTTGCATATAAAATAATATTTGCCCCTGTAAAGCTCTCCCGTACTTCCTCTACATGTTACTTCCAACGCCAAATAGCAAGAACGTATTGTCATTGCAAAAAAAAAGATCGGTATCGAGACCTATCTCATTATCTGAATCTTTTCTACGTATTAGTGTAAGAAGATGTATTTCCAAGTTCCTTTAACAAAAGCAATGACGTGGACACAAATCGGCCTTTCCATTAAGTGTCTTGATGTTCGGTCGAAAGCTTTTCCTAAATCTAGAAATGATACCAGATTTTCCTGGCTTTAAATCATTATACTTTCTACCATTTGTGGCTTGTTCGTACAGTAGTAGTAGTAGGACGGAATTCATTTGGCTGGATCTTAGACTACAGGTACTGACGAGTTACCAACCACTCTACGAACAAACAATTGACTATCGCAAAAACCGGAGAATTTCAACATGTCCCGAAATTTCGACCGACTTTGATAGAGAATTGCTTCGTCTATCTACAATGAATTTCTACATAACGGAGAAGAAGGTTCCAACTGTGCCGCGCATACGCAGGATATTGATTCAAGAACACAATTACACTGGATCACATGAAACTTTAAAGAAAGTGATGAGGAACTAATAGAATACTTCTTGTGAAGATACCAGAGATTCAGCAGCTCATGAGAAATTTTCTGAAAAGGATGAAAGAATATAGAGAAAAAATCGTCCCATAATTTATATGGACGAAACTTACATCCATACATCACATGTGCATGAAAAGAGCTGGAGCGATAATACCAATGAGGGCCTTCATAGGCCAGTTTCGAAAGGACAAAGATTTATATTGTACATGTGCAGTGAAAATGGTTTCGTGGAAAATGCATATCTGAAATTTAAATCCAAGAGTAAGTCGGGTGATTATAACTATAGGAACTATACAAACTGGCTTCAGGATAAACTGATTCCCAACCTACCACCAAATAGTGTTTTGGTTATAGATAACGCTCCGTACTACAATGTTCAGATAGACAAATGTCCTAATATGGGCTCTAAGAAGGATTATATGAAAAACTGAGAGAAATGTAGATTTTAATCTCAAGACTGTCGACAAACTTTGCGACGAATTTTTCTCGTCTTATCCCACAGAAGAATGGAAAAAGCGATGTGAGCATGCCAAAGGTTTAGAGAAGCAGTATATGGAAATGGAACCAGCACTGGACTTAGTTGTGGATCAAATAATAATAAGCCTAGACGAAGATAGCGCTAGCGAAACTGAAGAATTAAGTTAAAGTAGTAGCTCAGATTCCGATTCCGAACTTTCAGCATTTTATCCTCTGTGAAACTTCATAAATCTTTAAAATATTGAAAAATGGATCTACATACGACGTTAGTTTTCTAACCTTGATTTTCATTTGATTGTTTATTAATTGAAATTATTAACAATTGAAAATAGAATGAGTACCAATCTACTTCACTCGTAAAGCTACATAGCGTGCAATACTTATTTTATGGAATAAATTGTTTTGGTTTCCTTATTTCTATGTTTATCTCATTTATATAAATAATCACATAAATCCGATTTTTAACCTTTCTTCGGTAGAGGACAGGTGTGGAAACATAAAACTATTTTTGTAAAACTAATATATTATGCAACTTTGAAAGTATTGAAAAAGTAGAATATAAAACTTGTTTTTTAGATATGAATTTATAAATGCTTGTGCTGGACGAGCAATTGTATTTTAAGATATCCTAATGAATAGGTTCGTTAATTGTATATTATATACTCTCAAACTCAATTTTATAATGCACATAAACTCAACCGATTGAACCAATTTTCTCCAAGAAATATCGAGCCAAATGAAATACTACAGGCAATAGATAGCTTAAAATCGGGTGCTCGTAGAATTGATGATCTAACGCTGACAATGAAGTTACCAAATTTAGATTATTGGACTCACAAAAAGATATTTAAAAATTTGACACATGCCAACAATTTCGATTAAAAAAAGCAGGCTTCACATAATACGTATTCCATTTTTGAAATTATTCGATTAATTTAGGACGCGTATTGTACGTGCCATCACTTTTGCTCCGAATGCGTTCTCCCTCTCTCGTGTGCGCAATCCTAGCAAATTCTCATATCTCTTCCTACACTTGACAAGCAGTACTTTCCATATTTTTTGATCAATAATAAAATACGCGTCTGGTCCTGGGCATTTTTGGTACCTGACAATGCCATGTGCTCGGCCTATGACCTTAAAGGCCGCCCAGGGCGCCGTTTTGGGATTTCTGTCTGCAATAGTAACAATGTGGAGATGTGAAGGGCCCATTAAGTCCTGCCTAGGGCGACCGACGTGCGACGCTGCAAGCTACGTGTGGCGTCGAGTGGCGTCGAAACGCACGTTCCGCACGTGCCTGGACTGTCTGGACAACCGGCCCTTTTGATAGTCAGCCCGACAACTGACTTTTGTTTGTTTCCCCTTCACTTTGCACCTATTTACATACAATCCCACAGGGCTATTTTTGCAACGCCTTGCTGGGTTTATGATTGTATTCAATTGTTCATCAATACTGTCATTTGCTCTCCCACTTGATAATAGATTTTCAATTCAACCGCTGTTAATCGTATAGACGCATTCGTGGGATACATTTTCCAACTTGACTTTCTTTCCAAAGTTACGCTTATTGAGTGACCCTTAACGGTAACCCGCCCAACAAACAAAGTAATGCTACAAGTTTTAAGGCCACACGTCCCTTTTTTTTTCGCTTTTTTCGACTACCAGTTTGCAACAGTATTCTAAATCCTTTTCAGCTGATCACTTCATGATTTGTATAGAGATGACTAAAAAAATCGTTTCTAATTTTGTTTTGTCATAAAATGCATTTTTGTGCATTTTATTGTGGATTTTTCCTTCGATCGTAACTTGTTAACAAATACTAGTACAGCTCTGAAATTATATGAGAATACTAAACTTTTATGAATGAATGAAACAAGTAATTACTTTTATTCTTATCACTTTATCTCTTCTAAGAATCTTTGCTTTTCTTGAAAACTCTACATGCTGCGAGACGAGGCTTCAAGAAAATCAAAGAATTTCGAAAAGGAAAAGTGATAGGGACTAAAGTAATCACTTGTTTCGCTCTTCCATTTAACAGGAATATAGACACAATTTCAAAGCTGTACATATATATATATATATATATATTAAAATGTATTTTTGACAAAAACATTGTCTTTTAGTCATCTCTAATATACACACCATGAAATTATCAGATGAAAAAGATACTTAGAATACTGCAGCGAGCAGGTAGTTGAAAAGAGTGAAAACATCCTACTAAATATAATAGCTAGAAAATCGACCTATTATTTCTTGCATTTTCATTCGTCCATTCAAATAAGTTCAAGTTCTTTATGAAGTGGTGAAAATTGGCAATTCTATGAAAGTTATCCTAATTCTAAAGCTGAGAATCATGGTATTACCTCTAGAGTCTACCCTTATTTATTAAACAACCGCTTTTCACGATTTTATCCGATATTTCAAAAGAAATGACTGATATAAAAAGAGCTTTGACAGCTTCCGTCAAATTGGATTTCAATAAGCTGTTCTCTAATTGGTCGAAGACCCCGTTAGATATTAATGCCAGTGAAATTGATTGAATTCTAATATTTCTGTACCAATAGCGAATGTATGGAATGTTTGTAACAGGTACGTAATGCTACCACGAACCAGGCAGCAACAGTATTCTAAATCCTTTTCGTCTGAATACCTCATGATGTGTATGGAGAGCATCATTTTAAATTTTGTTTTGTCATGAAATAAATTTCTTGTACATTTTATTGTGGATTTTTCCTTTGATCGTAACTTGTTAGCAACTATTAGTACAGCTCTGAAATTGTATGTGAACATTTCACTCTTATGGATGAATGAAACAAATGATTACTTTTATCCTTATCACTTTTTTCTTTGAAAAATCTTTGCTTTTCAAATCAAAGATTTTTCAAAAAGGAAAACTGATAAGAACAAAAATAATCACTTGTTTCATTCTTCCATAAAAGAGGAATATTTACACACAATTTCAGAGCTGTACTTGTATTTGTTAACAAGTTCCGATTGAAGAAAAATGCACAATAATGCATTTTTTGACAAAAAGCGATAACATTGTTTTTTAGTCATCTCTATACACACCATGAAATTATCAGATGAAAATCCTAAAAAAGGGACATGGCGCTTTAAGTAAAAGAGTTGTTAAGCTATAAAAGTTCTCTTTTGTTGGAGCATAAACATCAGAATGCTTAATGTGGTGTGAAGTGGATTTTTCTCCCGCAGCATATTTGCTCTAAAATAATGCCTCAAGTATTCCTGGAAATTTATACAACACCTCATAGGATAAATTTTGAAGTATATACAACAGTTTTACACGGCATATTAGCTCGGTAGTCAATACATTTATGTTGTGATATCCATGGCAACGTGTATTTGTATACAACAAACCTGAGCCTTGTTCTTTTGGTGTGCAAAATTACTACTTTAGCCTAGCATGTTGTTCCCAATACACCGATTTTTTATAACCGTCGTTCAGTAACAGTTAAAGGGTAAACATCAGTAGCAATATCACGTCTTTGATAGTATAAAATTGTGCTTGACATATATTTTTTGTTTAATATATACTAATATGTTCTTCTTCATGACAAGGAGAGCATGAATACTAGTCTTGAAGGTATTATTAACTTTGCAAGCAGAAGGAATAGATCTAGTAAAAACTCTTAGAGAAGCCTTCGACTCTATCCGTAGTGCATTTTAGGGATTTACCAAATTGTATAACACCAAAGTGTTCTAATATACCAAAAACAGTATGGAAGATGCTATGATTATATATAACGATCCGCCATATTGGATAAAAATATGTAAATAAAGTATAATAAACTCGGCTTTAGCATAAAAGTTCCCAGACTGAAAGCGGTCAATAGAACCAACTATTTTTAAAAGTGCTGTGGAGGTAGTTTAAAAACCAGTAAATGCTTGCAAGTTTAAAGCAAACTTAAAAGTGTTTATCAAATGTATACATTTAAAGTTAATTTACCTTATTGTTGACATAAACTTTGAATAGAAATGGTTCTTTGAAAGTATATACTCATTTGTTATTGCATTAAAGCAGTTCAAATTAAATGGTAGAAGCAAACAAATTTTTATATGTATTATATAATAGAAGTAGAAAAATACTTGCGCGCCCGACTTTATCGATAAACATTAACAAACAAAAATCTTAAAACTCGGGGGCCTCAACATTTCCAAAAAAAAATGACAAACAACATTATGAAAACGTGAAAACCATCAGTTTTATTTTTTAATGTTGAAATAAATGGGAATTACGCATTTTAGTTAATAATTTGTCAATTTAATGTACGCCTCAATATTCTTCCAGCGTCTCGAGAAATCAAAATGGCTGAAAATTTGATAAAACCATTTAGTCAATCGGCAGACAAACGTTAGGTCCAAAGGGCTCATGTCCCAGATAAAAAAGCAGGGTTGCCTTGGAATTAAAACTGTTCGGTTTGATTGCGGCTGTGATAAATGCCGCCTGGTTTCAATTGTAAGTCTAACCTTTAATTGACAAAAAATGCTTGTTTTTTCCATACGACCCCTACTTTCAGTTTCTATAGTTATTTTGAACGATAAAATTGCTAAAATTAACAACACACGACGTAACTGTTTGACTCTAAACAAGATGCGGACTTCATTTTTGACATGGAAAAGAGGTTGAGTTCATTTAGTTTTAGTGTTTCTAACAGGAAATGTAGTTAGTCTTTACGATAACCAAATTCTTTAAGTTAAGAGCGTTCAGTTTTAACATAGCTTGCTGTTTGCCTTTAAGAAACCAGTTTTACAGAAAGCTGAACAAATAGGCTTAAGGCATATTATTTACTGACAAAATAGTAGATATAATAATGGGTTTTATTACTTACATTAGGAGATCTTTTAAAACTGCTTAGAAACTACAACGTCACCTACTATACACGTAATAAAACAAAACAGCCCGCAAGTTTTTCATAAATCTTAATAGTTTGGTACTGAAAAATTTTAAAACTCGAATAAGGACAATAAACTTTCAAGATTAATTGATCTTATTTGATAATCTCATTAGATTCTTTAAGGGCCAATTTCACCAACAACAGTCCGTTATTCTCCACCTATAGGGTAATTGAGTCAAAATTTAAAGAACTGTTGGATTTTTATAAAATTCATATTTTAATTACTATTGCTGATTTTTGATTCATGTTTATATTATTTTCTTCAATTGCAAATAGCCATTAAGCACCTACTTGATGACAGGCTCTACCAAAAGATATTGCTCATTTCCAAACATTCATTCATTTACTTGCCGTTCATCAGAACCATTATGGCACCTTAGATTGATATTCCCACAAAACCATACAGGTTTTTTGATATCCATACATCCATAAAGTTGAATATTTTCTTGGTACCAGTCACAAAACATATACTCTGAAGGTTTAATTCCATGCTATTCAATGACAACACGGTGACTTGTGTGGTTGTCAGCGGCCATTTTGTGAGGGTGCGACAGGGTTGCCAGATTGTGCATTAATATCCGGTTTCACCCTCCTGGTCCCAGTGGAGTAAGTTCCGCCAACTGTTGAAGTATACTCTACTATGCTTTATAAGCTATTCGTGACATTTTTCCCAAAATCATTGCACAACACTTGAAAAAATGCAAATGAAAATTTAAAATTATTTCCATGACGCCGCAAGACAGCTCCATCGGTACCTTGGGTTATACATCTTGACAGTAGGGATGTTCGATACGATCTTATATGTTGAAGTATCAATACATTTCACGAGTATCGTAATCTTTCGATCCGGACTGTGTCAGAAAGAGTGACTGCCATTTGGCTGCGACATTACCCTGCCAAATCAGACATATCCTTCATCATTTTCAAAGAAATTGTACAAAATCTTCAAATTTGTAAAGTTAGCGAGTTTCATTTCATACGTTGTTACCAGACATGCCCAAATCATCAGTTGCTGCCGTGATATTCATCCCGACCACTGCATCCCCACGGCTAGGCGACCTGTATGTTAAATTTGTATTGATTAGGACAGTGGGGTATGCTATAAATCATATGTCACAGTGTTTGTGCACTGATTGCAACGGTTAGATGATACCAAAAAAATTACATAATGTTTTTATTGCTTTGAAGAAATTCATTAACCCATAAATTAATAAATGATTACTATTATGACGTAAAGGAAGATGAGGAATTGGATGGAATGTATTTTATATTCTATTTTCTTGCAAAATACAGACAAATCCACACTATTCAACAGGTATGTAATGATAACTTTCAGTATATTGAAGTTGGTAAATCCGAGAGTGTCATGTATTAACAAACGTCCAAATCTGCTGCCAAATTTAGCAGCTAGAAAATCGAACTATTCTTTGCCGCATTCCCATTCGTTGAGGGGGATAACGGATTGTTAAATATAAACCTATAACATATATCAAAATACATGAAAGTTGTCCTGTTTTTTCTGTACAAAAGCATCATGTTGGAATCAAAAAGTGGTCTTGTTTATAATACAGTCGATTTTCACAATTCTATTCAATATTTCAATAGAAATGACTAGTATTCAGAGACCTTTGACAGCTTCTGTCAAATTGCATTTCGATAAGGTATTTTCCCATTGGTCCATAATATTAGTGTTGATGAAATTGGGCCCAAGACCAGTATTAGATGCTATTTAGTTTTCAAACCTACATGATACAATACTTCCTCGCGAGAGGCATAGGAAGTAAAAAATCATAACGTATTTACCTGTAGCACGACTAGCTTCTGAACCGTCCTCCTAAGGAATTGTCCTCGTAAACTGGTGACAAAATGTCCTGGTGTATGAAACGGAGCTTGAACAAATAGGGCAACGTGAGCTATCAGCGATAATGAAGGAACGGCTCGTTACCGAAATCCTCAATCTTCCCGGTAGAAATGCAAATTCCGGGACGTAGTAAACATGGATTACTATACACGGACAAATCCTACTTCCAAGGCGTAAATTATGTCAGCGTGCAATCGTGTGGTACTTAGGCCATTTCGGTAGATTAACATGCAAGAAGGTGGCTGTAACTTCGACAATGAGAACTTAACTTTACTACCCATCTCAGGATAACATGCGGGTGCGGGAGTGCGGGTCCTTACAGGATAGAGGGGCCTTCTGGATGGAACAGCGGTGAGTGGCTCGTAAACATTCGGACATTTTATTGATTCGTCGATTCGCATTCAAGATTGGACCACTTGATGTTTTAGTGTTTTATTCTTTGGTATTCGGTTGGATCGTCTTATACATACTTAGCTAAGATATATGCAACACCTACAATCAAAGGCGTTTTTGGGAGAGAGGGGGGGTGCATTGCGGCTCAAGCCTCCCCCCAAAGTTAAAGAAAATGTTTAAATCTTATCGAGAAAGGATGAATATGTAACTGATGGAATCACAGCCGTACTCGATTACTTTGGCAGTATGGCAGTGTGGTAGTTGTGGGAGTAATATTTATTTGTAAATGAAGTAAGTAATGTGGCAATCAGGCTATAAATAAACATTTAATATCCGCCAAGCGCAAGCCTTGTGCGCGGCATTGAAACTTGTACACGATTGAGATGTATTATGCATATTCAAAGCATTTAATACAATTTGAAACAATAACTTTATGATGAAGATGAAATATTTACAAAGAAGTAGGACAATTAGGTGTATATAATAAAAAACAAGAAGATGAATACAGATGTCCACAGAGGGAGGGAACTGATTAAACTAACACGCTAGAATATTTTTTAACTTGACAGGCTGTGCAGCAAAATGTCGAAGCATTGAAAAGAACCATTGTATTAGTTTACCTAAGTGCTAGATAGTTAAAAGGCACTTGGCCAATGATTTTATGAGCCCGGGAAATCACAACGTTGTTCGGTTTCAGACTTATACAGGGTGTTTTAAAAGTTGAGTCATTTATTTTAACGGCTTGTATTTAGAACTCGTCAAAAGAAGTTGATATACCTAAAATTACCTATATAAAAGTTGCACAGAAAACATGTAGCAAACAGATATTTTGTCTCACATTTAGAAGAACATCTTCTAATAATTGTGTCAGATTGTGTCCAAGAAAATCTAAGTAAACTTCACCGGTCAGTCGAGGTGGAAAAAAGTAGGGTCCAATAAGTATGCCATTTACTACACCAGCCTAAACAAATAATAAAAATCTATGTTGAGAATGAGTTCTATATAGGGTATGCGGATTGTCGACTGCCCAATATGATTGTTAATTGTTAATCTTGTAAAATCTTCGTTTTTGTCGAACTGTTCTAGAAACCACTGGCAAAATTCAACTCTTCTAAGATGATATTCATTCATGTTTTTACCCTCTGATAATGATAAGGATGGACATATCCTTGTTGTATTGTCTTTCACACTTTACTATGACAAACTTGAACTTCAGCTGGTATGGCTCTAGTACTCATTGATGGGCCGTCTTCGACCATTTATGGAATGTCTTCATCAATTTGTAACATTTCGGATTGAGCAGGTCTTCCAGCGTGATCTCCCTTGTTATTCTTTTAAATATCCTGTGTCACGACATCTAATAAATAAACTAGCAAACATCCGTGGGGCTGGATGATTTCTTGAAGGAAATCTTTCCTCATGCAACCTGCATGCTGCGGCTGCATTTTGTTGGCACTCTCCATATGTTAGTATTATGTCCACTAGTTCATTGTTTTCGTAAATAAACGTTTGCCAAATTTAGATAAACGATAAGAGTAGTAAACGAAAACAGCTAAGACTTTACACGGCAGTTGTCGAGAATATCGAAAAATATATGTAATAACATACTTATTTTTATTTTTATTTTCTTGTATGTCAACTCCTTTTGATGAATCCTACAAGCAGTTAAGATAAATGGCTCAACTTTGAAAACACCCTGTATAATGCTGATGCGGAGCATAGAGATCTTTGTGTAAGTTCGTTTGTTGGTATTGGAGGAGCGCTACTAGGTATATTTGACGAATATCCAAAATTTGTTACACCTACTGTCATCGTTGCATTAGACTGTACTCATGTCCAAATCAAAAAACCTTCACATTTTCGTGACGAATATTTCAAGAGAAAAGGATTTGCGAGTATGAATGTACAAGTACCTTGTGATGCAGAGGAAGTGATTACAAGTGTAGATAGTCAGTGGCCTGAAAGCGTTCCAGAATTTGGAAACAAAGTTCAATATATGAAATTATGGCTAGATTCCGAGGTAATATTTGCCTTCTAGTAGACAGTGGATATGGAATTGCTCCATGGTTGTTGTGTCCATTTAAAAACCGTCAAAACAGAAGAGAGGAACTATTCAATATTCCCCATTCCAAAGGAGTCACAACTGAAAGAGTATTTGGGCAGCTGAATCAGAGATTTCCCATTTTAAATCATAATGCCTTGCAAGCGCAACCGTTAACACCGATATCCAAGTAAATACTTATTATTATGATAAGGAATGAGTAAATACTCATAAGAAAAAAATTAAATGTAAGAGATTTTTCCAGTATTAACTTTTAAGAATAAACTTATTTTTGTGCAAGTGAAAATGAGAAATACCTTGTGCTCGTAAGTATCCACTTATCCTTATAAGATTTTACTTCCTAATCAATTCTTTTTTATTCAATAGGCCCATTGTATCGATGTAACGATTTTCGTGATTTCCAACATACTAAAAAAACATTTCAATCTGTTGATTGGCTAGAATTTTTGCAGCGACCTTTTCGACTAGCTGGGCACAGTTCTTTGCCGCGTAGAAACTTAAAATCAATTTTCATACCCTGTATTCAAAGGCAAACACAAAAGTACATAACTCGTGAACTGCCCTAAAATAAAAACCCTCTCTCATTAGCCGCGTCCACATCCCTCGGAAAACGGCCATAAGTTTCTCCGTAGTGGAAATGTCGTTTTTTCTCGGTCAGATAACAATACATAAATGACCCGGTGATATATTCACATTTGCCAAGATGCGCCTTGTGCGCGGCTCATTTGGCCACAGCTAGCATCTTACGCGGACAGTTGGTCACTAGATGAGCCGAGATTTGACAAATGGCCAACGCTCTCCACCATTCCAAGCACCATTTCCTCACATAAATCTACGACATGCAAATGCACCCTTCACATATTTTACATTCGAACCTTTTTGTCGAATCTGTGAAGATGAATCGTGTGAATCAAAAAAGTTGCTCATTGCGACACTATTCAACAAACTAATATCTAATATACAAACTAAGTCTAAGCCATTTCAGTTTTTATATCCACAAGGCAATTATGTAAAAAACGTTAAAAAACGACGAAATGCTATCTTGCAGACTATACCCCAGTCGTAGTCCATTTACGCACACAAAACACAACATGCCAAGAGCGAGATTGTACAGGTCCGTATTTTCCTCAATGGTCTTGGAATCTAACAAAATAAATGATTATTTTTATAGAAAGAAGTGTACATACTTTTCACAGTTCTTTATTCGCTGGAAGTACTTGAATCATCGTCCGAATGGTTAATATTAATTATTACAGGTTCAGTTTGAATGTCGATCATATTTTCCAGATTCCATACCTTGTTTCGATTGTCTCTCGAACATGACGGATGCAATTTTTCCAATGGTTTGCCGTCACTCTGTTGACAGCTTATAAAACAAATTTTTCACTTCAGAAAATTTTTTATTATTATTTTATTTACTTAGCGCGTCTGCCAACTCTAGGCATGATAATGCAATGAAACAGCAATGAAAGAAATTAAACCAGCACAGAAAAATTAGTGAACATTAAGTAAACAGGTTCATATTTTTCGGATCCTGATATGACAAAAAAGTACGGCTAGGAATGCCTTCAACATTTTATCAGCGTATACTTCCATGACAGAAAATATGTTTTAACAAAATTCAATAAATAATTCCGGGTGTTGCATTTTGTATTTCACTTAGTATAAATTGCCTGACGGGATCAAATAGACCACCACATATATTATTGACCAGATTTAGCACTTTCTGATTCTCTTTAGTTATTATATTTTAAGAAGTTCAAGTGAAGGGTGGAGGGTGACAGGCGATAAGTGGTCTAGAATAGAGACAATGCTACACATATCCGCGGACGGGGATTCATTAGGAGCGCACTCAGCTCCAACTTAGCACCGGTGGGTGGTAATGGTACAGACTACAAGAACACGAGAAGTAAATTCACTCGCGGAAAACCCTTATGTGTTCGGAGTTTTTTAATGATATCGCCGGCCTTTCCAGAAAACGGATGTTTTTTAGCGATGAATTATCTGAGCAAGGCAACCGAAGAAGTCGAATACTTTTTTCTGCTAAAAAATTCTAAAAAAGCTGTTCGTGCGATTACACTGGTTTGAAAGAAAGTTGTTCCATATTATTATACTTTTTCACTGTTATATATTCTATTATATATTATGCAGTATGTGAACTAAGCATGACATGAACAAACTAAGCACTACGATTGATACTAGCTTACCCGAGCTATTCAATGGTGACCTTGGATTTGACCTTGATTATGAGCGCCAAGGTCAAATTTTCTGCCCCGTAAATGGAAAGAGCGAACAATTACACGTTCAACCATGGTATTGACTATTCTTGAATCTCAACCTTAGGAGGTCATGGTCAAGGTCAAACCCAGGTACCCTATATAACTTGAAAACCAGTAATATTATAGGGAAACTATTAAGACATTATGTATGATTTTCCCCGGATATCCAAATTTGACCTTGGATCTGACCTCAACCATAATTACCTTCAAGGTCATGTTGAGGTCAAGTCGGTTTACCTGGGGATCATACAGCTTTCTGAATGATCAAAAAACTAAGTTGAACTTGTGTTTCACTTTGATGGTCAAGTTGAAAAAATGGTCAAGGGCATATTCGAACATGAAATTATCCCTTTTTGCATTGCCAAGGACAAAAGTATAGGGTCCCATTAAAAGAGAGTTGACCTTCAAATTACCTTGAAAGTCATTGCTAAGGTCAGAACCAAAGTCATCGCTGGATATTCGGGGAAAATCTAGAAAATGGTGTCATGTGCTATTCCTTATGTGACCGCTATATTTCAAGTTACATCACCATGCCTGGGTTTGTCTTTGACCATAGTATCCTAAGGTCCAAGTACAAGAATGGTCAAGACGTTCTCCTGTTTCAGTTTAAGAGGTCGAAAATGGGGGTTCCATTTAAAAAATCGACTAGACCATATGATTTCGAAGGTCATAGTCAAGGTCAAATTCAAGGTGGGTCTTCATTTTTCCTGCGACTATTAGTTCACAAATTATACTTCCGGAACATTTCAGATACCCTGTATATTGAAACATGTAATTTGTTCGGCGTACAGCAACACTGTCAGAATAAAGTCGTCGCAATGCCTGCACAACAGAACTGTGCGCAGGGGACGGATGCTACCGCTGCATGATAGGGTCTGACAAAGATAGAATATGCCACGTACGTCGAGAGATCACTCGTTTCCCACTCATTTCCCAAGTTCCTAGTTTATCCAGCGTCACGGGACTCTCAAAGTATCAATATAATAGGATAAATTATTAATATAAAAATCATACATCAACAATAATTATATTTTCAGTTATAAAATAGAATCTGCACTTACTTGTAGTAATCAATACTTGAGCGGTAAATAATGGCGATTCCTTAGGTTAGTAGGGAAAAACGATGTTTATTATGCACGCAATTGCCCAAAAATACCCCATAACACCTAGTAGGAATATCAGTGAGTTTTTGGGTGCTACAGGGAATTAGGGTAATTGCTGAGGTATTGTGGTGTATGACGAGAAATTATTGGGAAGGGTTGTCCGTTATTGTACAGGCTAGTGGCAGCGGATGAACTCTCGGGTGGCGGCACCCGAGGAGTGAGCTTACTTCTAGTATACAGTAGACCTTGGTAAAATCGCTATATCGCAATAATTCCATCAGCGATGAGCAGCGCTCTTCTGACTTCGTTAGGGTTTTAATTGCGTCACCCGTACGCGCATTTGGCACGCTTAATTAAAATATTCCATCTATTCAACAGTCCCAAATGGACACATCAACGCACCACCACTGATAAGACTATATTTTAGGCTGGCAGAAATGTGCAATAAGCCAGAATTCACTACTGGTTTATGCTAGGAACCTCTTGATGGAGTTCACTAAAAATGCGCAAGAGAGGAAATTATATTTTTGGAGCTCAGTCGTTAAACGAGGTGGGATATCAGCTTGCATCATTTTGGAATATTTCGTAGCGGGTTGGCACCGCGTTTTCATCGAAAAAGTTCACGCTCGCAAAATACTACTTATTTTGGGAAAAACGTTTTTTGCACACATTCACATTTGTATCCTATATACAGTTAGTATCCTATATAATGACAGTAAAGTGTAATTGTAACATACAGGGTGTTCATTTGAAAACTTCCCACCACGGATTTATCGAAAACCACTGATTAAAAAATACGCCGAGACTCGTCAAAAGATTTATCAAGAGGGGCAACTTTTCAACCAAAAAGTACTTCACCCCCTTTCACCCTCTGCCCCCAGGGTCATCCCCTTAAAAATTTTGAATCACAAGGCTATCAAGTGATAGCTTACTTGAAATTTCTGTCGAAGTCCTTTATTTTGCCGCTTGATTGTTTGACATCGGTCGGTTCGTTTTCAAGAAAATTAGAAAAATCTTTAGTTATCTTAATTTGTTCAGATGGGAAATGAAAGCACACGAAAATATCACTTTTGATTTCAATAAGTGTTCAAAACGTTGCCCGTTATTAGCCAAACAATGATATAGGCGATGTTCATATTCCTGACGGATATTTTCAAAAACGTTGTGGGATATCATGGAAGCTTTCGATGATGCGTTGACGAAGTTCATCCAAACTTTCAGGCTGGAGAGTAAACACAATAGATTTCAAATAGCCGCATAGAAAAAAGTCTAATGGCGTCAAATCAGGAGATCTAGCAGGCCATTCTATAGGCCCTCTTCGCCCTATCCATTTATCTGGAAACTCGTCGTCTAGCCATTGTTGCACCGAAAGAACATAGTGAGGAGGAACGCCGTCTTGCTGGAAATATATTTCAGCCCCATCAAGTATAGGGTTTCCATCTTCTTCGATTTGGTTTCAGTGATAAACGTATTAATGGTATTTTCCAAGATATCCAAATAAATGTCTCCATTCAAATTTCCATTAATAGAAAATGGCCCAATCTTTACTCCTTAAATTGCCTGCACATACATTAATTTTTTGGGGTACTCTGGTATGCCCTGCAAAAGCACGAGGATTTTCGTTGCTCCCCCTACCTGCAGTTATGGTTATTAACAAATCCATTTAAACAAAATGTGCATTCATCACCGAAGCAAATATTGTTTACATGAATGGTATTATCATTAATCGCTGCAGTCATTTGTTCACAAAACTCAACTCTATCAAAATCGTCTTTGGTTAACTCTTGCAATATTTTCATTTCGAATGGATGAAATACCATTCGCAGCAACAAAATGACCCAAAGCTTAAACTTGAGCGGCTTCATCGGAAACTCTCCGATTTTTATTTGAAACTGATCCAGTTTGAGTAAATTTAGTAACGAGATCCAAAACATACCTATGGGAAGTTCTTCCCGGATGTCTAGTTTTAAACGTGGCGGCAGTTTGCCGAGCACATTGATTTTGGGTACCATAAATTAAAATCATTTCCACTCTTTTGGATAGTGTGTAAACCATTTTGGGAATAAAATCTGAATCAATAAATTAATTTTCACTATCTCAAGATTATCACAATGGTAACTGACAGTAAATTAAATTCTTCCTTTCCCTTAACAACAATTAACTAAACAGGTATAACAATAAGTACACTTCGCCCAGGATATCTGTCTTGATGAAAAGAATGGGGAAAACAATTTGGTTCTTTCCACGTCTAATCTTCCGAATTGCTGTTTATGTTGGCAGTTTCCGTTTTAAATGATAAACGAATTGTAGATTTGGCAAACCCTAACGGACAACATTTTGAACACTTATTGAAATAAAAAGTGATATTTTTGTGTGTCTTTGTTTTCTATCTGGACAAATTAAGATGAATGAAGATTTTCCTAAGTTTCTCGAAAACGAGTCGACTGATTTCAAAAGATCAAACGTCAAAATAAAGGACTTCCGCTTTTACTTGACACCCCTTGCCATCAAACATTTTTAAGGGAATGATCCTGGGGGTCCGAGTGTGAAATGGGGTGAAGTAGTTTTTGGTTAAAAAGCTGTCCCCCTTGACAAATCTTTTGACTTGTCTCTCGCCGTGTTTCCTTAAAATCTGTGGTTTTCGATAAATCCGTGGTTGGGAAGTTTTCACATAAACACCCTGTATATGGTTATTTATTCCGGCCATCGTAGGAAAAATGATGCAGCAATCGGCTTGCTGTGAATTAAATGCAATAATTAATCCCTTTAAACTAAATTAATGATTGCATGTGGAAATGGATATACGCGCACATATAGGATGGTCTGTAAGGAATGCTTCAAAGCAATTGTCGAAATCTTTATATATCCATGGCTAAGCTTGTATGTGATATCTACATAAAATGTGGGAACCTAGGGATTCTAGGAATGGGAAACATGATGCTATTCGATTCTCTAACATAGTATTCAGATGATGTTAATAACAGCTGAGGATTGCAATTTCGCAGATCATTCAATCCCGCGAGATTTTGACCATTTCTTTGTGGCCTCACAACTGTACAGCCATTCGCTATATTTTTCAGAAGCTTGGCACGCCTACTCAGCTTATACAGTGGAACATATTATGTTACGAACATGATACATGTCTGGGCTAGTTGAAATTTGACGAAACCGTTTTCCCAAAAAAACTAAATCCTTTATATTGGTATTTCTTTTAACACAATTGAAGACACAAGTGAATAAAGCTATTATGTACGATTTTTTTTAATTGCTTTTTTGCTTTAAACTAACCTTAAGGAGTTATTCTTTCACCCTGTGATTACTTTGTTGCAAAAACAAGATAATAACAAACTAATTTAAGTAATTTTTTTAAATTTCAATAGTGTAAAAAGTCTCAATCAAAAATGTTTGACGTTACAGCACACTTATGATCGTTCATTTCAATCATTTCAATTTCTAGGGTTGAACATCTGTGAAAATTTTTTGAGTCTCTACTTTGTTATGTGAAGTGTGTATGTGCGTGAATTATTGAATAGTTCAGCTGTTTTCGAACCTGTAACGTAGATTCAGTTTTGCACATGTATTTTTATACTTAGCTGAGCAAAAAACACATTCTTCATTTGTTTTCCCAACAGATAGTCCAGGTATATTAGGTCCATGCAATTGTCATGGCACCTGATATAGATGTCTGTAACTTCTGCGAGGATAATTTCATTGTTAAAACCAAACCTGTCAAATGCAGTTTATTTAGCGGTAAATTCCACTGCCATTGTGTTTCCTTCAAAGATGCTTGGCTTAAAATATTTTCAGATTGTGATAACATCCACTGGGTATGCAGCGATTGCAAAATTGTAATGCAATCAAAAGCGTCTCTTACTAGAATCAGTATTGAATCTATGCAGAGGGAAATTGATCAATTGTAGTGAAGAGAACTAAAGTAATTTCTTCGACTCTGCTGATTAAGGCTGATAACGAGGCAGATGTGAACTCAATTCTCAGTGAAGTAAAGTCTTCTGTTAATCCAGCGAGCCTTAATGTTTGCATCAATAATACTCGAAAAATTCGTAATGGTATTGCTGTGGACTGCAAAGATGACAGTTCCCTGAGCACACTGAAAGATAACCTTTGCAATAAATTGGGTTCTAAATATTCAATATCTGAAGCTAAGAAGCTGAATCCACGCCTGCTTATAAGAAACGTTAATTTGGATGGTCTTGACAATCCTGATGATTTGATTTCGAACATAGCTTCTCTCAACAACATTGATGGATCTCTACTTAAGTTTGTCACTAAGCTCAAATCCTCCCGCGGAATCAACATCGTAATTGAAGTCACTCCTACTCTAAGATCGGAATTATTAAAGACAGGGTTTTTATATATTGGTTGGAAAAAGTCACCTATATCTGATCACTTTCGCATATTAAAGTGTTTCAAGTGCTGTTCGTTTGGTCATTCTGAAGCATCCTGTAAAGCTGATCTGTCCTGCCCAAGGTGTACGCGAAATCATAAAATCAAGGAGTGTAACTCGAGCGCCCTACAATGCGTAAATTGCCTGAACTATAACAAAGTATACAAGAAGATTCTACCAGTTGATCATTCGGCTAATTTTCCAAACTGTCCTGTGTTTCTCAATTATGTTCAAGCTCTAAAAGAAAGGGTGGATTATGGCTAACACTATAAAAAGTGTCTTGAAACTATGTCACTTAAATGTGCGTTCTCTAACAGCTCACTTTAATGATTTTGCCTCTCTTGTTCAATATAAGTTTGATGTTGTAGCAGTCACTGAAACATGGCTGCATTCCAGTATTGACAGCACTGTAGTCAATATACCTGGGTATAATTTCTTCCGTAAGAACCGTGGAGCAGAGGGGGTGGCATCGGTCTCTATGTTAAATTAGATATTAGCACTAATGTTATCCCAGTTGAGCTCGATGACTTTATAAATCCTCTTGAAATGTTATGCTATAAATTTAAACTGCACGGGTCCAGTATGTTAATTGTTGTTATATATAGGCCACCACATTGCTCTATACATCAAGCCATCCAGTGTTTAGAAAATCTTATCTCATTTTTCACTCCCCAATGTGACAACATTATAGTCTTGGGCGATATTAATGTCGACTTGCTTGATCATAACAACATCCTCAGCAGCTGCTTTGATTCATTCAATTTCATTCAAGTCATTGATGAGCCTACACGTGTTACAGCCTTCAGTTCCACATAACTTGATCCAATATTTGTTAGTGACAATACTATAGTCAAAAAGTCAGGGACACTCAATGCAGACTCTATTAGTGATCATCGGCTCACATACTGTGATATTTCCGTTTGTTATAAAAAAATAGAGCCTAAATTTGTAACATATAGAAATCTTAATAGCATTGATATTCAAAGTTTTAAGACGCAGATTGCATCAATGCAGCTTAATGACATTTATTTCGTGAATGATGTGGATATTAAAGTCTCTATTTTTACTGGCCGTCTTCTTTATCTATTCGATCTCTACGCTCCGCTACGCACAGTACCTGTCACAAAACCTGCTGCGCCCTGGCTCACTCCTAACTTGAAAATGATTTTTCAACTCAGAGATGAGTCATTCGCTGTCTATCAGCATAACAGATCTGATCAGAATTGGGCCAGCTACAAAGATTTGAGAAATTATGCCCTTGCATCGCTTAGAAGAGAGAAAAAAGCATATATGTCACGTTTCCGGAATCTTAACTCTAGTCAAGCTTGGAAACACCTGAGGAGGATGAATGTGGTAGCCCAGAAACACGTTGCGATACCTCCCAGTCTCCTTGAGCCTAACATTTTAAATAATTATTTTCTTTCAATTTTCCAGACAGCTGCAGCTGATCCAAATTTGATCGATAGTGTCTCTAACTCTTATAGCGATAGACGCCATACACCGGATGCACCTCTGTTTGCTTTTAAACTCCTTACTCAGCAAGACATCGTCAATATAATCTCTCACATTAAGTCTACGGCATGTGGCTCTGATGGTCTAACTTTAAATATGGTTTGCTTATGTTTGCCTGATACCATAGACCATATAACTCACATTATTAATGTCTGTCTCGAAACAGGTTACTCTCCTGCCAGTTGGAAAAATGGTATTATTATTCCAATAGCTAAAACTAATCATCCAGAACAATATTCGGATCTCAGGCCAATTACCTTATTATGCTTTCTATCAAAAATACTCGAAAGAGCTGTCTACTTACAACTAGTGGAGTTTTTCGAACAAAATCACTTATTTCCTCTACATCAGTCAGGTTTCAGAGCTGGTTACAGCACTACTTCATCTTTATTACATCTTACTGATTCCATCATTCACAATTTAGACAATCACATCAACACCGTCTTGGTACTGTTAGATTTCTCGAAAGCTTTTGATATGATCAATCACCAGATACTCATTATGGAATGTCAGATATAGTTCTAAGGTTCTTTGAATCATACTTGCTAAATCGTCAACAAACAGTGAAAACTGATCAGGGAATTTCCTCCTCTGAGCCAGTTCCTTCAGGAGTTCCTCAGGGCTCAGTATTAGGTCCCTTACTATATCTGATTTATACGATCGATCTGCAAGACTGTTTAGTCCACTGTAGTATGCAAACTTATGCAGATGATACTCAGTTAGTGTTTGGTTTCGATCCATCAAAGGTTGATGAAGTTTCTTTTAAAGTTAATTTAGATTTGGCTAACATCGGTGATTACTGTAACAAACACTGCTTGAAGATCAATTCCAATAAAACTACTGCAATGTTGTACTGTTCGAAGAACTCCTACTGTGAAATGAAGCAGAGGATTTGTGTTTTTTTTTGATGAGACACTCATCCCTTTTGTGGATTACGCCAAGAATCTCGGTGTTACCCTTGATTTAAATATGAGATTCGATCGGCATGTCTCTTTCTTATCTAGAGTAACGTATTTGCGTTTGAAACTCCTCTATTCCAATCGACACATCTTGAATTTTAAAACTCGAAAAAAGCTCGCTGAAAGTCTTGTGTTGTCTGTCATTTCTTACTCTCTTGTTCTGTATTACCCATGTTTAGACTACGTCCACAAAAGGAAACTTCAGAAAATTCAGAACAGCTGTTGTAGGTTTATTTTTGGATTGCGCAAGTTTAGTCGCGTCTCAGATAAAATCAAAGAACTCAACTGGTTGCGAATTGATAAGTTATTTTTATATCTTTTGACCGCCTTCACGCATAAAGTTCTACTATCTAACAGACCAGCTTACCTCGCTAGCAAATTAGTTCACCGAGGTAGTTTTGTTACCAGACCTCTTAGATTTAATGCTAATTTTAACATGCCTCCTCACAATACCTCGGTCTTTGAAAGAAGTTACACCTATAATGCTGTCAAGCATTACAATGCAGTCAACAGTAGCTATCGATCCAAACAGGTTGTTTCTTTTAAGAAATTAATGAAAAGTCAGCTGCTGGAGTCCATTTAGTTCAGTTTTTCTTGTGTTCATGTGATTTTTTTTTTTTATTTTTTTTTGTTTGACTATTTTTTACTATTTTTGTTTCAAATTTAAAACTCTCGCAATACTATCTGCATTTGTCTTGTGCAATCAATGTTGTCATTCTTATGAATTGTATATTTTTTTTTTGTATGTTATTATTTTGCTTATGTGTTTAAGTCTTATTTTTTCCTGTTGTGGGGTTGAGTGTAAGAGTAGCCGTCTGGCTAAACTTCGCCTCACTGCAGTTAATAAAGGCATTATTATTATTATTATTTATTATTGTCTCCACACAATGATTTTGTTACATGACACCTTTATCCACTTGTGTCTTCAATTATTACACAACCAGAACATAACAGGCAGCGTAAATGGCGATATTGACTCAGTAATATTGGTCTAAAATTGAAATAAGCTCAAAGTACTCTCCGTAATCGTATAAAGCAAACCTTGAACCTTAATTTAATCACTCTTAGTGGTTTCAGACCTTGAATGGCTAATAGTTGTAACACAGCCAATTTTAGAGTAACTTCAGTAAGTTACTGATGATCTTTTTAGATCAGAGTAATCTAAAATACCAAGAATCCGTTCAGGTATCAAAATCATTTAGTAGGGGAATATTTCTGGAATGCGTTGTCCCACATGGCACCGCCTAGGGCCCTCACCCTCTACTGTTTAATATATATTTGAACGATAATATTTCGTAAGTGGATTAAGTTGGCAGATGATACTACATTATTATGAAGTGTGATCATTGGTTTCCTCTGAAAAACATAATTGAAAACGATTTCATCATAATTGTACAGTGGTTCAAGAACAGAAAAAAGCATAAGTCGTTCAAAATCACATTTTTTACCATTTGTATCTCACGCTAGGCATGTACTAAGTTATACAGATATACATATCTTCTACCGTAGACAATCAGAAACACCAAATTAATGGAGCACGAAACATAAAATATCTCGGATTATTCCTAGATTCTCACTTACGTTGAGACATTCATATTTCTTATATCTTAAAAAAAGTCGATACGTGTTATATACAATCAAATATCTCACAAGTATTTTGACAGAAAAGTACCTTCGTAGATTATACCATATGTTAAGTTAATCGAACCACATCTAACCTATGGTATATTATATATAATATTATAGAGAAAAGGATCATGCGGAAAAAGATATACAACAAATAGAAAAACTAATACGTATTTCTGCTTGTTGGCTTCATTAGGCCCGAAATGAATGCACATATGCAACTACAAAGGTTTTGCGGAATCTGCCCATTATTTTTTCTTTTCTGTTATATACCTTTCTCCGCATGATCCTTTTCTGTTTGTAGATCCTTTGGGCTTAAAGTACTACGGTAAGTGGCTATAACTAGCCGCGTGGTTGTGGTTAGATGGCGCCTTAAACATTCGAGGTCTTCTTCAACATTTTACATGAAAATATCTTTTCTCCCTCCCGTTTTCTCAAGTGTAGGTTTTTTCTGGATCAACCAATTTTGTCAAGTGGTATTTCTTAATTTACAATAAAAAGGAAATTAAAAAGTTCTCCAAAATAATTTTAGAAAGTTCTCTATTACATCTTGGACTTGGATAAGCGCTTCTCTTAAGTATCGCACACACTATTTTTAAATATGCAACAAATGAAGGAAAAACCAATTCACTTAATTACTTGCATGTTAATGGTACCTACTTCACACATCACTTCCAATTTGAAGTTATTCCAATGTGAAATAGAAAAGTTTTAGAAACTGTTATACTATTACAAATAAAAAAGACGCTTATTATTATTATTATTATTATTATTATTATTGATTAATCAATAACGCTTTTCTCAATCCGTTTGTGGTTTTCTAGTAAAACAGCCACGTTTTTCATCGATCTTCCAAAAGGATCCTCATGAATCCAGTTTTTGATCACACTACCTTGTGTTCTCATCCACATCTTATAGAATCCAAAAAAAAATGTTCAATTTGTTTTTGGCTCCTGATGATGGCAGCATAGTCTTTCGAAAGCTTGAGTTGTAAGTTACATAATTTGTTGGAAAACAAAAATATTATTATTATTATTTATACATAAAGGAACTTTATACGGAATGAAAAACCATGTCACTGCTTGATTCGTGTTAAGTGGCACTCAACAAAGGTCATTATGAGTTACATTGCAGTATTAAGACTTATTTGTCTCAATACCACTATTTTCCATAGTCTAATTTAGGACCGCTTTTTGGTGCATTTAATACAGACCACCATGTATAGAGGGCCGAGGATGCAGGGGGATGTTGTTAAGGGAAAGGGGTACGGTGATGGTATGCAATCCCACGATTGGTACTGTGAGTGATAAGCGTGTCTGGGTTTGTACGATTAATTATTGATTACTGTACGTGTGATGTCCACTAGAGGAGAATGTGTCGCTCCGACATTGCTGAATTGATTAATGTTTACAGCGAAGCTGAAAGCTAATGACATACCCCCCACAACCATCTATTCGCTCCACTAAAAATTCTATTCCCTCCATTGGTTTAGCTGCCTATTATGGGAACCTCACGCGGTTCTGAGCATCACACTTGCAAAACTATTTATACATATCTAATTTTGTAAAGGATAATGCTCTGGCTCTGCATTTTCTAGAACCTCCATTGCCAAGTGTAAGTAGTAGCTTAGGGTTCTAGTGGAGTGCACGCACAGCTCGCGTCATGTGTTGTATGTCACCAATTAAAATAATAATAATAATAATAATAAAGTGTCTTTATTGGCAACCTTCCATATTATGGCGAAGTTTAGCTTGATTGCTACTCTTCCACTTAACCATAATATGGACAAAACATCAAAAATTTATACAAGGAACATAATACATAGAATATAAACAATTACAGAACAATGACGAGATTATACCATTTGCTAGCTAAGCATGCCAGAAAGCAAATAATGACATGAACATTAGAAGTCAACCAAATTGAAAATATTCATTTAACAAAATCCCAAAAATAAAAATAAAATAAATTAACAACTCAAACATTGAAAGATGATTGTATCTCTAATAGCTGTTTTCTAACTGATTTTTTAAAAGAGAGTAAACTTTCTTGTTTGTTAGCCGCACTGAATTGTAAAGCCGAACAGCATTATACGTGAAAGACCTCTGATATAATGAGGTGTAGTGAAGAGGAATATTGAACTGTTCATCATGACGTAACCTTCTTGAAATTAAATTCCTACGCGGAACTAACTTATTTGCAAGGTAAATAGGTCTCTTGGTAACGACTGTTTTATGTACAAAAACCAACATATGAAACTTGAAAAGATTATTGAGCTTCAGCCACCCCAGCTCACAGATCTTGGATGTAACATGGCTGTACCTACGAAGGCCGAAAACAAAACGACAACAATTTTGAATTTTCTGCAATCTGGTTTTTGTTATGGAGTCAAGACAAGGATAAAACAGTATAAAACAGTAAAGCAGCTTAGACATAACTAAACTTCCCACCAATTTCTAGTCTTGAAATTGAGAATAGAACGATTGGAGTATAGGAGTCTTAGGCTTGCATATGTAGCTTTAGATATATTACTGACGTGGTGATGAAATCTAAGATTTACGTCTAAAGTAACACCTAGACTTTTTGCATGCGTGACGAGTGGAATATGGACATTATTTACCCTCAAATCAATCATCCTTTCAAAATGCTCATAGTTGGTTTTGGGACAGAACAACACTGCAAAACTCTTGGTAGGATTGAGCTTCAAACAGTTAGCCTTGCAATAGTCAGTTATATTTACCAGATCTAAATTTATTTTATACGAAGCTTGATCCACATTAGTAGAGTCAAAAGTGAAGGTCAATTGTGTATCGTCTGCGTAAGTATGAATACTACAAAACTGTAATACAGTATGCAAGTCAAAAGTATAAACTAAATATAGTAAAGGACCAAGCACGGAACCCTGAGGAACACCAGAAGCAACATCGGCACTAAGAGAAACTCCTTGGCTTGTTCTTATTCGTTGCTTGCGATTATTTAAGTATGATTTAAAAAAGCAAAGAGGAACGTCAGATAGTCCGTAGTATTTTAATTTGGATAGAAGCATTTCGTGGTTAACCGTATCAAATGCCTTTGAGAAATCTAACAACATCAGCACACTGTAAATATGATTGTCTAAGTTAGAGATAATCTCATCAGTTACGTGTAATAATGCAGATGTTGTGCTGTGTCCACTACGGAAACCAGACTGACAATTTGGAAATATATTGTACTCTTCAAAATATTTTACCAACTGCATATAAACAATTTTTTCCAATATCTTTGACAAGGCACACAATATACTAATGGGTCTCAAATCCGAATATTCTGTAGGATTATTATTCTTAGCCAGAGGAGTTATAACAGCCTCCTTCCACAAACTTGGAAATACTCCTTTTTCTAAACAAAAATTGACGATATGCGATAGATGAGGTAACACTTCAGGAATACACAAATTATCATTCCTATGTTAATTCCATCACAACCAGTTGCTTGAGATTTGATGGAAATTATAATATCTAAAACATCTTCTGGGGTAACTAAATGAAAGTCAAAGAGCGGAATGTCTGAATTAAAAGAACTTGAAATATATTCATCTACCGTACGATTTATAAGACGGGAATTAACATTATGCGATACAAAATTTGATAAAAAGTAATTGTTAACTTCGTCAGGATTGAGCAAGTGTGTGGGAATTTCTGTCTTATTTTTTGGTAAGCTCCAAAATTTCTTAAGTGGTTCCAAAATTTTTTAGGGTTTGACTTTTCGATATGAGCTAAATATGCTTTTTTTCTCTTTTAAGTGTAGCAAGTGCGTGATTACGCAAAATTCTGTAGTTGATCCAATTTTCTTCAGTTGAATCATGTCGAAATTTGAGTAAAGCATCATCTCTTTCCTTGAAAATACGTTTCAAGGTTGGGGTTAACCAAGGCGATGCATTTTTCGTTATACGTGCTTTACGAATAGGTGCATGTGTATCGAAAAGAGCAATTAAAGTTTCAGTGAAAAATAAAACCTTTTGATCGATATCATTAATATAAAAAATTTCATCCAATACATTAAGTCTTAAGTGTGCTTTGAACAAGACCATATCAATATTTTTCAGGTATGCGAATCGTCGTTAGAAGAAGCTTCACACAGTGCTGCAATTTTCATTTTAATGATAATGATGCGTTTTGGAATAAGGAGCTGGAATGGAAAACGGAAGAGAGCAGAAAAAATGAGTAGTTCTGCAAAAAAGTCAAAAACTATAATAGTCTAATCGTATTAGACGAAAATACCCCTGGTTTGCCAAATAATTGTATAGTCTGGTTTTATTGATGCAAGTTGTTCAACGGGGTATTTAAAACATGGATGCATAAAATAGATACACCAATTTTTGTGGGAAAACTTTTCATTCGACAAAAAAGAATAAAAAAACGTGTTTTTTGGGATTCATTCGGAAGTGTTGGTAGGAACGAAAAAACTCTTCATATAAAATTTTTAGGTATTTCTGAGACCTACAGAATGAGGCCACACGTAAAAAGATCTCGCTAATAGTAAAACAGTTATGGCCGAAAACCGAGGCAAAATGCAGATTTCGGCACATCTGAAGGCTTCTGACTTCTAAATAACAACAAAATTGGAGTCGATTGGTCAAGTGGTTTTTAATAATTTCTAATTGTTTATTCCAAAACACCTGTCTTCCGCTCATCGCTACTAGCTTATTGAGCAATATACAGGGTTCGTTCAGAGCATTTATTTTTTTAGTTTCCAATTGGAAACAAATCCTTGCACATGAAATTTCAATTCGTAATCGTTAAAACAAGCAAACAGGCAGCGCCAAAAAGACATTTTCATTTTTGGTCGAAACGAAGTGAATTGGGAATGTCCATGTCATACCGGCAAAGAAGAATGATTGTCCAAAATAACAATTTTGAGATGAGAATTTATACAGGGTGACTTTGAAGTTGAGTCATTAATTTTCAGATAATGATTGTAGAAGGAAGATAAACCAAAATATGTGTGTAAAAATAAAAAAAAATAAAAAAAAAATGTTACCTTGTTTTATAAAGTATCCTCCCGACAAGTATTTCAGTGCGGACCTGTATTTGATCGCGCGGTCTTGGAGCACCGGCATGCCCTCCCCTGTGAGGTCTTAAGTCACCTGATTCACGAGCCCTTTGTACTACATTAACAAAGGCACGAGGGGTTGGTTGCACTCGATTGGGAAACCGATCCGCATAAATCCGTGATGCCGCGTAAATAAGAATCATGTCCACAAGTTCAGCATTTTCGTAAACATGTGCCATTTTTGATTTCGTTTGAGCCACGCAACAGACACCACTATTCACTCACGCGTTACCGACTGACACTGACTGTATACAACTGAATAAAATAATTGTAAAAACATCGTTCCAAATTCTTTCGCTTTTTTGTTTCCGATGCGATGAACCGATAAGGCGGATTATATCCGTTGTTGCCAAACACGAGCACATAATATTATTATTGAGACAGGGCGGTACTCAAAGTTCCAAAGGGCTATAACTTTGTTACTTAAATTTTACCAGAAAAATGGTGAAGGAAAAAACATTTCTTTTGATCAGATCTACTCACTGTTAAAATAAATGACTCAACTTCGAAGTCACCCTGTATAAAGTTTGCGGTATAATAATTTGAAGTTGAATTTGTTTTCTGATTCAGATAACGATGAAAATAATCAGAGTATTATTAACAAATCAACAAAGGAAATAAGGAAAACAGGTAGAACCCAAGAAATAATGAAAAAGTTGCGACTTTCTTCTCATGAACAAGGGGCACTGTGTAATTATTGTTCAAGGTTCAAAAGTGTTCAAAACATAAATGGAAATAATCAAAGAACAGCAGGAAGTTTGAAGATGTGACTAAGTTTCATGCAGCTGCATACTGCTACAAAGTGAGAGTAAAAGATGAAGATATCAACAATAATGTTAGAAAAGATGTGCCTGGATGTTACGCATTCATTGCACTTCATGGAATTATTAGAGAAAAGGTAGAATATCTACAAAAAAGTATATAAAAAAAGAAAGATCCAGTAGATCAAAGAGAAAAGAATGGAAATCGTAAAAAAATGCATCAGAGATTAAGTAAAAAGATCTTAATCATATTAACACATTTCAATGAAGACTGAGTCATTACAGTTTAGAAGCCAATAGGAAACTAAAATATGATTCAAAAACCAAAGATTCTGATAACTGAATTGGACATTCCTTGTTTTTTTTTTACTTGCTTTAAAACGTTTCATTTTGTTTCTGTTCAATTTAAATATGTTTAATAATTAAAAGGTCCAATGTCAAAAACAGAATTGAGCCGTATTCATAAAACAAAGCATACCCTTGTACTTGAAAATTTTGAAGGAAATTCTCCAGATGGTTTTTATAATAATTTAAAGTAAATGCTTTTGCCTTTTTGAGTATAAGCATATCGTTCAAAGCAGTGACATAAGTAAAAGGATATTCATAATCTTCACCTTATACTTGGCATAAGAAGCATATCCTTCAAAAATTCTGAGTGTGGCCAATAGCAGACTCAACTTCGTAACGAGAGGTGGTCAAACGATAATGGCGGAAATTGTGGATATTAGGGATGTTAAACGTTAACGTACAAAACTCGTTTACCTTCACTTGGTCGTGACTTATAATAGGTATATCGGTTCGACGAAGCAAATGTACAATGGCTTGAGGACAGATTCTTAGTTGAGAATGAGAAAACTCGAGGAGGAGCACTTTCATGTATTCATAAAATGAGGATATGTCTACGTTATCTCCGTGACCCTAGATATCAACAAGGTATTGATCAGGAACTTGGTGTTAGTCAAGCAAGGGTATCTCAGACTGTGGATAGAGTTGTGAACAGCATAGTTGCACAGTCGAACGAATGGATCAAGTTTCCAACTACCAACCATGAACCGATGGAGGCCAAGTGGATATCGCAGAGCATGTCTAAAAATTTCCGACAGCAATTGGTGTAATTGATTGTACACATATAGGAATCCTAAAACCAAATCGCCATAGAGATGAGTATACCAACCGAAAAGGGAAACCTACTTTAAATGTGCAAGCCACTTGTGATGCCAGAGAGATGATCACAAGTGTTGATGTCAGTTGGCCTGGATCAGTGCATGATTCCAGAATATGGAGAAATTCACAGACTAGATCACAACTAATAAATAAAGCAAATGTTGTACTACTTGGCGATGAGGGTTATGGTATTGAGCCATACCTTATGACTCCCTTCAGAAATCCTACTCCAGGTGCAGACATAAATTATAATAAGCTTTCAAAACAAGAAAGAGTTATAATTGAACGCTGTTTCGGCCAACTGAAATGCCAGTTTCCTATCCTACAGTATGTTTGGCGCGTAAAGTTGGAAAATGTGCCGGAAATAATTATTGCTTGTATCGTACTCCATAATGTTGCGAAGAGCTTGGGCGATCCTGACTTTGAGTTACTTGAACAAGACCCAGAGCTGTTTTTCCTTCAATCTTGATTTCATGTTGTTGATTTCTTCTAACAAGCCTTTAGTGTCTAATGGTTTTCAACATCTTCTTCAAGGCACCGTACTTTCTCATTTTTATTTTTGGAACTTGTGACTTTTGCAAAATAATGGGACTAATGGCAATTTCACCTGCGATGAACTGCAGGTCGTTGCCATTATTTTCTATAGTTCCTCATCACTTGAGGATGACATGCTTATTAATCTGATAACAAATTGTATCCAGTAAAAATACGGAACGGTCTGTGTAAGCTCTGGAGTACAACTGTCAGTGATGCTGAGTGAACGAACTCCCACGTCAACTAAAAGCTGGAACAAGTCAGGACATGTCGCTCAAGATATAAATACCAGTTAACCTTTTACTTCCTCTTGGAGGATATACTCGCGAGTATAAGGTAATCATTATGAATATGAAAACAAGGATATGCTTATACTTCTAACTTTTTCTCCGAAGCAAGACCTTATACTTTTACCTTATGCTTCCGAGGATATGCTTGTCTTTGATGAATACGGCTCATTATATTAGATATAAAACATTTAATTAGTTCTTAGTAAATTACTGCTTACTTTGATCTCAATAAAAATAACATACTTTCAAATTTTCAATCATTGTTCTCTTATTGACTGATTCCTCCTGGCTTTTTAGCTAAGAGACTGATGGTTTTAGTCTTTAAACAAAAGGTTGCATTTTCTATAAACCTGGAATCGCTTTAGCCACATAGAAAAAGGGGTCTATAGAATGTCATTACTCTTAGTAACTGAAGGTTTCAGCTTTATAGACAAAAATACTTCGATTTCTTGGAAAAGGCTGGTTTATCCAGCGGTATAGAAAAAAGGGAAATTCCTTTTTAGGTCTTCTTAGCTACGGTTTCTTAGGTACGAAGCTAATTCTTCAAGAAGCTAGGACATATATTGGCAATTAAGGCAGCGTTAGCTAACTTGTTTAAAATCGAACAACAACATTTGCACCATTCATAAGCAACAGGTGTCAAGGCAGTATTTGAAATTTTTCACTGTAATTTCTCTTTTTTACTTAACTTTCACAATATTGTAATTTCGAATGCAATTGTTTTTTAAATAGAAACTTTCAGAGCACCCTGTATAGCAAAATAAATATCTTCCGATTCTTCTGCCATAATGACGATCTTCTCATTTATCACAATTTTGTGTCATCACCCGTTGTAATTGGTATGTCACAAGGTATACTATTGTGCTCAGTATCAATTTATGTCTGTAGCTGAGCTTTTCATCCCTTTTTAGCTTTTCAGTTATAAAGGACTGCTACTCCGCGCACAAAAAAGAGTAATCTGGGTTCAAGAACAACTATCTTCAATTGAGAACCGTGACTTCGGTATGTTTCGAAGACATTATATCGTTGAATTAAGGACAATTTCTCAATTGTAAGTGCTACGTTTCTTTAAAACAATGAAATTGTCTCATTTGAAGTATATTTGATCTCGAATCACCATCATAATTTCATAGAAACTCATGCTCTTGAATCAATAGCACTCTATTTGGGTGCGTCTATCCTGTTCTGTTCATCCACATTATAGAGGAAAGGGGAAAAAGTCAAATATACTTAATTTTTCACTAACTTAACACTAATATTGTTATTAAGAAAGCAGTTGTTTTTGAAATAGAAAGTCCCAACGTTCATACTGTCTTGTATAGCAGGAAAAATATCTTCCGATTCTTCTGCCGTTATCTCCATGCTTCATATATTGCTTCTCACTTATCACAATTTTGTGTCATCACCCATTGTAATTGGTATGTCACAATGTGTTGTGCTCAGTACCAATTTATTTGTCTGTAGCAGAGTTTTTCATCCTTTCTTAGCTTTTCAGTTACAAAGGACTGCCAGTCCGTCTATCGTGTTTTGTTCATCCACATATATACTTCAAGGAGGAAAAAGGCAAATATACTTCTTTCAGAGCTTCTTTGTGGTCAAAACGACAGAGTTTACGTTCTGAAATAGGTATTTGAGGAAGAAAGTATATGGTGATTAGAATTCGTTATACTACGGCATTGAGAAGATTTGTTTGCTTACCGAATGCATCTGAATGTTTATTTTTCCAGCTACAAATAAAATCCCCATATGCAAAGCAACCAGGTCCGTACTTTTACATGAAGGTGGATGGCGTTATCCTTAAATATGGTTTCGTATTCCATCCCTTTGAAACTTCACTCCTGTTCATATCGATTTCATGATATTTAAAATGCTGAGAATTTCTTTTCAAATGCATTAGAGTAAAAATTAACGTATGTCCTAAAAGGCTTTAATGTTAACAAACACAAAATAATATCGAGTTGCCTATGGAAACAAGAGCTTGTTTACTTACTTTACTGTCACATGACATTTATTCACTTTTAAGTTTTCGCTTAAAGATGTCGTATAAATCAGAAATAAAATAAAGTATCTACAATAGTGGAGTGCGAGCGAATACAATTCTGAATCTCCCAGAAAGTGGAAAACCTCGTGAATTTACTGCACAGAGGTCAGAGAGAATGTGAACGAGGAGATTTCTGAGGCCGGTACACTGTGCCAATGTAAAAATCATTATTTTTTATGACGAAAAGTTTTTCGCTTTGAGTAATTCTGAAACGAAGGGAAACGACGGATTCTATACGGAAAATGTAGATAAATGCCCTGACAATGTTAGATACAAACGTAAAGCAAAATTTGCAGACAAAATCCTTGTCTGATAGGGGTGTATCCCAACCTTTTGCGGAAAAACTGAGGGGTGAAGCTTTGAATAGTCTGAGCTAAATTGCTGACTGCCTTTCCAAATTGCTTCAGTTGGTCCACGCACATCATGCTAATGACCATACCATGTTTTGGCCAGACCTAGCATCATGTCGTTACTCAAGAGGTACCCAAAACTGGCTTCAACAGCACAACATACCTTTTGTTCCCAAAAACAATAAACCTCCAAACTTGCCGCAGTCTCGCCCAAGATACGATTTTTGGGCCCTCTGTCCAGGAAGGTTTATCATGGAGGCTGGGAAGCTCAAGACTAAGAACAATTAAGACGGCGAATTTAGGAAAAACTAAGAAAAATTGATCTGAATTCCGACCAGGACCTGAGGACACACATTCGAAGAAAGTTGCGTCTGGTAGAGCAGAATGGGCTCATAATTTTATAGTATAGTTTAGTTAAGTATTCACTTGTGATTGATGATAACTAGTTAGTGTTTAAATAAATTTCTTCATAAAAAGTACAGACATTCCTGCAAGGATATTATTATTAATATTATTATTACAAAATATAAATGAACAGGGAAGAATACTATAAGCTCCTGTTCAAAAGGGAAACGTAGTCTACGGATAAGGAGCGTAAAATACATAACAACAAAAGCTCGTAGCTATAAAGTTTGTTCGCTGTTCTACCTATCGTAGTTCACTTTGAAGCTATTGACTGATGTAGCATTAACCACCTTTTCTGGTAAACTATTCCAAGTGTTTAATGTGCGATTGGGGAGAAACCACCATTCGGTCGAAGAATATGGTCAAGTCCAAATGTGATTCAAGACACTGTACTGATCCAAGAGATCTCTGTCGCGCACAAGCACTGTTGTAGAGTTACTTACCACAACTTTGCAACATTGGAATGTAATGGTACCATAGTGAAAATGATCAAATGCTCTCAATGAACGAAAACTAGGCATACCTTTTCAAAATCACTCCTGGCTTATCATAAAATATATTCTGCTACAAAATATCCATAAAAAGTGCAAGCTAGAATGCTGTAACCGCATTCACCCGATCATGTACAAGTAAAATCATCATAAGACAGTTTATACTGTGTCAGGAGTAATGTTTTCGGAGCAACAATATTGTAAAGACAGTAAGGTTCTTTACCATAATATGAACGTCATTCAAACCATTGTATGAGGTTTTGTTTCAATGAGATAAACAGACGCGTACACTTTACTGGGTATTATGTAAGGGAAAATTTTTTGAAGTTCAAATATCGCTCGTTACTTCTCTATGCTGTTCTACTTTTTAGGGTTTTAAAACATAAATCTCCGAAATATCTTTTTGACACATTAGAGAAAAGATCTTCACTCCATCAAATGTTCCTCCGTAATAAATTTTGTTATAATATCCCAACCCACACTACCTTAAAATTTAAAAAATCTTTCTATTACATAGCTCCCACTAAATCATTACCCAATTTTTTTTTAAACTAACGTCCATTCACAGCTTCAAAAGAATGCTAGTACAGTTACAATTTGATGAATCTACAGGTGGTTGAACAGATCCCATTATTAATATTATTATATTTTAAAGTTGTTGTTAGCATTATTATTGTCAGCTACATGTTCTTTATGTGATGTATATGATATGCCCTAGTAAGATATTGTATGTCCCTTAATGGATTTACCTTAGCTATTTACGCGGGGATGAAAACTGTCTATGCTAATCCCCAGCCCTTTGGAGTTTTTTTTGTGTTATATTATTTGCTCGTATTTTGTTATTCCAATGTTTTACTTATGCCAAAACAGGAGGAAGTATTGCAACCGCGGAAAATTTCGAAATTGAGATATTATGTCTTTAGGATGTCATATGACATGTGATCACAAAAACCATGTCATTGATTTCTGTCGGTCTGTATGTCGGTCTGGTTGCTAATCTTATAACCGCCTATAGCTTGAGAAATACCGCTCGTATTTTGATTAAATTTTCACACGAGGTTACTACTATGCCAATGAAAAAAAATCATTGAAGTTTTTGAAAATCGGTCTAGTGGTGGCGGAGTTAGGAGCAAAAACATGAAAAAAATAGAAATTGCTTAATCCTCGTCTTTTGTCGTTTATGTCGTTTTCGGAATTTTTTCGTATGAACTGAAACGTGGCAATTGGGGTTTGTAGAGGGCAGGGGGTTGTAGATGGAAATTAGGAAGCTTCTGATCCCGGAAGAAAATGCAAATACAGTACATCCAGGTCACTCAAAAAATTGAAAATCGTCAAAATGTCAGTTACAATGTAATTCGATGTATCGATATGTCTCTTTGAAAGAAAGTCTGGTCGTTTTATGGGAGACTGTTTCGTAATATGAGCAAATAATCTGCATACCTTCTTCCTGAGTCCACCCCTCTAAGCCCTGTTATTGAAGCGCCGGGGTTGTTATTTCAAAACGCGGCAGGCGCACACACGCGATTGAAAACGGCCGCTTTGATCTTAAACTGAAGGTAACCCTCAAGGCTAGGCAAACAGACAGATGTCGACGTCGCCGGCACTTTTGCAGTTTATTTATGATTTTGCCCCGCTTCCACGTATTATCTCGCACATAATCTGGCAAAATTGTTTTGATAATGCTGTTGCCGACTGTCGGGCAAAAGGCCTTTTGCGCTCAAAGCTTCGCACACATCATATAACATGCACCTATCATTTTATCGCTCCGAGGGTTGTAATGATGGATATACATATGAGCAGTAGGGTTCATTGGTGGCATAACGCTTTAAAACTGAGGAAAATGCCCTAAACCCGTCCGCCCGCTAAAGCCTTATCTGATATTGCATAATTGTCAAGTGCAAATAGTAGCTTAGAGATCTACACTGGCGTAGTGGCGCGCATGCCTAGCTCACGCCTGTTCAATTCAATTCAATTCTTTATTTAATGCTAAGTACAAAGCACGTGTTTACAGAAGTCAAAAAATAGAACGATGACATTTTTCAGCAATAAAATAAATACATAAGAGCAATAGACACTCTATAGGAAGAGCTGGGATGTTATTAATGAGGTAACTAATGCTGGCAAAATAAAAAAAAATGACGTAAAATCAATTAATCACAATAATCAGCAGCTGGACGCTCCCACTGATATAGCCTGTGTTTTTAATAAATATTTTGTTGATATAGGTGAGCAAATAACAAGTCAGATTGATCAAAACTCAATTCTTGATACATCAGATCCTCATGTCGTCAACATTGCTCACTCTATGTTTCTAACTCCAGTGGATAACATAGAGTTACAACAAATAGTTTGTAATCTGAAAAATAATAGCGCACCCGGAAAAGATGGCTTACACACTAAAACTATCAAGATGATCATGAAGTATATCAGTCACCCTATAACTCACATTATCAACCTCTGTTTCAAATCCTCAGTGATTCCTCGCCAATTTAAAGAAAGCATAGTGACACCAATATTTAAATCTGGAAGTGAAGACAATATGTTCAATTATAGACCTATTTCAGTTATCAATGTATTTGGGAAGATTTTTGAGAAGTGTTTGAATAACAGACTTTGTTCTTTTCTTGAGAAATATGACATAATATCGAACTGTCAATTTGGGTTCCGCAAAAATTGCAATACAGAGCAATCTCTACAAGAACTTACAGAACAAGTGCTTGAAAATTTTCAAGATGGAAATAAGGCTGTTGCAGTTTTCCTAGATCTTCAAAAGGCTTTCGATTCAGTATCTCATACAATTTTATTAAAGAAACTAGAAAGTGTTGGAGTGCGTAGTGGAGTTCTGAACTTATTTGAGAACTATTTGGCTGATCGATTACAACAAGTTAAGGTAGGGTCAGATTTAAGCAACATTCAAAAGATCAAAATAGGTGTGCCTCAGGGGACAGTTTTGGGACCAACACTGTTCCTCATATACATAAATGAACTACTTCGATGTAATTTGAACTGTAAGATGATATCATATGCAGACGATACTGTTTTAGTTTGCACTGGTCATTCATGGGATGACGCAATACGTAATGCCGAGTTGTCATTAAATAAAGTCAAATGCTGGTTAGATAACAATTTACTTAAACTTAATATCTCTAAAACTAAGTATGTAACGTTTTCTCCAACCAAAGCAGGCATGCCATTACACCACCGAACATTAATTATAAATGATAGTGCGGACACTGTCGAAAGAGTTGAAGTTATTAGATACTTAGGAATCATTGTTGACAGTAATTTAAAATGGCAGAGTCATGCCGAGCTTTTGGCATCGAAATTAAGGAGAATTATTCATAAGTTTTTCATTCTTAGGAATATTTTAAGCAGAAAGAGTCTTCTCTCAATATATAACTCGTTTGTGGGGTCTCTACTAACTTACGGGATAAGTATTTGGGGAGCCGCATACACTAGTACTTTAAAAATACTACAAACCACACAAAATTATATTGTCAGGACTATTTTTCGTATCCCATGTCGGTCAAGTTGCAGATTTGTTTACATTGAAAATGATCTTTTGAATGTTAGAGGTTTATATATTTTTGCTGCTCTAAAATTTGTTCACTCCCGAAACAATGTTCCAACCAGCCACGCTTATGAAACAAGAACTAAAATAAATATAAGTTACACCTATACCAGAGTGAATAAATCTGTTTGCCAAAAATGCATAAAGTTTGATGGTATTAGGTTGTATAATAAATTACCCCTAGAATATAAAATCCTCTCGAAGTATAGTTTCAAAAAAAGAATTAAGAAGTTCATCTTAAATAACTTGGACATGCTTGCATCGACGGTAGCTTGACTCAACTCAGTAATTTCGTTTCTATCTAATGTTTTTTTTTATTTCTTTTTTTATATACATTATATACCTTATGACCATTAGCTATGCATTGAATTTGTATATTGTATGACACACACAAGCTTATAGCTTAGGTGTCTATTATTTTGTAGTAAATTGTAAAAAAATTGTAAAATATATATAAAGTAGTAAAATAATGGGCAAAATCCGCAAAGAGGAGAAAAGTGGATTCGAGCAGAAAATAGGATAGGTGACCCGAGCGATACGTATTTCTGCTGGTTGGCTTCATCAGGCCCGAAATGAATGCACATATGAAACTGGAAAAGTAGTTACACATGCTCACACGTCCCGTTACGGGTGTAACCTGAGGAAACGAAGATGGAGAGGGAAAAAAACGACACACGACAGTTATATAGTGCCGTCTTGTGCATTGTGATAAGGCTATAAAAATTAATGTTCAACATGTCGTCAGTGAAATGTATGTTTTTTTGCCTTAGCCGTTATATCATATGATCCTTCTTAGAGCACATAGTAGGACATTTGTCTATGTGAACACTGTGGTACGGAGCGTTGCCTATAACTCAAACAGTATTTGGTGGTAGGTTGGGAATCAGTTTATCCTGAAGCAATTTTTTATAGTTTCGATAGTTCATCTCACTATGATAATCACCCGACTTTCTATTGGATTTGAATTTCAGATATGCATTTTCCACGAAACCATTTCCACTACCAGCGTGCACAATAATAAATCTTTGTCCTTTTGAAACTGGCCTGTGAAGGCCCTCATTGGTATTATCGCTCCGACTCCTTTCATGCGTGTGTGATGTAGGGAAGTATGTTTCGTCCATATAAGTTCTAGGACGATTTTTTTTCTATATTCTTTCATCTTTCTCAGAAAATTTCTCCTCAGATGCTGAATTTCTGGCTTCTTCATAAGAAGTCTTCTATTAGTTCTTGCCTTCCTCCAACGAAATCTCATTGTCCTTATCACTTTCCTTAAAGTTTCATGTGATCCAGAGAATTGTATGCGCTGCAAATATGGAACCTTATTTTTCGTGATTTAAAAATTCATTATAGGTCGACGAAGCAATCCTCTATTAAAGTCGCGAAATCAGATTTCGGAGTGGATCTTCGTCTTTTTTTGTTTGGTGTCGAAAAAGTTGTCGAAGCACCTTCTTCAACGGATTTCATTTCGCGAGAAACCCTCCTACTAGTTGATAGACTAACTCCCATGGCCATGGCTGCACGCTCCTGAATTTTCTTCAGATCGTTTAGAGGTTTATTTCCTTCAGCTTCTCGTTGCATGAAGAATATAACATTTGCTACAACCTCCCTAGTTTGTCCTGATAAAACGTTGTAATTTGGATTTGAAATCCATTATAAACGATTAAATCTCTTAGCACACCAAGGAATAAATGGCGACAATTAATAGCATAAAATTGTATGTATTCAACCCACGAATTCGTAACAATACATACAATTCACAGATAATAAGTAATAAAGTTCTTTGACTTCCTGAAAATTTGTGTGTGAGTGTACGCTAACTAGTCTAGTCACGACAAGAGACTACTGCTTCGTGATATTATTTAAAAATTCGCATCTCTTCCTACACTTGACGAGCTGTATTTAATATCGTCCATGAGCCAATAAAGGCTTATCATCCTTTGTAACATTAATTGAATCCGTCATAACAGCCAAAATTAATTTTGATTTGACGACTTCGCTGGAATGAAAGCGAGAAAAGTACAGTACATATAAAGTGAGTCTAAGGGCCATATCGTCAGTCGTCGTCCAGAATATTTACTGCTCCAACTCTACTATACCAACTCTTTCAAATAGCCCCACAGAAAAAAACACAAGGCGTTAAGTCTGGGGAGCGAGCAGACCAAGAAACGGGTCCATCTATTCGGAAACTCATTACATATTTGAATGTTCATGAGCTCGTCTAAAATGTAGTGGAACCCCATCATGTAGGAGCCACATATATTCTATCTCACATTTACAGGAACATCTTTTCATAATTGTGGCAGATTGTGTCCAAGAAAAACTAAATAAGTTTCGCCAGTCCTTTTAACGAGTCCTACAAGCAGTAAAAATAAATGACTCAACTTTAAAAATATACTAATAAAGTATACTGTTGCCATAGCCTTATAATTTTTTTTTTGAGGTTGAGTGGCAGAGTAGTTATGTGCCTCAATCCGAAGATACTAATAAAGACATTTATTATTATCATATTTCACAGATCATGAACTTCCCCTAACAGTTGTTTCACTGCCTGAAAATTTGTGTGTGAGTGTACGCTAACTAGTCTAAACACGACAAGAGACTACTGCTTCGTGATATTATTTAAAAATTCGCATCTCTTCCTACACTTGACGAGCTGTATTTAATATCGTCCACGAGCCAATAAAGGCTATCATCCTTTGTAACATTAATTGAATCCGTCATAACCGCCAAAATTAATTTTGATGAGATCATTGACGACTTCGCTGAAATGAATGCGAGAAAAGTACACTACATATAAAGTGATCCTAAGGGCCATATCGTCAGTCGTCGTCCAGAGTATTTACTGCTCCAACTCTACTACACCAACTCTTTCAAATAGCCCCACAGAAAAAATCACAAGTCGTTAAGTCTGTGGAGCGAGCAGACCAAGAAACGGGTCCATCTATTCGGAAACTCATTAACATACATATTTGAATGTTCATGAGCTCGTCTAAAATGTGGTGGAACCCCATCATGTAGGAACCACATATATTCTATCTCACATTTACAGGAACATCTTTTCATAATTGTGGCAGATTGTGTCCAAGAAAACCTAAATAAGTTTCACCAGTCCTTTTAACGAGTCCTACAAGCAGCAAAAATAAATGACTCAACTTTAAAAATATACTAATAAAGTATACTGTTGCCATAGCCTTATAATTTTTTTTTTTGAGGTTGAGTGGCAGAGTAGTTATGTGCCTCAATCCGAAGATACTAATAAAGACATTTATTATTATCATATTTCACAGATCATGAACTTCCCCTAACAGTTGCCCTTAAGATCTAGAAATATCTTCAACGCTTGCGTCGTTCCCAACATAACGAACGACCCTCTGTGGAGGCTGACCGTAAGCTAGTTAGCTAGGATGAGTCATAGCAACATTGCCAAATCGTCGGTGCAGTCGGTAGAGAGAGAGAAATTTCTAGATCGCAACGTTGTCAAATAAATGGGGATTATTGACTAATTTTATGGGCTTGTTTGACTGGTTTATTTACGTACTAATGACAAGGGTATCTAGTCAACCTACTTGACGCCATTCTTTCAATACACGTCAAGGCATTTAGAAAAAGAAAACCGTCTAAAAAGATATTAGCGTAATATTAAGCAGCACCCTGGTAATCCAACAGCATTATGTAGATGATGTGGCAAAAAAGCAATCAACACAAAGTTGCAAACAATATACAACATACCGCCGAAACTTATCACTTTAGATACGGCACCCGATAGTACTCGCTCAAATAAAGCAATGGATTACTGGGGCGCGATGAGATTTTGATGTGGACCAATCCATCAGCGTTGACAAGGATTCATCGGAGGCATTCTGCCTTCCTAATCAGCTATTCAATTGCAAATGCGACGATGTGAGATCGATGAGGACCTCCGGAAAGGGTTTCCGGTTTTGTGAATCATTCGCACTACTACCGAGACGCCAAGGGTGGTGATGCGAGATTTTTTATCAAATTGCTCCGGATATGTTGCAGGGGGTGCCCTAAACACGCAATGACTAACTAGATCGGTGCAGGGACTATGTGAGATATGAGAGTATCTTTTGTTTGCAATGTTTCGGTGCAGAAAGAAATCCTGGACACATGTAACGTGTCTTTATTGCATTATTAGCATTACAACACAATATTAAAAGTATGATGCAAGTGGCGGAGTCTAGCCATTGGCCAATCTACTCACCAATATCTTATAATGCAAAAAAAGTTTAAACTAAGTATATACAGGGTGTTCCTTAATGATATGCGAATATTTAAGGGTATGAATCTACATGCAAAATTAATGTTAGTCCGCTTTATAAACTATGGTCCAAAAATGTTTCCTTACAAAAACTCGGGTTGTTAAAGTTTTTGGAAAAAAATGGAAATTAATATTTTGAGAACCGCTTCAGATATTTTACTGATATTTAGTACGTAGTGAAAGTTAATAAAGTTGCATATTTTTCAATGCAAGAATATTTTTTAGCTTTAACAGTGGCATGCGTACGAGTACTGACTTCGATATTTTTCTACAGTGTTACTGGGACTTGTCTACACTATTGTCTCAAGATAGCCCCACAAAAAGAAATCTAAACTGTTGAGGTGTGGGGACCTTGGTGGCCATTCTTGGGGCCCACCGCGGCCAATCCAACGATTTGGATAAACAGTTTGTAAATAATTACGAAGCGGTACACTGAAATGCGCTGGTGCACCATCATGCATGTACCACATATTGTTTCTTATTACTAACGGAACATCATCAATCAGCAAAGGCAACTGTTGTTGAAGAAAATTGAGGTAAGTCTGTCCGTCAAGTCGTCCCGGCAAGAAAAATGGGCCAATAGAGTGGTTGCCAATAATTCCTGCCCATACTTTAACCGAAAATTGATGTCGGAAATGGGTTTCGGTTACGACATAGTGATTCTCTTCTGCCCATACATGATTATTGTGGAAATTCTGGTATTTCGAGAAAAATTAGCTTCGTCCGTGAACAGAGTCATTGATTCAAATTGAGGAGTTTGTGTAATGTTTTGAAGATACCACTGACAAAAGGTCACACGCCTTGGAAAATCAATGGGAAGTAATGCCTGTACTCTTAAAATATGGTAAGGATATAACAAAAAATCCACTTAAATTCCCCAAATAATTTGATGGTAAATATTTAAGTGTCTATCGATCTTCCTCGAACCCGTTTTAGGATGTTCTTCGACTTCGTGCAGCACTGATTCCTCAATTTCAGGTGTTCTCACACTTAGAGGTCTACCTTCAGATGTTCCTCTTCGGACACAACCAGTTTCAACAAGACGACGATGAATATTAGAAAAGGTCCGACTATCTGGCAAAGCACGATCGGGATATCCCTGGTGATAAATCAGTCTGGCTTGCTCACCATTACCGTCGGCAAGGCCATATACGTAATGCATTTCCGCCATTTCTGCATTTGAATAATTCACCGTTATTAAAAAGATTGTAAAAACTAAATACCTGTCAGATGTCAAAAGCTAGTGACTTATTCCAGAGCAACTAGATATTTATAGCTAAATTGCATTCTTCAATTATTACATTAATTTTCTCGGACAATAAAACGGTTTTTATTTTTATACTCAGGCGCATCGAAGGAAAGCAACTCAAGAGATATCATTTATTTTTTTGAATTGAACGGGGAATTCAAAAATAATTTTTATTTGGCAAAAAACTATTGGTCAATACCCGTACGCACGCCACTGTTAAAGTTAAAAATTATTTTTGCATCGAATAATATGCGAATTTATTCACTTTCACCACGTACGAAATGTCAGTGAAATATCTGAAGCGGTTCTGAAAATATTAATTAATAAGTACCCATCTTTTTCCTAAAACTTCAAGACCCCGAGTTTTTGTAAGGAAACATTTTTGGGCCATAGTTTATAAAGCAAACTAATATTAATTAAAAATCGAGTTAGGCCGTAATTTCACATATTTTTTTGTAGTCTCTCACCACATTAAGTGACTAACTGTATATTAGTTCTCTGATTGAAAATAAAATTCTTAAAAAATTGCCAAGTGATAAAATTCGGAAATCAATTTTCATGCACCGGCTTAAATAGATTTACGCCTCTGCGGCAAAACTGGTGTTCTGTATTAAGAATATATCTCATCATTCACACACAGAACCCCTGTAGACGCCAACTTATATACGGGAGGTTTTAAGTGGGATTTTCTATGTAATATTTTTTCCTTGAGGGCTTGATTAAAAAGATGCGGGGTTTTGAAGTCTTAAAATAAAAAACATTTTTTTTCAATATCTTTAAAACCGTCAGCTGGAATGAACTAAGATTTGGTATGTTGACTTACCTAAGTATTGTACACATTCAAAGATCTTTATTTGAAATTTACGTACACCAATGGTGGAGATACAGGGAATCAGTAGCATTATTTTTCCAAATAAAAATAGTACTTTACTGTTTTTGTTTTTCGAAACGCGCAATTTTTTAAATATTACCTCCAATTTGTTACAAATAATTACTCTTGTGTTTTTCCTAGAGTGCATTGTTTTCGTAAGAATATAAACCAATTAGTAAAAACCTTTGGGGTAGCTTGGCGTCTGTTAGGAAATCTTCGTTGATCCTCCCGCGATGCCGCTAAAGCATTTCCATTACAGAACCCGTACACAAAAATAATATCGACGTACTCATCATTGTTAAATCCCATTTCACAACACTCAAAAATGGAAAAAGAAACTTTTGACCTGACTTTTACAAAAAAAAAAATAGTAGTAGTAACGATAAGAACCGTAACTTTGACAAACTATCTCCCAAGAAACGTCAAGTTGGTATCAATGCCTCCTATTTTATCTGGCCTCTTCATGAATGATACAAGTTGTTTTATTTTTATTTTCACGAAAACAGTGCACTCTAGAAAAAGAACATGAGATTTATTATTTATAGCAAATTGATGGTGAAATTCGAAAAATTGCGACTTTCGAAGAAAAAACAGTGGCGTACTATTTTTATTTGGACAAATAATGCCACTAATCCCCTGTATCTCCGTCACTGGTGCATGTTAGTTTTAAGTAAAGACTTTTCAATGTTGACAATGCCTACTAAGGTGAATCCACATACAAAATTTTAGTTCATTCCAGTTGACGGTTTTGAAGATACTAAAAAAATTGTTTTTTATTTTTAAACTTCAACACCCCTTATTTTTTTAATGAAGCCTGTGAGAAAAAAATGTTACATAGAATACCCTCCTTAAAATGCGGTCGTGTGTATGATGTTTCATTTTTGGTCACGACTTGTGAATCACCCTGTATTTTTAGCAACTTTCTTAGTTTTGCAATATCTTGGTTGATGATCGCCGCCCTAAATGTACAGATTGAATGACTCTCAAGCACAATATGTCAAATTCCATCATCTCAGATCGAACATTTCACACAATAGACCTTTCCAAAGTTTCACAGTCGTATTAAAACCAGAAGCAGGTCTGAGTCCAAACTATAATAATAATAATAATAATAATAATCGTCTTTATTTAAACTGTACTTCATACAGAAAAACAAGAGTTGCATATGGTGGCGAAGTTTAGCAACATGCTACTCTTACACTTAACCACCCATGCAAAAAAAACAAGTTGTTACGTAGCAGATATCAAACAAAATATACATATATACATACACATGTACATACATACATATACACACATTACATACGTACATGTTGCACCAAGGTTTGCTACATGTACACAAGGGAAATGAATCATTTAACAATATATCTATAGCAATCTAATTAAGACTATGGGTCCAAGTAAATATGAGATTTGACAGCTTTCTTGAAGCAATTTAAGGACATGGTTTTGAATTCCGGACTCAAGGCATTGTATAACACTGAAGCCCTGTACGTGAAAGAACGCTGGAATAAAGTAGTGGAGTGAATAGGTGTAGTTATCATATCTGGAAATCTAATAAGTCTATGATGAATATTACGCCTAAAGATCAGATTTTCTGTTAAGTATATAGGTTTTGACATAAGGATTAGTTTATGAATAAAAACAAGGTAATGATATTTGACAATATTTTTTGTTATCATCCAGTTTAATTCAATAAGACTACCAGAAACATGGTCAAAGCGCCTTAAACCGCAGATGAACCTAGCACAATTGTTTTGCACAATTTGAATCCGATTTCTAGTAACAACATTGAGACACGGATAATATAAAATATCACAGTAGTTGAAAATCGGCATAACCAAAGATGAACACAGTTTTTTCCTTAGCTTATAATTGAAAATTGCTTTATTGGCATATAGTGATCTCAGTCTCAAGTAGGTTTTCTTCAAAAGATTTTTAACATGACTGGTGAATCTAAGTTTGAAATCGATTATCACGCCAAGAATTTTAACCTCGTCAACGGGGTACAGTCGTTGAGATCCAATTTTAATAGTTAATCGACTTTTAATTTCTTCCCTCCTACGATCCGAACAAAAAAATAACAGGCTGGATTTACCAGGATTTATTGACAGGTTGTCACTTTTTGAATATCATGGTTTATTGATGTCTGTGCCATTTCCATATCATCAGTATCAAAATAATGGACCAGTTGAGTATCATCCGCAAAAGACTGGAGTTCACAAAAACTCCCAGCCTTAGGCAGATCAGCAATATATATCAAAAACAACAAGGGACCCAAAACAGACCCCTGGGGTTCTCCAGACGAGATTTCTAGAAAACTAAATTTATTGTTTTCAATTGATACACACTGCGATCGATTTGATATATAATTTCGAAAAAAGTTCAATGCAATTGGATCTATGCCATAATACTTGAACTTTGCTATTAACAACTCATGATTTATTTTGTCAAATGCCTTGGAATAATCGATTGACATCACTGCTACGCCCATTTTTTTATCAAGTGCTCTAATAATATTATCCACTAAGTTTAAGAGTGACAAAGAAAATGCAATACTCAATAAAAATTCATTTGAACGTAATTTTATGTACGCACTTGCTGTATCGCTTGATTTTCAAGTAAAATCACTTACTGGGTCTTTTGTCTTTCTCATTTAGTTTTTTACACTGAAGCAAAAATGAAAGCCAGAGTGCGTAACTCCCAAAAGTTAGTAGAACAGTACTACAGGCCAAATCCTATCTAGTCTTCGTGCGAAGTAAGGATGTATATGTTGAAAGATACTTCCAAACTCGAAACAACGATTCTAGCACCTTCCAACCTGCTGCCGTAACTTATGATACTTATTTGGGAACATTCATGTCTTCAGTTATCTGAACTCCGACAAGCCGGAACAAATGTCTCTTATTTTTAGGTACAGCATTTTGTAAAACCTAAAAGTTAAACGATTGGTTCTTCTTTAGCAATATGAGCTTCAACAATCTATCAAACAGCATTCAGCGGTTATGCCAGTAACAGTGTCATGTTAAGACATAGTCAGTCTACTCGACGGCATTTTAGATCCATTCTGCAGTCTTAATTTGAATGATGTGCATTCAGCTGTCAAGTAAGCAAGAAACCGACATGAACTATAAAAAGCGTCAGTTTACGAGTGTCATAACGTAGCGCTCAGGTGTTCTGTCTCCCAAGCAGGCGATAACAGGGATAAGCGTCCTGTGCCACAGGGCCTAATCTGGTAGCTAGTTCATTGCTATGGTGGCGATATATTGTGAAATATCATATCCCGGTGTCAAAGCCAATGGTAATGATTGGTATAAATTTTGCATAATGAAAGCACTTTGCCTACCCAATATCCCTCAGCCCTAATCCCGACGTCGATGTTAACAATTTGGGTTTGTAATAAAACGGAACCAAATAAACAGAATACTTTCGGAAGGGTGAACGCTGCTGGAAAGCGATGTTGCTTGAAGCTGTTTCTTTGCTTTGCAATATTCTTCACAGTCATCGAGGGTGTATGGACACTGACTAATTATAATTTAACGAAGTTTTGACGGCAGAATTGGCACCTCACACGATGGGCAATTGAAAACATTTAACTAACTTATATCACCTGGCACTAGCCCTAATGCAATATTACTAATTTTTTTTTAGGTTGTATCAGAATGGCTCAAACACGATATTACTATCAATAGGGGTAAACGGTTGCCACATTTACAGTCATTCTTTGTTTTCATATTCACGAATGAAAAATGCACTATTACTTTGATAAATAAACAAAGAAATATCAAATTGAAGACACACGTGGAAAAAGGTGTCATGTAGCACTTTTTTAAGAATTAGTTTTTTTCATTAAGCTAAACTTAAGTGGAGATTATCTTATTCTGTGATTATTTTGTTTCACAAACAAGATAATAACAAGCTAATCAAACTAAATATTTAAAATTTTTATTTGTAAGAAGTCGCGGTAAAAAATGTTTAGAGTTAATTTTCTCCATACAATGATTTTGTTACATGACACCTTCATCCAGTTGTGTCTTCAATTGTTACACAACATCGTGATGTGAATAGTCAAGATCATGTTCGAAAAATAATAAAATATACGAACAATACTTAGGATTTTTATAACGTCAACACTACTTTTCACCAGTTTCGACGCGCGACTTCTCCTAAACTATTACCAAAACCGGATCTGAAAAATCTTATTAAAAAAAGTTTATTTTGAACCTCCAAAATATAAGTTTTTGCTTATCTTAGGTAATTTATTCAAACTATTTTTAAATTAAGGTAAACATTTCTGGCCTGAGCGTCTGGGGCACTTGATATACCTCATCGTCTTATGCTATGACTAATCCAAGCCGTCCGAAAAAACAGTCGACGTTTCTAGGTGTTTGGAAAATCTTTGATCTTTTTGAGCAATGAATGTTAACAATTCCCCGTACAATTTCCTCTATTGTCAGAGTCATCCCCTTCAAAATGAACGGTAATTCCTGTTTTGCCAAAAAACATACGGTATCTAGAAGTGTGCTGCCCAAAAGCTTGGTTAAGACAACTTTAGATTCTTGTTTCGCCAAACTGAATTAAATTGGCTACACATGTCACATGTACCAATACAATCTGTTTTTTTGCTATCACATAACCACGAGTTTCCATATACCAACTTAATTTAAAATATCAAACTACGTTTTTTTATTCCTTTTTAAAATTACCTAAAATAGGTGTTGGTCTACCATCTTCAATGATCTCCTTTTTTTTTTCTTAAAAATTATACAAGGAGAATGACTTTTCAAGTAGTTGATCGATTACGCAGCGACACTCATCCATGTTTAATTGCACGTACACTACAGCCGGTAACCAAAACAGCTACGAACGAGTGAGAAGTGAGTAACCAAATCAAAACATGGTAACATGGCAGCACCCCACCCACTCGCGCGACCGCGATCAGACACGAGCCGGCTCCGAAGGTCCCCGACGGACTACGAAGTGTATCCATAAATGAAAATGGTAACAACCGCCAAGTCAGCTTCATCGTATTCGCAAAACCTAGACACTATAGGGCGCATTATTTTTGTGGGGCTAATTTGCTATTTACTGATTTGCTATTACATATCGCTGTTGGTAAACAAATAAATGAAGTTATTTCACAGTACTTAGTCATAAAATATTTATTTTTAACATTTTTAACTGTTACCAATGGTAACAATTGTTACATGGACGCTTCGCCACTGCTAGTCACTATAATGAACGCTAAGCCGCTAGCAGTTGCGCGGGAGGGGTGTAAGGTACGCCCATCGAATACATGCGACACTAGCGACAATTTAGGGCCATATCGTCAGTCATTCCTACAATAATTGTAGGACGCCTTTGTGGCTTCCTCGATTTTCATAGTCTTCTACTATTCCGTGTCAGCGCTTCGTTTTGAGGTTATGTTGCAAATATTTATTTGCATCAATTTGTTCAAGCTTTTGGTTTATATCATCTGTTATACCAGCCTGAAATTTCTTACAATTCAAAAAGGAGACAGCCTCACAATAGGAGAGCTCTGACGCTGATACGAGAATTTAGTATTACCCTAGCCTTTCTGAAGGAGAAAAAATACTATGAAAATCACGGTGGCCATAAAGGTGTCCTACAGTTGTAGGAACGACTGACGATATGGCCTTAAGGGCCAAATAGTAATAGAACAAAATTAAGGAATATTGCAAAGAAGATAGGAAAGCTTTCAAGCACTTTTTTCCTAGTCTTATAGTTTGAAATTCGCTTAGCATAAGTTTTTTTGAATGTTTGTTACCTATAATCAATAGATTTGCGTTTTTTATGTTATTATACATGTGCTTCGGCATATGTTTACTCTTTTCAGGATTGATTCTGCATCAATGCTTTTTGTAATATCAAGATCAGTATTAGTTTCGAACGATACTTCATTTAACTGAGAAAATTTGAAGGGAAACGATAATTACGTGATCACCATACGTTTGTATAGAACTAAATTCCATACATGACTGCAAATCTATCGTATAAATTGAATATAGCAGCGCACCAGAATTGACTCCTTCGGAAGAGCAGAATAGTAGAAGAGACGCCCCTAAGCATCCTAGCCACCTGTTGAGCCAAGTAGCTCAAAAGTAGCATTATTTCTTACAGTGTTTGTAGTATTTTTCAAGAGTTTTTGTGGCTGAAATTGCTAGTTCTTTCTGAGGATTGTGCCATTGGATCATATTGGAAGAGGTTGGTAAGGAAACTACGGCATAATCATTAGCTAACTGATTATGTCCTGATTAATTCGGCTGTGATATGCCATAACCTCGATTACATATACAGAGGCGTACCAATTAATGTTTGAACATGTCGCAAACGTGTAGCTGCTGCTCGAAGGTAGTTGATACTCATCTACTGTTATCCTGTTGTGTCTGCAGAAAAAGCTTTTACCATGTATGCGTCAATCTGTCAACTTCAGAAACGCGACTCATAAACTCAAAAAAATCAGTCTCATGGACCTGTGGGAAGTGTGAGCAGATGGGGGGAGACATAAATGCCTTGAAAGCAGCTATTGTAGCTCTACAAAATGAGGTAAAAGCGTTGTCAACAAAAAATAACGATACAAAGATGTCTGATAGCCAGTTTGAAGATATTGTACAAGAAGTGTCAGAAAGACAAAATAGAAGATGCAATGTAATCATTTTTGGGTTGAAGGAGCAGAATGGAGCGACAAAAGACGATAAGCCAGTTTTAGAAAAGTCTGAAGTCGTTAAAGTCTTGACCCACGTCACACCTTCAATTACGGTTACAAACATTAGACGACTTGGCAAATTTGATGAAAATAGGACAATTGGAAGGCCCATAAAAGTTAAGCTTGCTAATGTCGAACAGGTGAGTGAACTCATAAAAAAATGTCCGTCGTTGAGAAACTCTAGTGAATTCAAACATATTTCCATCTCTACTGACAAAACGCCACGTCAAATGAATTTCTATAAGACTCTCAAATCTGAACTGGAGGAAAGGAAGAATAAAGGAGAAACCAATTTGAAGATTAAATATGTTGGCGGCGTTCCGAAGATAGTGAATTTTTAGATTCTACACCCAATTATGTTAGTGAAATAAACTGCTATTACCAAAACGTTAACGGACTTAACTCTAAAACTTCCATTTTTTATAATAATTTAAGCCTGAATTGTAATTTTGATATAATTTTTCTTTCTGAGACATGGTTGAATGAAGGAGTTTTTAATGCCGAAGTTTTTCCTTCTGAATACACTGTATTTAGGACGGACAGAAATTTTTCAGATACCCGTTTGTCCAAAGGAGGCGGGGTACTCATTGCTGTCAAAAATTGTTATTTTTTTGAGCCTCTTGATTTGGATAGTATTAAGTTAGGTAGTCCTAAGATTGATTTAGTCGGTGGTAAACTTCATTTAGGGTTTCATACTATATATATATATATATATATATGCTGTTTACATCCCTCCGGACATTTCGCTTGAGGACTTTGAAATATTCTTTGACAATTTTTCTCTTTTCAATTCCAGTCATAACAGCTCGACCATAATTGCTGGTGATTTCAACATCCCTATGTATGGCTATGATGATAACGACAATGTATATAGTAAAGAGCTTCGCAGAAATGTTTGAGTTCCAACAATATAACATTATACCAAATTATAACAATAGATACTTAGACCTCGTTTTCAGTAATACTGAATGTCGAATTGAAAGAAGTGATACACCACTTGTATATGAAGACAGACATCATCCTGCATTACAATTCACTATTAGCACTAGAATTACCAGAACCATTAACTTTAGTCCCAACAAAGCTGAAACTGTTTTCAATTTCCGCAAAGCAAACTTTGTCCTTATGTACGAAATAATGTCGACTATTGATTGGAGTGATATTTATCAGTGCACGGATCCTAATGCAGCGACTGAAATGTTGCAACAAACTTTGTATAGAATATTCGACCGAACTGTACCCAAAAAAATTATTCCGACCCGTAGGTTCCCACCATGGTATTCCGTAGACACAATAAATAATAAATAAAATAAAAGAAAAAGAACGAGTACATAAAAACTACAAAAGATATGGAGATGAAGCATCTCGTACAAGATTTGATTCTTTACGAAGGACGATAAAAACTCAAGCTGACAACGAATATCGTAATTTTATTTTGGCAGCAGAAAACAATATTTTATCAGATCCTTCTCAGTTTTGGAATTTTATCCACAGTAAAAAAGGAATATCCCGTTTACCTGGTATGATGAAATATAATGAAACTACCTTAACAAAACCCCAAGATATTGTTGACTCATTTAAACAGTATTTTTCGACAGTTTATACACCTCCTGATCAAAACCTTAGTGAAAATGTAATCCTGGATTATGGTAACTCCTTGTTTATAGATTTACCTCAAATATGTGAAGCTGATGTTCTTAAAGCGGCGAAAAAGTTAAAACATAAGTTGATTATAGGCCCGGATCAAATACCCAGCTTCTTAGTGAAGGATTGCATACATGCGCTACTCAGACCATTAGTACATCTGTTCAACATTATTTTGAAGACGGGCATCTTTCCAGACAACTGGAAGATATCCAGAGTTACCCCGGTGCTGAAGAAGGGTGATAGAGCTTTAATTAAAAATTACCGCCCAATCGTTGCAGTATCCAACTTTTCAAAGCTATTTGAAATTATTGTCTATGAAGTGATTTATATTCACACTAAAAACCTAATTGTAGCAGAACAGCATGGCTTCCAAGAGAAAAAATCTTGTACGTCAAATCTGGTATGTATTACTCAATCCATCAGTGAAAAACTTGATAGCAGAGGACAGACGGATGTAGTTTACATGGATTTACAGAAGGCATTTGACCGAGTAGACTTATACATTTTAATGAAAAAATTACAAGGATTTGGGTTTTCGGCACGTCTTCTAAGCTTGCTTAAATCGTATTTATTTAATCGAGTGCAATTTGTGGAATATGAAGGGCACCGCTCTGATATTTTCTCGCCAACATCTGGGATTCCCCAAGGATCGAATTTAGGACCTCTATTGTTCTTGTTATATATAAACGACCTAGCTATGATGATCACATGCCAAAAGTTGCTCTATGCGGATGACCTCAAAATTTTTCATAATATAAGCTCAAATTCGGACTGCCAAATTTTACAAGGCAACATTGACCTTGTCTTGGATTGGTGTAATGCTAATCATTTTGAAGTTAATGCAGATAAATGCTTCATATTAACGTACACCAGAAAGAAAGAACCAATAACATGGTCCTACAAAATAAGCGAGAATGAGTTGAATAGGTGCTATCAAATTAAAGATATCGGTGTTCTCTTTGATAGCAATTTGTCATTTTGTGATCATATAAATAATATCACAACATCAGCCAACGGAATGTTGGGCTTCATCATCCGAAACAGTAGACAATTTTCCAATTTACATGTTTTGAAACTTCTTTATTCTTCGTACGTTCGATCTAAATTGGAAAGTTGTTCTTTAATTTGGTATCCCATCTATTCGGTTCATATAAGCCGTATTGAGCGAATACAAAAAAAGTTTTTGAAATTTCTGCATTTCAAGTGGATAGGCGAATATCCGGAGAGAGGATGTGATTATTCTGTACTCATGAATACATTTGACTGTATGTCGCTAAATAGTAGGAGAGTTATAAGTAGTTTAAATTTTCTTTATGATGTTTTGCACAATGATGTCATATGTGAATATATATTAAGTAAGCTTAACTTTCATGTACCTGTGCGCAATTTGCGTCACCAAATGACATTTTACTGCGAATTAGCTCGAACAAATATCTCGAGAAAATCGCCGGTCACGGTTATGTGTGAGAACTTCAATTCTTTAGGTGAATCTTGGGATGTGAATACTTCATCTAGAAATGACTTTAAACAACGTTATCTTGCCATTTCCCATGGAATGTAATGACCTTCTTGCGGTTAGAGTTATTCTTTTTTTTTAATATTTTGGCATTTTGATCTAGCTGTATTATTAATTTGATTGTGTTTTTTTATATACTAGGATTATGTGTTGCTCTTGTTTTCTTTTTGAACTATTTCCTGTAATTGGGTGATTGTACCTGTTGGAAATAAAGATCCATCTATCTATCTATCTATCTATCTAGAAAATCAGATAGCCCAAGGTACAGGGTCTGTTAGTTCTGTTATTTTCTTCAATCTTGATTTCATGTTGTTGATTTTTTTTAATAAGCCTTTAGTATCTAATGGTTTACCGAATGTTGATTCGTATTTTGTCAACATCCTCTTCAAGGCATCTCATTTTTATTTTTAGAACTTCTGACTTTTGCAAAATAACGGGAGCAATGTCAATTTCATCTGCGATGAACTGCAGGTCGTTGCCATTATTTTCTATAGTTTCCTCATCACTTGAGGATGACATGCTTATTAATTTTATAAAAAACTGTATCCAGTAAAAATACGGAACGGTCTGTATAAGCTCTGGAGGACAACTCTCAGTGAACGACCTCCCACGTCAACTACAAGCTGAAACAAGTCACGACATGTCGCTCAAGATACAAATACCAGTCAAAATGTTCCTTCTTCTTGGAGGATATCCTCGCGAGTATAAGGTAATCATTATGAATATGAAAAAAAGGATATGCTTATACTTCTACCTTTCTCTCCGAAGCAAAACTTCATACTTTTACCTTACGCTACCGAGGATATGCTTCTCTCTTATGAATATGGCTTGTATCAAAAATGGCGCGCAATTTGAATCAGTCATATCTTGACCACCCTGTACTTCAGCTTACTCAACATGATTTTGTGAGTAACTGCATCAAACGCCTTTGAGAAATCAATCATCAACAATATGGTATTTGTATGTCTGTCTAAGTTACCTGCGACGTTGTCAGCCCTATATAAGAGCTCATGAATGACAAAGCGCTACAAATCACACACAAAAACTGTCCCTCGAACCCAGTTTAACCCTGTAAGTCCTTTGAAATGGTCAATTTTCCCCGAGACAATGACATGATGACGTGGACCTTCCGCGTTCGTAGGACAATGCCTGTCCGTCCTGCAAGGGCCCACTAAGTATCGCATAAATAACGAAAATAACAATCAATTCCACAAAGCGCGCGTGCGGCAATCCTGGATGACCGGCGTCATTTTTGTCTTTTGTTTTATGGCTCACCCTTTGATCCTCCGAACAAAAGTGTTCTCGGTCACCCCAGTCACAGCTTTAATCAAGTGCACTTTCGGCACGTAGAGATATTGAGAGGATAGAAAAACGTGGTGAGAGGCAATGCATCTGTAATGTTTAACCACTTTGTTGAGCTATTTGAAGGTAGATGTAGAAATGTATTATCGACATTGCTTTGTTTTAAAACAGAAGTAGATGTCCAAGTATGCGATTATTCAAGATTTTTTTGAAAAAGGGCGCCAAGCAGATTGACTCTATACCTTCCATACCTTCGAAACAACTAACCGAGATCCCAGGTTCCGATATTCTTATGTCCTACGGCGTTCCACTACGTGGCAACACTGCGTGCAGATATCCATGTCATTCCTGATAGGATACTAATCAAGCATAAACACTTAGCAAAAAACTATCGTGCAATGGATCAGTTTCGTCGTCCAGAACTATTTAAGCGATAAGCGGATTTGTCGCGATGAATAAATTTTTTGCTTGGTCGGAACAAGGGACATGATGCCACGTCGAGGCGTGAAAAATTAAATTGATGATTGTGTAAATCGTTTAAAAATGGTCGTCAAGACTTAACAGTTTTCTCTTATTCGTGATTTACATACAGACACATTGCACAAGCTCAATTAAAAATCAAAATGACTTTGAGTATTTTTTCCTACAAGCGACCGAGAAATGGTGTCTGGTAGATAGACTTACCACGCAAATCTGTCATCACAAGCTTATGTTCGTTTCATTTCCCAGCAAAAAGAAATCGTACAATTTCGTGTCAGATATGAAGTCAACGAGTCGCTAATGGTACATCTATTTTTGCCTTATAAATGAATGAATCCGTTGTTCTTTTTACAGTCGTAATGCTCGCCAATAAAGGCTAACGAGAAATACACACTTTGTAGAAAAAAAGACTTTTTGAAGCCTTCGCAGGCTTCTGGAATGGAGCTTTAGCAGTTATATGTGTTATATACCGAATAATAATAAATATAATATAGTTTTAGTCACCGTTCTTGGCGGTTACGTCATCAACGGCATATGAAATAAGTAAACAGATCGAGTCTCCATATCATGGACGGAACACTACGAAGACTAATCTTTAGCGCATCTGCTAATCTCTCCAGTACGCGTGAAGGGAGTAACTGAAGACCGCTGCTTTTATTCTATTCCTCATATAAATTTCATATTAAAGATTGATAACAGGACAACCACAATTGCACGCACATGTCAAATAAGTTGTCACTATGGCAAACATGATTGAAGGGTACTCATATGTAACGACAAAGTTTTTGGAGACGGAGACACACAACTAAAAAACGTATGTCTTTGAACTTTCCGAACAAACTAACGTTCACACACAGGGGTAGGTTACATGTGTATGTATGAGGGAGATGAAGATATATCAAGGGATCCTGGTAGTCTTACTTTGACCCGCCAAGTACGGTGACTACAGCTATAATAATAATGGTACCCCAGAATTTGAGGACAAATCTACGCCTAATCGGACTAGATGATAACCTTTACCTATACATGGTGTTTCAGAACTAAGGGAACAAACTTCTAGGGGTTATTCAGTGTAACAGTAGAAAACATCTGAGTATAGGGACCCATATCCGGAAAAGTGTCACTACGGCACTGCGGTCCTAAAACGCGTTAAAATTTAGAAAGACGATGAATTATTGCCTAAATAGGATTATTTAAGGCATTTAATGTTTGCCTTTTCTACATGATATCATCACAACAATTGTTCAAAATGTCTTTCTCCAACCTGAATACACCGATTTAAACGTCGCACATGATTTCGGCGGAGTTGACTAAAAATTTGATACTCGCTTTGAATGATTTCAAATGCTGCTGTAACTTATCCAATTAAGTCTTGCTCTGTTTCTACTGGAGTCTCGTAAATCAAAGACTTTACATGTCCCCACAGGAACGGTGTATTCAGGTTGGAGGAAGACATTTTGAACAATTGTTGTGATGATATCATGTACAAAAGACAAAAATTAAATTCATTAGATCCTATTTCTGCAGTTCATCGTCTTTTTAAATTTTAACGCGTCTTAGGGCCGTAGTGCCGTAGTGACACTTTTCCGGATATGGGTCCCTATACTCAAATGATTTCTACTGTTACACTGAATAACCCCTACAAGCTTGATCCCATTGTTCTAAAACAATTCTATAAAGGTAATAAAAGGCGACAATACTTAATGCATGCCGTATAGTCAGGAAATTTTTTAATGCAATTTAATAGAGCCTGCATCCTACATACCCGGTAGTATCGTCAAGCTGAGCATTCAAAAAGAATAAAAATAATAATTATAAACAGACATTATATGGTAGAACCCCGATTATCCAAAAGAATGTCGACCCCAGTGCTTTCGGATAATTAAATTTCGTATAAAATGGAAATGAATATTTAAACTCATACTTTTATCGAAAAAGTAAATGCGTGTGTTAAGTGAGTATATACCCATATAAAGTTACATAAAATATAAATATGTGGATACAAACATATTTACGAGTATTTAGTAACAAAGGAAGTAATTTTTAACTGTACATGCTTTGCATTGTTCCTATTTTTGGCAGCACTATCCCTCCAACGTTTGATAAGTGGCACATCAGCTGCTGCCGCATTTTCTTGTTGTTCGACGTAAGTCAACGCCTTTTGTAGAGCTTCTAATCCCTCATAATGTGATATTTTGGCAGAGATTTCTGTCTCATTGTCACTAGCATCACTTGAAACTCTAACATCGCCATTGCTACAAACAGTTTTTATTAGTTCTGTATCAGTTAATTTTTCCACCAATTCATCACCATTAATCCACTCACCAAAGTCTGTTGGGTAAGATTTTTACACGACGAGCTCATGTGAATTTTCGTTGTTATTCTCATAGTCTGCGCAAAGTTCCATTTCTTGCTTAATTGTTGTCGACCAACATTTTTGTACAGTTTGTACTTGCTCCATGCTTCTGCTTTCCAATATGCCACATTCTTGAGGTTAATCTCTTTCAAACAATCAACACGGTTACAACCATTATCAACTTGATCTAACATTTGCTCTAATAATAAACGTCTGTAATTGCGTTTTAATTTTCTAAAACTCCTTGATCTATTGGCTGAATCAGTTACGTTACATTAGCAGGCAAAAACATCACTCGTGTTTCTCCACTTTTAAGTTGCTCCTCACTTGGGTGACTCGGAGCATTGTCTAATAGTAAAATACATTTTCTCGGATATTCGCGTTTATTCAAGTATCGTTCTGTCTTGGGAACAAAATGATTGCAAAACCAGTCCTTAAATAGAGCTGCATCCATCCAGGCATTTTTTTGATTTTTATACCACACTGGAAAAGCGTTGGAACGGACGTATTAACTGCTCTTGGTTTAGCTGATTTTCCGATTAACAACAAAGGAAGCTTGTGTATCCAGAAGCATTGCTACAAGCAAGGATAGTCACACGTTCTTTACTGCGTTTGTAACCAGGAGCTCCAGATTCTTGTTTAGAAGACTTTCGCCGGTAGAATTTTATAGTTTAGGCCCGCTTCGTTGCAGTTGTAAATTTGTTCTGAATTTAAGCCATACTGCTTCATTAATTCTTCAAAATGTTCTCCTAATTTTAATGCAGCGGACTTATTGGCAGATAAGAACTTTTATCCGCAAACTTTTACTTCTCATATACCGTGTCGTTTTTTCCATCTATCCAGCCAACCATCACTTGCTGTAAAGTTATCAGACGCCTCAATCACTTGAGTTGACTGCCTTTTGCTTTAGAATTGGTCCGGAAATTGGTATTCCACGTTCTCGTCATGATCCACTTTTTGATATTCCCCTTTCTTCATAGTTTTCCGTGACGGCTGCGATGATGTCAGAACACTAGACTACTTTTCAATTTTCTCGCGTTGTTTTTTCCATTCTGAAATGGTACTCACGTTCACACCCAAATCACTTGCCACGTTTTTAGGCAAATCACCTCTATCTAAACGTCTGATACCCTCAATAATAATAAGCGTTTATTAATAATAATAAGCGTTTATTGCGCAACAGTTTAACACCATTTACAGAGCAAACTACTATAAAAAAAATCACCATGAGGTAGCTTGTTAAGAAAAAAAAACAATAATAATTCATGTATCAATAACAAAAAATAAATATAGTTACAGCTTAAAAATAAGAAACGTAAGATAAATCAAAAGTGAGCACGCAATTTGCACTTCAATTCACCTATGCTATATAAGAATATGTCACATACATCGGCTATTTTATTCGCATTCACACACATCATGTTGACAGGCGCTTTCGACAATAAGTTTGTTTGAGCTCTTTGACATAAAAAAGGAACATTATACCTTGATGTTAGTCGTGGTACCAGAAACTGTATTTGTGAAAGTATTGTAGGGCAGTCTATTAGATTATGCAGTAATTTATATAAAACTATAACTGCTGATTGCTGACGCCGTTGTTCTAAGGATCGAATGCCAAATTTATGAAGAAGGATGTTGTATTCTGTACCTCTAGTAGGATATATGCCATCGATCTTAAAACATAAAAATTTTAAAAATTTCTTTTGAAGTTTATCAACAACATCGATATACTGCTTGTAAATCGGACTCCATATCAAAGATCCATATTCAAGCTTAGACCTAACCAAGCTAAAGTATAATGTCTGCAAAGTCAAAAGGTCAAAAGATTTACAATTCCTGATAACGAAGCCATAGGTTCGGTAAGCACTTGATATGATTTGATTGATATGCTCATTAAAGGTTAGATGTTGATCAAAGTAGATACCTAAGTCTTTCACAGTTTCACTGCGCTCAAGAACATGTTGGATCATTGTATAATTATATACCATTGGGTTGGTTTTCCTTGAAAAAGTTACTACTTTACACTTACTTATATTAAGATGAAGTTGATTCTTGGCACACCAGCTTTGCAATTTATTTATTTGACCTTGAACAAATGCACAGTCTTCCAAGCACGAAACGGATGAATAAAATTTTAGGTCGTCTGCAAACATTAACTTAGAACAAGCCAAAGATTCACACAGATCATTCACAAACAATATGAACAACAGTGGTCCTAAATCCGAACCCTGTGGTACGCCACTGTTTGAGACATAAACATGTGATATGTAGCCATTATAAAAAACATACTGTTTCCTTTCAAACAGATATGATGTTAAGAGCGCTAAGTAAATGTTGTTGAAGCCCAGGTACTCAAGCTTTCGGAGCAAGATACTGTGGCTGACCCTATCGAAGGCCTTGGAGAAATCGGTGTACACCACATCTACCTGTCCTTGTCTAATCTTTCGCACAAGTATTGGCTAAATACCATTAAGTTTGTTAGTGTTGAACGCTGCCTTATAAAACCATGTTGGTCGATGGAAATATTATTTTTAGTGGACAGGTAGATGCGGTTGTACAGTACGATCTCCAAGAGTTTTGCAAAATTATTGAGTATAGATATAGCCCTATGTTCACTGATACAGTGATAATTTTTTGACTTTGGAATTGGGCAAACTTTGGCAATTTTCCATTTATCGGGGAAAACAGTCGTTGTTAGGATTAAATTGAAGATAACCCGTATAGGATGAACTAATTTCCTGATACAATCTCTAACAATAAAAGATGGGATTTGATCAGGTCCAGCAGTCAATTTACTTTTAAGCTTTCTACAGGCCACTAAAATTTCCTCATCTGGTATTGGCTCACAACTAATGCCGACGAGTCCACTATGACTGAAATCAAAGTTCAACTCAGTATCGACTTTAGCAGTTGAGTAAACGCTGGAGAAAAAATCAGCGAAGGCGTTGTCTATACTTTGCGGATCACCAAATGACTCGTTTCCATACAACATTCTATTCGGAATCCTACAAGTGTTGTTTTTACTATGTACGAAAGACCAGAAAGACTTAGGGTCATCATTTAGCTGATTTTGAATGGTTTGAAGATATTATATGCCTCTTTGGTTTTAAGCTTAAATATCTTCCTGATTCTGCTGAATTCTTGGTAATCTTCGTTAGCACCAGACCTTTTAAATTTTTTGTGCGCTTTGTCTTTTTGTTTTACTAGTTTTATAATTTCACTGGTGTACCAAGAGGGATATTTATGCCTGAAATTTTTATATTGTGGAGCGTGTGCATCGAATAATTCGTAAAGTTTGGTATAAAATGCATTAATTGCATCATTTGTGTCACTAGTGTTATCCAAGAAATCCCAATTAACCAATAACAAAGAATTGTACAGCGAAAAAAAGTTAGCACGTCTACAATTATATCTTTTTTGGTCAGTACTGACTGTGACGTATTCACTCTTTTTGCATACAGTTTTTAATGTTACGGACAAAAAAAGCTTCAAATGTATCAACAGAAACATGTGGTGCAGCATATATGACAGCGAAATAAAGATTCTGATGAGATACAATGCATTTGCATACCAAAAAATCTATTTCTGGGAAACTTGTATCAAACTGCGTAGTATCTACTACAACAGAGTTAAGAGCCGCTTCAAATGCCAGTAGTACACCACCACCCATTGACAGGTTCAATTGATTATGTTTTCTGTCCTTACGATGAACGTCAAAAGAATTGGGAAATAATTCGAGAGAGTTTACTTCGGGCTTTAGCCACGTTTCGCTTAAAGCAAATACATTATACTCACAGTCACTCACAGCAGGATAGAATTTGTTAATTTTGCTGTTTAGCCCTCTAACATTCTGATAGTACACTGTCAAAAAATCACTACATCCACTATTGGGTCGACCTAGTTTAAAGGAACAATCCTTGGTACATTGTTGATGAACTTGATCCTACAGTTATTATCTCCTGCTTCATGACGCCTGGCTAACTCAGTTCTGATACTTTTATAATTCTCCATTTGCCTTTTGGTGCGATCCTGTACGATGTTTACATGCTTGAAGGTATTACTTGATTTAAGCTTTTTCGCATTCACCAGAACCTGCAATGCTGAGTCATAGCTGTCAAGTATTACCTTGATGGGTCTAACTTTTGTGCCGCAAAACATTCCTAATCTCATCACTTTTATGTTGGTTAGCCTCACGTCAGGGACAGCTTCACGTAACAAGTTGACGACAACTGTTTTATCAGATTCATTTTGCTCACTTCTGGCTTTTGATCAGGCTCAGTGACATTAAAGACTATTACGTTGTTTCTACGTCTTTCACGCTCTGAAATCTCAGATATGATGTCTTCCATGGAAAAACTTGAATCTGCATTTTTGGTGTTATCAGTTTTCAAATCCTTTATTTGATTATGCAAATCGATGATTAATGCCTTCAAGTCATTAATGTCTTTACCTATGGATCTGCAGTCCTTACAAGTCCAATCGTACTCCTTGCTCGAATTTAAAGTACGAACCTCATTTGCGCTGATTTCCACACAGGAATGCTTGTATTTCTGCTTACAAACACAGCACGTAACAATTTGATGAGGCTCACACTGTTGATTACAGCAGCTGCAAGGGACTCTAGCTGGCATAATTATGAATTTTGTGTGCAAATGTTTGTTTTCTAAATCAACACAAGTACGCCACTGGAAAACTATTTCCACTTTGTTTCAATGAAAATTCCAGAAATTCCACCAGAGGTTGTAGAGGTTAGCTTTCTTTTATTATCAAAAAAAAACTGTGTTAAACTATTAAATATGAACTAGAAAAACTTGCCCAATGCTCAGTAATTACGTGAGCGTAACTATGATACTCGCAAACAAATTTTCAATTGAGTCTCACTACCGATCTTAGAAGCTATAACGGAGCTAGTAAAACACGTATTGTTAGTGGTGATACTCAGAAAAAATAATAAATAATAATAATAAGTTTCTGTTCTATGGTAATAACAACGCGTTTGCGTTTATTTCTATACTGCTCCATCTGAGTGATTATGAACCTGACTGAAACAAACATACACGCATACATACCAGTGAATTCCGCAAACGCGCTTGGGGAATCACCGGCAGCGAGTCTAATGACGCAAACGCCGAAAGGGTAACTACCGGCGGCTATTTCGAATCATGCGCCGATTTCCCGAACAACTTGGGTTGAAACGGAGAAATTATTGTATGCGATCTGTTTCGGATAAAACGAATTTCGGATAATCGGGGTTCTACTGTACCATGTAGGTACTCAACGTTAGAGCATGGTAATGGATATGTTCCACACTTCTTCCAGGGCTCTTACCCCTCACCCCTGTATCTCTCTAGTGACTTCACAAAATATGGACAGGGCAGATGATATCTAAACAGATCCTTATCTTTAGTATTTATCACCCCATGGTAGGTGAGGTGTCGATAACATATTGATACGTAATGACAGTTTCCTGCATAATTTGAATATGAGAGGAAAATATGTGCAAGTCACTGTGGTACTCTGACCCTTTCCTTCCCTATACCCCATAATACTCAAGGTTCCCAGTGCCGAACCTTCGTGGTGGCTAGAGTATTAAGAAATCAAGCAGGTTTGTATTTTGCAAGGTATAATACCGTTCACCAGGGCTACCTAATAACGCACAAAATTAAATTAAATCCGGTATCCATAAATGCAAGAACATAATCCGGATGGAGAGCGAAAAGAGAGGGAAAGGGAGTCGAAATAAAGAACAGGGCATGCGGGTGATTTTTCAGTGGCGCGAATTTTGCATAGATATCTCGTTAGGAGGAATTATCCTTACAAGTAATTAACTGGGGATCTCTTATACAACGGTCTCTAGCAGACAATGTGACAGCTAGGAGGTGACTTCTGCAACGCGACGATCATTAATTTATTTTACAAATCAGCTTATTCCGACCCTCTTGCGAGGTTGCCAGCTCATAACGTTACATTCGATACTGAGAACGAAACATCTTATGCAGTTAAGGGTTAACGCCTCTTCCATATGCCTTACAATTTCAGTACTTTCCAACCGGATTGGATGTTTGCTCGTGTTCATCCTATCTCAAAAAAAAGGTAATAAAGATATATATATATATATATGGAATCGAAACCTGACTAGGTATGTTCACTCAAGGAATCTTTTCTAAATCTCAAGCTGTAGAAAAGAAATATCATATTTATGCTGGAAAGCACTTGTACGACAATGTGTGACAATTTTCTCTAACAGGTGCGTAGTTGATCAAAAACTTCTTAGAATTAGACGTATCTCGTTAAGCACAGAAATGTAACACTTACAGACATCTCCAACATTTAATCTTAAATGTAAAGGGAAAACACACTTTGATCAAACTGACAAAGCTTCTTCGTCCCTAGCATAAGACAAGCCTGCGACAAAATTTCATCAAATTTAGAGGGATCGCAGACTTGCAGACAAAAAGACGAACAGATAGTCCGACGGAAATGAACGACATGATTTTCCGAGGTTTAGATGTCAAGTAACATCTCATTTTCAAAATTTATTGTAGTCCCAATACTTGCACATGTACTGGCAACTGTACCTCAACAAGTTGCAGACGCAATTGACGAGCGCAGCTTGCTTATATAGAAACCTAGCTGACAGTTGAGTCGCAATATGTTGCAAACTGTCAGAGGGTCTGTACATATTAAGCAGCATGCATCAGACAGTTATTTCGATATCGCAACATGTTTTACATTCAAAAGTACCAGGCAAGGTAAAATGTCCGAGGCACAACGTGTCCCACACGTTGCGGCACATTGTTATACATATTTAGTTGAAACTTTGAATTTTGTGTGTCAGTCATATACCCGGGTTACAGCAGATTGCATAGGTGGCTACATGCAAACGGGTACGGAATCAGATGCAAATGCATAAATGAAAATACAGACTACAGATCCTCAGGATCGTTATTTGAGGCAACTAGCACTTGGAGATCGATTTTCCACAACAAGAGCAGTTGGGAACCAGTGGTTGCAAATATTGGAGGCTCTACGAAACCAAATTCAGATGGTCTGGGATACAATACACCAAGAATTTCGAGTTAAAGTTTTAATCACTTTCTATTTATTAGTAGACCTAAAACTTGCAACAGTATGCTCAAAATTACTGCACTCCTAGTCGGTGTTGCATTTTCTATGTCATTTAGTATACTTGAAATAAAAAAAATACCCATCACTTCCATTAAGAATATATACAATGCTCCATTTGAAAAAATATAGTTTATATTAAACAATATATACTAAGTGACATATAAATCCGAACACCCAGTTTAAATGGTTTTATTTTAATAAAATTTTGTATAAGTACTTAATGAAGCATAATAAGTAAATGATAAAAATTTCAAAATGATTGCACTGCTTTAAAGCCCTTTGACCTTTAATAATGTGTGGATGCACCCTGATGTGCTACGCATTCTCCAACGCGCCTAGGCATGCTTCTGATCAGGTGGTCAATGTCCTCCTGTGGTATCTCATTCCAGGCAACCACCAACTCCTCTCGAAGTGCTTCTAGAGTCTGAGAAGGACGTTGCAAATTGAGCAATCTCCTACCCATCATATCCCACACGTGTTCAATTGGGGATAAGTCGGGAGATCTTGGTGGCCATGGTAACAATGTGACATCATTATGTTGCAAGAAGTCTATTGTGACTCCTGCAACATGTGGTCGGGCATTACCTTGTTGGAAAGTTGGATCTGCCAGGGTGACAAGATAGGGTAAAAGATGGGGTTCTAGAACTTCGTGGATATAACGCTGCGCGTTCATGTTACCTCTGATGAAGATTAAAGGTGACCTGGAACCATACGCTATAGCACCCCAAACCATAACTCCAACAGTGTGATGAACATGTCTTTCAACAAAAAACTGTCGATTCCTCCTTTCACCACGTCGCCTTCTAACCCTGGCACGACCATCGTGCATGCCTAAACAAAATCTAGACTCGTCACTAAAGACAATACTGTTCCATTCCTGATCCCAGAGTGACCGTTGTCTGCACCACTCAAGGCGATTACGTCGGTGTTCTCGAGTTAAAGGGAGGACCCAGTGTGGCCGGTATGAAAACAAGCCAAAACTTCTCATTCGTCGGTAAACACTTCGCATGCCAATAGGTCTTCCGTGTTCTGCAAACCATTCATTTGCAATTGACCTGGTAGTGGAGAAACGGTCCCTTAAGGCCTATAATCTTAGGCGGGGATCTTCACGGTCTGTTGTTCTACGGCGGCGTCCAGTGCCCCTTGCTCTTTGCGTACGGTCTTCTCGAAGCCATGCCTGACGACACCTTCCCGACACGGCCCCTATCAAACTCACTAAGTTGACGAAATCGTACAGGTCTCCGTACTCTAGGCATCGTAACCGATCGTAAAGGATGTCAAGAACCAAAATCCGCCAACGTTGATTCTTTACTGCGGCTGAAATATTCATTTTTAGAGCATTAGTGAATTAAAAAAAAGCAGTATAAAAACCGGAATGTCCAACTGATAAGGCTGAAAATTTTTTCACTTGTTATTTACAGTAAGATAAATACATTCACCAACTTTTATTAAAATAAAACCATTTATGTTCGGATTTATATGTCACTTAGTATAAAACTTTTGTACAAAGCCTCTTTTCTAAGGAGCCATGGAAAGGGAAGTCAGTTTGCCACAAAAATGGAAATGTCCTCATATCCAGTCCATTCCAAAAAAAGAATCAAAGCCCCACCCTTACATCCTCCTCATCATTCCACAAAGTCAACGCGGGTGTTCCTAAGGGATCGGTCGGTCGTTGTCTCCGACATTGTTCCTCTTACGAGAGACCTGGAGGTAATGACTGCTTAGGGACGCAACAATCTGTTACAGTTTAATGCTTCCAAAACAGGATACTGTAACCTTGACTAACAGGAAAGAGAACGATGACTCTTCTCTGGCGAACAGTCTCGAGACCCTTCCGCACCGACGGGTCGTTAGCGATCTAGCTCTCTTCTACCGCTATGCCACCGAGCTTCGCCCCTCAGGGCCTGCCAGACAGACCCGCCTGACTTAGGCCTCCCATCCTAACCGTGTCGTACTCCGCACATTTATGGCAGCCCCGGTGCCCCGGTGCCCCGGTATTAAAGCGTCTACCAACGCAGATGTTTCGGTATATAAAAGGAAATATACTCAATGACATTAGAAGTGTTACACCTAGAAAAAATAATTTCTTCAACTTGATTTTTGGCAATGAGGTAGTCTTACATCAGGAATGAAACGATACATTTCCCACGAAATTAAAGTAATAAGAGAAAAAATTAATAATGTGTTGGGCGACCCTGAATACACTCCTGTATACGTATAGGCATCGATAAAATGGGATGATCGTTGTCTTGTTGTGGCACCTCATTCCAAGCAACTCGAACATCGTGGATTAGCTGTGGCAGAGTCCTCCCTATCATATTCCACACATGTTCGATGGGATTTAAATCCGGTGTACGGGGTGGCCACGTCTAAACATTAACGCCTGCTTTTTGAAGAATGTCTGTAGTACAACGAGCAATATGAAGACGTGCGTTGTCTTGCTGAAAAAGAACGTGTGGACGGCCCCCTAGACACGGCAGTAAGTGGTTTGTAGGATATCATCAACATAGCGCGCAGCAGTGATATTGCCTTGAAGAAAGAGAATGGGTGATCGGCTACAATAGGCAATAGGTCCCCCCAAACCATAACTCCTGTGTACATACACAGCAAATCCAATACAACGCCGTTCTCTACCGAGGCGTCTTACCCTTCTACGACCATCGTGCGTACCTATTTCGAAAAATTTTGAAATTGCTTATAACAACCGTTTTATAATTTTTTCCAATCAAATAACTACTTCACAAATAATCAACATGGCTTCATGTAAGGTAGAGGTGAGAACACCACTGTTCGATTTCACAACAGCAATCCATGAATATCGAGAGAATCAAGGAGCAGCATGTGGTTTATTTGTAGACCTATCGAAAGCATTTGACTCCATTGATCACGAAATATTGCTAAACAAATTATATAAATATGGTATACGCGGGAATGCGTACTACTGGCTTAAATCTTATATCTGCAATAGAAGACAGAGAGTAATTTTGAACAAAACTGGGAAACGAATAACATCTAGTCCTCGGACATATAGTACTGGTGTTCCTCAAGGCAGTACACTGGGCCCAACGTTGTTATTTATTATTTATATTAATAATATATCCACCACCATGGAAAACATGCAAAAAGATTCATCTATCCAGATGATATAACTATTCTGATACTATGTAAAGTGACTTCTGATATCCGAATCTTGATAGAGACCCAAATAAACCATATTTAAAACTGGCTGCAGGTGAATAAGTTTCAACATACAAATAACGTGTTGTGTCCTATTTGAGTCAAGCCATGCCACCAAAGAACTACCCTTAATTAATGAACCTCTATGTTCCATAAGCGATACAAGCCTCCTGGGTGTCACATACGATAGCTGTCTTAAGTTTGATAAGCACATTGAGATTATGGCTTGAAAACACAATCAAGCATGCTATGCGCTACCAGTACTCCTACCTAGAGTGTCATGTAGAAGTATCTTTAAAGTCAACCGCTTATTAACATTACCGGGAATTTATATCTATAACATTCTACTATTTATCTTTAACCATAAAGCAAAGTTTGAAAAAAACGTCTTCAACCACAGTTACTATACTCGCAAAAATCAGAAATACATCTACCCATCACATAAGCTAAATTCTACCAAAAAATGTCCTCATTACTCTGCACTGAACATTTACAATGCTTTACCTCAACATATTCAATCCATTTCAGCATTCACTATATTCAAAGAAAGGATCCATATAGTATTGAAGTGTTCTGTGCTCTAGTGAAACCGTAAGCATCAATATTGATGTGTTATATGTTGTCTATGTATGTTTTTTTATGTACCTTGAAAATGACGTGTTATCTCTGTTATAAATTTCTTTGTTTCTTGTTTATAACTGACAAACCAATGAATATCTATTCTATTCTATACAGAATCGCGATTCGTCGCTGAAGATGACATTATGCCATTCTGCCTCCCTATATTGCTATTCTCTGCTCCAGTTCAAACGTTGACGACAGTAGTCTGCAGTTACAGGAAGCACTAACCGTGGACGGAATGAAAAAAGTCCAAATTCCCAAATGCAGCACAAGCATGTACGCATAGTAACAGATCTACCTTATTCTCCAAACCATTGGCCAGCAATCTGACGCGTAGTAGCAAAACGGCCTAGTTGTCTGAAGCGCCTATCTTGACAGTGTGTGGTACACCTCGGTGGACCAGTTAGCCTTCTCCGTGTCCCTCTACCTTCTTCTAACCACACACAACACACAAGCATTACCGTCATTGCAGTACAATTAGCACGGCGGCCAATTTTGCAATAGGACAAACAAACATCTCGATAGCCAATAATTCAACTCCTGTCAACGTCGCTAATACGTTTATAATTTGAACGTATTCGAACTCGAGGCATTTTCTTATGCTTTAGACTAGTAAATGAAAGGGCAGTAACTAAAAATATCTGTAATACTCAGCTCCCAGAAACTGCTTTCTTCACAAAAACTAAGATACTATTTTAACAAAGGTGAACAAAAACAAAGATACAACGCTGTTATTGTTGCCACAGCGTGCTTAAAATATACTCATTATGTCGCCAAAACAAAACAAGTTGCGGGAATTATTTTTTTGTGTGTATAACACTTCTAATGTCACTGAGTATATAATAAAAATACATCGGGACGTCCTGTACCTTAACTGATAGTTCGGCTTTCAGCGTTGAACTGGCAACAGCACGTGCGATGGCGTCTGCTCCGCAGTTTTTTGACTAGTATCTCATTATAGGGAAGCCGGAGAGGAATACTGCGATAATCCCTCAGACAGCACCACTCCTGCAACTAATTACTGGGAGCGTTCGAGTGACTTAACCCTTTTCAAAAAGCTGCACCGATGAAGCTTCCCTCCTCGTGCTTTCTGCTCATCGTTCGCACATGAACAATGGAACACGCTATGTTTTATGACGCCTTCCCCTTTTTCTCGGTTTGTAGGTCAAAACACGTCAAACCTAAGGCCACAATTACATACCCTTACTGCATTGTCACCTAGTAAAGGGTATCAGATGAGCTCTTGTGGCAAGGGTAACAAGGTGGGGTTGGATTTTGCTATACAGTAAGCATATGACATTCTCTTTTTTTCTCCAATCTGTTGATAAGCCTCAACACTGGAACGTGAAAACACGTTCAATATGACGTTGAAATTTTTTTAGATCAGCAACATGTTTCAAATACCTCCAGTTGTTTTTGAATTTCTGCCTCGATTTTACGGAAAGAACGTGTCCGGTAAATAGTACGACAAAAAAATAGGGACATTACGCGAACGACAGATCTACAACATACTAAAAAATGACCTCAGTAAAAGTTTCACTGTTTCTGAGATATTATTTTTTTGTCTCTCTTTTCTTAATCTTTTGTTTCTGTGCCTAGAAATAACAGGATATCTATTTGGTTTTTTTTTGCAAAATATTCTCAGATAGTTGGTCTGCCATTTAAAATATCATTTTCGATGAATACAAGTAAGTAAACTTGACAAACTAATATCTTCTTCGTAATTTTTGTTTTAGAAAACTATTTTCCTCAACTTTGGTATTCAGCAATCAAGTAAAACTTTACTAGACTGCTACTGCAAAGTACTGCGATACATTACCTGCTTAATCAGCAACAAAACATGGATCAAACGAGGACAATTCTTGGAAAAGGTAATGAAAATAATATCTCAAAAACAGTGAAACTTTGACTAGGGTGATTTCTGGGTATGTTGTATAGGTATCTGCCTTTCGCCTATCTTCCCCATTTTTTATCGTACTATTTACCGGACACATCGAAGGTAGTTTGCAAGTGAATTGGAAATAAGATTTTTTCACTAATCACCTGATAAGTTAATACTTTGACGAGAAGCAGCTTTTCTGTCCGTTAGGTAACTAGTGATAATAAAAAGCACCTATAATAATAATTATAATTCACTCGATGTACAAAGAAAACAACATGGGTTAATAAATATGAAATATAAACATGCCCATTGGAGGCATTGATTGTGCATGAACAATAATTTCAAGCTGCAACTGTAGAGTACAAATTATAAAAAAGGGGCAAGAATTAGTCACAGTGGAATATTTACATTAATAAACATCTAAAATTGTATTCTGCCCGATTGTTTATGTCAGTTTGTCAACTGAACTTCACATTTCGGAATAATGTTGAGTACAGCTCCTCGCGTAGCTATTTTCCTTAAATACCTACATAATCGGCGTGCTATTGGAAATAGTCTTCAAAATGGGCTTGTCCTAACCGGCTGACTATTACATTAATTAATTTCAGTTTGATAGCAGCCAACTAAATATTTTGAAGTATTTGCAAAATAATTTAGAAACAGCATTATTTGGTGATAACCTAGGTGCAACAAAAGCAACGTAACGGCTCTGTATTTTTCCAAGTAAGGTATGTGAATTTAAACAAAAAGTTCAATATTAATCTAGAATCTAACCTTGATCCTCACCTTCAAGGTTATTTCAAGGAGTATTTTTGATGCCGGCAATGGAAACGTACTAGTGCGTATTGAAATTTATGATCAAGATCATCTCCAAAGGACAAATATGCGAGGCTAGGGCATACTCCTAAACGCATACTATAGTCATTCATGAATTAAGTTATTAAGGACAGGTGTTAGGTAGCTTTTAACAATATTACCTTGAATTCAGTCATTTCAAGGTCAGCTTTCTCTTCAACTGGGAATCTTCCTCTTGACCCAAGCTATGGGAAATTTTATGTCTTGATACGTTCTCGTGGATTGTTTATGACTTTGAAGGTGAGGTTCAAGGTAGAATCCAAATTCAATTTAAAAATCGTTCTTGAAGGTTACTAAAAGTCTGACCTCGATTTTTTAATAAATAATCCTGCAAAGTCACTTGGATTTTTTCCTAGCCGCACACAACTGTCTTTCATTTGACCTTTAGAGTTGACGGATCTATAAAAGAATTTATAAATCCTGGCGGTCCTAATAAGGATAACTGTTATCAAATTATTGCATTGTCATCGGTCTTTGATACGTGTGCGAAGTTTCAAATTAATCAAACTTCTGGAAATTGGTAAAAATTATGCTCAAAGATTCCGTGACATACATACAGGCCAAGCTAATAAAAGCGTGTTAAAAAGACCTGGCCGCAACCTTTTTCAGTAATACCTTACATGGAAAAATACAGAGCCATTGTTAAGCTCGATAACTTCAACTAACCATAAGAAATAAGCAATGTACCAAAAATCATAGTCCATGTTCACCGTGTATCAAACACCCCTCGTATCAACATTTCGCCGGTGCTATTATGCATTCAGTATTCATATCGAAAACGATTTGTCAGGATTTACAGGGCTGCCATTTTGGCGCTGCCTCCGAATGATGGATTGAACGTCGGTTGACTCCTCGTCCCAGAAACACTTCTATCAAAACATATTCTAAATTTATTCCATTCTGTAATTGCATCGACTGGTAAACGCTCTAGCTTCTATCATGGACGTCAACTTCAGGGGGCCAGTAACATAATCAGGGAAAAACTCTGTTCCCATAATATAATAATGGTTTTCATTAATAGAATTATGTCCTACTCAAGAAGAAACTGACCTATGCCGGTACAATGAAGAAAAATAAAATTGAAATTTCTCCGGCATTTTTATCCAACAACTAACACTTCGAGAAGAATCCACTGTTGTGTCTCATATAGGCAAGTAGAATAAAGCTAAAATTAATACTTGTCTCTTCCATGCACCACAAATTACACACATTACAATGGTAATAAAGAAGGAGTTGATTCTCTTGAAAAATGTTCAGAGTACCTCAAGTCGGCGTACGCGTAAGTGGCCACTGGCTATTTTTTACCGAGTACTAAATATTTTGGTAGTGAATTCATATATTTTTCACACCAGTGCAAAAAAAATGATTTGTGGAGGGAGAAATCTGTATTTGCTAAGATGTTGGCCGCTAGCCTGGTCCGGGAGCTTATGGAAAACCCCTTAAGTTGGGACTTGCGGCTTACAATAAATCACATTCTTTTCAATTTGGTTTTTGAAAAAGTCTGCTTTTTAAGTTACAACACATTCGTCGACCAAATTTTTTTCCTGTCTTCAGTGTTCGAAGCCCAAATGAATCAGCTGCATAAATATAGGCAACGTCTAAGACTTGCTGTAAATTTTGATTGTGTTCTTTTTTTGTTTATAGGCTAGATTTTTTTTGCTCATTACATCATTAGATAGAACCAGAAGATTGAGACTTTTCCATGGTTTTAATTTCGTTTGTGAATATTGAACAACAACAGTGTTATTTTTGTATGGTTTTAAGTACAGTTACTAAAAATCTTCCTTTCATGCGCCGTGTTATTTTTAAATGATAATATTAGTTTCAGCAAAGTTATTCGCTGCATTTCCTCTTGCTCTAATATTTTGAACTTCTTGAAGATGGCAGTCTGAGAGACACATGTTTCCTCTTGTGAATTAGTTTTAGGGCCCTACAGGATTTAGGTTAGTTTTGGTACAGAAATGCTTTCCAAACATCAAACAGTTCACGTGTTGCGGAAACAAATTTGCCTTAGGTCAAACGTCAAACTTCTTGGAATATGTTTATGGATTCACCGATAATGCATCTACTCAACTGAAGTTGTATTCCAGTACACCCATGGCCTGCAAATGCTGTCTCACCCTCTCATGATTTCTCCTTCGAGCATCCACAGTCCCTTTAATTGAGGGATTAATTTAAAAATAATTATTGCATTAGCCTTTCTTCATTTGTTCCCTCAACAATTTCGTCTTGATTAGCACTGGGAATCGAGGTTGCCATTTGCTCTTTTACATTTCATATCAGGAAGTTTATAAACATAGGGTGAGATGGTAATGGAAATACGTTTCATCATCGGTTTGAGTTATAGGCAGGTATACGAGTCTACAGGGTGAACTTTTAGTGTGAATTCTGTCCTCCGTTATTTTAGGAGGAAAAGTTGCTTATGGAAATTAGACGCTTCTTACTTGAAGAATTTGACGCACTCTACAGGGTGATTTATTGCTCCAGGGCAATACAAGCATACGTTTTTGAATAGAATGGGTACAAGTGTTTATTGAAATTACTTTCCATCTTCTAGAAATTGCACTTTCTACGAATAACGTGCTGTTTGTTTTAAATTGTAATTTATAGATTCTGCAAATGACTTAAACATTCAGTTTTTCATAAATTGTGTATCATAGGAAATCCTATAAATGGGATAACCCAAAACCGTGAAACCTTAGAGAGTATTGATTCTATTTGAATTTTTTGAGAACAAGTAGATTTTTCCTCTTCAGCAAAGAATTCACGAAATTCAAAAAGACGGCTGACACCATGTAACCATTTCTAATTCTATGTCAAGATACTAGTGTCATGCGGCCACGTCGCCACAGTCACTACAGCAACAAGATCCGACAACCTTGGAGGCAATATGGCTGACAAAACTGTTCTTTCATATAAATTTTTTACCTAAATGCTCTGATGCGGCATGAACATGATCACACTAAACGAAGAATATAATAATAATAATAGTAATAATAATAAAATGCCTTTTATTTTCCTGGCGAGGATTCAGCTAGCAGCTGCTCTTACTCCCTTACCAGGGCACCAATTGTTTGCAAGCACCTTTACAATACAAAAAAAAAACAACAAGATTCCGTTTACAGTTATATAGGGTGTTTTTTTTTTCGAGGTATAGAACTTTAAGTTGGCATTACTTTTGAAGATGGCGACACATTTGGCAGCTGTCAAGTGATTTGTTCTCAGTTTGGTTTGGCAATTCATCCTGAACAGACTCACGCCTGAACAACGCTTGCAAATTGTGCAGTTTTATTTCGAAAATAGTGGTTCTGTGCGGAATACGTATCGCACACTACGCCCATTGTATCGTCGACAAAATCGTCCATCAGAGCAGTTAATTCGATTAACCATGGAACGTTTTCGCACCAGGTTTACTCTAATTGATAACTCGCATCCTCAGAGACGTCGTACGGTGCATACAGAAGAAGTTATTGCTACTGTAGAGCGTAGCATTGAGGAAGACCCGAATGAGTCCATCCGCCATCGAGCACAGGAATTGGATCTGTGTCCATCCACTTTATGGAAGATTTTGCGAAGGATCTTGGTTTGCGTGCTTACAAAATCCAACTCGTGCAAGAATTGAAGCCAAGCGATCATCAAGCAAGGCGTAGATTCGATGAATGAGCCCAAAACGAGATTGCCGTTGTTCCCGATTTTCATAAGCGAATTTTGTTTAGCGATGCAGCGCACTTCTGGTTGAATGGCTACGTCAACAAACAAAACTGCCGCATTTGGAGTGAAGCTAATCCTCAAGTCTATGTCGAAACACCGTTACATCCAGAAAAACTGACAGGTTGGTGCGCTTTATGGGCTGGTGGAATCATTGGTCCGTACTTCTTCAAAAACGATGATGGCCAGAACGTTACAGTCAATGGTGATCGGTATAGAGACATGATTACTAACTCTTTCGTTCCTGAATTGAACAATCAAGATGTCCAGGAGCTGTGGTTCCAACAAGACGGCGCAACATGTCACACAGCTCGTGCTACAATCGATTTATTGAAAGACATGTTTGGTGACCGCCTAATTTCACCTTTTGGACCTGTGAATTGGCCACCAAGATCTTGTGATTTAACACCGCTAGACTATTTTCTGTGGGGCTATGTAAAGTCATTGGTCTATGCGGATAAGCCACAAACGCTTGACCATTTGAAGGACAACATTCGCCATGTTATTGCCGATATACGGCCACAAACGTTGGAAAAAATCATCGAAAATTGGACGTCCAGATTGGACTACATCCGAGCCAGCCGTGGCAGTCATATGCCAGAAATCATATTTAAAATGTAATGCCACAAGGTTATCTTTCGAATAAAAAAAAATCATGTCAATCGAATAATCTATCGTTGTTTTATTGCAATTTAAAGTTCTATACACTCTATAAGGCCTTCCTTAAATATGAGCTCCTTGATTTGTCCTTTAAATCTACTAAGTGGTAGCTGCTTGACTGAAAGCGGTATTTTAGTATACAATGCAGCTCCAATACAAGAAAACGATTTTTTAAAATTAGCTGTATTGTGAGCAGGAATATAATAATGATAATAATAATAATAATGACTTTATTCAGAAAATGATCATAGTATGGCAAAGTTTAGCCATGGATACTCTACCACTCAACCATACTACAACCAGAAGACATCACAAAACATTAGCATAACAACATGAATCAGTAGCTGTAAGGAATGCATTAAAAAGGAGTAAATATATAATATGAACATATACAAAGAAAACAAACAAAAGAACAATATATAATTCAGCAAAATGAATTTATCACTCAATGTGCTGAGGTCCAGAAAGTGCAACTTGACTGTCTTCTTGAAGCGCTGCAAACTTAAGCTCTTAGAGATATCTGGTAAAGAATTGTATACCTTGACCGCATTATAAGTAAAGGACCTTTCAAATACCGACGTACGATGTATAGGAATGAAAAGTAGATCATTGTGCCGCAGATTTAGAGTAATTTGGTTTCGACGAGGAATCAACTTAGAGAGTAAATGGAGGGTTTACCAGTCTTAAAAATTCTAAGCACCAATGAAGACATAGAATAGTTGTATAAACCGTCAACTCTGAGCCACTGTAACTCCTTGATTTTTGAAGAAACGCTACTGTACTTCCTAAGACCAAATATGAATCTGCAACAGTTGTTCTGAAGCTTCTGCAATTTTGACTTGCAAGCTGAGCCTAGGCATGGGTAAATGAGGACTAGAGAGTGAGCTAAAATTGATAATATGAGGCTTTCACACAACTTTTTACGGCACTTAAAGTTTAGAATATGGCGACTAGAATATAAAAGCTTCATCTTCATATAACTTCATATTACAGGGAATATTCACATGTAAATTAAATATAAGATTTGAATCAAATATAACACCTAGAGTCTTAGCATTATCAAAAAATGGAATATTTATGTCATTTATGCCACTTGTAATGCCAGAGAGACGTTCACAAGTGTTGATGTCAGTTGGCCTGGGTCAGTGCATGATTCCAGAATATGGAGAAATTCACAGACTAGATCACAACTAATAAATAAAGCAAATGTTGTAGTACTTGGCGATGACGGTTATCGTATTGAGCCATACCTTATGACTCCCTTTAGAAATCCTACTCCAGGTGCAGACATAAATTATAATAACACTGGACAACAAATTTTAGTTTTTTAATTGTATCTTGTGGGAAAAGTGCACTTCTTTGTTAATTTTGGGGCACTGAATCCAAAAATGACAATGAAATAAAAAATTAGTTGCGGTTTAGTAAATTTTTTTTTCATTTTAAGGATTTATTAAAAAAAGTAACAAGATTCATATACTTATAAGAGTCACTATATGCGCTGTCTTTTTGCTGTTCTTTTATGGATCGTTTCTGGAGCATCTCTACCAAGAGTCCAACAGTAGTCTGCAAGCATGGAAGGATTCCACTTTCCCTGGTACATTTTTTCCATTGTTGAAATATCTCGATGAAAACGTTCGCCGTGCTCATCACTTACGGCTCCGCAATTGTCAGGAAAAAATCCAGGTGTGAGTGTAGGAAATGTATCTTAACAGACATATTACAGCCCATCTTTTGATACGATGACAGCATATTTTTGACAAGGGTTTTATAGTTGTCAGCTTTTCTATTTCCCAAGAAATTAGTGACCACCAGACGGAAATCATTCCAAGCAGTTTTTTCAATACCTGTTAAAGTGTTTTCAAACTGTGTATCTTTCAAAATATTTCGAATCTGTGGCCCAACAAAAATACCTTCTTTAACCTTTGCCTCACTTAGTCTTGGAAATTTCTGACGTAGGTATTGAAAAGCTGACCCATCTCTATCTAATGCCTTGACAAAGTTTTTCATTAGGCCCAGCTTGATATGCAGTGGTGGTAATAAATTTTTTTTCGAATCTACTAATGGCATATGCTGTACATTTTTTTGACTTGGCTCTAGGAATTGACGAACAGGCCAGTTTTGTCTGGCGTAATGAAGTGCCTTTGCCCGACTGTCCCATTCACACAAAAAAACAGCAAAACTTTGTGTAGCCTAGCTGCAGCCCAAGTAAAAGTGTAACAACTTTCAAATCGCCACAAATATGCCATTGGTGCTCATCGTATTTTATGCATGTCAATAGGTACTTCATATTGTCATATGATTCTTTCATGTGAACTGCATACCCTACAGGAAGAGATGGTAAAATATTTCCAATATGCAAATAACACTACCTTTAAACTCAATGTTTTACTGTCTATAAACAATCTCCATTCTTCTGGGTTATAGTTCTGCGATGAGATGGTATGTTTGGGTAGTTAATAACCGATTTTTTTTTCTTGGACATACCTGTGGCTTGTCCAACACAAGGTACCATGCAAAAGTTAACAATCATTAATATGATCTGTAGGCTCTCTCCAAACCATTGGGACAGCAAAGCGCATAGACCGTTTTTTGCCATTTAACCAGCTCCTCAGACTTGAAGCACATGTATTACAGCAGACGTGGGGTGCCCACTGTTTGTCTTGATCACCTAGTTTACAACCGAAATAAAGCTGATATGCCTTTGTTATTAGTGGAGTAATAGACCGTCTCTTAGACGCAAAAGTCACATCACCACACACGTAACAAAACTGATCTGGATTGTTTACACACTTTCGAGACATCTTGCATGAACGCTGTCAGCCAACTGAGGAAAAAATGGCTAATATAAAACAATATAATGTACACGTATGTATAACGTAACACAATCATGCCGATTACATCATCTTTCCTTGCCGAATATAAAAATGTAGCACGTGCATTCTTGTGAATACAGTATATTAACACTGTCACAGCAGGAACACATATAATTACCGTATCTCTAAAACTTGAACTAATATTGAAAAAATAAGTTTCATTCCGGTTTTAGCACATTAAAAATAGTAATATTTGTTGATTTTATTTAGGATATTTTTTGGCTGTTGATCAGTGTAATTAAGGAGACTCGATTTGTGATATTGTAATTTGAATGTCTAGGACAGCATGGTAACGCGGTGCATTTTGATGGATTGATGCGGAGACAGTGTCTATTACAATACGTTAATACGTTATCAAGACCAAGGTTAATTTTATACGATGCTTTATGTAAGTTGGATGCATTGAAACGAAATGTTAGTTGTGTATCGTCAGCATACATTTGAATGCAACAATGTTCTACACACTCATGCGGATCGAATGTGTATACTAGGAATAAAAGAGGTCCCAGTACTGAACCCTGTGGAACTCCTGATGACAGATACCGTGCATCAGAAGTTCCTCTAGATGTTTTCACTCTTTGGGTGCGATCAGTTAGATACGGATCTGAAGAAATTCAAAGGAACTTCCGACATGCCATAATATCTAGCGCATGATCGACAAATCTGAGATTGGGGTTATGATACTGATTTCGTATTGATAATTTATCTTTTAAGTAGGCGTTTATTATAAAGAACAGAATACACCAAACAGCACAGATCGTCGCCTTTCTCACGAAGTGTCCTAACTGACAAAATACAATAAATTGAGATAACCCGCATATAGGTGTATTATTCCATGCCGGTTAATCTGACGAAGATATATCTTTTAGTGTAGGCAACATATCATTAAGCCCTTATTTACAAAAGTAAATATATAATTTCCACGAAGAGACCTAAATGACCACCTCGGTGGTCGAATCATGGCCAAAGTGCAATTCATACTGCAATAAAGGGAGCTGGAGATCTCTTTGAACCCTCACAACTCTATCCGGTTTTTCGATTTAGCAATCCCAATGAATTTTTTTGACTTCAAGAAACTTTCAAAAGATGTAACGGTGTTGTCCACACGGCAGACTGAGAAAGGGCAGAATATTAAATGGACAGGTATTATGGAGTTTATGGTAAGAAAAGACATGCCCACCAAAATATTTTCCAAGTATAGCTACTACGATACTAGTTGACTGTATTGAGTTAAAAAGACTGATGACAAAAAGTATTAATATAAATGATATTAAACTAGAACAACTTAATAAGGAACCAGTAAAGATAACAAAAAAGAAGTACTCCGACTTACTTTCGTTATTTGAAAATCCAACACACGTTGTACGCTCACCAGAATTCCAAAACTTCTTTAGAAAATTGCCCCATGAAACGGAATGAATTATTAACAACTCTGCCTTTATTTTTTTGTGTATGATAATACATCAACAGTAGCGACTAATATGTCAAAAAGATAATGTTGAAATTAGTTGCTTTTCTTTTAATAAAAATTACTTTGGGGTTCGAGATGTGTTCTTCATCTCATGGCCTAATATATGTGTCATAATCTAAATCAGTTTCAGGCATGGACATTCAGGCAAATTTTGTACGGGGGAATCCAAAATTCAAAAGTCGATCTGAACTTTTTTACGTAAACTCTGCTGTTAGCAGACCAACGATTACTTAAAGAATTAAACAATAAAGAGATTTTTTGAGATAATCGCACCCTTGGCTGAAATATGATTCTTTGTTTATAAGTAAATGACATAAATCCTGTATATCTTAAAAAAGTATAATAAGAACTTTAATAAAAATATATTTTAGCTCTATCTGACAGGAAGCTTCTGAAAATTTTCACGAAGTGACTTACGTGCGTTTTCCAATTTCTTCCAAATTAACTTGACAGGTTACCGCAAATATTGAAACAGCATATGATCGACAATTAATATGGGCTGATACAGTGAAATTTTCAATACGGAAATATCTAAACTTTTCATACAACGCTCAATTAACCGCACACTGATTTCGTTTTATTGCCTTCCTGTAAAATTTACTAAACGTTGGTTAGGACACTCTGTGAGAAAGCCGACGAGATGTACCATCCACATTTTTCTCATAGTTAACCATGGAATACGCTTCAAATACAGGTATGGTGATATACTTTCTCGTCGAGGGATACCTACTGCATAACGGACGCATGTATTTTGAATCTTTTGCAACCTGTAGGATTAATTTTGTATCAGTCAAGGACCAAACATAGAATCAGCATATTCTACTTTGCTTAGAATCAACGAATTAGTTAACCTAACTTTGGCGGATTCAGAAAGTACGTGTCTGAGTATCTGAGCGAAAAATCAATATCAATATATTGTCTAATCTTAATAAGTCAACTGTTCATAGCAATGAAATGCCGTTCAAGTACCTTGACCCTGCATACCCTACGCAATACCGTTATCACGTCATAACCAATTAAGTTCAGCACAGGTTAAACTTATAGCATGTTGAATAGAGAGATTAAACAGACCAAGTGAGTCAAACATACAAATACAATTACTTCATAGACATTATTTCAATGCTCTACCTGTGGTTACCGTCCATCTGTCCACATGTCGTCGCTAATTACACACTTTGGCAAAATAATGACCTTTGACTTGTTCAAAATGAAAATACGGCCTCTAGCGGCCATTTTAGGAGGCTGACAATAATTTTCAGCAATTTCCCATGGCTACTTTTGTAATGAAATTTTTTAACAACAAAAAACATATCTCATTTCCGAATTTTTTGCAATACTTCCTCGCCCAGCGGAGTAGTAAGTAAAAATTGTACATAAATTCTTCATATTATCATAAAGGGTTGGAAAGCCGGTAGCACAAAGGTATAAATAATCAAAATGCAATTTACCTGTGAACTTTTATGTCAGAGTTGCAATTACCACAAAACCAATAGTTTCAGATACATTTAAAATGTGTACAATTGATGATGGATTCAGCAACTTCTTTACCAGCTTTCGTCGCCCATCTAGTCCAGAAGGGAGCTGGCTTCCCGAAAGACCACCATCATCAAGCCACAGCAGAACAGCCATCTCAGGAACCAGCGTACCTCGTTCATGATATCGTCTTTTTGAATATCCTCATCCTGCTCTTCGTAGTTTTGGTTATTTTGATGGTTTCCCTCACGCTCAATATTCTCATTATTCTGATTATCATCCCAACATTCAATGGTTATAATTTCGGTCTCCGGAGAAATTGGCCTCGTTGGTGCTTGACAATACTCTATGTCGTCATCTCCAACTTCTGTTTCAGCATCTCCTCTGGCTTCCCTAAGTTCTTCTTCCATATTAACCTCTCTTTTAGGATCTTTTCCACTACCAGAAGAACTCATTTTGCACAATTAACTTGAACAGCTTCCATAGGAAGATAAAGCCAATACAAGACTGAGCTTTGAAGCGACACTCTTTTGTTCTATCCCCCCTTATGCAGAGTGAAATCTCTGACCAATACGATATTACTAATTGAATCATAGCAATTTTAAAGTAGATAGCAAGTGATTTTTTGTGGTCTGTGATGTATTGGCAAATTATTTTGCGATATCGCAGGTATCGGAAGCAATATTGCTTAGTCGACAGTTGTGAGATAAATCTAGCAATAAAATTAAATGAACATTTCATTGTTATGATTCAAATTTTTGTCATGGCTTTATAAACAAACTTGAAGTTGATTGAGTCAGCATATTCGACACATCCGCTATTAAATTATCTTGAAGTTTCAATATGATCCATACAGAATATATATAAAAAAATTACATCAAGTAGATCGATTCTGTAGTTGCTACGTAAGGGGGTTAATTTATAAATAAATTCATAAAAGTCTAAGTTATCTTTGTGAACATCTAATGGTGTGAAGGCCTCAGTAACATATCATTATGCGGTTAATGCATGCATTCACAGACTTGTCTAACAATAGTGAACAGCTGTTGGGAATTCTGGATCATTCCTTAGGAAAGAGAACCACGCAATCTCTCAGTTTTTTTATACCGAAGTAAAAGCCTAAATGCCAGGGCACCGCGGCTGTCCCAAAGAAATTTTGTTAATCCGATTTTTTTACTGTTAAATGTTAGTAGAACAGGGAAAAATCTCCTCTGTCAATACCCGGCGTAGCGGTAGAAGAGTTAGACCGCCAAGGCCCCCCGGAGCGAATGGGTCCCGAGACAGTAAATTAGAGAAGAGACATCGATCAGTAGGACATCCCTCCTCTGCAGAGCATCGAACATGCATATTGTAGTCGGGGCGGCAGCACCCTAAACATGTGAGCAATACTCGAGGCCAGGTCTTATCTGGGCCTTGCAAAGAATGAGGTCATGTGGAAAAGATACTTCTCAGCCATGAACAAATAGCAGAACTTTGTCCTAGCACCTGCCGCTATTGAAGAGATGTGTTCGGATGAGCGCTAGGACGTTTAAAGTACATTACTGTGTTTTGGAAGCACTAAACTGTAAAAGATTGTTGCGTCCCCAAGCAGTGATAGCCTCCAGGTCTCTCGTCAGAAAGGAAGTTGCGGCTTGTCTTCTTTTCTCATGCTCCCGGTTGAGGCCGGCTTGTCACTCTGAATTCCTGCATGTAGAGTGCTCTCATCAGCGTGGTTTGGATTGATCGTACAGGAAAATAGGTCGTTGATTTGCAAGAGGAACCTTGTCGGAACCAAGACCGATCCCTTGGGAACACCCGTGTTGACGCTGTAGGATAACGAGGAGCACCAGTCAATCACGACGGATATCTTGCGGCCAGAGAGAAAGTCAGTCGCTCATTTGCAAAGCTTCTCTAGGAGGCCATAGGCTAGAAGTTTTCATAAGAGAGCAGCAAACCACAGCGGATAACAAAATCAACGACATGAAGTACTCCAAAAGCTCGTGATGTATGCACCTCTCGATCAACTTATTTAGAAAGCAGAGCTATGGGCATGTAGTTGTAAGGGTCGGACTTACACCCCTTTTTGGGATGGGTTGGATATGAGCAAATTTCCAGTTTCCTGGGAAGGTGCCGGATTCGTAACATATCTGGAAGAGACGCAAAAGAACAGAAGGAAGCGCCGCTGCACATCTCTTCAATACAACGGCAGGAATCAAGTCCGGTCTAGAAGTTATTTTGACCTCGAGCGACAAGGGCACCCGTCTTAGTGCCTCCATGGTGGAGTTGACTGCAAAGACTTGACAAGCACTTCCGCCTTAGCCTCTGATTCGGTTACATTCGTTCCATCCTAGCACGTAAGTGTGATAAGTTCCGTTCAATCTGCTTGGTTTCAAAAATAGGACAAATGAACTTTGAATATGCATCGTGAATCTAAGTACAGTTAGATACGACCTGGTATCTTTATTATTGGTTGATTGTACCTCGACATCAGGCCCATAGAGTAGAGTGAGCATCAGTGGAAATAAGGATATTTGATTTGGAAGAATCTTGAATCCATGGACGCATCATGTGCAGAATTCGAATCAAATTTTATATAACGCGATATCCTCATTACGCGGCGGCAGTCCTTGCACCTCGACGTTAAGGGCTGTAAGGCAAAGCGGGTATCAGTAAAAAAGGTGGCGATGATTTAAAGACAGAAACAATGGACTGTGAGTATGCACCATATATGGTACAGTATGTGGGTCAACTTTCGTACGTTCTGGTATCTTTCCCTTAGACGGCTATGAGTGTCCTTACTCCTGGACATAGATATGATCTATCAGAGTGAATAAGTGTAGAAAAAGTATGGCTTTCGTGAACCCTGGTGCTATAACTGTTCCGCGGCTATAAAAACCCTTATCATACGCCTCTATAGCCACATGTGGTGCTGCGAGATTACTTGAGGAAGAGGTACTACTGTGACCAGACACAAACACCACCTTCAATCCCTTAATCACTACAGAACATAATAACCATAGCGAAACAATATACCAGCTTAGCGTACGTATTATATGTATTATTGAAAAATGGCGTCAAGTAGGTTGACTCTGCACTCCCCACGCAAGGCTCTCATCAGTTCATATACGAAACAAATTATTTCATCGTTTACCAATTTAGGTTGCTAACTCACAAGAATAGTCAAATATAACTTTTGCTTACCTAAATGTCCAAAAAGAAACTTAATATTTCTTAGGCTAACAGTAGATTACCTAATGATTTGTCTTTGAGGTCAAATACTTTTTAAGGCAGACATACTTTCCCTCTGGCCCCAAGATATCCGTCGTAATTGACGGGTTCTCCTCTTCATCCCACAACGCCAACGCGGGTGTTCCCCAGGGATCCGTCTTGACTCCGACAATGTTCCTCTTACATATCAACGGCCTCCTTTACCTGCAAGATCAATCCAATCCACAGCTTCGCCGATGACAGCACTCTACATACAGGAATTCAAAGTGACAAGCCGATCTCGGCCGCTGAGCTGGGAAAAAGGAGACTCGCGACGACTTCCTTTCTGACGAGAGACCTGGAGGTTATCACTACTTGGGCATGCAACACAATCTTGTACAGCTTAGTGCTTTCAAAAGACAGTACTGTACCTGGACCGACATACAGCGTCCTAGCGACCATCCGCTTTCGATGCACGGTCGAGTTCTACCAAAGAGCCGTTCATTTCGGCTGGTCGGAGTCCAGATCACCGAGAACCTGATCTGCAACGAACACATCTTGTCAGTAGCGGCAGCTGCTGGGAAAAAGCTAGGCTATCTGCTTAGGGCTAAGAAGTACTTTTCTCCGCATGTCCTTCTCACTCTATGCAAGGCCCAGATGAGGCCTAGCCTCGAGTACTGCTCACGCGTTTGGGGTGCTGCCGCCCCGACTACATTATTTATGCTCGATGCTGTCCAGAGGAGGGCTGTCCGACTGATCGATGACTCTTCTCTAACAGACACTAACGGGACCCTTTCGCACCGGCGGGCCGTCGGCGATATATTTTTCTTCTACCGCTGCACGAACGGGCTTTGCTCCTCAGAGCTCTCTTCCATGATGCCGCCACGCAATGTGCCTGCTAGACAGACCCGCCTGACTTTGGCCTCCCATCCTAACTGTGTCAAACTGGCTGATATGACCGCTCCTTTATCCCGAGGGTACCAAGATTGTGGAACATCTACCAGAGGAAGCTTTTCACCATGGAAGACAGCTCTGAGGAGCAAACTTCGTTGGTGTAGCTGGGAAAGGGTGCTTGTTGATGATTGTTGGTCAAGTATCATTTGGTCACCGTGTACAAGGTGGTTATTCTATTCGATAAAAGTGATTTCAATAATAGTCTATAAAACAGGGATGTTATCTATGTTCTATACGTTGCGAATATTCCAGAACTCTCAGTCACAACCGATTAGCGAATTTATTGTTTACATTATAAGAACAATACGGCAATCAGCAATCCATGGCAGTCTATAAAAGCAGAGCAGCTTTTGTTGAACCATCATTATCAATTGTCGGTAGCACTAGCATCGAAATAAGTCGTGATAGGTGTGCAAAATGATGATGCGTCAGTATTTCTATAACCGAGCCCACCCGGACAGGGGTTGCAATTGGGGAAGGCTTGCTGGGTTTCAACGATATCCTCGCATTGCTGTTTGTGATCGGGTATTCTGGGTGTGCGAGCAAGAAAGGTGTGCTGTGACCACTTCGGACGTCAACAACAACGTCATAGGAGGTATCATCACTATTATTATTATTCTCTTCTATACCTACGTATTTGTACGACACTACCATAAACTATTCGTGTCAAAATTCATTACACTACTATTTTTTACGGCAAAATTCGAGATAATCCGTTTGCCCAAAGGACGATTAATGACCATTTTTGAATTTTTCATTCGAGTGACCTTAAAATCACCTTCAAAGGCCTTCTTATAGTTAACCTGACATCAGATTTGGACACAACTACCTCAAAAGCCGCATTTAGACTCAGTTGCTAGACTTATTTTGAGTGTGTCCTTGAGGTGACCTTTGTATGCTCTCTTAGGACTAACTGTCTTCTAATTCGTAAACAACGACCACAAAAGCTTAAATGGCATGCGATTGGACTCTTTTGAAAGTGAACTTAAAAAGAACTTTGAAGCGACACAAAAAACACTGCTGTCTGAATATCGTTTTAATTCCGTACAAATTGTACCTTTTGTCAGCTTCTAGGTGTTCTGGTCCGCTGTGATTTGCGGTGTTATTAGAGAAGCAGACTCGTGTACCTTTTTTAAAAATCTTCAAGAGGAACACCTCTCGTTATAGGTATAGTTTTTAGGTGAACTTTTTTTGATATAAGGTTTACACAGCTTTTTAACCTTTTTAACCTGAAAAGAGTGGTATATAAGCTTTATACAAAAGAAAAGTTCTCAAGAACAGCTATTTAATTATGTAGAAACCTATAGTGTTCCATTTGAAATTTTTGAGGAAAGGTAAATTTTGTGTTTCGAGATACCCTGTATAAATAGAATGATATTTTAGCATTTTCTTCAGATTAGCTTGAAATCGATGGTGATACAATGTTTGTGACCTGAAGTTTATCTAAATATCTGCAAAGATTGCGGAGCTGCGAGCCATCAAAGTTCGGCATTTCACTAAACATCAAAACAATGTTATTTGACATCAAACTTCTTGTTTTCAGAAGCTCTACCCATGTTTACCATGCCATGAAGTTATGGGACACCCTGTATATATTAAAATAATTCTAAAATATGCACTAGTAACATAACAAGGTTACCACGAAAATATATTTGTAATATGTTTCCCAGTTTGCTCATATTTTCTGTGGCATCATTTTGTTAAATAAGGTACCTCAGGAAAGACAATAAGCATAGAGTGAAACGCTAAAACCAACATTGGTTTTGTTGTATTAAAAAAAAATCTTATAATAATGTCCCCGTCTATATTTTTTCATTTCTAAAGGAAAAGTCATATTCAATGTCAAAATACAACTACTCATCAAAGGTCTAAGCTAGTAACAGTATTGCATCAAGTAGCAAAAAATGTTTTGCAAGCACCTGTGCCCAGACACAATGATTTTTGATGTTGTCAGACATACAAAAATTACTACCATTACACTGAGAAAGAAATTAAATAAACTAACTAACTGTTTACTTAGAATAATTAAACCAATTCATTTTAAATTAATGAACTATTAAATATTAAAATGAGCTTACCTGCTCCATGTAAAACAATTTACTTACATTCATTTGATTTGTTCAATGGGTAAACGTGTTTGCCTAGTCACTTTAAAAACTATTTTATTTAGATATTTGGATAATATTTGGCATTTAAAAAAACATGTTGCATTTCATTGAATGTTGTATATTATAGCTGTGCTCAGACAAAGCTGAGATATCAAATAAATTAGAGAACATGATATTGATAGTTGATGTTTCCAAATCAAAATAAAAAGTTCCGAATTTTGTAACCCTAACACAATTTTTTATTTTCATTAATTGTGAACGTATTATGTATGAGATCATGTTTTACCATACGTTTGTTTGTCCAGAAACAGGTTATAATACGTCACCGTTCACTAGATGCAATTCTTTGTTTTAAATTCAGAAAGTAGGAAAAGGGCTACCTGAATCTGAAAAGGCCACTTGATCATGTGTTAAAAAATTGTACTTTAATTGCTAATGATAGAACAATATTGCACTCACCCACATTTAATGCATTTACATACAGGGTGGCGCATCGAAAACGAAACAGACGCATTTACCGGTAGCTCAGTTTTTTTTTGACAAACGCTCAGACACGTCGATTTTGTTTTCGAGGGGGACACAAGTTTGGCAAGTAAAGGGGGGTCGAGTGATACCTCATTTTAAAGGTATTTCAATTCCCTTTATAATGATATAAAATTAATGTACTTCAGTTCAGTAGTTTTGAAGATTTATTGATTTAAAGCTTAAATAAAACTAATACATCATCATTAGTGGAGATCAATACATTTGGCAGCAAAGTAATTTAAAAATGAAGAATGAACTGACCCGCTAGGCAAGTAAATGTTGAAAATGGCCACCATGACTCTCCATGCAATAATAAAGATTTTGCTCAAAACGTGGCCACACATTTTGCAATATTTGAGAAGTAATTTGAAGGCACTCATTCACAATTCTTTGTCGCAGGTCTTCCAATGATGTTGGCTGAGTAGCATAGATTTTGCTTTTTAAATGACCCCACATAAAGAAATCCAAAGGTGATAAATCTGGCGACCTTGATGGCCATTCAATGACACCTCTTCTACCAATCCATCGATCTGGAAACGTCTGATCTAAATATTGTCGAACACGTAATGCGTAAAGTGGTGGGGCACCATCCTGTTGGAACATCAACCTATTCGCATTCTGATTTTCAATTATGGCTGTTAATGCAGGATCTATGGCGTCTTCCAGTAACTCCAAATACCTCATGCTAAATTCTGGGATTAGAATAGGAGCAATATCGGTAGTTATGACAATTTACTACGCCATTTAAGAAAAAGGAACATTCGTCGGAAAAGCAAATGTTGAATAGAAAATGTTCATCGTTTATAATTCGTTCACTCATATCTTCATAAAATTGTAATCGCCGATCAAAATCGTCTTCATTAAGTTCTTGTACCAGGTGAATTTTATACGGATGAAAACTATGGGTCTTTAGAATCCGATGGACAGTACGTCGACTAAGACCACACACTGTCTCCAATTTGCGTGTACTTAACGTAGGATCTACATAAACTTGCCCTAAAACCCCAACTTCTATTGCTTCGTTCCTTATGGGATTTTCAATGTTGCGTTTTTTATTGGCGGCTGACCCAGTCTCCCGAAATTTAGCTACAAGTTCTAGAACATATTTTCGATGGACGTTACTGTTCGCATGTCGCTCATGAAATATTTCTGCTGTTCTATTAGCGCACTGATTATTTCCGAAAAATATTTCGATAATTTCAACTCGTTCTGCTGTGGAATATACCATGGTTAATTTATGTAATATAAAGCGTTATAAGTTATTTCAGCAACAAAGTTTGGTCAAATCAATCGCAAACTATGTACTAAATTCCTATTTAAAATAAGTACTAGATATTTCCTTATCTTTCATCAAGAAATAACTTTTTGCCACAAAAAAACGCTCCAATAGCTATTTTCAACAACAAAATGGTAATCAAACCATGGGCGTAGTCAAGAAAAGCATTTACTTATTAAGTAAATTCTTTTAGTCAAATTTCTTCTGAAAGTAGTACAAACTAATCTGATGTACCTATTAAAGTCTACTTTAAGCTTTAAATCAATAAATCTTAAAACTACTGAACTGAAGTACATTAATTTTATATCATTATAAAGGGAATTGAATGTCCTTTAAAATAAGGTATCACTCGACCCCCCTTTCCATTTAAGGTTTTAGGGTTGGTGTCACCCCCGCCCAGGGGGCTGCACGTATTAACGTGATTTTTTGCCTAACCTGTGTCCCCCTTGAAAACAAAATCTACGGGTCTGGGCGTTTTTCCAAAAAAAAAAAACTGAGCTGTCAGTAAATGCGTCTGTTCCGTTTTCGATGCGTCACCCTGTATATAAATGAATTCGACAGCATTTTAAATAAACAAAGATGTTTTCAAATACTACAAAGTCTACATCAACAGAAGACTGCACTTCCTATGTATACGTTGAACAATATGCAAAAAAGGACATCAAGCATGTTTGGCCTTCACTAACCTAAATATGTGTTTCACTTGGAGCGAGAAGTATTCTAACCATGGTTACGGCTCACTAGGCGCCTCATGCTCAAGTAATTCACTTGATCACAATTATTGATCCACTTCACATCTAATACACCAACAACGGCAACATTCGAATATGAAGCTCCTCGCGAAAATTACAAATGCAGCTGAGTCTGTCGCATACTCCCAATCATTCACGAATGAGTCCTTCCAGGTCAGCGATTCAAATAAACCGTCTAACTGTGTTTATTAAAATGTTTAAATGTCTTTGAAGTACCTTTTCTACATAAACTAAGTTACCTAAGTTTATAAATCAGGTACATGGTTTGCTATTTTGAAGCAAATTGGTTTAATTGTATATTACTTTCAATTAAACTGGTCCCAGAAAATTCAGTTTAATTAAACCGAATATTCTAGTTACTTAGAGTAATTAAAACATTTATTACGGGTAGTCAAAGATTTCTAGAACAACTGTTTAATTGACCAGGTTTTCTGAATGTATACTTTTTAATTCAGGTGCTCCAAACCAGGAGTACGCCGAAGGCCCAACTCGCCCAGTAACTCCAGATATACTAGCTCCAGCGGGTATGGCTGCAAATGCTGGCAGAAGAGACGACGAGGATGATGATAACGGAAATGGTGACCGTCCTCGAAATAGTTTCAGCGATATCGTCAAGGAGTTTCTGTTCATAATAAAATGGATCTTCTGCATTCTTGCTATTATGCTTATTCTGGAAGGATTTGCATTCCGCTCTTATGAAAAGGCAAACATGGGAGGGAAGAAGAACGGTACTGGAAGCGAATAGCTGATCCGCATATCGGTGTCATCTGGACTTACCATTTGGATGCTGGCCAGAAGTTTTCCAATTCAAAAAATACATACAAATACATTATTTTAGATTTTTTATATTGCTCCACTCTACCAGATGACATCAAATTAGCTATTTTTATTACACTTATTATCCCGTTAAATTCAATAAAACGTTTCATTGATTCATACTTAGTTATTAACCAGATACTCGCACTACATTAAAATACTCTATCTAACTCAAAGAAATGCTGTCAAGTAGGTTGACACCGCACTTCCAACGCTGCACTGATATTAGTTCAAAAAATATTATGTTCGGCACAAGTTAGTTCCTCTGAGGAAGAAAATGATGGTTAACAAAAATGTTAAATAAAACAATCCAGCCAGAAAGGCCTGTACAATTAGTCCATAGTCCCCTATCCATTTGACAAGCAGTCCAGAAGTGTCTTTACTGCACCGACCATGTAGTAAGGTTGCTACGACTCACCTCGCCACTCGCCCATCGGCCAGATATCGATCAGACCTCCACGCAGGGATATCTACGGATTCTTCAGGTATGTAGTCTAATTAAATGGAATGTGGTAATATGATAGTAGTGAAACAAAATCTATACATTCCTTGGTGTTGCCCTCGGCGCTATCCGTTTTTGGATATAAAAATGCTTGGCCAAGAATAGCATACATTTCCATCATGGCATGTAATGTACTATTACATTTATTAATCTAAATAAGCATTCCCTGCTTTCTTATGTCTGAACATGTGCACCCAAAGATGGAGAGCTGCTCCATGCTTTTTGGCTACTCCCCAGCCTAACATTAATCTGTTCATCGTTGGCAGCAGCGGTGGCCGCAGTAGTAGACTCTTCGGTCTCCTGATCAGTCGCCGTGCGCTGTGCGGGTTCGAATCCCGTCCCAAGAGAAATTCTTCTCTTGGTGGTAGACGGTCTCTGACTGTCGAACGCAGAGGTACCACCCGGCGGATCTCGTAGGCGGGGCCAGAATGTGTGCATGTTGCATCCACACGTTTTCCCTCGCCATAGTCCGTGTGGCGTTCTGCCTTTCCACTGCATCCCCCTATAGCCCCACTGTACCCCATGGGTGTTTAGGCTTTAGGCCTTCGTGGTGGTTGGAGTATAAAAAAAACAGTAGTACTAATGAAACTCAAGCGAGTGTTTTCTAAGTACACTGATGAACACAGGATTTGTGACATCATAATGTTTGCGTGTATCTTATGTATTTTGAGACCCTTAAATCAAATCTAAAAACATTATCACTCACAGATATTCGGTAACATCTACTTTTATGAATTACAATACGTAACATCTCATATTGCTGCATTTCTCGGCGTTTACGCGATGACGCACATATATAATGTTAAGACCTATCTATAGGCCTATTCCTGTTTATTATAGAGAGCTCTATGTTTAGAGACCATATTGCGTTTATTAGTAGACAAATAGCAGCCGAGTCAGTTACGTTTTCTGTATCGAAGTGGACTGAGATGTTCTGAGTACTGTTAATTTTTGTTAAAACGGTGTGTTGTTTTTAGTTTATTGTGATCGCGACTAGCTTTATGGACAATGCCTAGAACAGTTTTTGTTATCTGTGCTGAGAGATAACTTTTAAATCCCAAAAACGTACTTTTATTCCCGTTGTGTTGAAAGCATACGAACTTTATTATGGAATTAAAGTTGGCGACCAAGATAAACTATGGGTCCCTCATATATGTTGTAAGGCTTGTGTAACGTTGTTAACAGGTTGGTTAACAGGCGACAATCGTAAAATGCCTTCTGCGGTACCAATGGTTTGGAGAGAATCGAGAGACCATACAACTGATTGCTATTCTTGCCTCACAAATATTAAAGGTATTGGACCAAAATTGAAACATACTGTTAAGTATTTAAATTTACCATCAGCTTTGCGGCCCGTTAAGTATAGTGATGAACTTTCTATTCTAGTTCCATCAGAATCTTTGGAGTCTTTGGATGAAAAATTCGAATCCACCGATTCTGAAAGTGATTGTACAGAAAGCGCAAAAATTTTCGTTTGACCTGCCAGGATGTTCAGCAGCGCCGCATTTGATCACACAGGGTGAACTAGATGACTTAGTTTGACGCGATAGGTCAGAAGCATGATTGGCGCCTGTTCATTGATTCCTCTAAGCTTAGTTTAAAAGATGTGTTGGTACACAACGGTAATAAATATCCATCTGTACCTATAGCGCACGCAGTTCATATGAAGGAATCATATGAAAATATGCGAGTTCTTTTAGAGCATATCCGTTATAATGAATATGGATGGGCCATATGTGCAGATTTAAAGGTAATAGCCCTCTCTTCTTGGAATGCAACTGGGATATACCATTATTGCTTTCTTTGTGAATGGTACAGTCGTGCGCGAGAAGGTCATTATGATCAGAAGGAGTGGCCACTACGTCAGATATTAACTCCGGGCCTCAAAAACATTGCCCATGAACCACTAGTTGATCCCAAAAACGTGTTGCTTCCAACCTTTGCATATTAAGTTGGGACTGATGAAAAATTTTGTGAAAGCGATGGATCGGAATGGAAGAGGGTTTCTGCATTTAAAACAAACATTTCCGAGACTTAGTGAGGCAAAAATTAAAGAGGGCATATTTGTGAGACCACCAATAAGGAAAATCATGAAGGATGATGTATTTGAGAGTGCTCTAAATGAAACTGAATTACGAGCTTGGAATGCTTTCAAATCAGTTACTGCAAATTTTTAAGGAAATGTGAAGGCAGGCAATTATAAAGATATTGTGAGTGAAGTAATTAATGCTTATAAAGGAATGGGATGTAACATGTCTCTAAAAATTCACTTTTAGGATTCTCATCTCAATTTTTTTACAGAAAATTTGGGTGTGGTAAGTGATGGTGAATGGTTCCACCAAGACATTTGTGCTATGTAAAAACGGTATCAAGGCAAATTGAGTGTCAATTTGGTTACTGATTATTGCTGGACGTCAGGAGCAGCATATCGCCGTAAAAGATCGACAACAACATTCTGAGATTAATGTTTATTTGATTGTTTATTAGTACTCTTACACACATCTCCTTTATTGCAGGAAAACGATGGGTGATAGAAAAAATCGAATACTATTTCCGTCTTTTTGGGTACGTTTTACATAATAACCACCTTGTTTTGTCCATGTCACAAACAATTATTTTAATTTTGTTCACCAGTGTTATTTCCGTAGTTTTTCTAACGACACCCTGTATGATCCTTTTTTCCTAAGGATTCTGCAGGGTCTCTCGCTTTAAGGAAAATGGACTCGATACCAAAAACCAGAACAGTTTTGTGAAACCAGGTTAATCGATGGAAACTTCACTGAACACTTTGATATCGACGTGAATCAGTCTGAATATTTTCTTTTCAACTCTGCAGAATTATAAAAACTAATCCACAAAGCATAGGATGGTTAATCACGACGACATGATTATCCGAATATGTAAATCAGCGAAAATTGCGGCAATCGTAAAAAAGGTTATAATTTTAACGGCCTAGAAGTTAAAAAGGCGGTACTAAACATAAATGTCTTTTGTGATAAACATTAAGGTGGTTTCAGAGGGTTGATTTATTACTTATCACCCCATAAGAATGCTACGAATGAGATAAAAGATATACTTAATCTTCGATGGTTATGGGTTTTCTTTGTGGGCTATTAATTCATACGAACTAATATAAACTTCGGCATTGAATATAATTTCACCTCCCTTCGATCGTAAAATGGATGGCATTTCGGCAAGTCAAAGTTCAACAATGTGTATGAACAGATGATGCGAGTTCATATGATAATTTCAACGTCTTTGTATAGTTGGTAAAAATTCATGATCAACCTCTTTCTAAATAAATTTTAAGATCAAATCTCATGACTTATAAATAGGGTCCCAGAATAACACGTCAATATTTCGAGCACATGTTATGAATAACAAAAAAGAATTTCTCAAGTTCCTATAAAAATTATTCTACGGTCGCTACTGCAAATCAGTTCATTTTTTTGGTTATCTAATAGCTAATGCTACTGTAAGTAAAAATTATGAACACTTCCATTTTTCCCATAGCAACCATACATACGTTTAACAAGCTGATTCAGCTGGGCATCATTAGGATTGTAAAAGGCAGCACTGGCTCAGTGCTATCTTTTTGACACTGGAAGCATTTCACAGCCACTCTGGGGCAGAAGAGCTCGACAGTATTCGACTGCCGGCCTTTCCTGCCCGAAGTGTGAGATACTCTAGAAGCGTGTGTCTGTGTGTGTGTGTGTGCGAGAGAGGAGCGAAAAACGTGCAATACGTGTATTCAGTGTATGTTCCGTCTATTACTGTTGTTCTAGGTCTATTACTACTTGAGCAAATATATTACCTCAGTGCCATCGAATAAAAATCTATTACTTTATAAAATCTGAAAATTTACTACTATTATTCTTGATGATGAAAAACCTGTCATTAACGAAAAATTAACCGAATAAGGTCACAATCAGTTAATACCTTTTTTGGATTCAACAATAGCATACTCAGTGACACTAGAGGTGTTACAGCTAGCAAAAATGATGTCTGGGTGCTTCTCTACTAACTGGAAAGTCGCCCATTCAAAACTGTCCCAACCATATCATTCTTATAAATTAAGAAAATAATTTAGATAAATCAAGAGATACCAATTAAAGTAATATGCCGGTTCAAAAGCCCACATACAATGCTATTTATTTTCGAATTATGAACGAATTTATAAAAAATGAGGGACTGTTATCTCATCCAGTGGAACGTTTATATGGGAGAAAAAAACATGTTTTAATTTAATGCAAGCAATCGAACTCTTTGTTTTTATTTATTTTTACTATACTAAAATAAGGTTTGGATATTTAGGAAAAAACTGAAGGGTTGTCTAATAGGGACTCAGGAAAATAAACGCCAATTTGACATAGACGCCATCTTTGTTTTCTGTCACCGACATGTCATTTTGTTAGTTGAATGTTTACCATTGATCGCTATGGAGTCGTATTCGATTGAAGACCGCATTAAAGTTATTCAAGAGCACTACAAAAATGGTGCAAAAATAAAAAACACGTTTCGCGCGCTTCGTGAACATTTCGGTCGCAACAACCGCCCAAACGAAACAACCATCGGTCGTCTGGTGCGTAAATTCGAGGCAACAGGTTCTGTGGCAAATCTGCCAGGCTCTGGCCGACCAAGGAGCGTTCGCACACCGGAAAATATGAAAATATTGCTGTTGTGAAGGAGAGTGTGAGAGACGATCCGAAACAATCAACAACGCGTCGATCCCAAGAATTGGGCATTTCGAGAACCAGTTTGCTCCGCATTCTCCACAAGGATTTGAATGTACACGCCTACAAGATCCAATTGACGCAAGAGCTGCGTCGGGCCGACCATTTTTCGCGCCGAACGTTCTCAGATTGGCTCCTTGAATACCGCCAAATTGATGCCAATTTTTCATCAAAAATCATGTTCAGCGACGAAGCGCATTTCACTTTGAATGGGACGGTAAACAAGCAAAACTGCCGCATCTGGGCGAATGAAAATCCCCGTGAGTATCAAGAGCAGCCGATACCTCCTCAAAAAGTGACTGTGTGGTGTGCATTGTGGTCAAAAGGCATCATCGGACCTTACTTTTTCGAAAATGCAGCCGTCAATTCTGAGCGATATCACGTGATGATAGAGGACTATTTTTTGCCGCAACTTGAAGGAATGGATATGGACGATGTTTATTTCCAACAAGGCGGTGCAACATGCCACACAACCAACGTCAATATCCATCGATTGCAGTCCTTCGGTGATCGAGTGATTTCGCGCAGAGGAAATGTGCCATGGCCACCAAGATCGTGTGATTTGACTCCCTTGGACTTCTTTTTATGGGAATATTTGAAAAGCAAAGTCTACGTCAACAAACCAGCCACGCTCCAAGAACTCAAAAACAACATCATTGCCGAGATAAATGCCATAGAACCGACCATGTTGCAAAATATCATTGACAATTTCGACCATCGCGTGGACGTCTGTAAATCCAGTCATGGTGAACATTTGAGCGATATTACTTTTCATACATAAATGGTATAAATGAACCTTCAAAATAAAGTACCCAACTTGATTTGAATATCAACCTTGCTTGTTTTAATATGCGTTTACTTTCCTGCGTCAGTTTTGGACAACCCCATATTTCAAAAATTGATTTTCTTAATACTATACAGCTTCAGAGCTAAGAAGCTTTATCTAACTTAACTTGTAACTCTTATGTGAATTTTTACAGGTTACAACAAATCTGTCTTACTATTGCACTTCAAGTAAATATCAATCTATTCTTAAAACAGTGGTACAGATACTGGAAAGCAATAAAACGATCTTTCAATTTTTGTAGTTAGATCTGTGTTTGGTAACTTTTCCAATATGTGATCCAAAGGAACATCAGAAACATCGCTTACGTCAAATCTGAATATATGGTGTTCATCGTTATAAATTTCCATAAATGTGATTGTCACTTCATCTTCCTCATAATCAATTTGATTTATCACTACAACATATCGGTATTCTGATTTTTTCACGTTAAACTAAAGCATAATCACCGATATTGTACTGGTTGATTATTCTAACGTTGACAATATTCTCTAAATTTGAGTTTTCACTTGTCTTCATATTTTAGATCGCGTATTCTGAAATTCCGGCATTCATCGTCGGCCATATGTTTTTGTTCTAAGATTCTTTCCCTGGTTTTGGGTGGCTCTTTTTTTTTGCTGGAGTCGTGAACTAACTGAAAGAAATACAATATTTTGGAAATTAATTACCACTGCAGTATAATCTGGCTAATTAAACTTGACATTGCCTGAAAGAAACAGTCCCCTGTAGCATGAAACAGTTCCCTGTCCCAAAAATTGTCAGGGGACTGTTATTTTAGCAAAGAATGTTTCTTGGCATACAGTCATTCAAGAATTACACAAAATGAACAGATAGACATGAAAACATACTTTGTGGGTAATTATGCTATATATTTTTTTTAATTTAATCACTCGAATCAACAAAAAACTTACCACTTACCACTTACCAGTGGACTTTACGCAGCAGTAACACTAAATACCCATGACGTCCACCGTCTCACTCTGCAGCTTTGTGGACTTCCCATCGGATGTGTTCGTTTTCACACTGAGAACAACCGCGCCAATGTGTTGTATAATTTTAGCGGCATTTCCAAATTGTGGCAGAGGACTGTTCAAAAAATTTAAGGACAACATTTGGCTTTCAGTTTCGTAATTATTTTTTCATCTTAAAAATACAATTGTGGTTTTCAAAGATACTTAGTGTATACCAGTATTATTTATATATAATTTAATCAATAATTTGCATTAATAGTAACAAACATTTGTCATAAGACTTCTCCTACTGAAAATGGGACACGACAGGGGACTGTTTATTTAGGTGTTTAAACGGCATTAAATTTAATATTACAGTAGTATATTAGTAAATGAACAATGGCGTATCAAAAATAGCTAATAAGGCATCATTTTTATTACATAGAACTTAGTAATAATAGGATCTATTATAAAATTTTGCCTGGGACAGCTATTTTCCAGTTAGTGGAGAAATGCCCTTCTTCAACTTGATTTTTTGGCAATGAGGTAGTCTTACATCAAGAACAAAACAATAACATTTTGACGAAATTTTATTGACAAGTAATGATTAAAAAAAATAATAATGTGTTAGGCGACCCCGCAGCTGAATACACTCCTGTATACGTCTAGGCATCGACAAAATGAAATGATCATTCCAAGCAACTCGAACTTCCTGGATTAGCTGTGGCAGAGTCTGTGGCGGATGGTGAAAAGTGGATGTGATGTGGAAGTGATTCTTGAAGAAAGTCCGTAGTACTACAAGCAATATGGGGACGTGCGTTGTCTTGCTGAAAAAGGTCGTGTGGACGGCCCTCTAGATACAGCAGTGAAGTGGTTTGTAGGGCATAGTCATCATAACGCGCAGCAGGCATATTGCCTTGAACGAAGAAAAGGAGGGGTAATAGGCTACCATAGGCCCCTCAAATCATTACTCCAACAGTCCTGAGTGCATGCGTCTCAACAGCAAAGCCAATATCACGCTGTTCTCCACGGCGGCGTCTTACCCTTCTACGACCATCATGCGTACCTAGACAGAATCGCGATTCGTCGCTGACATTATGCCATTCTGCCTCCCAATGCTGCCATTCTCTGCTCCCCTTCAAACGTTGACGACAGTCGTTGGTAGTCAGAGGAAGCACTAACCGTGGACGGTATGAAATAAATCCAAAAGCTCGAATGCTGCAAAAGAGTGTACGCGTACTAACAGGTCTACCTTCTTCTCCAAACCATTGGTCAGCGATCTGACGCGTAGTAGCAAAACGATCTGAAGAGCCTATCACACACACGCATTACCGTCATTGCAGTAAAATTAACACGGCGACCAATTTCGCGATAGGACAAACCAACGTCTCGATGGGCAATAATTCAACATGAAGACAATTTGGACGTCTTCGAACGAGGCATTTTGTTAAGCTTAACACTAATAAATGATAGGGCAATAACTAAAAATATATATACTACTCAGCTCGCAGAAACTGCCTTCTTCACAAAAACTAAGAGACAACATTTTAACAAAGGTAAACAAAAACAGAGATGACACTGACAAAAAAACAAATAATATCAATATTCTACGTCAGTTTTGAAATTGACAAATGACAGTTGACAACTTGACAACATTGCATGTTCAAGCCACTTCTCTTGTTAAAATTGTATACGTATAGATATTGCAGATAATATAATAAAACTAGAAAAATCGTGTTTAATAATATTTAATATTATGTTGTGCCGTGAACCTGAAAAATTTGTTTTTATCATTTTTATTTTATTTTATTTTATTCAATACACCCTACAGTAAATACCAATTACAGGGTGAGGAAACACAGAACATAAAGCAGATAAAAAAGACAATAATAAGTAAAAGAATACAAATTGTAAACGATACATGCTGGTTACTTAATGATATTTTTTATGTATGCAATTCTGCAGTTATACTCGTATATCAATCCGGTTACTTGCAGAATTGGAATTCCTACACATCGCATATCACATGTAAAGGGGAATAATGTATATAAATTGTCCGTGCCGCAGGTAGATAAAACGGAGCGTTTTGTCGAGATGTCAGCCTAGGTACGTTAAATGGTAACTGACCCAAGAAAACTAAATCATCACTAGCATTATTGATCAATTTAAACAGAAAAATCACTGACTGGCAATTGCGCCTTGGTTCAAGACTGCTGATTAGATATTTTTCAAGTAAGGAATCATGAGGTATACCTATGGCCGGGTAAACGCCACCTACTTTCAGTGACACACATTTTAAGAAACGCCTTCGAACACATTCAAGCCTACTTATATGAATAACATGATGCGGATTCCAAATTAGCAATGCATACTCAAGCTTCAACCTAACATATGCATAATACAGCAACTTCAAGGTGTTACTCTGAGTGAACTCCTGGCAGTTTCTCAATAAAGCCGTACATGTGGTTTGCCTTCGAAATTTTGCTGTCAATGTGTTTGACGAATGTTAGTTGGGAGTCAAATATCACGCCTAAGTCACATAAAGTAAAAGTCCTCTGAGCAGAGATACCTGACAGGGCATAGTCAAATAACAGAGGATTTTTCTTCAAAGTGTAAGACATTACGTAACATTTATTGATGTTCAATGGTAGATTATTTTGTGAGCACCAAGCATCCAACCTAACCAGATTTTCTAAAAGTTGATCCCAGTCTGATTCATTATCTACCCGACAAAACATCTTCAATGCTCGCCAACAGCATTAATTATGTCATTCGCAAATATGATAAACAATAAAGGCCCTAGGTTACTGCCTTGTGGCAGTCCGGAATTGGCTACTCCGATGATCTGATGCCATTAAACATCACAAATTGATTTCTTCCAGTGAGGTAGGACTTAAATGAAATGAAATGAAATGTTTATTATTCTTAGCCCTAAAGCTACTTCCTATAGTTTGTAATAGTGTCTTACTAGTAATAAACAAAAAAAAAGTAATTCTAGATTCCCTTAAAATCATATTAACTGCAACCACAGTAAATGCAACAATAGCAAATGCGAGATAATGACATACAGTAATCTTAACACAGAAAGTACATATATTATGCCATTTTATGTAGATACAATTGCTTAACCTTACGAATAAATATATTTACAGACGTCGCTTCTCTAATTTCTGTAGGTAATGCATTAAAAAGTCTCAAACCATCACTAAAAAGACATTTTTGCATATGGGATGTTCTAGCGAATTCTATGTCAAAAGTGTTACGTGACCTGATATTATATGCATGCCTCTCGGACCTCGGTATTAGATATTCCTGCAAGTATTCAGGCAATAAATGAATTTTTGTTTTAAAAATAAATAAGACATTTGACATTTACACCTTTTGCTGTATTGAAAGCCATCCGAGGGTTTTTAACATTAAATTAAATTAAATAGCTGTATTAAAGACGCGGATAATTCATGAGATTTCAGCTTATGCAATAACATCCTTTGATCAACTCTGTCGAGAGCCTTGGAGATGTCTGTGTAGATCACATCTGTTTGTAATCCTCTGTCAATGTTTTCTGCTGTGGTCTGTGTGAAGTTCATCAGATTTGATACTGCTGAGCGCCCTTTTATGAAACCTTGTTGTTGTACACATATTTTTCTGCTGACATGATGATTATAGTCTGTTATATATTAATATCTCTACAACTTCTGAGAAATTGCACAATATTGATATACATCATTCCTACTGCCGTTTTTTGTGTATTGAACATACTTCAGACAACTTCCTTAATTCTGGAATTGTGCAGGTGGTAAGACACAAGTTGAATAAAACGGTCAAAGGACACGCCAGCACAGAGGCACAGTCACGCAAAATAAAAGCTGGTACATTATCCGGTCCGGTAGTCATCTTAGGTTTTATTTTCTTCAAGGCTAAGACAACTTTATCCTCCACAAATCTAGTAATATTGAGTAATAGATCATTGTTCATTAAAAAGTCATCCCCTTCTTCGGTGGCTGATGAAGACGAGTAGTATTCGGAGAAGCTATCCGCAAAAGCATTTAATATGTCGTTCGGTTCCAAAAGTTCATTACCATTGTAAATCATCCTACTTGATACGTTTGTTGATTTTCGGTTAGAATTTGAGAAGCCCCAAAATTTATTCGAATCTCTTTTTATTTCGTTCTCAGCTTGTCTGACATATATTTTGTATGCTTGATCTGAATCTATCTTAATTTTTGATCTAAGTTCCCTGAATGTCTGATACGCTTCAGGATCATTGTTGCGTCTGTAAGATCGGTGAATCTTCTCCTTGCGTTTGATAAGCTTAATTATTGCTGAATTGAACCGGGGTGGGTATTTACGTTTCGTTGCTCGGACATATTTTGGAACACAGGTATCATGATGATCCGCGACGCCATCTGTTAATGAGAAAACTTGGCCGTTCAGGGTTAAAAGGAATATGTTCTCTGTGAGATTTCGGGATTCTTGACATGTTGGAAATACGGGAAATAGAACTACAGCAGATCGAGTGGGAAATTATATAAATATACATCTTGAAGTCAATTCTGTAATCATCAGGTATGACTCAATCAACTAATCGACGAAGCTCTTCGAGCGAGATAACTCTAGAACATCCATAAAATATTTATGTGCCATCAATTCCGTTTTCGCTGAGATTTATCTCCGGCAAATTTACAGTGAACCAGTGACATAAAAAATGGTCGTTATTCACTCGAATAAATACCTTAGACATTCGTGCACTCTTTTTATTTATTTTCCAGTTTCGCATTTATGAAACGTATTTATTTTCGTGAATAATAAAGTATATGGCATTTATGCGACCGATTTCTATTTTATTAAAGTGGATGCGTGGTTTTATTACGGTCGTTTCTCAGCCCTCGTTGTCAACCTCGAGAGCAGCAACGCATTGTCCAAATTGCAGTTAAGCTTTTAATGTCTTCCTTCTCCAAGTAATGGTAGTTCACTTGTATGTGCTATACAAAGCACTAACGATGTCTTTGATAAACGCACGACAGTTTTTTCGTATTAATATCCCGCCAAATTGTACTTTTATTCCAACAGCCGAGCAAATGGTGTTGGCACGTAAATCTGTACCATCCACAGACAACAATTTCAAATTCGAAAATGTCCACTGTCATAGTCCTTCCCTAAAGAACATGGACGGACCAAGTTAAGGCATGCTCATTGAGCTGGATTCATAACAGACAGGGATATCCTCGGTAGCGTAAGGTAAAAGTATAAGGTCTTGCTTCGGAGAAAAAGGTAGAAGTATAAGCATATCCTTGTTTTCATATTATGGAGTACTGGTACAATACAAGCAATAATTATTTTCGGCACATTTTCCAACTTTACGCGGCAAACATACTGTAGGATAGGAAACCGGCGTTTCAGTTGTCCGAAACAGCGTTCAATTATAACTCTTTCTTGTTTTAAAAGCTTATTATAATTTATTTCTGCACCTCGAGTAGGATTTCTGAAGGAAGTAATAAGGCATGGCTCAATACCATAACCGTCATCGCCAACATCTGCTTTATTTATTAGTTGTGATCTAGTATGTGAATTTCTCCATATTCTGCACTGAAAAAGGCCAGCTGACACCAACACTTGTGATCATCTCTCTGGCATCACAAATGGCTTGCACATTTAAAGTAGGTTTCCCTTTTCGGTTGATACACTCATCTCCATGGCGATTTGGTTTCAAGATTCCTATATGTGTACACTCAATTACACCGATTGCTGTCGGAAATGTATACGTGCTTTACCATATCCGCTTGGCCTCCATCAGTTCATGGTTGGTAGTTGGAAACTTGATCCATTCGTTCGACTGTGCAACTATGCTGTTCACAACTCTATCCACAGTCCGAGATACCGTTGATTGACTAACACCAAGTTCCTGACCAATACCTTGTTCATATCCAGGGTCACCGAGATAGCGAGGACTATCTTCATTTTATGAATATATGAAAGTGTTCCTCCTCGAGTTTCCCCATTCTCAACTAAAAATCTGTCCGCAAGCCATTGTATTTGCTTCGTCGAACAGATCTAATTTTTTGAAGTCACGACCAAGTGGAGGTAAGCGAGGTTTGTACGTTTTAACATCAATAAAATCCACAATTTCCGCCATTATCGCTTGACCACCTTTCGTTACGAAGGTGAGTCTGCTACTGACCACACTCAGAATTTTTGAAGGATATGCTTCCTATGCCAAGTATAAGGTGAAGATATGAATCTCCTGTTACTTATGTCACCGCTTAAGAGAAACACAGATAGAACAATTCCTATTAGCGAAACCCTTCATTCAATAAATAACCCCATTACAGAACAGGAACTAACCGAGGCACTTCTTACATTGAAGAACACATCATCTGGACCTGATGATATACCAACAATTTTCCTAAAGCATCTCTCACATTCAGCGATGAGCATACTTTTAAAAATTTACAATATAATATGGACTAAGCAAGTTTTTCCAAACGAATGGAGGAAAGCCACAGTTATACCGATTCTAAAACCAAACGCACCACCCCAGGTTCCAGAATCCTATAGACCAATTTCATTAACGTGTTCAATGTGCAAGCTGTTAGAAAAAATTGTTAACCGGAGATTATTGTGGAACTTGGAAAGCAAAAAGCAGCTGGCGCACGAACAGGGCGGATTTAGATCAAACAGATCAACATTGGATAATATCGTAGTCCTAGAATCTTACATACAAGAGGCATTCTCTGAACGGCAGCATTGTGCAGCCATTTACTTTGATGTCAATAAGGCATTTGATACCGTATGAAAGTTTGACGTACTCATCAAACTAAAAAACTGGGGCTACGATGGACACATTCTAGCATTCATACAAAATTTTCTTGCCAACAGAAATTACCAAGTTCGTGCCAATGGTGTACTATCAGATGCTGAAACGCAGATCAACGGCCTACCCCAAGGATCTATTATCAGCCCAACACTTTTCCTGGTAGCCATTAATGACATCGTGGCGAATATAAAAAAGCCTCTCCAAACTCGCCTTTATGCTGATGACATGATTGTATATGTTAAAGGCAAAAATATGGCAACTACTACATCGTTGCTCCAATCAACGTTAAATCAAATGGAGCACTGGTCTAATAAAAATGGCCTGACATTCTCTCTTGACAAAACACAATGCATTATATTCTCTAAAAAGTCAACTCATACACAACCAACTCTACGCTTATCAAATGTTGACCTGAAAACACATCAAGAAATAAAGTTCCTTGGGATTATATTTGATCAACGTCTGACATGGAGGAGTCATATTACTTATCTAATTCAATCTTGTCAGAAAGGACTCAACATGTTACGATACCTAGCCAATAGACACTGGGGTGCAGATGGAAAAACCCTTTTAAGTATATATCGTGCACTAGTGAGATCGAAAATAGATTATGGCTGCATAGCATATAGCTCGGCAAAATCAACAGTATTGAAACCTCTAGACGTTCTACATAATTCTGCACTACGCCTGATATTAGGAGCCTTCAGAACCACATCCATTGACAGTTTATACTGTGAGTCTGGAGAAGCTCCCCTATATGTTAGAAGACAAGTCCTGAGTCTACAATACGCAACTAAACTTGCATCTAACCCATCTATACCAGGATTTAGTCACACATCTGTCAACCGTCAAATTGCCTCAAGTTTCAACTACAGAATAACACAGTATCTAAATCAACTACGTATGCCTATACTTCCTCCTACTATCACCACCACTCAGACAACTAACCCACCTTGGAGCATTCAGATACCTGTTATCAACAGCACACTGACAAAACTGTGCAAAGAGGAAACACCAAAAGAAATAATATACCAGAAATTCTCAGAAATCCGCAATCAATATGGTAACTACAGTGAAATATATACAGATGCCTCAAAATTACAAATGCACGTTGGCGCTGCAGTCATAACACCAACATCCATTATAGAATGTAAGCTGCCAGAGACAGCCACAGTCCTTACGGGTGAACTCTATGCAATATTTGAAACCATCAAGTATATTAAAGGTAACTCCGCAAATAATTGGTTAATTATATCCGACTCATTGAATTCGCTTAAGTTAATTAGCACTATGTACAGCAAGAACGCCATAGCTCAAAGAATTCGGGATGAAATGAAAGATATTGCAATGCACAAAAGAATTGTTTTCCTATGGGTTCCATCACACGTTGGAATTCCAGGAAATGAGCTAGCAGATCGCAAAGCAAAAGACGCCGCCAACAACGCTACTAGATATATTGTCAAAGTACCAGAGTATGATGTAAGGGCTCATTTAAAATCGAAAATCATCCAGAACTGGAACAATCTGTGGCAGAGTAAATCATCCAAATTACTTGAACTCAAGTCTAAGTTGATGCCATGGCAAACCGTCACCAACAACCGCAAAATCCAGACCATCATCACACGACTAAGGCTAGGACACACACGAGCTACCCACGGATACCTGCTGTCTCAAGAACCTGTGCCCCTATGTGAAATCTGTGACGTGCAGTTAACAGTGAAACACCTACTAATTGAGTGCCCAGTGCTAGAAGTATATAGGTTTATGTATAAACTAAACGGAACACTGGCTGACATTATAGGACCACAGTGTAACATTATAAACATTTCCAATTTTCTTAAAGCATCTAGATTTATGTACAAAATTTAACCTACTCCCCGCTAATGACCTTTAGGTCGAAGCGGTATGCTAAATAAAAAAAAATATATCTCGGTTAGCTAAGAAAAATCTCAGATATTCCAGCACCGTGTATATATCCAGCGAACATCGACTATATAGTTGTTCATTTTACTCATAGCGTGTGCATTTCAGTCAGCACTCAGGATCAATGCATTTAAAAAGTGGACAGCCGTCCACGTTGCATTCAACCGATTGGGTTATATTAGGGAGTTTTCACAGCGGTTTTATTATCTGTCAGATTTTAGAGAGATTAATGTTGCTCGCCCGGAGGATAAATGGATGTTGTGTACAGAGTGGTGTCAATGCGGATGCGTATAAAAGTTACTACTACTTTCCAAGAAGGGTTTTGTCAAAAGCTTCAGTTCAACGGAAAATCAATTTGTCCATGACCTCAAAACTGACCTAGATAATGACAAAATTAGAAAACACAGGTAATAAGCAGATTGGATGTAAATCAGATAGATTTGATGGTGTTGAGTTTTTATGTACAAGTACAATATGACCTAGAGATTATGTGTAGGTTAAGTTTGAAAAGTTATATTTTATCATCCTCCACTTTCGACAGCAGATCCTTATAGAGTTTTACTTACTAAATCAGAGGTCCTGTGGTTATGATACACTAGCTCAGTATGATCTACTGCAAAGTCTGAAGACTGCACGAATACACCGAAAACTTGGCAACCACGCACTTCATTGAAAAAAGGTTTCTACGGACACTTGAGTGCATCAAGAGGTCACTTGTAGGTCAAGTTTGACAAGTCATATAGCAGCTACCATTTTTGACAGAAGACATTGTTGATACATGAGATCAAGTGATCTGTACTGAAACTTCTGTAATGTGGGCCAACACACCGAAGAGTTTGCGAGTATGCATCCTTTGTTAAAAGAAGTTCTGCCAGGATATCAAAAAAGCAATTTATGACCTAGCTAATTACTTAAGGCGTCATTTCGAGGTGAAATTTGTACAATCAAATTGCAGCCATCATTTTCTATTAATTAAATAAAAATGTTTTTAGAAGATTCGAACCGTATCGCTAATTTAATATGTATTTGTCGGCGTCAAACGCTGAAATTCGTCATTCCCTGAAATGCCTAGTCAGTCCTCGTACTGCCGGCAAACACCATAACAGTTTGATTATTACAACGTTTGACTAACCATTTCAGTCATTCCCTGTAACGACTGAACAACTTCCGTCAAACACCGTAACAACCACATTAACTTCATTTGCCAGTCATTTATTGTACCAGTCTTGTGTTCATTTCCTTGAGCATACAGATGGTCTTTTTTGTGTTTGTAAAGATGTCGCAGCATTCAGAATTGTTTTACAAGAAACTAAGTGAATACTATGACACTGTGAATAAGAAAAAGCCATGGAATACAAAATGGAAAGTAGGTAAGTTAATTTTTACAATTTTGTGAACCTAAATCTGTTCGCTGTGACATCTTTTTCATTATTTAATTTTTATAATCTTGTTAATAATGGTGAATTATTCCAATGCAGAAATGGAGGAAATGCATTTCGTCTATGGCCTTGCCGACGGTAATGGTGAGCAAGCCAGATGGATTTATTACCAGAGATATCCCGAACGTGCTTTGCCAAATAGTCGAACCTTTTCTAATATTCATCGTGGTCTTGTTGAAACTGGTTCTGTCCGAAAAGGAACATCTGAAGGTAGACCTCTAAGTGTGAGAACACTGAAATTGAGGGAGCAGTGCTGCACGAAGTCGAAGAACATCCTGAAACGAGTACGAGGAAGATCGCTAGACACTTAAATATTTGCCATCAAACTGTTTGGAGAATTTTAGTGGGTTTTTTGTTATATCCTTACCATATTTTAAGAGTACAGGCATTACTTCCCATTGATTTTCAAAGGCGTGTGACTTTTTGTCAGTGGTATCTTCAATGAATTACACAAAAGCCGCAATTTGAATCAATGATTCTATTCACACACGAAGCTAATTGTTCTCGATATGTCATTCAGAATTTCCACAATAATTATTTGTGGGCAGAAGAAAACGCTATGCCGTAACCGAAACCCATTTCCAACACCAATTTTCGGTTAAGGTATGAGCAGGAATTATTGCCAACCACTTTATTGGCCCATTTTTCTTGCCGGGACGACTTGACGGACAGACTTACCTCAATTTTCTTCAACAACAGTTGCCTTTGCTGCTTGATGATGTTCCGTTAGTAATAAGAAACAATATGTGGTACATGCATGATGGTGCACCAGCGCATTTCAGTGTAGCGGTTCGTAATTATTTACAAACTGTTTATCCAAATCGTTAGATTGGCCGCGGTGGGCCCCAAGGATGGTCACCAAGGTCCCCAGACGTCAACAGTTCAGATTTCTTTTTGTGGGGCTGTCTTAGGACACTAGTATACACAAGTTCCATTAACACTGTAGAGGAATTAAGAGAACGAATAGTTGCAGGTTGTGATGGAATGAAAAACACTCCAGGGATATTTCAACGAGTGCGCAATTCCATGAGAAGGAGGGCGGAAGCATGCATGTTAAGTGGAGGGGGCCATTTTCAACAATTTTTGTAATCACTTCGTTGGTTTTAATGTTATGTTCATTTTGCCAGTTGTTGTTGTTCATTACCCATAATGTGTTTAATTTTTCCAATTAAATTAATAACAATTTTGCAAGTTAGACAATAGAACGGTTTTTATTTTTTACTTACGGGCGCATCGAAGGAAAACAATTCAAGAGATACCATTTGTTTTAATTGAACGGGGAATTCAAAAATAATTTTTATTTGGCAAAAAACCATTTTTCTTAAAAAATATCGAAGTCAATACCCGCACGCACGCCACTGTTAAAGCTACAAATTATTTTTGCATTGAAAAATATGCAACTTTATTAAATTTCATTACGTACTAAATATCAGTGAAATATCTGAATATATTAATTAATTCCCATTTTTTTCCTAAAACTTCAACACCCCGAGTTTTTGTAAGGAAACATTTTTGGACCATAGTAAACTAACATTAATTTTACATGTAGATTCACACCCTTAAATATTCGCATATCATTAAGGAACACCCTGCATAAATACTTGATTAAAAAAATATATTATTCATCCACACTGGAGTTAACTATATCAACAATACAGGTCCTCGATGCACGTTTTAGGAGATTATATCAATTCTTATAAACTTATTACAAATAAAAGCTATCCCTGAAAAAGTATTATCAATGCGTGAATCTGTGCAGTCACTTTCGCTCGAAGGAGGCCCAGCACATTTTAATTGTTCCTGTGAACGAGCGAAAAGCAGTGTTTATTCAATAGATGTGTTTGATTAAAAAAATTTTTTTTGGTAATTCGAGATGCCATATGAGTCAAACATGCGCTAATAAATAATATTTAAAATATACTAAGTGACATATAAATCCGAACACCCAGTTTAAATGGTTTTATTTTAATAAAAATTGGTGAATGTTTTTATCTTACTGTAAATAACAAGTTAAAAAATTTTCAGCCTTATCAGTTGGACATTCCGGTTTTTATACTGCTTTTTTTAATTCACTAACGCTATAAAAATGAATATTTCAGCCGCAGTAAAGAATCAACGTTGGCGGATTTTGGTTCTTGACATCCTTTACGATCGGTTACGATGCCCAGAGTACGGAGACCTGTACGATTTCGTCAACTTAGTGAGTTTGATAGGGGCCGTATAGTGGGACTTCGGGAAGCTGGACTTTCTTTTCGGGCAATTGCAGTTAGATTGCAAAAAAGTGTAGACACTGTGGTTAGGTGTTGTCAGGCATGGCGTCGATAAGGCCATACGCAAAGAGCAAGGGGCACTGGACGCCGCCGTAGAACAACAGACCGTGAAGATCGCCGCCTAAGATTATTGGCCTTAAGGGACCGTTTCTTTACTACCAGGTCCATTGCAAATGAATGGTTTGCAGAACACGGAAGACCTATTGGCATGCGAAGTGTTTACCGGCGAATGAGAAGTTTTGGCTTGTTTTCATACCGGCCACACTGGGTCCTTGTCGAGAACACCGACGTAATCGCCTTGAGTGGTGCAGACAACGGTCACTCTGGGATCAGGAATGGAACAGTATTGTCTTTAGTGACGAGTCTCGATTTTGTTTAGGCATGCACGATGGTCGTGCCAGGGTTAGAAGGCGACGTGGTGCAAGGAGGAATCCACAGTTTTTTGTTGGAAGACATGTTCATCACACTGTTGGAGTTATGGTTTGGGGTGCTATAGCTTATGGTTCCAGGTCACCTTTAATCTTCATCAGAGGTAACATGAACGCGCATCGTTATATCCACGAAGTTCTAGAACCCCATCTTTTACCCTATCTTGACACCCTGGCAGATCCAACTTTCCAACGAGATAATGCCCGACCACATGTTGCAAGAGTCACAATAGACTTCTTTCAACATAATGATGTCACATTGTTACCATGGCCACCAAGATCTCCCGACTTATCCCCAATTGAGCACGTGTGGGATATGATGGGTAGGAGATTGCTCAATTTGAAACGTCCTCCTCAGACTCTAGAAGCACTTCGAGAGGAGTTGGTGGTTGCCTGGAATGAGATACCACAGGAGGACATTGACCACCTGATCAGAGGCATGCCTAGGTGCGTTGGAAAATGCGTAGCACAAGGGTACATCCACACATTATTAAATGTCAAAGGGCTTTAAAGCAGTGCAATCATTTTGAAATTTTTATCATTTACTTATTATGCTTCATTAAGTACTTATACAAAATTTTATTAAAATAAAACCATTTAAACTGGGTGTTCGGATTTATATGTCACTTAGTATAATATAATATATAAGATAATTCTATGTAACTTTTATTCGTTTGTCACTACTCACAGTTTTGCATTTTTTTTAAATGTGTATTTATTGTTTTATGTTGCTTTCGATAGTTTCAGGATATTTCTTGTTGATTTAATACAATAATGTAATAATAAAGACGACGTTTTAATATAATCTTCTTTCCTTTCAGATTAATTCATGCTTGATTATTTTTCTTTTAATATTACTGATAAAGTAGTACCTTCTTATATTATGTACTTCATTGGAGCAACACTGCATTGATTACAGCGTTTGGCTGGAATAGGCGAATTCAGTAACGAAGTTAATGTGGTTGTTACGGTGTTTGACTGAAATTGTTCAGTCATTACATGGAATAACTGAAATGCTTAGTCGAACGTTGTAATGATCAAACTGTTATGGTGTTGCGGTGTTTGCCGGCAGTACGGAGACTGACTAGGCATTTCAGGGAAGGGCGGATTTCAGCGTTTGATGCCGACATATACATAAATAACTCCACAAATACTGCAGGCCAGAGTTTTTAAAAAAAATATATAATTTCGTTATACGGAGATAAAAACCGGATACATTTTCTGTCAACTTTAACATAAATCAATAGGTTATACGAAATCGGGTGCAAGTTAATTTAAACAATTTTTTAACAAATTACAAGAAAAACCTCGGCTGTTTTCTTAGGCCTTCTGAATTATTCTAAGCGAATAAAGGTTTTTGTTACTTTTCTCCAAAGTTGGGTGATTCAAAGCCACGTTGCTTTCAAGAATCAGAAAAAAATATATTCGTGAGAACTCAAGCGAAGGGTCACGAATAGGTTCTCTGGTCTAAATGCCTGACACATCCATTGAGGAAATTGATTGACTCTATGAGTCACCTGAATTTGCATAGTATTATATTGAGCAGGCAAATACATTTGGCAGCATGCTGCCGAGCACGAGGGCAGCCAACAGCGTACATCCAAATTAATAAGCTGTCCTCCGCAAAATTGATTGACATATTAAATAGACAAATCATTGTTGTATTCATGTGACATTTCGGCACATCACCCGGCTCAGTAATTAAACGCATTCTGTATATATGCATGCAGGTTATTTCGGAATTAGATTGTCGGAAACATGAAAATTGCAAAACCGATCGAACGGAGGTATTTTCAGTGATTTTGATTTGGCTAGATTTGTGTTATACAAGTCCTTGCCGAGGTTTTACAAAATAGTAGTTTCGAGAAGTTCTGTATAAAGCCCGTAGACCGAAAGAGTGCAAATGCATGTATGCAGAATAGAACTCAGGCTCGGGGTATCGCCGGTACGCCGACGCCGGCAGTAGCTGTTCATATTCGGTGCATACATAGCGTGTGTTCATACTTTAGCATGTCGTCTACGGATACAGCAGACGAAACTGAGAATATATCTCCCAATGCTTCCTTCAGCCATGCTTCCTCTTCCGTGATGTCTCCTCCCCGAAAAAGTGACAAGAAGTACTATTATTATTTTCATTGAAATGAAATAACTATTTCCAGGAAAAGGAATTCGATTTACTATCTATCAGATTGGCTTTTTTTGAGTCAAAGAAAACGACCGACTACCATGAAGAAATGGACGGGTGTTCATTTCAATTCAATTCAATTCAATTCAATGGACTTTATTGTAACACATACATAATTATGTATCCTTACAAATGGCGAAGTCTGGCCAATGGCCATTTATACTTAACCATAAATGTCAATGATTATTACTACCTTCAAAATAAAATAAAAAAAAAAAACTGAAAAAGAAAAGGAAAAAGATTAGAACAAAAAAACATAATACGTACGATTCAAAGAGAGGACAATAACCTAAGAGCTCAATAAGTAGTTTTTATATTTTTTTTTTAGAAAAGTTGCTGATGAAATATTGTTCGAAAGAGTTGATCAATTTCACCGCATTATACGTAAAAGACCGTTTAAAAATGGCTGTCCTATGTTGTGGCATTGTGAGGAGATTAATGTTGCGCGTATTCAAATTGTGAATTAAATTCCTACGAACAAGCTTTTGCATAAGATAAACGGGAACAGAAGTTTTTAATATTTTTGCGACAAATGTAACAAAGTTGTATTTGAAAAGATCAGAAATTTTCAACCAATTCATTGAAGATATTGAGTGAGAAACATGATCGTACCTTCTTAAATTGTTTATGTAACGACTACATGAGTTTTGAATTTGTTGCAGTCTGTATTTTGTGATTTCATCCAGACAGGGATAATAAACTATGTTGCAGTAAGCGATTTTACTGAGTATAAGTGACTCGCATAACATTTTCTTAATGTTTCTATTTAAAACAGTTTTACTTGCATATAGAAGCCTGAGTCTAAAATAACTAGACTTACACACATAGCCAACATGCTCCTGAAATCTGAAATCTTCATCCAAGTACAAACCTAAATTTTGTGCAGAATGGGAAAATATTAGGATACTATTATTTAGTGATAAATTTAACTTTGATTTGAGGAAAGTACGTTTTTTCTTTGAGCAAAAAAGTATAGCTGTCGATTTCGATGCGTTTAGACGTAAATTATGTTTTGCAGCATATGTGCATAAGTATTGCAGATCTTGATTGATAAGGTTGTTAGCTAAATGGTAGTTGTTCGGACAGAAATTATGAAAAACCTGCATATCATCAGCATATGATTGACTAGAACAATGTTGAAGGGTGTTAGAAATGTCAAAGGTGTATATAAGGAATAAAAGTGGACCTAATATCGATCCCTGAGGCACGCCAGAACAAATCGGCCTTTTGTCTGAAAGTTTATTTTGTATGACGACATATTGATGTCGTTCATTTAAATAGCAATCTATCCATTCCAGAACCAAGTCGTCACACCCAATGTATTTACATTTAGAAACTAACAGCTTATGATTCAGGGTGCCAAAGCCTTGCTGAAATCCAATAAGACTAATGCAGTTGCTTCTTGCCTATCCGCCGCTGTTAGTACATCGTCACAAACCCGTGCCAAAGCGGTAGTGGTACTGTGACCTTTTCTAAAGCCTGATTGATTTAATGGCAAAATGCTGCGTTCGAGTAAATACTCATTCAACTGCATATAAACTATTTTTTCTAGAATGGTTTGAACGATGGTTTGAAGAAACGCTCCCAAAGAATGACGATAATGCCGTCGTTGTACTTGATAATGCTGCATACGACATTAGGAAACTAGAAAAAAATCCCACAATGTCCACAAGAAAAGCAGAAATTCAACAATGGCTCCTATCAAAAGACATTAATTTCAATGAAAATATGGTCAAAGCAGAACTTATCGATCTAGTCAGGCAGCACAAATATAAATATAATCTTAATGTTATTGACGAAATGGCCAAAAACCAAAGTACGACTGTTTTAAGGCTACCCCCTTATTACTGCGAATTAAATCCCATTGAAATGATTTGGGCAAATACAAAAAACTATATGGCTTCAAACAATAGAACGTTCAAATTTCTGACGTGAAAAATTTGTTTTATGAAGCTGTCAACAGAGTGACACCAAGCCATTGGAAATATTGTATTTGTCACGTTCAAGAGAGTCAAAACAAAGGTGTGGGATCTGGACAATAGTGGAAAATCTTACGTTGAAACATGGTCTTGGCGACTCCTAAATTTTGACATTAAGAGGTCTTGATCAAGGTCAAACCCAGGTATGGTGATATAACCAGTAGTCGTGCAAGGAAAGTACCGAGAGATTATTTTCATGTTTTTTCGCCGGATATCAATGGGGACCTTGGATCTGACCTCAACATGAAGTAGAAGTCAAATCGACTTTTGTAGCCAGGGAACAACCCTGAAAGAACATTCTAAATAAATTGCGCCATTCAAGAACTCCTGCTTTTCAAAGTGTACAATGCTCCCCCCATTTAGAATACCGGTCCACTTTTTCACTTTAAAACGATACTGTATCATCAAATGTGAATTTTCTACAGGCCACTCGTATAAGTTCTGTAAATTCATTCACAACCTTTTTTAAGTGTCCACTCATCAGCCAATAATTTTTTTTCTAAAAATCACGGATATTTCTGGTGTCTCTGTAACATTGTTTGATAAAATCCAACTCTTGGAAGATAATCCCGGGGTTGGAGATATTGTATTCGCTGTACGTGGAAGGGGTGGAGCTCGTTCTTCAGCAAGATTCGGTGGGCTGTACCTTTAGGCACTCCCGCGCTTGCTTCTATTTGACGTACTGAAGTACTCTGTTCTTCTTCGACTGCAAGTAGTACGACATCCTCGTAAGGCCAGGAAATTCTTCCTTTATGGTGTCCTTAATTAGGGAATCGTCCCTTTGAGAGTGAACGGTGCATATTCACAAAAACTGTGTGATTGGGATGGCGAGCAGCTTTTGGGTACCTCTCACGATAAAGCATAGCTGCAGCACTAGCATTGCATCTGGACATTTCTCCACCAACTGTAAAATATCTGTCCCATGCCAAATTTATATAATAGATCTTATTATTACTGAGTTCTGTGTAATAAAAACGATGCCTTATTAGCTATTCTTGATGCGCCATTGTTAATTATTTTATATAATACTGTAATATTAAACTTAATGCAGTTCAAACACCTAACAGTCCTCTGTCGTGTCCCATTTTCAGTAGGAGAAGTCTTATGACAAATGTTTGTTACTATTATTGTAAATTACTGATTAAATTATACAGGGTGGTGCATCGAAAACGAAACAGACGCATTTACTGGCAGCTCAGTTTTTTTTTTCGAAAAACGCTCAGACCCGTCGATTTTTTTTTCGAGGCGGACACAAGTCTGGCAAAAAATCACGTTAACGCATGCAGCGCCCTGGGCGGAGGTGACACCAACCCTAAAATCTTAAATGGAAAGGGGGGTCGAGTAATACCTTATTTTAAAGGTCTTTCAATTCCCTTTATAATGATGTAAAATACATGAGCTTCAGCTCAGTAGTTTTGAAGATTTATTGATTTAAAGCTTAAAGTAGCCTTTAATAGGGGTACATCGGATTAGTTTGTATTACTTTCAGAAGAAATTTGACTAAAAGAATTTACTTAATAAGTAAATGCTTTTCTTCACTACGCCCATGTTTTGTTTATCATTTTGTTGTTGAAAATAGCTATTGGAGCGTTTTTTTGTGTCAAAAAAAAATATTTCTTGAAGAAAGATAAGGAAATATCTCGTACTTATTTTAAATAGGAATTTGTTACATAGTTTGCGATTGATTTGACCAAACCCGCAAATTGGAGACTGCGTGTGGTGTTAGTCGAAGTACTGTCCAACGGATTCTAAAGGCCCATAGTTTTCATCCGTATAAAATTCACCTGGTACAAGAACTTAATGAAGACGATTTTGATCGGCGATTAAAATTTTGTGAAGATGTGAGTGAACGAATTATAAACGATGAACATTTTCTATTCAACACTTGCTTTTCCGACGAATGTTCCTTTTTCTTAAATGGCATAGTAAATCGTCACAACTGCCGATATTGGTCCGATTCTAATCCCAGAATTTATCATGAGGTTCATACACAGCAGCAAGAGAAATTAAATATTTGGGCTGGTATTTTTGGCGATCATTTAGTTGGTCCTTTTTTCTTACCGGTGAAATGTATTTGGAATTACTGGAAAACGCTATCGATCCTGCATTAACAGCATAATTGAAAATCAGAATGATCGGCGGTACATAGCGAATAGGTTGATGTTCCAACAGGATGGTGCCCCACCACATTACGCATTACGTGTTCGACAATATTTAGATCAGACGTTTCCATATCGATGGATTGGTAGAAGAGGTGCCATTGAATGGCCCCCAAGATCACCAGATTTATCATCTTTGGAGTTCTTTATGTGGGGTCATTTAAAAAGCAAAATCTATGCTACTCAGCCAACATCATTAGAAGACCTGCGACAAAGAATATTGTGAATGAGTGCCTTCAAATGACTCCTCAAATATTGAAAAATGTGCGGCAACGTTTTGACCAAAATCTTTATTATTGCATGGAGAGTCATGGTGGCCATTTTCAACATTTCCTTGCCTAACGGGTCAGTTCATTCTTCATGTTTAAATTACTTTGCTGCCAAATGTGTTGATCTCCACTAATGATGATGTATTATTTGAGCTTTAAATCAATAAATCTTCAAAACTACTGAACTGAAGTACATTAATTTTATATCATTATAAAGGGAATTGAAAGACCTTTAAAATAAGGTATCATTCGACCCCCCTTTCCATTTAAGATTTTAGGGGTGGTGTCACCCCCGCTTAGGGGGCTGCACGTGCTAACGTCATTTTTTGCCAAACTTGTGTCCCCCTCGACGGGTCTGAGCGTTTTCTAAAAAAAAACTGAGTGAGCTGAGTGAGAGGGTGGACGTCATGGTTATTTAGTGCTACTGTTGGCTTTGTCTGTGAACAGTCCACTGGTAAGCAATTTTTTTGTTGACTTGAGTGATTATTATTATTTTCCTATTTTTTGTTATATACCTTTGCATGATCATTTTCTCTCTCTCTCTCTATATATATATATATATACAGATATATATATATATATATATATATCTGTATAGATATATTACATACACGTTAATTTTGCGCCACTCTGTATTATCCCTCGTTTCCGGCTTGACGTCGACTCCTGGGACACTCTGTATAGCTTCTATCTGAAGTAACAAATGTGTTGTGGAAGAATCACATATGTAAGTTTTCATTTGGGGAAGCATTAATGTGACCGCAAAGTGCATCGCATGATCGCTCATTTAAATGCATCTAATTATGTCCAGCGACCACAAACCAGCCGGGGACTGCTGCCGTGTGCATTTGGAGGTGTTTTTCCTATCAAATAAATTCATCAGATTGACATACTGATGAATTTCAATCAGCCACTATCATCCCTTGATCATCCCCCTAGTACGGAAATCGTGGGAAATTGTGATTAAAAACCGTGATGTCGTGACGATTCACCTCTTCCATGGAATATATTATAATATTTATTAGATTCGTGGTTTGGGAAGATGGTTCTAATGGTGTAATTGCTTTTTTGGACATGTGCATGTACATCTGTACGTGGGAATGAAACCTCGGCATAGGGGGCAGTTTTGGAAAGAATCAGGTAATTGAAGAGAGGCATGATGTACGTGTTCAAACATAATTTATCAACTCAGTTGGATTCGAGTACGTGTTTTTCACTTTTCTAATACTGAAGCAGCCTCAAAAAAAAAAGGTTGAATTCTGGAATACTGCTATACGTTATATATATTTTTCTAGATCAAACTTTTAAATACAAATTGCAAAAAATTTCGTGCATCAGGTTTATTTTTGGGTTGAGGAGAGAGGATCATGTCAGTCCAAAGCTTCCTGAATTGGATTGACTGAATATGGCTGACAGGTACATGCTTCATTTTGCCTGTTTCTTGTATAAGGCATTAGAGAGTGGGGAGCCTAGGTATATTAGAAGTAAGTTAAGTGTTCGAAGTCTAATCCATGACCGCCCAACACGGTATAACAGAATTTTAGTATTCCAAGATATCGCAGTGCCTTGTTTCAGAGCTCTTTTTTGTATACGGCTCCTAAAATCCTTAATTCACAAATTTGTGGAAAATATAATGGAGTGGCGGTAGCTTCCTTTAAAAGTAAATTCAAAAATGCCCTGCTTGCGAATTATTAGTTGAACTATCTGTTGGTTGCTGCTCTAGTGCTGTGGATTCATAGTCTAATTTTATTGTTTTTTTATTGTTTGTATATAATTATTTAAGTTTAATATACTGTTACTTAATTAGGTAACAACTTTGTAAACTTTTGAATTGAATTTCACTATACTGCCAAGATCATGTTTATTTTTTTTTCTTTGTAATACTTTTTGAATACTCGGTTAAGTAAACAGCAATGCTGATATTCGCTGAGTTTAAAATAAAGACCTTTTTATTTATTTATTTTATTTATACAATTTTAAACTGTATGAGGTATTCTGGAAAGTTGTTCCACTGTCTCAATACCCTAAAAATGAAAGACCGGGCCTGTCAGCCAGTTCTTCATGCACAGAGCTTAATTGCGTTTGAATGAGGAGCAGAGGCCTAGCGAGTCTGTTTAACATGTCCACATTTCGGTAACATCATGAAGGAATAAGCTCTGTTGCACCTAACGAATTTATGTCGTCGGTCACCGCACGTACCGGCATTTTACAAATTTTACAGGACAGCTACAAAACGAAGATCAGCATTAAATAAGATTTAAATTGACATACTGATTTTTTAGTCTGCATGCTGCTGTTTTTTTGTCAGACTAAAATTATGTAGAACTTTGTTTTGGGATTGCCCAAAAAAGTGTTTGTTTCAGAGACCAACAAGCAGAAATTGAAATTTAAAATCTCATGAAACGCAAAAATTAATGAGGCAGACACTTTTCAGGGGGTTAACATTTAATAAAAACACCACCAAGTTGTTTTATTTTTAAAATACAATATGAAGTGTTTTATTCACGCTGACATTTTAACAGTTTCTTAATTTCATATTATAAAAAATAATTACAAGAAGGCAGACAATTTTTGTGAGGTTTAATTATTGGAAAATCTGAAAATAAATATTAACACGTTCACGACGACAATGCGTGGAGTAAAACACGACAGTAGCCGATAATTGTTTTTTTCGTTTTTTTTTTAGTGCAAATGTAGATTTTCTGTAATATGATTTCTAGAAAATGTGAGAGTATTATTTTGAGATTTGAATACCTTTTTTAATATGTACCACCAGTGGAACACGAAGGCTTTGATGATCATTTTTTTCATTATAGCCATTATAACCCAAGCGGTGTCAAAGAGAATAGAAATAAAGCCAAGCGTGTCTCTACATTATGTAAGGATTGTCCAGCGCAACCGACACTACGAGCCCCTTCCCACTTCAGTTGGCCCAACTATTGAAATCTTAGTTTTTTTCTTATCAAACACAGATAATAAAAATGTAGCAGGGTGTTATAGGTTTAAAATACTAACAATGAATATTTTGATAATATATAGTAGAAAACACCAACTTTATCACTGCCTAATCAAATTTGCAGCATAAAAATAACACCTGTTGCAATTACAGCATATCAACCTATTTTCATTTCAATGCAAAATAAGTCTATAACGCATAGGTGGCTGGGAAAAATAAAAGCCATGACAATTGTTTTTATTAATCACAGCTGTCAGAATACGTTTAAAATAGTTTTGGGTAGTTAAGGTTTTCAAAATGGGTAGAGGAAAGGTTATTAGTGAGAAAATTCGGTTACTGATAATTAAATTTTTTAATTCTGGGAAATCAAACTCAGAAATTGCAACTTTGTTATACTTATCGCGGTACAGTGTGAGAAATATTGTTAGAAGATATAACGTAACTGGTTCAGTTAATATTAAGCCACGATATGTGAAAAAAAGTAATATCTCAAATGCCGACCGAAGAGCATTAAGAAGAATAATCGTGAAAAACAGGCGTGCCAATTATTTACAATTAAGTGCCCTGTGGAGTGACGCTGTTGGAATGAGAATTTCGAGGTCCACAACTCATAGAGAGGCCCACATAGTGGGATTTAGCACCTGCAAGGTAAGTTTTCTTACAAAAAAAGTGAAGTAAAAACCCTAAAGTTGCACAACTTGTTTATAGGCCAAAGAAAAGCCACTATTAACTCCACTACAAAAGAAAAATCGGCTTAGATGGGCTAAAGAACATAGACAATGGACACCTCAACAATGGTGTGCAATACAATGGAGTGATGAGGCCCGATTCGAAGTTTTTGTTGGTGACAGACGCAGTAGAGTTATTCGCAAAAAAATGAAGCATTCCATGTTGACTGTCTGAAGAGAAAAGTAAAATTTCCAGCATCCATTATGGTCTGGGGCAGTATGTAATCAAAAGGAGTAGGAAAACTTCATTTTATTGATGGAAATGTGGATACACACAAATATTTGGCAATTTTAGAAGAATCGCTTTTACTAGTGATGGAAGAATGTTTGACATCCGGCCAAGATTTTGTGTTTCAGCAAGATGGTGCAGTGTGCCAGACCTCAAAAAAGGCTATAAAATGGATGGAAGAAAATAATGTACCACTTTTGAAATCGGTTTCTAGCAGTCCAGATCTGTCACCTATTGAAACTTTGTGGCACGAGATGAAAAAGGTTCTACGACAACATCCTGCTCGTACAATCACCGAACTGAGAGAAAAGCTTGAAGAAATATGGGATTGTTTTGCACCAAATTTTTACCAAAACTTGGTTAACACTATGCCAAAAGAATTTCAGCCGTAATAAAAAATAAAGGTGATGTTACTCAATGGTAATCTTTCAATTGTTGCTTTGTTAACTTCGCGCATTTATTCGCACACTGTTTATTTGTTCAGATGTTCTATTAGTTATAGGTCTAAGTATTTCAAATATGTATTTTTTATGACTAGAGTGTATCTAAAACGTTTTTGAGAAAACAAATTGTGTTAGAAGTAAATAGTTTCGTCATGTTTAGTTTATAAAGGCATATTTTGGTACAAATATTGAAGTGGGCCAACTGAAGTGGGAAGGGGCTCGTATGTCTTCAATGTTTTAATGGAATTCATAAGTAAAGTTACCTATCTAAATATATAAGTGCTTACTTCCATTGTTAGAAAAAATATTTTTGCGTTATTTTTCACTAATTATTTTAACCTCTTACTAGTCCGGTTACTTCATATGGTTGTTACAGTGTGTGTTAGAAATAAAATCTTATGAAAATCATGGATTGGTATAGCTCTAATTAAATGTCATATAAAATTCACAGTTATAACCAAATGTGGCACCGCAGTGGCGCACTAAGGTGTACTTACTATATCTATAGCCGTATGGTGAATATACAATTCCTTACTATGAGCCGTAAGGATTGGTATCGCCTGAAATAATCAATTGGAAGTGTACCGCCGGTGACCAATGACGATTTTTGGCAAGATAGGCGATGGACCACCCGTGTACCAAGCCGTCGTGACCGTGTTAGTTTCAATTGAGAGAGAGAGAGAGAGAGAGAGAGAGGCAACGCGTAGTCGTGGATGTGAGTGAGAGCACCGATTACGAGCGTAGCTACGATCTTTCTCTGCGCTCTCATTGGCTGTTGGTCACGTATTCTTGTACAGCTGTACTGGCTATATACATTTTCAGTAAATAGTTCATCCGTTGTGAGCATATGTTCTTGTGATCTCTGTTAATGCGTGTATAAATTTGTTAAATTAATATCTATAACAAAATATATAAATTGGATATCTGTGAATGTACATTTTGAACTAAGCTAGTCTTCCATAAAAATGGAAGAGAAATCTGAGGAACGTGAGTCTGTGTCATGAGTTATATGTAAACAAAAAGATGCTGGAACGGTTATTGTTTTCTCTGAGACAACTTTGAATAAATGTGGAATAGCATTAAAAATTCGTCAAGAATATAATTTAAAATGGTGTGATGCGCACTATCTGGTGTCCCCAGGTAGGGCCAGCCAACACTTGCTTACCTGCTTATCTATCTAATACATATTATAACACTAAATTTTAAGGTGCATCAAACACTCTTGGACTAATATCGGCGTACGTTCTTTTCTTTGGAAAAGATATTGTAGAAGTCAGAAGTAGTTTTGGGTTAAAAAGGTGCTTCCCTTGACAAATCTTTTGACGTGACTCGGCGTTTTTTCTTTTAGTTAGTGGTTTTCGATAAATCCGTGGTGGGAAGTTTTCAAATGAACACCGTGTTTAAGCAATTCTGCCTTGGTTCGTTATCTTTGCAAGTCAAGAATATGAGAAAGTGTTATGTTCAACTGATCAATGACAATTCTCTAACAGACAGTCTAGGGACCCTTTCGCACCGACAAGCAGTCGGCGATCTTGCTCTCACCTGCCGCTATGACAACGGGCTTTGCTCTCCCATCCTAAATCTGTCCAAATGTTCAGACTTCTGCCTTATTACGTCTCCAGGAGCTCAAGAACCGATGTTTTTCAGTCTTCCGTCAAAGAGGGAGTCTATCTAGCACCACCGAAGAGATAGGACTCTCAAATTTGAGAATCTTCCACAAAGGAAATAAAGGGCCTGACGGATCACACTCCATAATTCAATCCATAATTTTGACTATTTGCTGGCGTATGCTCTAACAATACTTAAGCCCTTCAAGTAATAAGCTGTCACATCCATGAATAGAAAGCTGCAAATGGGACATAAATGTCTCATCGGCAAAATGTAAAGCACCTTCACAGGATGACCTGAATTTGCATAATCACACTGAGTACACCCGTTTTCATTCCATCTGTGAACCTTAGGCATAAAATTCCGACACAATAATTTTATAGGCGCATAATTTTACTTTTAACATGGCTGGAACGGCGGCGAGAGATAAAACTTTTATTATCTGTTCCGTATAAAACTTTTTGCTGATCTATATACACCCTAAACCAAAGTTTGCGCATTTTTATTTGCCCATACGAGCCTTTGTTTGATTTTTAATCCATTATTTTTATATCAATAACCGCCAGGTGCCGCAATTATATTATCTTCCGTTTGTTTTACAGCACGAATTGCTGTAAAAATCCATAGCAGAGTTTTATATTTGCTATGCAGCTCACATTCCAAGAAACGGTCTAAAAGGTTGTCTCTAATAAAAAATTTGGTATGTATAATATGTATGTAAATAGTATGTTTTTTGGATCTTAGATGACATGTACATCACGAAAAGCCGTGTCATTCAATTCCGTTGGTCTGTCTGTCGATCTGTCTATCTGTCCGCTAATACTTGAAGCCTCTATAACGTGGGAAGTACTGATCGGATTGTGTAAAACTTTCAAACAAGGTACAAGGACGACAAGGTTTTGTAGCTCTTAAAAAATCTTACCAGTGACGGCGGAGCTAAGGGTAAAAACGAAAAGAAACTTCGTTCTTTGACATTTCAGAGGCCGCTGATTATTTTCAGGGAATTTTTGTATAGCCGTTAAAAATTGGAAGTTTGACGGTGTCTCTGGGTAAGGGATTGTAAATGTCTGTGACTTACGCAATTCCAGCTACTCATGAACACAAGATACCTTTTACCTGCGGAAGGACCGATCCGAATTCAGCAACGCCGGTGGTGACCCAGCTATAGGGGTGACAATCTTATAATAATATATTCAGTTTATAATGTGACCAGCTGTTAGGGTTTCCGTTGCTGATGAATGGTGAAATACCAGAACGTCCGAAAGATCGCTCTTGGCTATACATGGTCCATATTCAAAGTTCATTTGTCCAGAATTGCGTGGGAAGTACTGACATAATCTACTTGTCACCATTTTTTTATAAATCTTAAACTGTTCTAGATTTGTATTGTAAACAATAAGAGAAGCAGGTGTGTTTCTTACTCTGATTTCAGTTGATCTCGTACAGCATACGTCAATAACAGTTATTAAGAAATTATATACAATCTAAGGCTTAGCGTGCTGACATATTGAAATGCCTCCATAACAAAAAGTGTACGTTTCAAAGATGCAGAATAATAATTGCGGACAAATTACATGGTATTTGCAACATGTACACCTTTTAATTTCCTGTACACAACCAGTCGACAACTTATTACTGTCGAACATTTACTTAGTTAATGTAGTTCTTTGAAAAGTCGTGACAACGTCAAACTTTTGTTATACTCGGATACACTGGTCAACATAGTTCATGCCTAGTATCGGAAAGTGGGTAAAAAATCTCAGTATCTCAGAAAAATAATCTTTCAAAATTATTTCACTGTTCCGAGCAATGAACGAGAATTTGAAAATGAGACATAAAGTTTGTGCTATTTCCAAACTTGTCCTTTTACTTCCCATTAAAAAATGGGATATTATGTTTTCTGTCCACTACTTGAAAACTTATACTAATAATTTCCGTCGTCCTGTCTGTCTGTTGGTCTATCTGTTAATCCTTAACGTTATTATAACTCTAAAAACCCTGGTCGAATTTTAATGGGATTTTAAAACAAAGATACTATTCTGCCAAGGTCAGAGAAGCTTTATCGTGTAGCGGACTTACTTTCTATGACCTAACTGCAGTAGTTACTGAGACGCGGTGATAAAACGTTCCAGATTGATCTGAAGAAACGAACAATTTGACTCCCTTTTTTGGCTAAGCTTCACTCTGAACAGCTCTCAACAAATACAGGTCATTCGAGCCTTGAGACGTAATTGCTTTTCCCACTGAGCTTTTAATCTTCCATCTTTTATCGAGCTTGCCAACTGTTCTCCGTATTTTATATAGTACAAACAGTGGCAGTTATAAACAAACCTTTGATTTATCGATTCGGAAATATAAGTGGGCTATTAAAATTTTAAATGCTGATAGAAACTGCTCCAGTGGCGTCACGTAAGAAGTAAATAAATAATAGCTTAAAAATCTAAAAAACACGCCTTTATGGGTAACCGAACTTAGAAGTAGAAAATAATTTTTAATTACAAAGAATTTATATTACAGTAGTAGATAGCCGAACAATCAATCATAATTCATGACCTCAAAATAAAATTATAATAAAATTTAGGTTATTTACGGAATATGCTTGATATTTTAAATGTTACAATCATTCTATTGGCAACTACCTATGAGAAGAGAGTTGAGAAAATGTAAAATGCACCCAACGCTTTTTACACTGAATTGAAGTATTATTATTAATTATGATTGATTGTTCGACCATTTACTACTGCAATATAAACTCTTTGTAATTAAAAATTATTTTATACCCTTTTGTTCGGTTTATCTATAAGAGCGTGTCTTTTAGTTTTTTAAACTATTAATTATTTTTCAGTTTTATGTTCGATTTATCAATCAGTTTTTTGTGGACATGTGGTATTGAAATGTCTTACGAATCATTTCGTAATCTAATCATTTCATTTAAAGCTTCACTGTTGCATGGGTTTTTTTCTATTAACTTATAGCAATCAAGTCTGAACGACCTTGCATCTTATGGAGGTCGAAGCGCAGCTCAGGATTAATGGCAACATTCTTAATGAACAAGGTGAGAATACGCTGAAAAAGTATCTGCCCCCGTTGTGCTGTGCCGAGCGCCCAAGGCAACAAAGAGTAAGTCCGAAACCGCACGCATGCGCAGATCGCGTGCTAGCTCTATCTCTGTTACTCTCCTAAAGAGGATCTATAAAAGAATTTGAGTTATTGCATTGCCATCGGTCCTTAATACGTGTGCGAAGTTTCAAATTAATCAAACTTCTGGAAATTGGTGAAAATTATGCTTCAATATTTCGTTGCATACATACATACATACATACAGGTCAAGCTTATAAAAGCGTGTTAAAAAATAATAACTACGCACACCCAAAATTGCGGATGTTTATCATAAATTACGACGTCTTGAGAAGTATGACGCATCAGAGATATTTTATACAGGATGTGCTGACACTTAGGACATTACTTCCCTCATCAACTGGTGAGGACGTATTGCAATCGCAAAAAAATTGATGATTATACATTACATTATTTGAACATAGCGTCTCCATCACGAAAATTCATGTCACATTCCCGAATCTATCCGTTGAATATCTTGTAACTTGTTGAAATACAACATACCTATTGCCAGCCAGGGGCAAGCCATCAAGAAAACCTTCTATTTCATTTTGCAAAAAGCTAAGTCAATCTCCCACATCTTCCCACAGGAATTCAAATTACTCGTGAGTGATCAAAATAGTAAAAAAAAGGTTACGTGATTATGGGTCGAGACAAAGGGTTCATAAAAAAAATAGGACCAACTATGTGGGTTCCCAGAACTCCGAGCCACACGTTCATTCAAAAAAGGTCCTGAAAGGCCGCTTCTCTTATCAAACGTGGATTTTCAGTTGCCCAGTAACGTGTATTAGTTTTATTAAATAACCCAAGATTTGTGAAACGCGATTCAACAGACCACAAAATATGAAAATGAAAATTTCGATCTTCTTGAAGTTAGGCACGAAACCAGCTATAGTAGACCAATCTTCTTGGAAAATCATTTTCATATAAGTGATCATGTACCCGATATTCATATGAATCCTAGCTGACTCACGATTCACATTTGTTGCTTTTCCAGTTGCCTTGTAGATACCATTGGGTCAAAGTGAACAAACATTTAACTGCGCTTCTTCACTTACTACGAAAGGGTTTTCTCTTCATCACCATTGACATACTTATTTCTAAACTTTTCCTCTAACTTAAAAAAGTACGAATAACTTGGACGTCTTCTATTAGGATATCACTGTGCATACAACTTTCCAGAATTTTTTTCAACTTGCTCGTTTCTTCTGAAAATATACTGTAGGTATACCTTTTATGGAATAGAAATAAGTGAAAATAAATTTAAGTGAAAAGAAGATTGCCAAGCGTCAAATAACTAAGCAATAATGGGTACGCTATGAATTGACTTTCGTTTTCCACAGCCTACTATCGTTTTCAAAGAAATGCTATTTAAGTACATCCCAAATGTTCATAGCCTCCTTACTTTCGTGCGACGATTGGTAGCTTCTATGAAATAGGCGCAGTTTTAATTTGTCACTACAGTCAATAATAAGAAACCTCAAAACCTTCAAAAAGAAGGTGGTAGACAAGGACCAGTCCACCGAGGCAGTACCACCCGCTAGCTTTTCCCAGAGTGTCTTATAAATGTCCGCATCTTTCCACACCTAAGCTATGTACTCGGTTATCTTCCGAAACAAAGAAATTAATGATGATGGATCCCTCGAGCACTAAGAACTCCGGACGTAAACTTGATGCTGTTCATCACCACCTGCAATCCAATCGTCTCGCTGTGCTTTTCTTGGCGGAGACAAAAATCTCAGAATCTGCACCGATTAACCATCTTAACTTCCCAAACTATAAGGTGTACTCCAATCTGAGTAGGAACGGGGGAGTTGTGGCTTTTGTCCGCAGCAGTCTTTCCTGCTCCAGAGATGTTTCTTCGGAATCAGACCGGAAGGACATTCTGTGGCTTCGCTTCAACTCCAAAACATCACCCAAATTTGTTTGCTGCCTTTATCGCTCTCCCTCGGACCATAACTGGGATGACCTACTCGAATATCTCGCCGTCCAGATCGACTTCCTGAACATCAATGACCCCGCTTCAGAGGTAGTTCTTCTCGGTGATTTCAATGCCCATAATGAGCTTTGGTTGGGCTCAAACAAAACTGATGCAGCAGGTCGTGCAGTCGTTCGCTCTCACTCAAGGGCTGTCCCAGGTGGTGACGAGCCCTACTTTTTTCCTCCCCCGCGTCTCGTCACACGCCAGTAGCCTGCTGGATCTCTTTCTGACCACTCATCCTGTCACTTACAGTACTGCTGTCTCAGACCACGGTGTTGTGGAGGTTAGGTTTCGGCCAGAACCCGCTGTGGCAGCAGAAACTCTTACAGGCCGCAAAACTTGGCGTTACGGACATGCCGACTGGGAGGGGCTCAGAGACTTCTTCTCTAGCTTTCCTTGGAAAAATGTCTGTTTCTCTGACGCGGATACGTCGGCTGTCTGTTCTTCGATAACCGAAGTTATCCACGTCGGAATGGAGGAATACACCCCTCACACAGTGAAAGTGCCAACGGCTGGTTTAACAAATCGTGTGACGCTGCTCGCCAGCAGAAGATCAAGGTACACAGAACCTTCTTACAAAACACCACTGTAGAGAACAGACAAGCCGACGTTGAGTCCAGAAACAAATATAAAGAAGCGGCTCGCAATGCCAAAAACCAGCACGATATAAAAGTTAGGCACAGGGTAATACCGCAGTGCAATGGTAGTCGGTCTTTCTGGACGCTGGCCAAGCAGATTGAAAAGTACTTCTCACATAGTAGCCTTCCACCACTTACGTGTCAGGATGGAACTATTGTATTCGACTCAAAGACCAAGGCGGAAGTGCTAGCCAAGATCTTTGCTGCCAACTCCACCATGGACGTCCCCCCCAACCCCCAAGTGCCGTCAATACAAAAGGTTCTCTACACTATGCGGGAGGTAACATTCAGGCATAAGACCGTAAGACGAGTGCTCTTGTTGACCTTTCAAACAAGCTATTGCTCGATACCCCTTATTTAAAATTTTCAAAAGGATGACCCTGGGGGCAGATGGTGAGAGGGGGTTAAGTAGTTTTTGGTTAAAAAGTTGTCCCCCTTGACAAATCTTTTGAAGTGTCTCGGTGTTTTGTCCTTTAATCAGTTGGTTTTCGATAAATCCGTGGTTGGAAGTTTCCAAATGAACCGCCTGTATAGTTTTTCATGATGTACATGTCATGTAGCACCTAAGCAACATAACATACATTTTTTCAGGCTTGTCGCGACTACACCACCAATTGACATGAGAAATAAAAATAAATACGGCTCGAGCCTACGACGCTGAGGTATAATTTCAATTTCATATACTAATTTAGTGCCACCGAAGCATGGAGGGCATTCGAATAAAAATGTTCGTGTCATTAGTTCTCTTATCTCAACTGAATGTTTCACAGTTGAATAGACAAATCGTATGCGTGAGCTGTTTATTTTTAACTAGCATTATGAAGTTATTAATTAGGTTTATTAAATAAACACTGACTTTGACATTAACTAGTCGGTTGATCTAACATCAATATTGATTTTTATACATCGCCTCATATTAAGATTATTATTAGTCACTGATTAATCACTTTGTGGTTAAGATACGTCCTGAAATACAGTGTGTCCAAGATAGTGATCCTATGCACGGGGATCTCAATATCTGTGGGAGATACAGTTTACGTGGAATTATGAAAGAGCTGCGTTCTTTGGGGCGAGTTCACATGCTGTTGATAAACTTGTAAAAATTTCATGGCTTACTGAGGTATTTGAAAAAAACTAATGGAAAATTTTAGGCAATGGTGGTGTTTTTTAATGTGGTGCCCGACGTTTCGTTTTTGATCAACATTATTTTTTATATAGTCCGAAAAAAGTACACCCTATATCTGATAGCATCTTTCATCGCATTTTACAATTGCCTTCTTAATTATAAAGAAAAATATGTTATTTTTATTTTATTCAAGTAGGCGCTGCAAACAAATGCTTGATGTAAGATTATGTGGTTACTGATAGATGTATAATAAAACTGAAAAGGCATCAAGAGACCCGTTGAACAGAGACATAGTATCTTGCCAGAGTGACTCACCCTGTATGCCTCGGATGGAACATGTACGTAAAGAACATTGGATATGAATGTCTACCACTGTTTCCATCACTCAGTATGATAAGGCAGATTTCTATCTAAAGTGTGTTTAATATACGGAAATTCAAATGTACGATCAACCATACATTGGCATAACGGCCAAGAAAAGGCGCTTTTAAAAATTAACAGAAATACAGAGTGTCCCATTCAAAAATACAAGTTTATATTGCCACTAATTCATGGGACACTCTGTATAGCTAGAATAATTTTAGGTTGTCGCGCTTAGCTCTGCCTACACTATTCGGACACCCTGTATAGTGAAGCCAGGCTAAAGGAGACAGTCGAAGCTGTGAAAAATGTTAGGAAATTGCTTGAAATATGTAAACACCATGGTAGTGCAGGACCGAATTAAAGGAAAAAAATTAGTTTCTTGTTAATTTTTAGCTTTTATTAAAAATATCCATATGAAACGGCCTCAGTTTGAGTGTGCTTCATTTCTATTCCTCAAAGTCTTAATGACAGCTGATTTAAAATATCTTTTCTACTATCGTAAAATTTTTAATACGATCCTGTCTAAAACTGGCCAAACAAAAGCTATCTGACAATTGGAAACTAGCCCGCCGACTAGTAGCACCTTCTGTCCAAGTACTAGCAAAAAAGCACCTCTTTGTTTAAGATTTTCTTATAAAAGTACTGTAATATATATAAGCAATGTATTTGTTGTCGTCAAAAAGTTGCCAACATATATGATCACTTCCAAAAGCATTATACTCTAGGCGCTGAAGAAAGAAACTAAACCCAAACAAATACACGCATATTGCTTGTGAGTGAGTGTTTAGGCGCAGGAGACATTACAGGACCGCATCAAGATATTATGGGTAGTCATCAAAAATTTCATACAAGATAATTATTATCTTTTACAGTAAATTTCAGTTAGAGATTCACAAATGAGTTAACTACACTTTTTAGTTATTTGTAAGTAAGCTGCGCGCACTCATTCAGAAGAGGAACTTGAATCTTCTGAATCATTTAAATGAATTATTAGAGGTTCAATTTGGGTATCGATGACATTGTCCAAATCCCACATTTTGACCTCAACCTTCTCCCGAACGTGGCGGATACAGTTTTTCCATTCCTCTGCCGTAACTCTATTGACTGCGATGTGAAAGAGATTTTTAACATCAGAAAATTTATAAGTATTATTATTCGACGCCACGTATTGCTTTATGTTGGCCCAAATCAGCTCAATAGGGTTCAGCTCACAATGGTAGGGTGGCAGTCTCAAGACAGTTTTATTTTGTTTTTTGGCCATTTCGTCGATCATTTTAAAATCGTATTTGTATTTATGTCTATTGACTATACTTATCAATTCACCCTTGACCATTGTTTCATCAAAATCGATCTGTTTTGAGGCCAGCCATTGTTGTATGTTTGCTTTTTTAGTTGCCATTGTGGGAATTTTTTCTATTTTTCTAGAATGGTACGGGGCATTATCCAGTACAATAACAGCGTTATTCTCCAGCTTTAGTAACATTTTGGAGAACCAATTTTCAAAGGATTTGCCGTTCATCTCCTCATGATAGTCCCCTGTCTTTTTTGATTCAAAGGCCCACAGTGCTTCGGGAACAAAGCCGTCTTCACTACCTACGTGACAAATGATCAGCCGTTTGCCTTTTCCTGGAAATAAATTATTCCTTACACTATGGATTGATTAAATTTGAAGGAATGAGGCAATTGAGTTCATTTAGCTGAATTTAAGAGTCACGGAATGCTGATCAAAAACTGAAAAACGTAGAAAATTGAAGTTTGCAACTTCTCAAAACCCATTCAAAGCAAATTGATAATAAATTTCAAAATAACGCTTAAAAGAGGGTCGAAGTTTTTTTCCTAATGACTACACTGCGAATGCACCATTTTTGGAGAATATCACACATTATCTGCTATCACAGCATATTATTTGCCCGAATTTATCAAAATTAAATTGCCGGATAGATGAAGGAGCTTACCTGCAGGATTTTTCAATCCAGCCGAAAGACCGTCTAGAAAAGCCTGCCTTGATGATGTTACTGATTTGTCGACCCAAACTTTCGGTTGAGTATGTCCAGCATTCACCCACGTTTCGTCCAAATAGTAAATTTTTCTTTTTTCATCGCGAAACTTCCGAATCTTCCTAAGGTATTCCCTTCTCCACACAACAATTTCTTCTTTCTCTATTAACATACTGTTTCTTCCCCGTTTCAAGAATCGAAAATTAAGTTCCTTCAAAAGTTTTCGGAATGTGGTTCTTTTAAATCATGGAAGATCCTCATCAGCATTAACTAATCTTAATATCTTATCTACTGTAGGTATCTCATTTCGGAAGGAAAAATTATGCACTTTCCTCCTGATGGCAGTTCTGTCAAAGTCATCTACTCCGTCCGTTATCCTTTTTCTTGCAGGATACGGTTCTGGCTCAGAAAGTGAGTGAGTGCTCCTATATTCCTTAATGATCCTATAAACACTGGACCGACATACTCCAGAAATATGTGCTACCTTACATATAACTTCGTCCACGACCAAATCGGGTTTTTCTTGAATTTGGTTTTTGTATATATTTAATATTATTTGTTTTTCATTTGCACTTAAATGTAGCTTCTTAGCCCTTTTTTTGGGTGGGGTTGCGCTGATGTCAACCACTTCGTCGGCTGTATCTGTGTCAGACATCGTATCTTAGGCAATATATAAACAAAACGTTCCACTCGCGAAAAACGAGTATACGCTACTGAATGCGTAATGCGTATGCAATGCAATCCTGTGCGTGAATTAACTGTTAGATGCCTGTCGTGTCATCTACAATCACGTTTACAAGTCCAAACCTGTGCAGATTCGTAGAGCGCCGACGACTGCTAGTGACCTTGAATTTGTCTGTAGATCGATGTTACTCCAGTCAATTTAGGTTCAAAGTGGATGTTTTCTAAACCAATTTGTTGTTCCTACATCAAAAATATATCGATGATGTTTTGTACTGGGAGCTCATGAAATATCAAGGTAACTTAGTTTAACAGTCATCCTTTTTCTAGTCTCAAGATGACACGAAAAAGGGTCTGTGGATTCACTAGAAATACACTGCCGAGGATGTTTAGACCTAAAGTGACTGGAGTATATCCGTGGATGCTTTCGAGGGATCTGTTCACGTGCTGATCACTGTTTACGTTTAATGTCTTTCTTCAGCGCCCAGAGTTTAGTTGTGTTATCTTGAACAAATAACATTACAATGCAATTTTTAATCAACACGCATAAAATTAGAAATTAAATATGATATTCACTTATTCTGTCAACCGCTGTTTCAAAACCCGGTGTCATCAATCGCAGTTTATACAAGTTTCGACAAGTCACAACATAAAATCCGCGCACACCCCCGCCGCGCTTCGCTTAACATTCATCAGTTAGAAAACAATTGTGTACCTATCAGACGTGGATGAGCATCTGTGACATGCATTCCCACAAACTTGCGAAAAATTTAAGGTTTCGATGTACATGTTTTGTTGAGAAATCTGTCAAATTATTGTGTCTTACTGCTGAAAGGTAAGTTTGTGTATTTACAAACTTCAGTTACCATTTTTATTCAATTTACTAAATTGTTGATTGAGTGGAGACGCGTTCATAGATCGGCCATTGGGAATTTTTTACCACATCACAATCAAACCAACGTGGCGAAATAATTTTGAAATGACGAACCTTAAGTATATATTGATTCCAAATGTATCTAAAATTACTATTATAACGTCAACCTGCCTACAAAAATATAAATCTCCTGGTGGCCAATATACTGTTGGACACATTACGTTATTAAGGTAAAATAATAGGCCTATAATTAGTAATTACATGTAGGTATTTTGCTTATTTATTTATTACTTATTTGTTTTATTGTTATAGGTGCAAAATGGCAGCGAAGGAAAGAAAGTTTTCCGAAGATTACGTTAAGTTTGTATTTACCTCCATAGAAAAACACGAGTTACAATATTGCCTCAGTGTGTGATTTATATGAAAGTTTTAAGTAATAGCCTTCAAACGCATTTCAAGCAACAACATCCTACTCTGATTTTGAAGAAGAACGAGTTTTGTTTCTTCTAAAGCAGAATCACTCAAGCGGATGAGACTAGATAAATCGGGAAGTTATCACACAGCATCTCAAAGCTTCATTTAAAATAGCTTTTATGATAGCAAAGCAAAAGAAATCTCATAATATCGGTAAAGAATTAATAAAAGCATGTGTCCTAAATGCCACGCAGATAATTTTAGGAGAAGGTGCAGAGCAAGAAATGAAGTCTATTTCTCTTTCAAATAACACAGTCAAGCTTATAATCAATGACATTGCAGCAGACATAAAGTCACAAATAAATGACAAAGTAAAATTATGGCCATTTTTTGCCATTAGTTGCGATGAATCTACCGACATCGTTAATTGTGCACAATTATTAATAGTTTATGTTCGTTACATCGGCGAACATATCATTCAAGAAGAGATTTTGTACACTCCTTTGACAGCAGGTACTACATCTGAAGTTATATTTAACTCAATATAAAATCTTGTCGAAGAAAATTATTTGGATTGGAAGAAGCTCATTGGACTTTGCACAGATGGTGCACCTGCAATGATAGGTGTACGATCGGGCTTAGCTAAAAAGCTCAAGGAAAAAATGTCCGCAATGGTTAGTACACATACTTTACTTTGCGAGGATCTCGATTCTGATCACAAAGTTCTTCTGTTCCATACAGAAGTACGCTGGCCGTCCAAAGGCAACATGTTGGCTCGCCTTTATGAATTGAAATAAGAGATAATTATTTGTCTTGAGTTCAAAGAAAAACACGATTTCTTGACAATGACACATTTCAATGGAGGTTTGCTTATTTAACTGACATAGTTGACTCCTTGAATGAGCTAAACTTGAAACTTCAGGGCAGAAACAACACTATAATAAGCAATTATGATTATGTTCAGGGATTAATAACAAAGTTTCAACTTTGGAATCAAAAAGTGTCTTCTGGAAATGTTATCTTTTTGCTCTAGTTTTAATTAAAACTAAACAGCAAAATCATCTTGATGTCGATAGCGACCTGATGATAGGTCTGGCAAAACAGAACCCAGAATCAACCAACTGGTACAAAACATGTAATCTCAAATGTCTCATTAGTACCTACTCTTATTTTATTCAAGTTTTTCGATAAAAAACATTTATTAGTTTATATAAACTTTTAAAGTTTCTCTATTAGAATTAAAATAAAAGTCTTTGTAGCTATATAATGTGCGTTTTTTGAATTTATAGAAAAAGTAAAGGGAGGCATGAATACAATTTATAGTCCGGAGAGCCTCAACAAAAAGAAAGTTGAGAAACGCTGGTCTAAACTGTCCGACCACTGGCACATTCACCTCTACACGAAGCAAATTCTTTTAAATAATTTAGGTTTGGCAATGTAATGTTATGCATTTTTGGAATCAGAATTAAAAACTATGTTCATCTGTGCAAAAATTCAATATGGCGTCCATAAGAAAAATAAAGTTGATGCTGCAGGACAAGAGGCGGAACGTCATACTGTAATTCTAATTATACCCATCTTGAAGAGGAGAAAATGCGGCATTATCAAATCCCATTACAAATAGAGACAGGTATGAATTTTGGGAAAATTCGGTTTTTGTCGTCTCTCTCTGGAAGTACTTTAAATTTCGAAACTCTTTTGTTACATAAATTCGCAACCTTGCCCCACTTGAAGCAACTTTGTGTTTCTTTGCCGTTTCCAGATACATCGAATGTGAAACACCCGGTATACGCCAGCAGTGATTGTCCAAAAAAATTTACATGGAGGTCTGATAAGTATCAGTGTCATTTTCACCACTATATTTTGCTGATAAGTGCCCATCCCAATGTAGATACCCCTTATATGGATTCTCTGATTTATCATTTTACTATTTTGAGACAAACTGATTCTGTGCACGATACACAATATAAGCACATCCCGTAAAAGTGAGTAAAAATAAAATAAATTAGCACTTACCATTTTCCGCCATGTCTGTATCGCGGTATCTCCTTCATTCTTCCCGTAATCCAAAGGTGAAAATCACTACAAGCACTCACAAGCACTTATTCCACATGCCACTGTCACACTTTCCTAGGTACGACCGAGTTTTTCCCTCTGAAAACACATAAATTAGCACTGCCGAAGAGCCCGTGTAAGAAGTCCGCGGTATCTGTGAAGTTTTACTTCATTCTTCCCGTAATCAAAGGTGCAAAGCAGTACAAAAACTGACAAACACTTAATCTACATGCGACGAATACACTTTTTTGTGTGCGGCCGAATTTCCCCTTTGAAAACACTCAAAATGTCGCTTCCGAAAAGCCCGTGTAAAAGGTGCGCGAAGACTGTTTAAAACAATTGCAGCATTGCATACCAGACTCCAGACGTTTTTCTAGGATTTGAAGTTGGCCGGGCCCGAACTCACTTCTGAGAATTCTTCGAGACCTGTTTGTATTAACAAGGACAATTTCGTTTATTTTAATGAATAATGTGTGTGATATGGGAGGTTGGGAGGTACAATATTTCCAATTCTAGTCGAAAGCTCATAAAAACCAAGAATAAGAAAAAGGAATATCTGCCATAGGCGTCACATTTTATACAAAAAAAAGGTTCAATTCCAAAGTAGGTTTATTTGTAAACTGGTTTTGTATTTAAAAAACGCAATATGAATATATTTAATAATAATAATAATAATAATGATATTTATTACCCTCATTAAACAGTATATAAAAGTTTACAAACAAAAAGCCTTAAGAGAATAAAGGGCTACATCAGCTTGCCCCTTAAAGAAGCAGCTGCTAGAACAACAAAGAAAAACAAACAAATTTAAACAATTCTATAATAATGCAAATGTCTATTAAGACATTGATAATTAATAACGTTTTGATATTAAGAAATATAGCGAAGTTATAGTAAGTAGAGAAATGGAAATTTAGAGTGAGAAGAGAAAGCGAGTGGAAAGAGAAGAAGGGAAAAGGGGGAGCAGGAGATATGTTTGCTATATCTGAGACAGTAAATCACTTTTAAGGTTCCTCTTAAATTTAGCTACCGAGAGAGAAAAATCATTAATTTTGAATTTATTTACCAAAAAGGCAATTTGATATGAGAATGATTTCTTAAACTATTCTTTATTGTGTGATGGTATTGTAATCAAATTTAATCTTCTAATGTTTAATTATGTACATCAGTCCGGTAACTATAGCCCAGGCAAACTGAAGGTTTTGGCACTTCTTGGTAATGCGACGATGGTTCCTCGCAGATACTTAAAATTGTTGAAATTCGTAGGATTCATACTTCTAAATAGCTACAACAAAATTGGAGTAGATTGGTCGAGTAGTTTTTGAGAATGTCCAATTGTTTATCCCAAAACACCTGTCTTCCGGCCATCACTACTAGTTTATCTTACAATATTCAGGTTAGTTCAAAGGGCATTTTATAGCAAAATACACCAGCTTACCTTACCGATATAAGTCACAAACCATTCCGGAAGATAAATGTCATTTTTATGCGAAACACAAACAAATTTAAACATTTCGTATTTATGAGTCAGTGAACAAATGCGCTACGATGTTCAAAAAACATACGATACTATACACATTGTTAAACAAAGCGTATTTGTTTAAATAAATAAATAACTTTTTGACTTTATGTTCAAGTTCCAGCATATCTTTCTATTTCGTTTTAATTTTTATCGAACAACAAACTCATGGCCAACTAACGAAATACTCACTAATCACTGAATTTGGGACTGAAAAGTCTATTTAAATGTACAAAATTTCAATATAGCGTCCACATCGAAAAACAAAGTTGATGATAGAAGTCGAAAGAAAAAAATGTCGACTATAAAATTTGGCCACGCCATTTTGTAGAGGAGAATAAGTAACAATGACAATATACAATTTATTCTGAAATGTCGTTTCAAATAAAGTCAGTAAAAAATAAAAGTGTCTCCGATAGCATGGAATATTCCCTAAATATTAATTCAATATTTAATAATATTTTTAACTTACTTAAATAATTGTTATCTTGAAGAAATATTTAATAAATATTTGGAGTGTAATATTTTTATTAAATATTTATTCAATATCTTTTGAATATTTTAAATAAAATATTTATTTTATAATATTCATTAAGTATTCACTCTTCAATCAATGTAAAATATCAAGTCTCATTTATTTGGAAAATATTCATTAAATATTTTTGTGACCCCGAGCGACCAATGGCATAAGGGCAAGCCGACCTGAGCCGACGCGTTTTCCTGGCATCCATTTTGCCTGTGAGTTTCACTATGATAGCGTGCTTCGTGTGCACTCCAAGTGGTACATTATTTGAGTGTTTCTTTTTGTGGAAAACGGAAAAGACTAAGTTTTTCGATAATTACATAGCTTAATTTATTACTAGTAAACCTTATTGTGCCAGTTGAGTATAAAGTTGTTTACAACATCATAAATAACTAGTTTTGAAGTGTAAGTGTAAGTTATTTGCGGTTTGGGATTAGTGGATTTGTCTGAAAATGGATACGAAAATTATATTCATAACATCCCAATGAAAAGTCATATAATCGCAACTTGATCGAGATACATCAAAAATGCTTTTTTTAAATATCTCAATCATTATTAGTATTTTTGTCGTAGTAGGGGACAAATCAGCTGTAACTATTTTAAGATCTTTAAGTTCAACAGCGACGATCAAAAATTTTAACAGTCGAAAATACTATATTTTTGTCCCTTGAATTATGATATAAAATCACAAAGTAGTTATGGCCAAATTAGCTCCCTTACTACTGCAAAAAGTGAAATTTCAACAAAATCAATAAGTGGTCTATTTCTAAAAACCTTTCCTATGAAAGTTTAATCAAAGGATCAAGTTGTGCCCATGGATATTTTTCAAGATATCTAAAATAGCATACCACATTTTCTTAAAAATCAAACAAATCGCTCATAGGAAGAAAATGTGGGGTCCTTTTAGCTGCTTTATAGAGCTGCTTTTTAGTGACCCAGTTGAGCTACTCGGAGTAACTCAACAGTGCTTAGCACCAATACTGTTCCACTGTATTTTATACGAGGGATGCCGTTGAAGTTTTGCTTATGGAAATAATACAACACGATAGGTAGTTTTAAATGACTTTATTGGTTTTCGTAGATTCTCCACGAAGATTAATAAACATCTGCATGCGCTCGAACCAATTTTCGAAGCACTTATGCCACTTTTTTGCTGGCAGATCCAAAACGGCATTTTTGAATGCGTCAACTGCTTCTTCTGACTGGAACCTTTGACCACGCTGTCTGTTTTTAATTTTCGGTAAAGTAAAGAAATCGTTAGGATTTAGATCTGGACTATATGGAGGATGGTCCAATAATTCCTCGTTTTCTTCCGTTAAATAATGCCTTGTTTTTTGGGCTGTGTGCGAGCTTGCATTGTCTTAGTGGAGGATGATTCTTCTTTCGGGGTTGATTTTTCGAAGCTCGGTGATGACTTTTGGCAAACAAATGGTGGTATACCAATCCGCAGTAACAGTTCTTTGCTCATTAAGAGGAATTGTTGCAATATGACCCGCTTTTGACACAAATTTCGCGTCCATCTTTTTCGAAACACTTCAAGAACGGATGACTTTTGTTGGCTTTTCTTCACCTTGGATCACCCAAACAGCCGACTGTCGTTTATTTTCTGGTTCATAACAGTAAATCCACGATTCATCACCACTAACAATGATGTACACATTTTTTGAGTTTCCGGAATTGAAACGGTCAAGCGTTTTTTGACACGAATTAACCCTGGCTGCTTTCTGCTCTTCGGTCAACAGGTGGGGTATCCTACGAGAAACTAATTTTCTTACTCCTAATTCTTCATGTAATTTTTTTTGAATTAAGGTCTTTGAGATCTTCAAGGACGCCGCAATCTCGGGATATGTGACATCTTCAATGATGAGTTTGCGCACAGCATCGACGTTTTCCTGGGTGACTGCCGTTTTTGGTGCACCCACCCTGAGATCGTCGCTAAGACTCACCCGTCCACGTTTGAATTCTCCATACCAACGGGAACTTGTCGGCAGATGTGGAGCTTCGTTGACGAAAACAGACAGCAACTCAGCAAGGCATTCTTGTTGCGATAATTGTCTCTGAAAGTTGTAATAAATTATGGCTCGAAAATGTTCTCGGTTGAGTTCCATTTTTCTAATGACTTGGTGACACAAAATTTACTGTAGTGAGAACACTGGAAGTATTGTTGTGAATCTTTGAATTTAAGTTTATTAAAGAATGAAGTTAAGACTCAGTACTGTCGTTCGATCCGCTCGGCTCATTATGTTTCTATATGCAAAACTTAAAAGACGTATTCCCATAAATACCCCTTCTAGAGTAGTTTGGGAGAATATCTCTCTCAAACAAAAAACCACTGGAAAGCACCTTATGTATTCAATAATAGTTTATAATTAGTGAGTTTTTTTTCAAAGGAGTGGATTTGCAAGATGCAGAAGAGGCTTAGAATGTTTTTTAGTGATATTTTTCTAGCAAATTAGACCATCATATCTAGAATGAATTTACTTTATAAACCCAATTTTATAAAAGCATTCCTACAGATTTTGATAAAATAACCAATGAAGCATTTTCTATACAGGGTGACTTTGAAGTTGAGTCATTAATTTTCAGATAATGATTGTAGAAGGAAGATAAACCAAAATATGTGTGTAAAAATAAAAATAAAAATTAAAAAAAATTTACCTTGTTTTATAAAGTATCCTCCCGACAAGTATTTCAGTGCGGACCTGTATTTGATCGCGAGGTCTTGGAGCACCGGCATGCCGTCTTAAGTCACCTGATTCACGAGCCCGTTGTACTACATTAACAAAGGCACGAGGGGTTGGTTGCACTCGATTGGGAAACCGATCCGCATAAACATGTGCAATTTTTAATTTCGTTTGAGCCACGCAACAGACACTACTATTCACTGACGCGTTACCGACTGTACACTGCGTGTATACAACACAACTGAATAAAATAATTGTAAAAACATCGTTCCAAATTCTTTCGCTTTTTTGTTTCCGATGCGATGAACCGATGGCGGATTATATCCGTTGTTGCCAAACACGAGCACATAATATTATCATTGAGACAGGGCGGTACTCAAACTTCCAAAGGGCTATAACTTTGTTACTTTAATTTTACCAGAAAAATGGTAAAGGAAAAAACATTTCTTTTGATCAGATCTACTCACTGTTAAAATAAATGACTCAACTTCGAAGTCACCCTGTATATACCGAAAGTATGTATCAGATTAATACTTGGAAATCCATACAAATTCACGAAAAATATTAAAGATTTCATCAAAATAGAAAATTGATATTTAAAAACCTTTCCTCATTATATTTTCTAAATATATGGAAAAATATCGCAAAAATATATTAATCATATATACTACAAATATCTGTAATGAATATTTTATGAATATATAAGAACTATATTTATTAAATATTAAAAAATCTGTCGCTAAAAATATTTGACAAACATTTTTTTAAATACTTTGAAGTTGAGTCATTAATTTTCAGATAATGATTGTAGAAGGAAGCTAAACCAAAATATGTGTGTAAAAATTAAAATTAAAAAAAATGTTACCTTGTTTTATGAAGTATCCTCCAGACAAGTATTTCAGTGCGGACCTGTATTTGATCGTGCGTCTTGGAGCACCGGCATGCCCTCCCCTGTGAGGTCTTAAGTCACCTGATTCACGAGCCCTTTGTACTACATTAACAAAGGCACGAGGGGTTGGTTGCACTCGATTGGGAAACCGATCCGCATAAAGACTCCCCCCCCCGTAAATAAGAGTCATGTCCACAAGTTCAGCATTTTCGTAAACATGTGCATTTTTTATTTCGTTTGAGCCACGCAACAAACACCACTATTCACTCACGCGTTACCGACTGACACATTGACGGAAAACAACTGAATAAAATTGTACATTGTAGTAAAAACATCGTTTCAAATTCTTTCGCTTTTTTGTTTCCGATGCGATGAACGGATAAGGCGGATTATATCCGTTGTTGCCAAACGCGAGCACATAATATTATTATTGAGACAGGGCGGTACTCAAACTTCTAAAGGGCTATAACTTTGTTACTTTAATTTTACCAGAAAAATGTTAGAGGAAAAAAGCATTTCTTTTGATCAGATCTACTCACTGTTAAAATAAATGACTCAACTTCGAAGTCACCCTGTATATAATAAACATTTAATGTTATCGGGGGTGATTTTGGGATAAATCTGGTATGCGAAACAAATGACAATCTGATAATATTTCTTCCATAACACAAGATTTTTCCTCGTCTATAACCAGAGACTCACCGTAATAACAAAAATAAAATCTTATCATAAACATTTTTAATAAAAAATAAGACAAAGGTTGAGATTCATAACGACGCAAGTTACGTAAGCTTCGGTGGAAGACGCGTTATAAAAATAAAAGCTGCGAATGACAGAAGCAGCGCAATATACTTTTAATACGTCTCTATACACCTAAAACCTTATAAAACGTCGACATTAAGCATTTTATATTTAAAGGAGAGAATTTTATCGTGGCACGGTCGAAACGTTTTCCCTCGGGGTTATTATGAGTTGACCAATGTCGGTAATCCAGAAACTGACACAGACAAATACAAGACGTAAGCGATGGCTGTCAGGGCATAAAGGAGCTTCCTGTAATCAAATTTTGACGAGCAATTAAAACAAAACGAAATGATGGCCATTAAATGAGTCGCAGAGTTATAAGTTTATAGTGTGGGGTGATGGTTTCGCTCAAATCTCCCCCGTGTTGCTAGAACGGCTGCCAGTTTCCGTTCCAGAAGACGTGACGAATATCGGGGGGATGACACGGGATTTTTCTTCTATAGTCTTAGGCCTCGTTGTTATGAAATGAACAGGACGAATCCGTAGGAAAAATAGCGACATGATTTTAGTTGTATAGTAGACTAGCTGACCGTTTCCTGCCTTAGCTATGAACTGGAATGAATAATGAATAATTAAAATTTAAATGTAAATGTACGGAATATAGGTAATTGTATAGCGAAGTGCTTGTGCCTCCATGAGTCTAGCAAAATACGTTGGCAGCACTGTCATTCTCCCATCAACTTACCATGAATGTAGGCATGCAATTATGTGGAATGAATTTTGTTGTGCCAAATCACGTCATTTGACAGCAGTTATTGTATAGCTGGATATGAGTCAAAAATGTGTAGAATCTGGCCCATTTCTGGAAAGCATTGAATGTAGTGACTCTGGTCGTGGTACCAGTGGAGTCAATTTGATCTTTCAACTGACCCGGCATAATCCAGGGTTTTCATATTTAATTTCGAAAGCCTTGAAATGTGGACTCACAACGTTCATTGGTCCAATAGCAACGATTTATTCTCATCCACCATTTTTATTCATAGAGTTGACTGTCAAAGATAACAGTTAGGCAACACTGCAGTTTCTTTTGAAGGGGCCATCACAAAGTACGGATGGTAAAGAAATCTAAGACCAGAAACGAAAGCTTTTCTTATTAAAACAAGTTTTCATAATTTTCTCTTCACATAGCTAACTGTAATGGCGGAGAGGAGTACCTGTCTCTTTTGGTACTTGAGATATTTCTTCTGCTGTGCGTGCCCTATGTTCAAGCAGACCGTCAAACGCGCGCAACTTGAATAATCATTAGGTTTTCAATGATTTTCCAATTTTCTGCGCAATTCTCTTGATGAAGCCAACAAGCAGAAAAACGTATTGCTCGGGTTACCTATCCTATTTTCTGCTCGAATCCACTTTCCTTCTTTTTGCGGATTTTGCCCACTATTTTCCTATTTTTTGTTATATACCTTTCTCCGTATGATCATTTTCACTTTATATATATATATATACCTAGATAGAAGACCTACACATGAAGAATGATATTTTGTTACTACTTTTGCGTGGAATTCCATAAGCTACATTATTTAATCTGTTGCAATTTTGTCATTGGGCTAACTAAATAAACTTTTTTCTAATGTAAGCTCGGCGACAAAATTCTAACAAAACGGAAATCTATCATTGTATATAGGATTCCATGCAAAGATTGTACTAAAGTATACAGTGCTTGTCAGAAAGGCACCTCCTCATACTAACTTTTTGTGCAGATCAAGTTAATGATGAATGTGAAAATGGCAGTTAGAAGTTTCAAGATGGGAGCTGGACGCTGGAACATTTTTTTAATAAGGGTTTGTGAATTTGTTTATGCGTACTCTTAAAATATGACTTGGCTATATTTCCAAACAGGAAACTCACAGAATATTTGGGAGTGTGATTTTTGAAGCGAAATCCCAAAAGAGAGCAGCTGAGCCCGCCACACCAAAAACATCTCTAAATACGGCATATTTTGTTGAAAGGCATTAAATTGCACCCATATAAACTTCAACTATTGCAGGAATTGAAACCGCAGGACCAACATCTACGCTGGGCGTTTGCAGAAACCATGTTATAGCGCTTTTAAAGTTTGAACAATATTCTCTTCTGATGAAGCTCATTTTTAATTGAGTGGATTTGTCGACAAACGGAATTACCGGCATTGAGCTGCAAAAAATCCCAAATTAAAACACCAACGACCTTTGCATTCACCTTATGTTACAGTTTTGGGCGGCCATGTCGGCTGAAGGAATCATCGGACCCTTTTTCTTCGAAGACCAGCAAGGCCAGACTGTCACAGTAAATTATAAACGCTACGTAACATTTTCTCTCCCCGCGTATACGGGTGTTTTAGAACTATGGGCTCAAACTTGTAGGGGTTATTCAGTGTAACAGTAGAGAACATTTGAGTATAGGGACACATATCCGGCGCTGTGAACTACAGTATTTTTAATGATTATGTGTTGGTAAAAGATCTGCAATTTTTAATAATGAATCTGAGCATGAGTGAAGCTGATTTGACTATTTGATTCAAGAGTGTTAAAAATAACAGATCTGGAGTAATAGTGATGCCTAGGCCTTTTACTGCCTGTACTCTGTCAAGTTTGTGATTGTCCAGCATATAATCATATGGTATGATAGAATGTTTCCTGGTAATGGACATTACTTTACACTTGTTGGGATTAAGCATTAGATCATTATTCTGGCACCAGTCAAGGACGTTATCTAAATTTTCCTGCAAAAGGTCTAAGCTGCCTTATCCATGAATTACTGAGTAAATTTTTAAGTCATCCGCAAACGTTTGGTTTTCTACTGTTATCATATGGTTGATATCATTAACAAAAATCAAAAATAGTAGAGGGCCCAAGTTAGTACCTTGTAGCACTCCCGTAATTGGTATGTTTCATTCTGATTCGAAGCCGTTATATTGCACAAGTTGAACGCGTTCTGATAAATAGGAACGGAAAAACATCAACAAGCCTTTAGTAAACCCAAATTTATACATGTTTTCAGTAAAATATATAACATCGACCTGTTGTTGTTGATCTACAGCAAACGACATATAGGAAGCTACTTGAAGAAAAAACAGAATATGAGAACATAAAAGAGACAGCAGGAATTTACACCTGAAAGATGAACACACATGTTTTCCGAATGCCACAAGTTCAATTTGGATTCTTGCGAGGCAATATGTAAGAATAATGATTATAAAAATATTTGGTTACTAAGCATACTAAGCAGTACTTAACTTGTCGGAAATCGAAACCTTACCTCAATCCGCAATTTTTTAAGTTACATTGCAATTTTCGCAAAAATCATAATACATATTAACAATCAGTGCTTGCCTAAGTTGCTTATTCTGACGTATTGTGAAACTGTTCGAGATAGAGATAGTACCCGCTTTGCTGACACTTTCGAATAATTTTTAACGTCCCTCATCCTGTCTCCTAAAATATGGGTCAGAGACAAATCTAACAGACGATGCACTATGCGTCGGGCCCAGGGGCTCAACGGGACCCCGTAACGCGGTGTATGGAAGCCCCAGAGTAGACGAAATGGATTTTCCCCAAATCATGATGTACAGCTCAATAATGACAATGACAATATTTTTTCTACTTTGAACAACGGAATCAAAAAATCAAGCAGCTGTTGGGAAAAAGCTAGGCTATTTGTTTAGGGCTAAGAAGTACTTTTCTCCGCATGACCTTCTCACTCTATACAAGGCCCAGATAAGGCCTAGTCTCAAGTATTGCTCACGTTTGGGGTGCTGCCGCCCCCATTACATTATCCATGCTCAATGCTGTCCAGAGTAGGGCGGTCCGACTGATCGATGACTCTTCTCTAACAGACAGTCTCGGAACTCTTTCGCACCGGCGGGCGGTCGGCGATCTATCTCTTTTCTATCGCTACATCAAGGGGCTTTGCTCCTCAGAGCTCTCTTCGATGATGCCGCCGCGCCGATACGACCGCTCCTTTGTCCCGAGGGTGTCGAGATTGCGGAAGCTTTTCCCAGTTCTACTAACCTTAGGCAGTTCAAAAATCGTATTAACAGAATTTCTATGGGATCATCATAGCAGCCGCGGTTTTTAGGCTTCTGCCTGCGCGGCTGCTTCGATATAAAAAAAAAGAAAAACACGAAGAATTATGGGGGGACCACCGAGGGCTTGCCTTCCCAATACTCAGGCAGTCCCACTCTGTGGAAGAAAAACAAACCCTTCGCCGTCAACCCTGCATAAACTATTAATCTCAAGACTTAATGTGCATTCTTGTAGGAGAGTTCTGATATGAAGACGATGGAAATCCCTACTATAAACCTTTAGTTGTAAATGTTTTATGATTGTTTGATATTCTCTTACATCCCAAATTTTAATGGTGTTACAGCATATTACAACATCTAGATACAAAACAAGGGCGATTAAGTAAATGAGAAGGAGTTAAATGGATTATAGTACAACTATAAAGCTGTACTACTAAAAGACGTTTCAGATCTGTTTGCAGGGGATGATGTTTAACAACATATTCCTATTAAACACAGTCTTAAAGGGCTCCATTAACATTTTATGAGATTTCCTGTAGGCAGCTGAGGTAGCATGAATATTGAAGAAGTCTGAGCATTGCCAAGAAGGGCTTTCTATACCACACAACTACAAAGAAAATATACATTTCTTGAAAAGTAGGCATATGATATTTTTGATAATTTGGGATTATACTAAGATTTTCAAGATGGTGGCACTTCTGGTTATACCGGAAGTTGATGCCAACTTGCTTATTTTAAATTGGACACTCTATTTATTACTCAATATTCGAACTCTACATAAAATTCTAATCACATTTCATGTACAATCTCCTATACCCAAGTCTAACCGTTTTTGAGATATTTCAAATTTTATGTCATAAATGACGTTTGCAGGCCCTTAAATAATTGTTCATTTTCCCTATGTAGAACACCTTATTGTTCAATGAGGATTGATTTTCTGGTAAACAGGGATATAGTTCAATAGACCTTGTATGATATTTAGATAATTATTTATACAGGGTGGTCAAAAAATTAGTATAAGAATTGAATGTCAAAAATTGTCAAACGTCGATTTATTCAAATTTTTATAAGTGTATCCCATCAAGCATTGAATATTAGCGTAACTTGATACAGGGTTATCTATCCCAAAAATGTTTACCTTTCGAGTAATTTGCAATTTATTACTTTTCTATTGTAAAACTCCTATAAGTACAGATTTAGTTTTTTAATTGGTTGGCTATGATGACGGGACGCAAAGAATAAACAATTGGCCACTACAGAAATATCACTACGACTAATTTTAAACTTTTAATAATAATATAATTAATAATTTTCATGTATTCGTAGTCAGAATAATATGAAGACTAAGTATGATAAGTTTGCTAGATCTCCAAACAAGCACACATACAGTGAAATGAATAACAGGAAACATTAAACTATTTCGATTTATATTTAACTTTCATACCATTATAAAGCAAAATTAAAATATAACAAGAAACAACATATTTTTGTAAATGTTCAAAATGACCACCCCTAACTTCCAAACATTTTAAACATCTAGGGATTAACCCCTGATGACTGGCAATTCTTATGATTTCCGGACTCAAACTAGCAGATGAATTTCTTGCTATCTTCTTACAGTCATCTAGCGTGGTCAGTGGGTTCTGGTAAACAATATTTTTTATTATATCGTATAAAGTAGTCCAAGACTGTTGGATCTGGCGAACGGGGCGGCCACTTAAATGGTCCATGATAAGCAAACCATTGATCGCAAAACGTAGCTTCTAAGAAATTGTTTATTAAGTATCCGTTGTGGGGTGGGGCACCGTTGATAGACTTTTTTCGATGATCAGCAAGTGGTAAATTATCCAAGTAATTGTTTTCTAAATTCCCAAGGATGTTCAAATAAAAATTCACCTATACTTTGAAGTTGAGTCATTAATTTTCAGATAATGATTGTAGAAGGAAGATAAACCAAAATATGTGTGTAAAAATAAAAAAAAATTAAAACAAAATTTTACCTTGTTTTATAAAGTATCCTCCCGACAAGTATTTCAGTGCGGACCTGTATTTGATCGTGAGGTCTTGGAGCACCGGCATGCCGTCCCCTGTGAGGTCTTAAGTCACCTGATTCACGAGCCCGTTGTACTACATTAACAAAGGCACGAGGGGTTGGTTGCACTCGATTGGGAAACCGATCCGCATAAACATGTGCCATTTTTTATTTCGTTTGAGCCACGCAACAGACACCACTATTCACTCACGCGTTACCGACTGACACTGACTGTATACAACTGAATAAAGTAATTGTAAAAACATCGTTCCAAATTCTTTCGCTTTTTTGTTTCCGATGCGATGAACCGATAAGGCGGATTATATCCGTTGTTGCCAAACACAAGCACATAATATTATTATTGAGACAGGGCGGTACTCAAACTTCCAAAGGGCTATAACTTTGTTACTTTAATGTTACCAGAAAAATGGTAAAGGAAAAAAACATTTCTTTTGATCAGATCTACTCACTGTTAAAATAAATGACTCAACTTCGAAGTCACCCATTATTGGGTATTAATAATAATAATTTTTATAACTGCATACCGTTTTCCTTAATATCCCAGATTTTTAACTGAGATAAATTAGTACTAATGTTGGCAATCCTGACCTTTAGTGTTAAAAACTTATACTACTGGTATTTCCATATTGCACATTCTTATCAGTTTCTTTTATAAGAAAAACTGTTAATTGGTAACTTGCCATTTAAATTTTCTTCATAAAACTATAGAGAGAGTATCTCTACTCTACGTCCGCAGTCAGAGGAAGCACTAACGGTGAACGGTATGAATGCTCGACTGCGGCGATAGAGTGTACGCATAATCTGATAGGTAGTAGCTGAACGGTCTCGTTTCAAGTGCCTATCTTGACGTCCTGTGGCAGAACAGTTGGCCTTCTTCGTGTTCCTCTACCTTCTTCTGACCACACACGACACACACGCATTACCCTCATTGCAGTAAAATTAACAATTAACACTAGTAAATGAAAGGGCAATAACTAAAAATATCTATACTATTTACATAGCTCTCAGAAAACAAAAAAAAAGGTTGATATTATTGCCACAGCATACTTTAAATACATATATGTAGTCATTATGTTGCCAAAAAACAAGATGAAAAAATTATTTTTTCTGGGTTTAACACTTCTAATGTCCCTGAGTATACAAAAAAGTTTTATCCCATATTAGAAATTTTTTGCAATTATAGTGCTTCCTGGCTCACTAGCTTGACATAGTTATTTGATCGGTTAAAAGTGTATAAGCTACTTTAACCACAGAAAAGTATAATGTGCTATCTTCAGCATATTCAAAATCAGTTAAAGCTGAATCCTAAATCACTTTGGTCATTTATTCATCAAAAAAGCAGAACCTCCAGAATCCCAGCCAAGATGATTCATAATAATGAAACGTTTATTATTTAATGATTCAAGGCCTTTGTTAGTTTTTTTGAGAGCACCCTCACTTCGGCTGACAATGATGCCGAAGAGAACCTAACATTCAGTCCTGATCTCATTGATACATTCGATGTGAGTGCCGAGTCAATAACGGAGGAAGAAATATTGAAGACAGGAAAGAAATTAAAAAATAAACTAACGTCAGGTCATGATCAGATCCCTTAATTTTTTCTCGAAGATTGCATAATAGTTCTACTGCACCCACTTAAAGCTATTTTCAACCGAATTCTCAAGACATCAACTTTTCCTGAAGTGTGGAAGGTTGCCAAGGTATGCCCTATACACAAGTCGCAAGAGTTAAATGTTATAAGCAACTACAGACCAATTCTCGATCAACTAGTAACCTTGCAATCTTCGACCAATATGTGTGCGAAACAGTAGATCAACGGGGTCAGGTAGATACTGTTGACCTTTCTAAGGCATTTGATAAAATCAGTCACAGAGTTCTGCTCCACAAACTTTTTTCTTTAGGCCTTCATAGTTCTGTCTTAAATCTTCTAAAATCTTATCCGCATCAGAAATGGCAATATATTCACATTAATTTAACCACGTCTGGTTACTATGTTTCTACTAGTGGAGTACCCCACAGGGGTCCAATTTGGGACCTCTATTATTTTTGTTATATGTTAATGACCTATGCACTTCACTGGAATGCAATAGATTAATGTTTGCGGACGATCCAAAAATGTTTGCTGTGCTGCCCTGCAATCGCAGATCGATGTTTTACATGACTGGTGTCTTAAAAATCATCTGCATTTAAATATCTCCAAATGCAGAATAGTAACCTTTAGCCGACGTTCCACCATACCATATCCTTATACAATTAATGGTACAGACCTTTCAAGAACTGACTCAACCAGAGATCTAGGCGTTTTATTTGACATTTAACTCACATATTAATCAAATTATTATGAATGCGTTTCGATCATATGGCTTTATCATAAGAAACTGTAAGCATTTTACTGATCTGTCGGCACTAACTTTATTGTACGAGTATTCTCGCCTAGTCAGGTCGAAATTAGAATACTGTTCACTAATATGGAACCCAGTTTACAATATTTATAAAACACGTATCGAAAAGAACCAAAAAAATGTCTAAAGTACTTATCTTTTAAGCTTGATGGGGTATATCCACAAAGAGGTAGTGATTATGTGATGCTTGTGAACAGATTCAACCTTCAAAGCTTAGAGAGCCGTAGAGGTCAGCATCTGTTTTGTTTTTGCATAAACTACTAAATGGCAAAATACATTCTGTTGACCTGTTATCACAGCTAAATATCTTTGTACCGAGACTTAATGCTAGAGATCATTACACGTTTTCATGTAAAAGAGCTCAAACAAATATATATTAATGGAAACACCTATTAATAAAATGTGTGCAAGCGCGAACAAACTGTTTAACGTCTGTGACATTTTCTGCTGCAGTTTTTCAGAAATAAGAACCCAGTGTCCTGCCAATTTGTAGTTTCGCTAAAGTTAGTTTTAGGTAAATTTAGTACATTAATTGTTTTTTATTACCCATTGCTCTGTAAATGGTTTATACTGTTGGGCAATCTTGTTTAATTATTATTATTATTATATATTTTTTACGTCAAAACCAAAATCTACGTACGCGAAGCCGCGAGCTGAAAGCTGGTCTCTAAAAAAGTATAAAAGTGTAAAATTGTAATGCTTGTTGCTTGCTACTTTTTTGCTTTCTTGCCATACATGTTGAAAGAGATAACACTAATGAACCCAGAGGTTATTAGGCATGATTAAAAATTAACTATGGCTAATGCTGCTTTCATATTTTAAAAGCATAAAGACCCCGTGCAGCTTCTGTATCTTCGGTCCGCAAAAGCCATAAAGTACGGTGGCCTTTCCATTTAACGATATTAACTTAGCAGTTAATACGTTCATCAAAACTGTATTTCTGGGATATCAGAGGCAAACGCGTATAAAAACCGCCCAGGAGCTCTTGTCTAAGTCGTAAAAACCTAAGTAGGTTTTAAGAGTGCACTTTTGAGCTTATATGATCATAATGACGGCCTTCTATTTATTCTGCTTTGATAGAGGCTAGAAGATGAAAGCTGGTTTGTTGAGTACAGATTATTCTCCCGGGGGCAGAGGCGAAGATAACGCTTTGATTTTTTTCTGGGGAGCAGATATGGAGCTAAGTTGATTAGCACGGTGCAAAATAAATAAAATATTTACGCACACAGCACAAGCCCTAAATAGTAATCTGTGGTCCTAACTTGTCTGCTTTTTCCTAGAGTTCACTGTTTTCCTGAAAATAAAACAAATTAGATCATTCATGAAGATCTGAGATACAATTAGTTTCAAAATAAAATAGAAGGCCTTGATACCAACTTGACGTTTCTTTGGAGATAGTTTGTCAAAATTATGTGTTATACGATTGTAATCGTTATTACCATTTTTTTTTGTAAAAGTCAAGTCAAAAGTTGCTTTTCCCATTTTTGAGTGTTGTGAAATGGAATTTAGCAATGATGAGTACGCAGATATTATCCATTTTTGTGTACGGGTTCTGTAATGGAAATGCTTTAACGGCTTATCGTATCAACGTAGATTTCCTAACAGACGCCAACCTACCCCAAAGGTTCTTCCGCTTTCATTTTTAAGACTTCGGCAATAAGGAATTGCCAAACTTCTCGGAGCTAGAGACCATGGTATCCGGCATACTGTTCAATAGTAACTGAAAGTGATTTATTTGGCGTTGGGTGATCCTTGTAGAAGTACTAGGCGGATCGCAGCCCAGTTACCATGTTCCCAAAGTCTTGCTGGAGAATTTTAAATAGGGAAGTTTCACATCCTCACCATCGACAAAACGTGCAATGTCTGCAACACGCCGACAAAGTGCAACGGCGAAACTTTTGTGAGTGGTTACTGCAAATGCATAGTCAAAATGCATATTCTATTGATTCGGTTTTGCGGTCAGATGAATCGCTTCTTACAAGGAATGGAACCTTCAATTCTCATAATGAACATATTTGACCGTTAGAAAATCTCCGTTCTTACAATTCACTCGTTTCAGCATAGGTTTTCTAGAAATGTCTGATGCGGCATTTTCAATTGCAAACTCATACTTAGCTTTTCTAGAGAATTACATAGAAAATGTGTTAGATGGTGTTCCGTTAGCAACGAGAGTATGAATGTGGTATCAGCACGACAGCGCCCCACCACATGTTCGTCGTGACATAACCGCATAATAAAATAATCATTTAGACAACGATGGATTGGCAGAAATGGACCCGTACATTGCCCTGCGAGGTCTCCGGATTTCTTTTTATGGGGCGCGTTTAAACAACTAGTGTATACTGAACAAATTAATACTGTTGATGAGTTACAAGAAAGAACAGATGATGAGTTTCGTCACATTCAAGTCACAATAAATTTTGCGTAAATGCGTTTTTCTATATTAATAATATAATTCTTAAATTTTACGTGGCTACTGTTTTTTTTATCGCGATTTTATCGGCGCAATACAACTAGTTACGCTGGGCTCTGTTCTAGTCTTGCCTTAAGCCAGTGTGATCACAGTTCTGTGGTGGTCCTGTGTAAAAAAGTTTTCGATATCCATTGGATGTGTCAGTTTAAGAGCGGCATCGTAATTTTTACGAAGGTTAGTATTAGCGGATTGAAAATTGAGGATATTCCAGGGTTAAAAAGATGCCGCACTTGTATCCGTCAGAATGCTGGTATTTTTGAACATTTATTGAAATAAAGCTTTGATTATCTAATTTGTTTTTTTTATTTTTACGAAAACACTGCACTCTGGGAAAAAAAACAGGAGTAATTATTTATTTGTAGCAAATTGAACGTTAAATTTGAAAAGTTGCGCGTTTCAAAAAAAAAACAGTGGCACACTGGTGCACGTGAATTTTAAGTAAATACTTTTGAATGTGAACAATACTTGGGGTAAATCCACATATCAAATTTTAGTAAATTCCAGTTGACGGTGTTAAAGATATTAAAAAAAATGTTTTTTATTTTTCAATTTCAACACCGATCTTTTTAATGAAGTTCTCAAGCAAAAAACGTTACACAAAAGCCCCGCATAAAATGCGGTTCATATGTATGATGTTTTATTTTTGGTCACAACTTATGAATCACCCTGTATGTGATTCATAGTTATTGTCGAAAAAAATATGTCGTGTATGTACTCTCTTAAATTACAACTCAAGCTTTCGACAGTCTATAGTGTCATAATCAGGTGCTAAACACAAATTTAAAAAAATAATAAATAGCAACCGTACTCGATTGATTGAAATTTTGTTACTTACTGCGTCAACGGGCTTGGTGTTAAATTTTTATTCTATAAAATATAGATGAGAGCACATGGTAGGATGATCAAAAACGATGAAAAACATGGCTATTTTTTACTAGAAAACCACAAACGTATTTGGAAAAACGTTATTAATTAATTTATAAAACCTCCCTATTTGACATATTGGAATAATCTCAAATTTCTACCATAAACATGCAACTAGTTGTTAGGGAAATCGGTCTTTGCTACATTTTCTACCAACTTAAAAATGGTATATCATATATATTCTTGAGCTGTTTGTGGATTACCATGAAATATGATTCTGGGAACCATTCTCTGAGATTTTACGTTAGCTTTGATTGTGTTGTGTATTTGAGATAAAATAAGATTCTCAGAATGATTCCCTGAGATTTTACGTCGCAGTAAAGATTACTCGTTGGGAAAATACGAAAGCAAAGGCGGTGGAAGCCCAATTTTCTCTGGGATAATAACTGTCATTTATAAAGGGCTTATAGGAAGCGCAAGACACATAAACCAATAATTTCCTCTGAAGTATATTTGATTAATTTGTCAGGAGCTATTAACGTCTATATTGGTGGTATTACATTTATTCTTCTGGGCTGGCTACCTTTTCTTTTTGTTTTGCTCAAGATGACATGAGCAGAATAGGGAATGAGGTACAGTGGCGTGCTAGAAAATAATTATCATAGATTACCTATACTTGTACAGGGTGGCCGATATGCAACTGACTGGTTTGTATCTTGAATATTTGTGAAATGAAATGAAATACGTCCATTTTAATGAAAAATGATATCAGAGAAATGTCCGCATCTAGAAGCCGCGCAAACCCGAGCCCTCTTGATCAAATTTTCCATAACTTTTTGGTGGGTTTCGGGAGGGATATTTTCAATCGCTTCCACAGCTGCTCTACAGTATTTTTTTTGTCATAAACCCTATTTTTCAAAAATCCCCATAAACAAAGTCCGTAGCAACTATCCTCTATAGAGGATATAAGGTATATCGTGCTGTCTGATTTCTATAGGGTTTTACTTGTGCTGAACATAATGATTCATGAACGGCGTTATGTAGGAAGTGCAAAGTCAACCTACTTGACGCACCTCTTCTTTGTTCAGAAAACTGATCGTATGCAACTTTAATGATCTGATTACAATCATCTCTTGGGCCATCCGTTGGTTTCTTTTTTAAATTGGTATTAAACTACACTCTTCAAGAATATGCAACACTCGATACTTTATTCAAATGAATACACCTTCCGATTATTCATGAAAAACAATTTTAGTTGAATGGCTGCCGTGTTGGCCTGGCAGTAGTCCATCCTCTGAACCCAATTTAGAAGCACATTTCCGACAGTTTGTGGGTCTACTTCATCAATAGCTCGACGGATATTTTCCTTACGAACATCAATTGTTTGAGTATCGTTAGTGTAACAGCGGTCCTTAACAGTACCTCATAGGAAGTATATCCATGGGCGTCAAATCACAGCTGCGGGCTGGCCAATGAATGTCTCCAAAACGGCTGATAACGCGATGACCGAACTTAGTGTGTAAAAGATCGATAGTTTCACGGCTGGTGTGTCATGTTCCTGCTGGGACCAGAGACTGAGCAAGTGCATGTCGTCTAATAGTAACCACACAAAACTCCTCAACATGTCTCTATAGCGGTCACCGTTTACCGTCACGCTGTTACCGTCTTCATCTTGGTGGCTTCGTCCGAAAACATGATCTGGCGACCAAAATTGACGTCCGTTTCCAGTTGATTTAGTACCCACACAGAGAAACGATATCGAAGCGTATGGTCATTTTGTTTCAACTGTTGCATAAGTTGCACCTTCTAAGGAAATAATTCCAGGTCGTTATGCAATATTATCTGCACAGAAGTGCGACTGATGCGCACTTGTGCTCTGTGACGAGTTGACCAAATAGTCTTCTCAATTTTCGCAAAGTTACTGCAACACAGCACTCACTTTGAAAATAGTTTTTCAATATTTCCCACCTTTGTTCAAGATTAAAACGATCCATTGCTCACAGCGGAGGTTTGGCAGTGTTACCAACTGTCAAAATAGTACCAACTTAAAAAAAACGAACTGATGGTCCACCCTTTATTTGCCTCGAAAGTTGATAGGTCAGTAGTCTCTATCATACTGATGGTTTCCCATGTTATTTAATTTTACACACGAAGGCAATCGAGAAGAAGAAAGACAGAATAAAAGACTGGCCAGGTAGCAGCAAAGCGCTATGGCGAAACTGAACTATATCAAAAAAACGAAGAATCGCACGGAGAAAGGTAAGTATATGTTAAAATGTTAAAATATACTACCTTGAGTACCAAAAAGAAACTTTACGGAAAGATCTAGCAATGTACTCATAATGTAAGCAGAGCCTTTTGTTAATTTTATTGTACAACAATCCGCGCTTATTGATCCTATACTTCAACTGATGCTAATTCTATCCTCTTTAACTTTCAAAGAATAATACAGATAATCGGCGCTGGTTAAATACATCCACGACATTTGTATTATATATTTTATTCAACAGATGTAACATCAGGAGGTTGAACCGAAACCCCCCCTTTATTGTACGATTCCACCTATTAAGTACGGCTTTTTGCCTTCAGTTATTTTTTACCCTCGATACAGTCTACTGATGTGGATAAATCACCATGTTGTGAAGGGGTTGAGTAAGCGCTTAATATTAAGAAATAATTATTTGAAAAGGATCACCGGATATGAGATCATATGTAGATCGATAACGTGGTCAAAACATGACGTCAAGTAGATTGACTCTGTACTTTCCAGGTAACGCTGTCAACAGTCTGTTAAATGTTACGTACGGCCCGGTCCCTCTTTGAAAAAAGCAACCTGCGACTCTGGAATATCGATACAGCGTTGTAAATCTTGTATGTACAGATGTATTACAAAACCGCAACATCTTCATGTTTCTTTTAAATCTCCGTTCCGCTAGACGCGGGTATTGAAAGTATTGTATCACTTTAAGCCTTAAAGGAAAATGTACAGGAAAATCTCTGCGTGGGATATTCCTAAGAAGTGCATAGAACTACAAAGGTTAGAAGCAAATACTGTACAGGGTGTCCCTGAAGTTGGGACTCTTCCTTTCACGTTTGTAATACCAAAGCTAATTCGTACCAAAATAACACCGAAAACGTAAAAAAGAAATTTAAGAAAAATACACAATATATGTTACTGAATTTCAAGTACTGCCCTGCTACATGTTTAGTTTGTGAACACTGCTTGAAAATGCTGTTCGATACAAAAATCTCGACCTTGTTTACCTCTTCCTAAATTTACAACATTTGTTGCAGTCTAGGTCTTGAACTGTGTTCAACCAGCCAGCTTTTGCACGTTATAACCAAACATATGCGGCTCTGATGGAAAGAAACATCGAAGACAACACTCGCGGAGTATCAATAGCTTCTTGAAGATGCTTGTATCTAATCTATAACTACCTTATTGCTCTAGGAATGTACCAATTTTGCTTTTTCAAATGCGGTTTGTTTATAAACTAGAATAACCTAGACACCATGAGATGCCTGATTACTGGCTCATTTATTGCTTTTTGAAACCTAATATCTCGGCCATCTTAACGATTTGGTATACTGGGTGTTCGAAAAATAAAAAAATATTCTAGAAGGTGATTATTTGTTAAAAAATATTAAAAATAGTTTCTAGAAACATGGGTCCAGAAGAGTTTTCAAAATATAGGGTGATATATTTAAAAATTATATCTTAAAAAATATTCACTCGATTCTGTTGAAACTTGGAATATTATTTATTGTATTAAGAGGCTAATTTAACCCTGAATAGATTAAAATTATTAGGTTCAGTGGCGAACCGGGGGGCTCCTTAGCGACTATTATTGGCAAAAAGATGTACGCCACTGCCGTTTTTGTAACTTTTATATTTGTTGTTTGCTCCTTGTATTTATTTTTCGTATCTCACTGCGTCTTCGAGAAAAAATAATGATTTTTTGTTTTCCAATGCACTTATGATACTTTTAGCAAAAATTAAGAAATCAATTTTGTCCAGTGACATGCAATAAAACGATTTTTTTCCTCGGAAACGAAATGAGATATGGACAAAATACAGGAGGCATAAGAGTTGTCTCTTTAGAGGATTAATCAAACAACAAATATTAAAGTTACAAAAAAGTAACGTACATTTTTTGTCAGTAGTATTCGCTAACGTGCATCCAGGACGCCAATGGACTAGATAAATTTTAGGTATTTAGGGCTAAATTAGCTTATTAATTGAACAAATGATATTGTCAAATTTCTACAGAATCAAGTAAATATTTTTTAAGAGATTATTTTTTTTTATTTATCACCCTGTACCTTGAAAACTCTGCATTGCCGGACCAATGTTTATACATACTATTTTATGTATTTCTTAACAACGAGTCACCCTCTGAAATACCTCTATCTATTTTTTGATCACCCTGTATATGTTACTAAGGAAACATGCTTATTGCTCTTGTTAAAAAGTACAACTGTACCTCTTATTTACATAGGATTTCACACATTTCTTGGGTCTCTCTTTTAAACGATATAAGATCTACTATGCAAGACCTTGACATTTTTTCAAGTATTTAGCGAAATGACTGATTAGAAATACTGTAGAATTTTGTATCCTAGATAATGGTGAGAAGTCCCTGTATGAATTTTCACCACTCCCATGCTTCTGGGCGATTATAGATTCCTGAAATGTACGAACCTGCAGTAAAATGACTTTATTTTCGGTATTTTCCCATTGTATGAAAATATAACTTCAGTTATTCGTTATTCACTTCGCCAGGCATAAAGCGAACCATAAAAGATGTTTTATATCCGCAACATAAAGTGGTGTTACAATGGCAATCCACTTTGAAACAAAAAAAGATGACCTATAAAAAGTATTATTTTATCAAAAGCTTTATATTAATGAACGGGATAAATAAAAAGTAAAACGTAATGCCCCAGTTTTTATTTATTCGGGCAATAAAAATTTTTATAACGCCGAGTATTGTGATAGAAATCATAAACTTTTACGCCTATTGGGTATATGTATATAAATTGGGTAATTCAGAAGGATGAAAGACAAAGGGCTTTCCCTTTGCCTTCTTTCTGACAATAACATCTTATCGCGGCTGTCGAGGAAACTAAGTTATAATTCTTTATCTCCGTAATGTGGCGCTATAAAATTATTAATATCTTTGGCCATAATTGACTGGGGTCTTGATACGTGTACAGGCTGTTATGGCCCTTTAACTGTCTCCGCTATATCCAGAACGGTTGCAGAACCTGCTTTATTCCGTGTCTGGAATCATTAATCATATACATATAACAATTCCAATAAACTTCCTGCATACCATACACAAACCTATAGATTAGTTGGTGTTGTAGGCTAACTAGCCTAAAGCCTTTTCTAACTTGTAAAGAGTGTCCGATACGTAACACTGATAAACACAGGATTTGTGACATGACAATTTTTCTGTGTATCTTATCTATTTTGAGACCCTTAAATCAAATCTAAGAGCAGAGTTTTTCTATCACCCACAGATATTCGGTAACATCTACTTTTATGAATAACAATACGTAACATCTCATATTGCTGCATTTCTCACCGTTTATGCGATGACGCACATATATAATTTTAAGACCTGTCTATTCCTGTTTATTATATGCGAGCTCTATGTTTAGAGAGCATGTTGCGTTTATTAGTGGACTAATATCAGCCCTGTCAGTTACGTTTTCTGTGTTGAAGAGTACTGAGATGTTCTGAGTACTGTTATTTTTTTTTAAAACGGTGTGTTGTTTTTAGTTTATTGTGATCGAGACTAGCTGTATGGACAATGCCTAGAAATTGTGTAAATAGGGAGAGCAGTTTTTGTTATGTGTGCGGAGAGCTAACTTTTAAATCCCAAAAACGTACTTTTACTCCCCTTTTGTTGAAAGCATACGGAACTTAATATTGGAGTAGATTGCAGTAGATTGTTGGCAGCCCTGAGAAAACAACAATTTGACAACTGGAAGTTTAGCGTTGTTAAGCGTGATACGATACAACAACGTGTTTTCATTATTGAACGTTATTTTAAAAATAATGAAAGCTTAGCATCCGCAGTTCGGAAATTTTATACAAAATATGGCCGGAATAGTGTTTTAACCTTGTCAACTGTGAAAAGATTAATAGAAAAATTCAGGCAGACTGGATCAGTTGGAGACGCTAAATTAATCGGTCGTCCAAAAACAAGCCGTTCAACTATCCATGCAAGCAGTGCATGCATGTAATATTCCAGGAACGTCAATTCGGCATCGAGGACAAGAGTTGCAAATTTCAAGAAGCTGTCTACAGCGTATACTCACAAAAGATATGTGTCTTCATGCTTACAAAATTCAATGAACACAACAAATGGAGCCTAATGATCACGGACAGCGACGAGAGTTCGTGGAATGGATTATTGAACATCAACAAGTGGATGCTGATTTTTCGAGCAAATTCATCCTAAGCGATAAAGCACATTTTCACCTTGATTGTTTTGTGTGATTGTCGAAAAACAAATGAATTCGCAACATGTCACTATTTGGTGTGGATTTTGGGCTGAAGGCATCATCATACTTTTTTGAAAATGACATGATAACACACTTCTTTCTGTCGAAATTGGATGCAATGGATTTGTCCAATATGTGGTTTCAACATCCCATACAGCCACTAAAACAATTCAATTACTGCATAAGACATTTCCTGGTCGTGTACCTACTTTTCCGTTTCGGTGATCAGAATTAGCCGCCTAGATCGTGTGATTTAACAGCATTAGATTGCTTCGTATGGGATTATTTAAAGTCAAAGGTCTATGTCAACAAGCCCACAATCACCCGTGCATTACAAGGGGAAATTAAGCATCAACAAAATTGAGCCACCACTATGCAGAGAGTGCATATGTGCCAGCCAAACCAATTATTATGTGATGCTCCATATTCCTATCCTAAGTAATTTATGGTTCAACAAAAAATAACATTCTAAAGACTTACAACTGTATTTTCTATTTAATTCAAAACTTGCGTTAATTTTGGGACACCCTATATATACGGATATTACTTACTCTTAGAACGTCGTCATCTAGATGTACATAAAATTCTTTATAGATAGCTTATTTATTAAACGTCAAGGCTTGAAAACTGTTTAAAGTGAGACCTCATAACAATGCCCAGTTTACTGTACTGAAAACATTTCTCTGTCATTCTGTTATAATGAATTCACCACCTGATATTGCCAATGCTTTCGCTAAATTCTTTCAGTCTAATTTCATAACCTCTGGCAGGGGTGACACTGTCTCTGGTGTGCCTTGTAATGGTCAGTTATGCGACTTACCTAAAATCACAGTACATCAGGTCAACCATGCTTTATCTAAACTTAGATCCAAATGCTCTACTGGTCCGGATTCAATACCTTCTTTTTTACTTAAAGATTGTTGTCATGTGCTCGCTGAGCCTCTCACATTTCTATTTAATTTATCTTTGGAACAGAGATGTTATGCTAAGGTTTGGAAAAAATCTCGCATTACTCCTGTTTTCAAAAAAGGTGACCGAAATAATATTGAAAACTATGGAGCTATTGTGATCCTAAGTAATGTTGCTAAAGTATTTGAATCTGTTGTTCACGAAATCATATTCACTCATGTGAAACACATCATCACTCCACATCAGCATGGCTTTTTTCCTAGCAGATCGACTACATCTAATCTTGCATGTTTCAAACAGCATGCTGCTGAAATTTTAGATACTTGCGGACAGATTGACGTTATCTATACGGATTTCTCAAAAGCATTTGACAGACTTGACCATGGAGTACTAATACAGAAGCTTTTAAGATGTGGTATATCACTTGGATTCGCAAATTTCCTCAGATCTTATCTGTTGGACAGAATACTTTTCGTTGAGTACCGTGGTTTTAGGTCTGTCAGTGTTTCTGCGACATCTGGGGTGCCCCAGGGCTCCGTCCTAGGTCCGCTATTATTCGCTATATTTGTGAATGATCTCAGTGGCCAACTAAATTGTTGCAACTTATTGTACGCAGACGACTTGAAATTATTTTCTAGAATTGACACAATTGTCGATTGTGTGAAGCTTCAGGATGAACTAGTACGTCTGTATGAGTGGTGTTGCCTGAATCAGCTGTATCTGAATATTACAAAATGCCAGACTATGTCTTTCACAGGTAAGCAGAATATAATTGGTTATGCTTATCACATAAATGGTCAAGTCTTGGATGGATGTTCCATTGTGAGGGATCTAGGTGTTTCTTTCGACCCACAGTTAACTTTTGTGCAACACATTACTGAAATTGTAACCGGTGCGCACAAGACGATGGGTTTCATACTTAGGTGTGGCAAGAGCTTCAATAATGCTAAAACTCTTTTATTGTTATTCAATGCGTTTGTTAGATGTAAGCTCGAATACTGTAGTATAATTTGGTACCCTGCATATGATGTACATACGGACAGCATTGAAAAGATCCAGCGACGTTTTGCTAAATATTTATGGTTCAAGGAAAATGGGATTTATCGTGAGGCTGGATTTCGCAATGACTTATTGCTCAGTAGATTTAATATGGTAAATTTATCTAAGCGCAGAAATTACTGCGCTGTGGTTTTCTTATATAAAATTTTGAACAACACAGTTGATTGCCAGTTTCTTTTAGAAAAGCTGTCATCACACGTACCGTACCGAAACATAAGGTTTAACAATACCAATTTCTATTTACCTGTGCCTCGTACCAATGTGTTACTTTTTTCGCCATTACATGTAATGTGTAACAACTATGAAAAAGTAAAGAATTTAGTAGACATTTTTCATTGCACTATATCACTTTTAAAAAGGTCGTTTTTGACTGTAGGTTAAGAACTTATTTAGATGTAATGTGTGTAATATACTTGATACGTTGTTTATTGATTTTTGTTCATTTTTTTTTTTGCATTATGTATATTTCCTGTTCGTTAAATGGAATCATCTGTTCGAGCAGTGTACTAACCGCAAATAAATAAATAAATAAAATAATGACAAATGTACGAGGAAAACTTCGATTTGTGAAATATGACTAATACGTAAGATTACCGGTGTTGGGAGCGTATAGATATACTTATATCAAAAAATCGCGATATATTGCCCCGACCCCTTGAAACCCTCAACCCACAGTGTTTAACCCCTACAAACATGCTTCTAAAAATAATCAGGACCACTTGGAGCTTCAAAAAACAAACTTTAAGCAATTTTTTTATATCGAAGCAGCCGCGCAGGCAGAAGCCTAAATGCCGGAACACCACGGCTGCTATGATGATCCCAAAGAAATTTTGTTAATACGATTTTTGAACTGCTTAAGGTTAGTAGAACTGGGAAAAGCTTCCTCTTGTAGATTGTTTTTACAGACTCGACACTCTCGGGACAAAGGAGCGGTCGTATCGCCCAGGTCTGGGTGTAGGAAGCGCGACACGGTTAGGATGGGACGCCAAAGTCTGGCGGGTCTGACTGGCAGGCACATCGCGCTGCTGAGCATTATTGCTGAAACTTTTCTGTTGTTGCTAATATCCTCAAAGTCTTAGATTTTGTCTGTTATTTTATTTTTACTTTGTGCACTTTTTCGTAATGAATTGGCCATTTGGACCGGGCGGGGACTAATAATGAGACAAAAAAATCGTAGATTTTGTGTGTCCGACTTGTTAAATCGTAAATGGGAAAACGAAGTTTGACCGATTTTTCCTTTTTTTCTCCACTGCCACTGGATCGATTTTCAAAGCCTAAAAAGCTTTTTCGTCCTATCAGTGCAAACGTCAGAAATCCACCGGTAGTTCCGCTAGATGACTTGTGCTTTTAGACGACCCAAATCACCCCTCACACCAATTCCAAAGCTAACCAACCAGTCGACGGCAATAAAACAAACGAGCGAGCGTGAAGTCATAATTATTCGCTTGAAGGATTATCTGAAAACACGTGTTTAACCAAATTACTGCTCCGCCATTATTAATGTATCCACTCCTAATTGAATACAGTTTCTTTCAGTTTCTGTCTTTCATTGGTCCTGGGGTAAATTATTGAGACACATGCTAGAACCATCTGTGGAGGTAAATTGCTGATCCAGTGCGTCTTTTCGCCTGCTTCAATGAACGCCAGCCCCACGTTGTTATAGTGGAATGCTCGGAATTTGCTGTCAATCCTTGCAACGACAGTTCGCGTTGCCAAGGGGACATCCGTCAACGGCAGTGCTCTTTATTGGGGGTCTATATTACATTGATTAAATACCATGCTTTCCCATATATAACTATGTCTCACGTCCTCACGCTGTATATGTAGTACAAAAAAGTGGCGCTAAGTAGTTGGCTCTCCACTTCACCAATGTATTATACAAAACGTTAATTTGTGGTGCTTGGCAAATCCATCAAGATTCAGTGGTGATAAAAAAAAAGAGTTGAACTCCCAAAACAAAAAATAGCAGTGCCCTAATAGCTAGTAGTAATAGGAATGTCAAATTTCTTGGTATCCATCTTGATTCGCAAATGACATGGGATCGTCATGTATATGAACTATAATACGCAAAATTATTTCTCTAATAGGGAATTTATCTCAAATGGTGAACCAAAAAACACTGCCACAGTGGGTATTTTCACTTCAACATCAGTTGGGGTCACTTATCCCATGCCAAACACGATTTGGACACCAAAGAAGAGGGAATTTTGAGTGAAGCTTTCGTTTCACTGGGCATTCTGACATTACCATGTGTATAGTTGTAATGACTGTCCTTGGCGGGTCAAAGTAAGACTGCCAGTATCCCTTTATATATCTCCATCTCCCTCATACATACACATGCAACCTACCCCTGTTTGTGAACGTTTGTTCAGTAAGCTCAAAGACATACGTTTTTTAGTTGTGTCTCTCCGTCTCGAAAACTTTGTCGTTACGTGTGAGTGCCCTTCAATCATATTTGTCAGAGTGACAACTTACTTGACATTGGCGAGCAATTTTAGTTGTCCTGTTATCAATCTTCAATATAAAATTGTATAATACCCGGAAATATGATCAATGGAGAAGGCCGACAGCTCGTTCTAAATTTATTAGAGCATTTCCATGGAGAGAATGAAAACAGCGGTCCCCTGTTAGATTAGTCAGCGAATAAAATCAGAAAATAAGAAAGTTTTGCCCATAGTAACAAAAAATTCAAGACCGATGATGTAAGTTGTGTGGTCAAAACAGAAATTATGAATACTTTCTTCTATGAGAAGTAAAGGACAAAGTATCACGACCTCTACGCTCAATCAGGAGCTTAAGAAAGGGTACATACTATTCTTTCTTTTAATTTCTCTACAGTGTTAATGGAACTTGTGTACACTAGTGTCTTAAGATAGCCCCACAAAAATAAATCTAAACTGTTGAGGTCTGGGGACCTTGGTGGCCATTCTTGGTGCCAACCGCGGCCAATCCAATGATTTGGATAAACAGTCTGTAAATAATTACGAACCGCTACACTGAAATTCGCTGGTGCACCATCATGCATGTACCACATATCGTTTCTTATTACTAACGGAACATCACCAGGCAGCAAAGGCAACTGTTGTTGAAGAAAATTGAGGCAAGTCTGTCCGTCAAGTCATCCCGGCAAGAAGAATGAGCCAATAAAGCAGTTGCCAATAATTGCTGCCCATACGTTAACCGAAAACTGGTGTCGGAAATGGGTTTCGGTTACGGCATAGGGATTTTCTTCTGCCCGCAAATGATTATTGTGGAAATTCTGAATGGCGTTTCGAGAAAAATTAGCTTCGTCCGTGAACTGAATCATTGATTCAAATTGCGGATTTTGTGTAATTTTTAGAAGATACCACTGATAAAAGGTCACACGCCTTGTAAAATCAATGGGAAGTAATGCATGTACTCTTAAAATATGGATATAACAAAAAATCCACTAAAATTCTCCAAACAATTTGATGGCAAATAGTTAAGTGTCTAGCGATCTTCCTCGTACTCATTTCAGGATGTTCTTCGACTTCGTGCAGCACGTCTTCCTCAATTTCAGGTATTCTCAAACTTAGAGGTCTACCTTCAGATGTTCCTTTTCGGAGAGAACCAGTTTCAAGGAGACGACGATGAATATTAGATAAGGTTCGACTATCTGGCAAAGCACGATCGGGATATCTCTGGTGACAAATCCGTCTGGCTTGCTCACCATTACCGTCGGTAAGGCCATATACGTAACGCATTTCCGCCATTTCTGCATTTGAATAATTCACTATTATTAACAAGATTGTAAAAACTGAATAATGAAAAAGATGTCACAGCGGACAGATGTGAATAACAGAGACTTGTCAGATGTCAAAAGCCAGTGACATATTTTAGAGCAACCAAATATTTATTGCTAAATTGCATTCTTCTATTATTACATTAATTTTCTCGGAGAATAGACCGGTTTTTTATTTTTTTACTCAAAAATTTCGCATCGAAGGAAAACAGCTCAAGAAAGATCATTTGTTTCAAATTGAACGGGGAATTCAAAAATAATTTTTATTTGGCAAAAAACAACTGGCGTACCATTTTTTTCTTAAAAAATATCGAAGTCAATACCCGTACACACGCCACTGTTAAAGCTAAAAATAATTTTTGCATTGAAAAATATGCAACTTTATTGACTTCCACTACGTACTAAATATCAGTAAAATATCTGAAGCGGTTCTGGAAATATTAATTAATTTCCATTTTTTTCAACACCTCGAGTTTTTGTAAGGAAACATTTTTGGACCATAGTTTATGAAGCAAGCCCCCATTAATTTTTCATGTAGATTCACAATCTTAAATATTCATTCGCATATCATTAAGGAACACATTTGTCCTAGCATGTCTTTCTTTTAAAAGCAGTATTCCGTTCCCGCGTTGATGGGACATCCTGTATACTGAATAGCTCGAAACCAGATGATAAATCTTGATAAGCCTCATTCATTATTGAGTTCAATCATTTCAATGGCTGGCCAACAAGTCATCCGAATATATTTAGTATATTAAACCGATTCATAATTCACTTGCCCATGTTCTAGTTTACCTAAACAACCAAATATTTGCTGAGTGTATCACCTTGGGCCTCATGACGTATCTGTTAACAAGCTTGTTACATTAGAGAAGCAAACAATGTTGAACTGGAGGAGGGTCTCCCGTAACCATCCAACTATTTGTTTGCTCAGGCTAGTTTGAGCGGAGAGTAAATCTGAAATTGATGGGCTGTGTTAAGGTTTGTAATGATGGGTAAGAGGTGAATACAGACTCATCATCAATATTATCGAACCAGACTAAGACAGTGTACTTGAATATCGTAAGGTGCTTTCTAGTTCAGTTCGGTGAACTAGGTTAGTAGGTTCGCGCTCACTAAGACGAACTAGTTTTAGGAACTAGTTCGCGAATGTACTATTTTACATAAGAATAATGTACGTTATGTTTCATCTGATCGCCGGAGTTAAACAGCGTCTGGCGCGGTTAGGATTTGGATGGGTCACCGCTTCGGAATACCTCGTATTATTGATTTATTTGGTTTTTCATTTTTCTTATTAAGTTGGACGTTTCAAATTTAAATCTCAACGTAAATAATTGCTTACATAGTAGCTATGATATAAACACGTTTCCTAATAATCTCCAATAATGTGGGATACACTTTTGTTTTTTGTTTTCAGCAGTGCCCAAGATTTTTAATAAATAATACATACCTCTGAGCAGGGTTGCCAGATGTTTTCCTTTCGGGAGAATAATCCTCTTTTTGCTTTCCCTATTTTGCCCAAATAATCTCCTGTATCAGTTATTCCCACTATTATGACACTACAATGGACAGTTTGTTTACTTCCATAGTGAAGTTCCGGTGTATGAATGAGTTCTGCTCCATATTAATATACAGTGCTTTTCTTTAATGTCCCCCTACCCTTTGATTTTTTTAACGGATCAATTCAGAAATTAAAACTTGAAGTAATGAAATTGATGCATAGATGCCATATTTTGGAGTAAAATTGACAGATGAAAATGTCAAGATGGCAGCTGGGCGCCATCTTGGAAAAAAAATATATGAAAACCGGGGTCTTGTGGCACATCATTTTGAAGCTCCTGACGAGTACTTTATAACCGTAGAACATAAAGTCAATACCTTTACCTACTACAAAATAGTGGTACATTTAATAATTACCTAAATTCATTGACATTTAACTTGATAATTCGAATAAATACGTTGAGTTCAGTTTAGGAGATGCTGGAAATGGTTGCCTTGAACTTATTGACACAATAACAGCCGGTTCGTAATTTCGCGTAGAACATTTTCAAACATAGTAACATCGATATTTCTACAAATATTTGTTATTCTCCGAAATTGAAGCAGGTTCAGTTTCCTACACCTTTTTTGCTTCAAATATCCCCATAAAAAAAGTCTAGAGGTGTCAAATCTGGCGAGCGAGCTGGCCATTCTACCGGACCTCGACGGCCAATCCAACGGCCGGGGAAATTGCTATCTAAATAATTCCTAACTTGTCTGTAGTAGTGTGGTGCACCATCTTACTGGAATACAATATCAGTATCGAATTCATTAAGATTCGCTTCGACGATTTGGGTGACTAGAGGGTCAATAGTATTTTCCAGCATATCCAAATACAGTTCCCCGGTAAAAGTTTGTTCGATTAATGAATTTTGTGGATATTGAGTATGAGTTTCCCGGAAAAGTTGAGGATTGGTGTCACTCCAATAACGACAATTTTGTCTATGCACATTACCGTTGAGAAAAAACGTTCATTAATCACTAAAACAAATATTTTGGATGTAGGTAGCATGCCGTAGGATGCCGTGCAATAGTTTCCGTCATAGTCTCGCAGAATTCTGTTCTTCAATCAGGGTCACCTTCAGTTAGCTGATGTACCATTTGAATTTTGTATGAGTGATACTTATTCTTTTTCAAAAGTCTTTATACAGTAGAAGAACAAACCTCACGTACATCCGCGATGGAGGAAGTAGAAATATTTTCTACAGATAGGACGATTCGGGAAACGATCAATAAAAATTATTTCGGTCTCGTTAAAGTTACGCGTCGCACCATAAATAAAAATCGCTTCGATTTTTTCTTTCAATGGACGAGAATTGACCATTTTAAAAATAGTTCAAACAGTATCTAGCACTAAAACTGAAAACTAAATAAGAATATTTTAACTGTTGTTTTCGTACTGATATTCTTGTCACTGTCAACATAAGATAACATAACAAGTTTTTATCGCTGTTGCTACGGATACGGTAGGGAATTACAATTATTTGTAGAGATATGCATGTTAGTGGGTTTTTGTTCAATTACCACCATTTTGTAGTAGGTAATGATATTGACTTTATATTCTAGGGTTATAAAGTGCTCTTCAGGAGCTTCTAATTGTTTATCCCAAAACACCTGCCTTCCGGCCATCACTACTAGTTTATTGAGCAATATACAGGGTTAGTTCAAAGTGCATTTTATAGTTAAATACACTAGTTTACCTTGCCGATATGAATCGCAAACCATTCCGGAATATGAATGTTATTTTTATGCAAAACAATATTGGTTACGTTTTTTCTTCTAAACAAATTTAAACATTTCGTATTTGTGAGTAATTCGCAACAAAAGATGATAGACACATCCGCTTTATTTTAAAATGTGTATAGTAACATTTCTTCAATTACTCACAAATACGACATGTTTGAATTTGTTCAGAAGAAAAAACGTAACCTTTTTTTTCCGCATAAAAATCACATTTATTTCTCGGACTGATTTGTGATTCATATCAGCAAGGTAAACACGTGTATTTTGCTATTAATGGCTCTTTGAACGATCCCTATATATATTGCTCAATAAACTAGTAGTGATGGCCAGAAAACAGGTGTTTTTCGATAAACAATTAGAAATTCTCAAAAAACTATTTGACCAATAAACTCCCATTAGAAGTATGAATCCTACGGATTTGAAGAATTTCAAGTAATTGCGTGAAATTATCGTCGCATTACCAACTAGTGCCAAAACCTGCATTTTGCCTCGTTTTTCGGCCATCACATTTTTGCTATTGGTCAGATATTTTTACGTGAGGTCTCTTTTCGTAGGTCTCATAAATACCTAAAAATCTTATATGAAAAGTTTTTTCGTTCCTGTCAACACTTTTGATTGAATCCCAAAAAACACGTTTTCTCATTCTTTATTGTCTAACAAAAATTGGTGTACCCATTTCATGCGTCCATGTTTTAAATGCCTCCTTAAACCAATAAAACCGAACGGAAATTTGCTAATATGATTAGACTATAAGGGAAGGATTGAATTGAACCCCCCTTCACTCCCTCCAAGAGTATTTTCTAGATCCGCCCCTGACCCAGACGGATCGTGTGATTGCAAAAGCCGCTCATTTGCTAAGTTGAATGATACGAAATCGTTAAATTCCTCATTATCCAACATTTTATCAGAAGAAAGAAAATAGTTCCGATTGAAAAATAAATCTTCGTAGACATCCTCTGAACTGATTTATAGCCCACTGGTAATAGGAGTGAAGTAGTGATTTCTTTAATTAGAGAATATCTGTCGTGACAATATAATTAATTGTAGCTTCTCTTACATCCACATTACGTCTTCCCAACGTCGGATGAGTATTTGTCAGGATGTGAACAGTAAGTGGGAATCACTCGGGATTCCAGAAATTCCTATACTTGTAAACGTTTTGTGCTTCGGCTATTTAAAGGCTTTCACGCAAGAGAAATAGAAGGGGCATAAATTGGATCCAGCTTCCGACTATGTGCCAGTCTTTGTTACTGCAGCCATACGTATTATATCTACAGACTATTTACTTTTGAGAAGAGTTATTGGGAAAGATATTGCAAATAATAAGGCAGCTGGTGACATGAAAACCACACTATTTTTCTGCACAAGTCTAACAATCTTTGATCTATCACAATTATCATAATAAATCCTATCTAAACTCTCCAGCAGTTTGTAAAATAATCTCCCGCTTAAATGTCCTCAAATGAGCTCAAACTGGGCAATTTTTGAGATATGGAGGGCCAAGTCCAAGAGCAAACAGTGTATATTTTTGTAATGTAATTGTAAAGATATCTTGAGAAGTTAGCTTCAAATATCTGCAAAACAAGTTCTTGGAAAATATGCTGCTTCCTACATGGTGATTCATAACTACGTGGCAACAAAAAAATGTATTTTTCAAAATGAAGTGCTTTGTATATTTTAGCATATTCTACAAGACCTCTTGAAAGGAAGAAGTTTGACACAGCATCCCGAGTATTTCAAATTCGACCCTCACTTTTGGGATCTCAGAAACTGTTAGACATACGAAGTCACTTAAATGGGGCAATGTTTCGTAAGTTTCACAAGTCAAAGCATTACTAATCTCAAATAAAGTCAGGAAAAAACAAAAATGATTTTAGAATAAATCTGGTATACCAAATCTCAATCTATGACATATTCTGCATTTTTGCAGCAAGAACTGAGATCTTTATTTATCTGCGTAAGAATTGAATATGACGTCCATAAGAAAGAATAAAGTAGATTCTGGAGGACAAGAGACACAACGTCATATTCTAAATATGCCATCTTATAGAGCAGTAAAGTGGCTCTGCTAATGTGCAATTTATTTTAAGATCCCAATCCAAATGAAGCCAGGAAAAAATTAAAAAGATCTTGAGAATTTTTTTTTCTGTCTCTCAAGTATTTTTAATTTCAAAACTTTCTAAGCGGTATTTTGTTAATTACCGAACTTTGGGTAGGGCTAGAGGTCAATTTGTTCCAAAGAACACTTTGACAGTTTGTAGTCAACTTTTAGATAGATTTCGTCATAATGAGTCTCACATCTTATAGTTTATCGCCATGTAAATGCTTTCTAAGTATTGCGAATTACCTATACAGAGTGTTAATAAACGCACAATGCACTTCTTTTCAAAGAATTGAGATGATTATTATTGCTTTATATAAGCTTCATTTTTATATTGAGTTGTTCCAAAAATTACAACTCAAAATTGATGAATACCACATAATTCCACATATAATTTATTTATTCAAATTCTATTTTTTTCGAAACTACAAATAACGCAAAAAATTTAGTTATTTAACCGCCAAAAATTTCGTGAATAGGAAGAACGATTTAAAGCCCTAAAAAGCACCATTTAATTTTCGGAAAAAGGCCATTTTGGGTTTATGAACACTCTGTATACATGGTTCGCAAGGATTAAGCACGTTTAATTGATGAATATGACATTCAAGTGAGAAACGTGTTTACTCTATAAATGAGTTTTTTACATTTTCCGAATCACTAAGCAATATGTATTTATTTTATTTTGTATAGAGTTAACTCTCTCTGTATGTATTATATCCTCTTTTATTGTGATATTTTAACTATGCCATGTGAACTTTATGTTTGGAATTTGGCTAAGCATTTTACTACTACTAGTATTTACTTTCAATTTAAAAAACAATAAATCCGGGACAAATGGCGTCTGGATATATTCCTGACTTGACTTGAAATGAAAAAATTCTGATCTGTAGTTTGTCAAACCTTGCTCGAAATAATCAATCGTTAGATCGACAGTTGGAAAAAACTTCTTTTATTCATAAATTTTAATATAACTACATGCATTACCATATGTAAGAAAGATAAATCAATCAATGCCGATAAAAAATGGATGCCATCGCGTTGACCCTGTATGCATGAATAATGTATAAACAAAAAACCCTCCCAGACACCAAAGTTGTTTGCTAAATATCCACAGTAGCAGGCTCACCCTACAGGAAATAACAGAAAGAATTACACTCATTACGCAGATCTAAAAATACATATGCACCCCCTTATTTCAATATTTCCCCTGGACAGCATTAATACGTTATCCCGTTGGTTTTCTATACAAGAGGATATTATGTCATTTATTTTTTACTTTTTGCTGTCCGAACCACCCAGTTTCTATGGACAGGGTCGCGCTACGGAATGCATGCAATCAGCATAGGAAAAATACGGCCATCAAATGGTCATCATCATTTTTATTGAATTTAATGATGCGTTTGTTGGATGTCTGCATGGAGATTTTGCCAGTATTAGGGGCATCCCAGCACTGCTCATTTGACAGAATGGAAGTCCACCCCTTTATTTTTCATTTTCAATTGAGTTTCTGATTACATGGCCTCTGCGTGTCTCACACTCCAAGTTTTGAGTACAAACGGCTCTGACCGATCTTGTCATTCTCTACAGTGCAGAAAATTGGAATCAACTCAAAACCGTTAATACTATACTTAATACTATAATTAATTGGTTTGAATCTCGGCTTCTAATGGTAAATTATAAAAACAATACTTTATTCTATTTTCATCATGTGTCCCAAAAATTTGAAAGACTACCAAACATTAAATTAACAACGAAATAATTTCAAGGAAAGAGACTGAATAATATTTAGGTGTCTATATAGACCCACTTCTCCGTTGGGATATACATACAATACATTGTCAAAAAATTGAGAATTCTCCTTTATAAAATCAAAAATTATAAGCAGTTTCCGACCGAAAAACAATTGAACATTCTTTATTAGGCATAAGCCGAAAATCGTATAAATTATGGTATTATAATTTGGAGAGCAGCCAACAAAGCTTACATTGATGCTCTAGAGAAAGCACAAAAACTAATCTTAAAAACATTACACAATAAACCAATTGCATATTCAACGGAAACTTTGATTGCTGAAACTCAAATACTTGGTATTAAACAACCATTTTCATTCCATGGCCACAGACCAACATAAAAATATTTTTTTTAAATAGTGTTGAATGAAAGTATCGTACAAGAAATAGATACGATTTACTGGAAATTCCCCAACCCATTCATACGGTGTTTGACCTTTCTATATACAAGATCTACCACCTGAAATAATGAGACAGACTTGGAAGGAAATCAAGGAAGCCATAAAGACGTGCCTACAATTGTAAGAACGAAGTCTGACGATGGGGCCCTGAAACTACGCAATTTTAACGAAAAATCTATCCGAATTCATTGAATAGCCCCATATTACGTGCAGTCGGGGTTGCAGCCCTTCAGCAGGCTGGTTCTTATGTAGACCTAGTAAAGAGTGAAGAAGATAGATCGCTCGACATCAACAAAGCTTCTGGTACGGCCTTGATTCCTGCCATTGTACTGAAGAGGTGTGCAGCGGAGCTTACTCCAATTCCTTCGCGTCTCTTCCAGATATCTTATGAACCCGGCACCTTCCCAGAAAACTGGTAATTTGATCATGTCCAACCCATCCCAGAAAAGGATCTAATACCGACCCTTACAACTACAGGCCTATAGGTCTGCTTTCTGTTATAAGGTTATTGGAGAGATGCATAAATCGCGAGCTTCTGGACTATCTCGAACGTCACAGCTTGATTAGCGACAGAAAGTATGGTTTCCGGCACCAACGATCCACAGGATACCTCTTAGCTTACGTCACGCAATTGTGGAGTAAACTCATCCAGTCTTATGGTGAGGCTCATGTTGCATGTTGCTCTTGACATCACGAAAGCGTTCGATCAGCTGTGCCACGCTGCCCCCTTAAGCAAACTTCCACCCTATGTCGTAACTGATGGGTTCTCTTCTTCATCCCACAACGTCAACGCGGGTCTTCCCCAGGGATCGGTCTTGGCTCCAACACTGTTTCCCTTATACATCAACGACCTCCTGCACGATCAACCCAATCCACAGCTTCGCTGATGACAGTACCCTACATGCAGCAATTCAGAGTGACAAGCCAATCTCTGCCGCTGAGCTGGAAAAAAGAAGATTACCGACGACTTCCTCTCTGACAAGAGACCTGGAGGCTATCACTGCTTGGGGACGCAACAATCTTGTACAGTTCAATGCTTCCAAAACACAGTACTGTACATTGACGAGCAAAAAGCGTCCTAGCGTTCACCCAGTTTCGATGGACGGCCGAGTTCTGCCCAAGAGCCATTCATTTCGGCTGGTCGGAGTCCAGATCACCGAGGAGCTGATCTGGCACGAACACATCTCGTCAATAGCTGCAGCTGCTGGGAAAAAGCTACGCTATTTGTTTAGGGCTAAGAAGTACTTTTCTCCGCATGAGCTTCTCACTCTATACAAGGCCCAGATGAGGCCTAGCCTCGAGTATTGCTCACACGTTTGGGGTGCTGCCGCCCCGACTAAATTATCCATGCTCGATGCTGTCCAGAGGAGGGCGGTCCGACTGATCGATGACTCTTCTCTAACAGACAGTCTCGGGACTCTTTCGCACCGGCGGGCCGTCGGCGATCTGGCTCTTTTCTGCCACTACACCAACGGGCTCTGCTCCTCAGAGCTCTCTTCCATGATGCCACCGCGCGATGTGCCTGCCAGACAGACCCGCCTGACTTAGGCATCCCATCCTAACCGTGTCGAACTTCGTACATCCAGAACTGGGCGATACGACCGTTCCTTTGTCCCGAGGGTGTCGAGATTGTGGAATAATCTACAACAGGAAGCTTTTCCCAGCTCTACTAACCTTAGGCAGTTCAAAAATCGTATTAACAAGATTTCATCATAGCAGCCGCGGTGTTCCGGCATTTAGGCTTCTGCCTGCGCGGCTACTTCGATATAAAAAAGAAAAAAGGGAAGATACCCCCTAACTCAAAATAGATATTCCAGCTTCTTCCTAATAGCTGATGCGATTGACGAGCTATGCTCATGGTGAACTATGTCCTCTGTCTGAACTCCGACAACCCTTGGGTTCTCTTAAAAAGGAATTAATTCAATCTCGAATGAATTTTATACATGGGAACCAGACATCCAACACCATTTGTGGTGCATGCAATGTAACTTGATAACAACTTGTAATTCAATTTTAGGCAAAAAGACCCTCTAATCAAGTATATCATACGATCCCTTCAAAAATAAAACACAAAACCACCAGACTTAACAGAAATGGAAAAGTATAATACCAGATGCCATTTTCTCACGTTAATAAATTAATTTTATTCTATCTTCGTGTCCTCGGACAATTTGCCGGTCGTTGAAATATCAAAGTAATGTTTCACGCGAATTCGTGGAGTTGCTGTAATAAAAACTGAAAACTATGTATATCTGTATCGTAATCTTATGGAGGTAATTAGTGACTGCCGTGCATGTGGAATGTAGGGGTGTATACCTGTTTGACTCACTCTTCAAGTTGTCGAATTCAATTATAAAGGTGTATTACCTGGATTTTACTTCCCACCCTAACTGGCGAGGAAGTATTGTAATCGCGAAAAATTTTGAAAACGAAATAATATGTTTGTTGGCTGTTATTTCGTCGGTCTGTCTGTTTGTCTTTCCTCCATTTTGTCTGTCGGTCTGTCCGCTAATCTTTGGACCGCCTGGATTGGGATGAAATTTTCACACTAGGATACTACTATGCCAAGGTCGAAAAAATTCTAAAAATTTTTTTGTAGATGTTGAAAGTCGGGGGTTGGGGATTGTAGAAGATGGAGGCAGGTATACCTTAATTTGTTGGAGACAGGAAATTTATACGCTTCCAACACTAGTAATTTTACGCACCGATCAGTACATATTTCATACCTCAAAGATTTCCCCGTACATTTGCCCTTATAGCTTCATAATATTCATAGACCCACGCGGTCAGCGACTGACATTCGCATAGCCCTGCCTTGCGTCTGACAGCATCGCCGGTAGGCATGTTATAGTGCAGCTGGAAATTATAACGTGTTTGACGGGTGTGGTCCAGCAACGTTGCCAAACTTGAATACCCTTATGTTTGAAGCGTTAGGTAAGAAGTGCAGAGTGAACCTACTTGACGCATTTTTTTTACCTTCCAGATTCTCATTATTTTGGGATTTGGGAATGGGGGAGGGTATATGTGAATTTTTGACTTTAGTATATTCATACGAAAATAATTCTAAAACTCTGTTTCCAAAACGAGGGAGGAAATTCCTAAAAAGCAACGTTGCCAAGTGGGTGAGGACTAATTCTATGGGCCTGTTTGACCGACTTGGTCCGTTCATTTTTTTTATAAATATTCATAGCTAACATTTTTCTGAAATTATTTGTGAACTGTGCATTAGCAACCTACTTGACGGCATTTCTTCAATAATAATCTATAAACTACAAAATTGTTCGTCCAAAATGAGGCAATTTATCAGTAAAAATACTAGGCAAAAAGCAAAACAACAAAATTAGTACAATTGGAAAAGAAAATGGTGAACTAGTGAGTAATGATGTAGATACAGCAAATGAATTTTGTGAATATTTTTAAAGAATCGGGAAAAGGTTGTCAAAAACATAAAAAAACGCGGAACAATTAAATTATAGAAGACCAGATTATATAACTCATTATATCTGAAACCGACCGATACGCATGAAATGAAGACAATAACACTGATCAACAGCCAAAAAATATCCTAAATAAAATCAACAAAATATTACTATTTTTAATGTGCTAAAACCGGAATGAAACTTATTTTTTCAATATTAGTTCAAGTTTTAGAGATACGGTAATTATATGTGTTCCTGCTGTGACAGTGTTAATATACATATAATAAGAATGCACGTGCTACATTTTTATATTCGGCAAGGAAAGATGATGTAATCGGCATGATTGTGTTACGTTATACATACGTGTACATTATATTGTTTTATATTAGCCATTTTTTCCTCAGTTGGCTGACAGCGTTCATGCAAGATGTCTCGAAAGTGTGTAAACAATCCAGATCAGTTTTGTTACGTGTGTGGTGATGTGACTTTTGCGTCTCAGAGACGGTCTATTACTCCACTAATAACAAAGGCATATCAGCTTTATTTCGGTTGTAAACTAGGTGATCAAGACAAACAGTGGGCACCCCACATCTGCTGTAATACATGTGCTTCAAGTCTGAGGAGCTGGTTAAATGGCAAAAAACGGTCTATGCGCTTTGCTGTCCCAATGGTTTGGAGAGAGCCTACAAATCATATTAATGATTGTTACTTTTGCATGGTACCTTGTGTTAGACAAGCCACAGGTATTGCAAGAAAAAAAAATCGGTTATTAACTACCCAAACATACCATCTGCGATGAGACCTGTGCCTCACAGTGACGAAAATCCTATTCCAAAACCCCCAGGATCCTACACTTGCGAATCAGAAAACGAATCAGATCAAGGCGATTGAGTGATTCGTCAGGAAGAAGATATGCCATCAACGTCAAGAGATCCTGATTTTATACCGAGCACGTCATGCTACCAACCGCACAAAATAACACAGTCAGAATTAAATGATCTTGTAAGAGATTTAGAACTTCCAAAATGTAAGGCAGAGTTACTTGGATCAAGACTGCAGCAGTGGAACTTGTTAGAAGACGATGTTTCGGTATGTGTTTTTCGTAAACGCCACAAAGACTTAGAACCATTTTTCAATATGGAGAATAACTTGGTTTTCTGCAGTAATATTAACGGCTTACTGGCGGCTTTAAATATAAACTATAACCCAGAAGAATGGAGATTGTTTATAGACAGTTCAACATTGAGTTTAAAGGCAGTGTTATTGCATATTGGAAATATTTTACCGTCTTCCTGTAGGGTATGCAGTTCACACGAAAGAATCATATGACAATATGAAGTACCTATTGACATGCATAAAATACGATGAGCACCAATGGCATATTTGTGGCGATTTGAAAGTTGTTGCACTTTTACTTGGGCTGCAGCTAGGCTACACAAAGTTTTGCTGTTTTTTGTGTGAATGGGACAGTCGGGCAAAGGCACTTCATTACACCAGACAAAACTGGCCTGTTCGTCAATTCCTAGAGCCAGGTCAAAAAAATGTACAGCATATGCCATTAGAAGATTCGAAAAAAAATTTATTACCACCACTGCATATCAAGTTGGGCCTAATGAAAAACTTTGTCAAGGCATTAGATAGAGATGGGTCAGCTTTTCAATACCTGCGTCAGAAATTTCCAAGACTAAGTGAGGCAAAGGTTAAAGAAGGTATTTTTGTTGGGCCACAAATTCAAAATATTTTGAAAGATACACAGTTTGAAAACACTTTAACAGGTATTGAAAAAACTGCTTGGAATGATTTCCGTCTGGTGGTCACTAATTTCTTGGGAAATAGAAAAGCTGACAACTATAAAACCCTTGTCAAAAATATGCTGTCATCGTATCAAAAAATGGGCTGTAATATGTATCTTAAGATACATTTCCTACACTCACACCTGGGCTTTTTTCCTGACAATTGCGGAGCCGTAAGTGATGAGCACGGCGAACGTTTTCATGAGGATATTTCAACAATGGAAAAAAGGTACCAGGGAAAGTGGAATCCTTCCATGCTTGCAGACTACTGTTGAACTCTTGGTAGAGATGCTCCAGAAACGATCCATAAAAGAACAGCAAAAAGACAGCGCATATAGTGATTCTTATAAGTATATGAATCTTGTTACTTTTTTTAATATATCCTTAAAAATAAAAAGTTTTTTTTCTAAACCGCAACTAATTTTTTTATTTCATTGTCATTTTTTGATTCAGCGCCCCAAAATTAACAAAGAAGTGCACTCTTCCCACAAGATACAATTAAAAAACTAAAATTTGTTGTCCATTGTAATCAATGAATTAAAATTAAGAAAATCTCCATGCCTAGATAATATAAGAGCATATGTTCTTAAGAGGATAAATTCCAACATCTGCGGCATACTAAATTCTTGTATGAATAAAGGAATATTCCCTACATGTTTAAAACACGCTATGGTAAAACCATTATTTAAATCTGGAGAAAGAGAAAAACCCATTAACTATCGACCAATTTCCATCTTAACCAATTTTTCTAAAATATTTGAAAAAGTGTTAAAAAAACGATTCACCGAATTAGCAAAAAAACATAACTTAAAAGCGGAACAGCAATATGGTTTTCAAGAAGGCAAATCTATTCAAGATGCTATTGTAAAATTAAAAAGTAAAATATACACGAATCTCGATATTGGCAAGCCAACTGCATGTGTTTTTGTTGACTTGGCATCGGCATTCGACTCTATTACTCATGAATCGCTTTTAACAACTTTAGAAAACTTAGGTTTCCGTGGAATAACATACAAACTTATGAAATATTATTTGTCAAATCGAACAGAGTGCGTCAGAATTAATAATACATTTAGTGAACCCCATATCTTATCGTAGGGTGTACTTCAAGGTTCAGTATTAGTACCCATTTTATTTAATCTATTTATCAACTATTTGTTCAAAATAAGTAGTACAGGTAAAGTTATCGGTTTTGCGGATGATACAGCTATTCTCTCTGAAAGTAACCAGTGGCATACACTAAAAACCACAATCGAAAATGATTTCAAAACATTTATAAACTTCTTTTCGGAAAGAACAATGGCAATTAATTACAACAAAACACACTATATAGCATTTTCTTGTAATGACAGGCTCTCACCACAATTTAAAAAACTTGAAGTTCATACAAGCACTGGTCTCAAAGAGATTCAGTCAGCCGTAATAAAATACCTAGGCGTAATTTTGGACAAACGCTTAAAATGGAATACCCATACAGAGTACCTTGTGAACAGACTGAGATGTATTATTCTAAAATTCAGGTACTTCAGAGATATTCTGGATAAGTTTATTATGCTTTTTTTATCCTCTATTACTTTACGGAATTTTGGCTTGGGGGGAGTTATGAATAATAATTACCAAATGGTTGATGTAATCCAAAAATGAATTCTAAAATTGATCATCCATAGGGATATTACTTATTCAAGTGATTCTCTATATGTGGAGGCTGAACAATTAGATTGCAGATGAATTTATTTTTATTGTGGTCTATCTAATACATTAAATATTTGAAATACTTGAATCTTGCCATTCATAACTACCGAACAAGATTCAATCAAAATTCAATGTGTGTTCCACAAATATCAAAAACCATTACACAACGATCTCTGTTTCTCTTGGGATCAAAATTCTAGAACTTCATACCAGGGTCATTAAAAGTAATTAAATCAAATAGATCATTTAAAAAGGAACTAAAAAAAATAAAACTTACAACAACCACGGTTGAAATTGTAGATATGAAAAATCATCAAAATCAATAATATTTTACTTACATTAACAGCCATACTTTTACTTTAGTTATAATTGTCTGGATATTTTTCCTGACATCACCATAATAATTCAATTCACCAAATTATACAGTATTTACGCTTTTTGCATACACTGACTTTACTTTTAGTTTTTATTTTTAACAAACCCAAAAACAAGTGTAAACTTTATTGGATGCTTTATGTTTATTGTGCACAATATTCAATATTTACCTGTATTTTGTGACAATAAACATTATTATTATTATTATTATTATTATTATAATTATTATTATTATTATCCTCCCATCCTAGTCATATACGGTGAAGTTCAATTCTTATTGGCAATCATCAGTTCGATTCAGGTGGCTCAACCAACGAAAATAGAGAAAGGTAGCATCTGTCAGAGGTGTATCGCAATAGGACAGCCTTCTGTTGCCAGTATCGATCACTGTTACACAGAATGCCAACTGCTTATCGGAACTGTAAAGGTATATCTGTTCGCCTCAATAGTTGAGTCGTCAGTATAACCCTGATATAACCGCTAAAGGATTCAAAGATATCTTGTGGATCTAATTTTTGAATTACCCGAAGTTAGAAGAACTTTCTCGCAAATTAATTCACTTTAGTCAACACTTTAGGAATAAATGGGCGGTCATAATTGCACCAAATTACTGCGTATCCCTATGCAGTGATTCCGTCTAAGTTTTTGGCCAAAAAGATGAATTCGCTACCAGTATCCCTCTCTCAGGCCAGAGTAGTAAAGCTATTTGAATTCTTCGATACGAGTATCACCTTAGTACGGCTCTGCCTGTTCTAATAGCGGCCCAAGAATTCTTCTCAAAAAGTACTGCCATAAATATTTACATCGTCAATTAAAGCATGACTGCCTCAGTTTGGTTGAGTCTAAAATTGTAAGATTGCCATACGAAAGTGAATTTGGTCACGTACAAGAGTATTTTTCGAAGGTTTCTATTTACTGTTCCAAAAACCTATTACATTAAAATTTAATCGTTAATGCCTACACGGAAAATTTACAGAGTGTCCATCATACACGTGAATTATGTAGTCGGAACTTAAACTTCTTTTTAAAAAAACTTTATTTGGGTCCAACAGTAATGTACATGGACCGAACCGGAATTACAGTGTGTGTGTTCGGATGTGACTGAGATTGAATGACTGTCTCATCATTGAGATAAAATCGTTAATATAAACCAAAGGTGATGTGCTAGCTAGAAGGAATACAATGAAATTATTATACTAATTAATAAAGTCTAAAAAGAGAGTAACATAACTCGTGATTCTGTATACAGTGTATTAAACAATTTAAGCGGTACTGCTAAAAGTACCAATATCAATTTTTCGGTGAGCAGAAACGAGCAGTGCCCATAAAGAGCCTTTTGGCTCTGTTAATAACTCAAAATTGAAGTTCACGTATCTTACAATCTTGCATTTCATGATACATACGAATCTTAAACGTTTATTAAAGTTTTTATCATACTACTTGATTGTTTTTTAAAAAATGGAAGTGTTACGTCATTGCTCTCACACAACACTCCCATTTTTCTAATTTTTTTTCTGTCTGAGTGTTTTATCATGGAGTAGGAAGTGTTGTTATTTGAAAACAGTAAGATATATTTTCAAAAATAGGGAAACTCTGGATAAAAACTCAAATGCGCACGTTGGGCTTCCAGAAAACAATCAAATGCTGAAACAAAAAGGAGCATAATAAAAGTTAAAAATACATGTATATGCATGAACATTTGAATGCAAACATCATATAAATGCAATTAATCTAACGATGTGTTAGCTTCAGGGCTGAAAAAAACTCATAATTGAGAATAGAGCTGGGTATTCGAAAACCTCAAAAGGCAAAACGACAGGAACCTGAAGCACATATAACGACAAAACGCAAAACTTATTAACTGAAGCTTCTGAAAACATTTTTTTAATTTAGGTATCAGTGATCACAAGTTTATCAATAATGACCAGTGTTTAGGAAATACACAATGTTAAAACTGAATGTACATTCATTACTTCCAAATAAAAATAGCTTAGGTATCTACCACAATTTCTTTGTTGACGACATGCATATTTCGACGATAGCTTAAGTCTCATTAACAATTTGTCTCTTGGCTATGGATGTTGTGTTTTTCCGTGAGTAGGAGACGGTCTTAGAATTTCGAACGTGGAGGTACCACCTGGTGGAACTCCAAGGTGTGCATTTCACACGAACCGCTAGAGTCAGTGTCACGTTACGCATAATTTTGGCAGGGGTGACAAACTCGATTATGCAGTAGGGAGCTCCTATATATAACAAGGCCTTGAGGGAAAAGAAATATAGACAGCTAACATCGAAAAGCCCGCGAAAAGTAGTGCTGCGCATCGTGTGCGCTTACAGAACGGTGTCGACCAATGCACTGCTGGTGGTGGCTGGTATCCCATCAATTGATTTGTTCGCTGTATGAAAAGGGTGCCGAAGCTGCAAGCGACGAAAGAAAGGCACTCTTTGTCGGATGGCAGGAGAGATGGGATGCAAATGAACCAGAACGCTGATCCCAGATGTTAAAACTTGGATTGACACGGTAGCGGAACGGATAGATAACTATAGTGCACAGTTTCTCAGAGGACATTGTTGTTTTGACAACTACTGAAGGAAGTAGGAAAGAGAGAGTACGCGAATTGCGTATATTGCAATGAAGAGGAGGATACTCCTAGTCACTTACTCCAATGTGGTAGGTAGCTTGACTACGAGACATAACTGGAACAGACGCTCGGTAAGAGGCTCACTGCTGACAATTTTGCCACGTATATACGCTAGCAAAAATGGGTTGATATACAACCAATAGTCAGGCGAATGATGCTGAGGGTATGGGAGAATAAAAATAGACCAAGGAACCAATAGTAGGTTTCCTATTTGCTAGATTGTACCTGTACATAGGTATAAAAGTATGTATGTGTACGATAGATGCAATGCTGCAAGCATTACCGTGTTGGGATGTGTGGCAAACCGCTGAGGTTTTACTGAGTATGCCGGCAAGGTAATACTGTTGAGTTTTTTTGCCTAAGAGTGGCTATAAAAACTTTCCAAAAAAAGTTTAAGGAATTGCGGGGATGCGGGTTTCAATCCCATCGGCGCTCATTTTTCCTTTCTCTCAAGTTCTTGTTTACAGGAAACTGCTACAAAGTTAAATAGTTCAGTTTAGGGATAGATCTCGTAAGTGAGATCACTTGCCGTGACATGTTGCTACCATACAAAAAATGGTTTCACATGCAGTAAGTAAAACTTCAAAGTAGTGATATTTTAGATAAGTGTACCAACCTGAGCATTGATCAGATCTTTCTCTTGATGTTCCACTTTTATCCGTACCACCCTGTATGAAAATCTTTTTCGTTTTTCCTCTGAAGATAAATGGAAATTGGTAGAGCTAATTTAGAAACAAGAACTTTACTCGGAGTATGTGTTTGCATATATACCTTTGCTAATATGTAGACAGGACAGAGTGCTGGTATTTTCGTTTTTCTTCTGTATTGTAATTCTGCTTGAAAAGTACAAAGGAAAACGCGTCGTATGGTCCATTTTAATTAAATGAAAAAAAACTCCTCTTCATTATACAATGCTACGTTTGTTGAGCAGAAGACTTACCTTGTGAATTATTAGCAAACAGAAAGATATACCCCGCTGAATAAAAAATCGACAGATATGGAAAATCGCCATCTAGCCACGAGAGCTTATATCTTCTTAACAACAAAAGCTATAGAAATGTGCTTTTAAATCTAGTGATAAAATTATACAGGGCTAATGATACTTGGTCTCCAAATGCAGCTTCAGTGATTACTTATGCGTTATTTGATATTGTTTTTATTTGTAAAATATCTGTACATCTGGCTGTCACAAATAAACACAAGTTATTATTGATATTTTGACCCCACAGACTTTTTTCACTAAGCCTGAAAATGGAAAACACAAAAATCATTTTTTTTACTTACCTCTCCGGTTAAGATATATGAATGTCTACTTTATCATCTACTTAGTAGTAGCTTTGTGTCAGAATTCCATCAAAGTCCGTTTTTTCCGAACTAGAGGAATACCGGATTCAAAACAGAGCCTAGCTGATCCGCACTATGATTATACATTTGAATAAGAATGCTGATCAATGCATACGTCACCGCTACAGTCAGTGCTAAAAAACTATAGTCCGACCCTGTATCGGTGCTTCTAGTGCTGCATGTAGTACGTCAACAGCTTTCGTTACACTGGTATTCGGTGTGCTGAGAATGTGCTGGCGTTCGATACGCGTTAAATCTACTCGACTAGCAAATATTTAAGAATGATTTACAAGATTTACGAAGTCGCTTAAATGCGGGCAAAGTTGCGTATTAGGTAGTCGACAAAATGCCGCTTAGAAAGTTTCAAAATCCAAAGTACTTCCAGAATCACAACAAAATACGGATCTGTCTACCTGGCGCTGACGGATCCCACAGAATTATGTGTCACTTGTCGATATGCGGAGTTTTGAAATATCACTAGATCAGCTGCTATTCTACCATATTGGACACTAGTGAAAAATACCGCAGATTATTGTTTGAATTCAAATAATAATATAACCTAGAATGTGGTACTCAGTGAAAAAATCAAATTTTGGACATTCTTGTTTATTTTGCAGGTTTTGGGGTTGCTGGCAGCTTTACGACATATATTTGGATCGGTAGATTTCTCAGCACTATTAGATCTGGAAGCATCTTTGGAGTACTTTCATTTGGAAGTAGACAGCATAATTTGTATGGGTGACATCAATATTAATTTTTTGAATAAGTCAGGTTCAAGTTATGATTTCCTAAGTAACTTATTGAGAGACTATGGTCTAGCTCAGATTGTTGAAGAACCAACCAGAGTTACCAATTTCACCTCTACATTGACTGACGTGGCTTTTGTTAGTTAAAATGTAGGTACCAGTCACTAAAACTGGCACTGTTAACTGCCCTTCGATATCTGATCACCACCTTGTATATTTTTGCGTAGAATCACTACCTTTCGCCAGCAATGTTAAGTATCTAGAGACAAGAAATTTAAAGAATATGGACATGAACCTTTCCATTACTGTCGCCTCTTCTTTCTACTGGTTAGGTGTGATCCATCATCCTGATATTAATTCTAAAGTTGAGTTTTTTGAATAAACTAATTATATTTATTCTAGATGCATGTGCTCCTCTGGAATACAATAAGGTATCCAAAAGGTCTCTCCCTTGGATAACACCGAACATACGTCTCATGATGAAACTAAGAGATAAAGCTAATTTCAGTTATAAAAACTTAAAAAAGTAAAACTCTAGCAAAGAAGTCATTAAACAAAAATGGACTTATTAGAAACAATTATGAAATTTAGTAACTGCATCCATCCGTAGAGAGAAGAAGGCTTACGTTGAGTATCAATTGAAGCAAAAGCGCAATTCTCGAAGCTGGTGGAAATGTATTGAGCAGTTAGGTATACATGGTAATAAAAATTAGTTTAATGACTGCCCTTTTGAACCTGACTCTGTCAATAGTTTCTTTATAAACTCTATTCCAAACAGCACAATAGATGAATTACTACTAGTGTACTATGAAAATCACAAGCATCGTTCTGTTGATGAGGATTTTAACTTCACTTTAATATCTCAGCAAAGTTTATGAAAATAAAATCAAATTGTGCCGGTCATGATGGACTGAGCCTAAGTAAAAAATGTTCATACCATATTGTCTCAATGCTATTACGCATATCATTTAATTTTTCTTCGGAGACTGGCACTTTTCCAAAATTGTGGAAATTAGCAACTGTAATACCTTTGCCAAGGACTGATAATCCGCTGGAACTTAGTGATTATAGGCCTATCAGTCTATTGCCTATATTGTCTAAGTATCTATAGTTCTGTAACTGCACTGATTGATGTCAGTGACGACTACTTAAGAGCCATAGACGATGGTAACGTTACAACATGCGTGATGCTAGACCTGCCTAAAGCTTTTGACTGCATAGATCATAGATTTCTTTTTGCAAAAATATCTTTTTTTTTTATTTTTTGCGTCATCTCTTTCCTGGTTCTCTAGTTTTCTATCTGGTAGATCACAAATGGTGAAACTTGGAGCAAAAATATCTTCGAAATGCAATGTTATGCAAGGTGTTCCGCAGGGTTCGATCCTGGGGCCAATTTTATTTAATCTTTCTGTATCAGATTTCAACGGGTCGATTTCTTATTGTAAAGTTCACTCCTATTCAGATGACGCCCAGATCTACCTTTCATATAATCCTGATGATTATTTACAAGCCAATACCAAACTGTCAATAGACCTACAGGCTGCAAATCAATATTTCTCTAGCCATGGATTACTTATAAATCCAAGAAAATCCACCGTCATTACCTTTAAATCCAAGCTAAGCAGTTTTGACAGTAAAGTTGTCAATTTATCTATCGGAGGTGAGCCACTCCATCATAAACTGCAGATAAAAAATTTCGGTGTGCTTTTTGACTCATCGTTAACATTCCATGACCATGTCACAAAAATAGTACAAAGCTCATATAGTGCCTTGAAAAGCATATATAGTTTCAGACACGTACTTTCTGAATCCGCCAAAGTTAGGTTAACTAGTTCGTTGATTCTAAGCAAAGTAGAATATGCTGATTCTATGTTTGGTCCTTGCCTGATACAAAATGAATCCTACAGGTTGCAAAAGATTCCGTTACGCAGTAGGTGTCCCCGACGAGAAAGTATATCACCATATTTCACGCGTATTCCATGGTTAACTTTGACAAAAAGATAAATTATCTATGCGTAATCAATATCATAATGCCAATCTTAGATTTGTCAATCATACACTGGATATTCCTGCTCACAATACATCTAATTTCAAAAAATCGTTTTCTCATATAGGAGCTGCATTGTATAATAAAATACCGCTTTCAGTCAGACAGCTACCACTTAGTAGATTTAAAGGGCGAATCAAGGAGTTCATATTTAGAGACGGCCTATCTATATAACTGTAAACAGACTCTTGTTGTTTTTTTTTCTAACACTCTTATAACTTATTAAATTTTATTGTAAAGGTGCTTGTAAGCAATTGGTGCCCTGGTTAGGGAGTAAGAACAGCTGCTAGCTGAATCCTCGCCAGGAAAATAAAAGGCATTTTATTATTATTATTATTTCTCAATCGCTGTATATAGTACATAGTGTGGATGTTTGTTCACTGCCTGAACAACGAAAAATATTCAACTTTATGGGTGCATGGATATCCAAAATCCTGATTGATTTTGTAAGAATATCAATCTAAGGTACCATAATGGTACTAGTGAACGGCAAGTTAATAAATGACTTTTTGGAAACGAGCAACATCTATAAAAATTTTGGTAGAAATTATTCATCAAGATGTTTACAGGAAGAAACATACGGTAGGTGGTAATGCTAAATCAGTAAAATCGCATAACAATTGCAGAAAATAATATAAAAATGCATAATCAACAATGGTAAAAAAACATGAATTTTCTTCAAATTTTGACTGAATTATATGTAATTTCCTAATACTCAATAAGCTGGTGATGTTTCAAGGACAAGATGTCATCTCATACTTTGACAATATTTTGTTTTCAATATTTCACAGCTATCGTTTGCTAAAATTTGTACAGGGTCCGCCAAAGGAACCTGACGTTTTCAGAATGGATAGGTACGAAGCTGTTTTTTGACGTAGAACATCGGTTACAGTGGGCAAGACATCGGTAGTAGATGCCATTTCAGTAGATATGGAGCTGTGGACAAGTGAACATCGCGCATTTGTTGTCAAGACGTATTTTAAAAATCACGACTCGGTGATCATTACACACCGTCTATTTCGTACACATTTCAATGTCGGACGTTATGATTCTGTTCCATGCCGTAACACAATTAAGTTGTGGGTCGAAAATTTTCGTCGATCTGCATCAGCAATGAAAGCTAAGCCACCAAGAATGCGTCGAACAGTTCGGACTCCAGCCAATATTGAGAGGGTGCGAACAGCGGTGCAGCAAAGTCCACGTCGTTCAGCAAGCAATTAGTCTAAGGCTTTCAGAAACAACAGTGCGGCGTATTTTGCATAAGGATTTACATTACCACCCTTACAAATTAGCGATGGTTCAAGAACTGACAGCTGAAGACTTTGTGAACCGTTTGACTGCAAGCAACCAGCTTCTGGAACTTTTGAATGAAAACGCTTTAGGTGGCTTAATTATGTCTGATGAGGCGCATTTCGAGTTATCAGGCTACGTAAATAAGCAGAATGTTCGCTACTGGTGTGCAGAAAACCCGAGAGAACTTCACCAGCGACCCCTTCATAGTCGCAAGGTTACTGTTTGGTGCGGAGTGTCGCGATTCGGCATAATTGGACCCTATTTTTTTGAGGACGATGCTGGAAATTCTGTCACGGTCAATTCGCAACGTTATCTGGAAATTTTAAACACATTTTTGGAACCAGAGCTTCGTCGACGGAACATAGATTTAAATACTGTATGGTTTCAGCAAGATGGCGCCACAGCGCATACAGCACGATCCACAATGGTTCGACTGCAAAAATGTTTCCAGGAAGAGTCATTTCGCGGAATGGAGATGTTCCTTGGCCGGCAAGGTCTCCCGATCTCACGGCTTGTGACTATTGGTTATGGGGTTATCTCAAAAGCAAGGTATATTTAACGAGCAGAAGGACCATTGAAGAATTGAAGGAAAACATTCGCAATGAAATTAGCGCGATTCCGATGAGTATGGTACAGCGCGTAATGGGGAATGTGCGAAACCGTTTGGAAGAGTGTGTCCGCAGTGAAGGACATCATTTGACCGAAGTTATTTTCCATACATAAAATGGCATGTAATACACTTTCGATTACTTATATATGAAAATAAATATCTTGAAAGATACATTTGTAGTTTCATATTGAAACTCATCAGGTTCCTTTGGCGGACCCTGTAGAATGGATCTGAAAGCTCATTTGCTATATGTGACGTACTGTTTGTTACCCTATAGGTGAAAAATAGCGGCTTGTCGATTTGACAATCTTGGTGAAATCCAAATATTATTATTCCTGAACACGTATGAGAAAATATCATCCATGAGGAAATATCGTCCATTGTCTATATCAGACCTTTTTGAAATAAAAATTTATTATGGGGTGTAATGGTTTAGAAGTCTATATGCGGTATACCTGCTAAAAACTAACGGCAAAGTAAATGGTCTGAAAGAGGTGAGGCCTTCTTAGAAGTAAATTACCTATTTGTCACTATATACCCAATGCCTAATTGTGCTTAAAGTGCAATTTTACCCTTTCCGTTCACATGTCAAAATGCGCGCAATATTTATAGTGACAATTACGTCCACTCAAGTAGTTGCATTGTCAAGACTCAGCTAATCGTAGGTTTAAAATGGTCCCGGTTACTAAAATAAATTAAAAAACGATATATGTTGTCAATACAAAATCATCGAAACAGAAACGACTGTGCAGATTTTTCGTTTGAACGACTAGCAGCCCAACAATGGTCGGTAAAGTTGATCGTTTTTTATTGTCGGATGACACATCTTCCTCAAATTCACCACCTAAGCCCCTAAATGGATTTAAACATCACCCTAAGATTTGTACTCGATGATCGTATTCAATACTTCTGGTTAGGGTGAGAGTAATAATAAAAAGTGGCAGTTGTTCACCTCGCGATGCGATGGTTTGATTTCAACCCTCCTATTTCTATAAGATAGGTTCGCTTATGTTATTATATTTCACACAATTGAATTTTCCTTCGAATTATGTTTTGGTTCTTGTTACATATGTTCAGTACGTGACAATTGATTACGCGGTTTTTAAGTGTGACATATCATGAATGGGCTTTTTCAAGGGTACCTACTCTTTCACAAGGAGGAGGTAGTTTGATCAACAGCAGTTTTTTCACTTATATATATGCCATATTTATCAAATTTCCTAAGCATAAAAGTGTCAAAAAATTATTCAAGTGAAGGAACAGTAGTTCCCAAGCTATACTGCTTTTATTAGCTGTATGATACAAGTACTGTCTTTTTACTTTATAACCTATTATGATGTTTACTTATTTAATTTTTTTATGTAGTAGTTCTATTATTTGTTGAATCGTTGCTCCAAGAAAATTATTTTGAAAAATATTCTTCGTTTAACATTTAATAAACCATGATGTTTTTAGTTTATTTATATAATTATTTTTGCTGAATGTAACTAGGTATTAGATGTAATTATTAAATCGAATTATTATATGTTGCAAAATTTTACTTGTGTGCTATATGTGTAAATTTTAATATGAATAAATCATATTAAAATAAAATAATATTTTGCAATACTGCGTTTTTCTTTTGAAAAGAATAATATAAATATGCTATGACAACTACAAAAATGGCAGAGTATAAAAGTAGTACATCACATGTACCTTCTTTTTGATTTACGACAATTAAAGGCGAAATATACAGTGACATTAGAAGTGTTACACCCAGAAAAAATAATTTCTTCAACTAGACTTTTTGGCAGGTCTCACATCAAGAATAAAACGATAAAATTCTCAAGAAAATTTTATTGACAAGTAATAAAAAAAAAAGTAATAATGTGTTGGGTGACCCCGCAGCTGAATACAGTCCTGTATACGTCTAGGCATCGATAAACTGAGACGACGTCTGGTTGTAGCACCTCTTTCCAAGCAACACGAACTTAGTGAATAAGCTGTGGCAGAGTCTGTGACGGATGGTGCAAAGTCCCACACATGTTTGATTTGATTTAAATCCGGTAAACGAGGTGGCCACGGCAAGGCATTAACGCCTGTTTCTTGAAGAAAGTACGACGAGCAATATGGGGACGTGCGTTGTATTGCTGAAAAAGGACGGGTGGGCGGCCCTCTAAATACGGCAGTAATGTTGTTTATAAACAATAAACCAACATCTCGATATGCAATAACTCTATTCCTGTCAAAGTCGCTAACATGGTGATAATTTGGACATCTTCGAACTCGAGATATTTTCTTATGCTATATCTGTACTACTCAGCTCTCAGAAACTGCTTTCTTCACAAAAACTAACAGATAGCATTTTAGCAAAGGTAAACAAAAACAAAGCTGAAACGTTGACATTGCATGTTTTGAATATAGTCATTATGTTGCCCAAAAAAAACAACTTGAAAAAATTTGTTCGGGGTGTAACACTCTCAAGAATTTTGAACTCAATTTTCTCAGAATCTCGATTTTTACACTTTACTGTCTTTTACCTAAGTACGGCAATATACCAGCATTGTTTCATTCCCATATTCATGTGCTATATTTACCAAAACATCAATTTCAAATTTACTAGCTACAAAAATTAAGATTTCAGCTCTTATTCGCTTTGCCCGAAATCGCATGTTTAAGAGTGTTCATGTTCCTTACTAAAACCATTGACTCAATCATTCTCAGATATATGACTGAGAAGGTCCTTTAAATATGCGCCAAATATTTCAAATAGTTATTCATAATAGTTAGTATACTTTGAAGTTGAGTCATTAATTTTCAGATATTGATTGTAGAAGGAAGATAAACCAAAATATGTGTGTAAAAATAAAAAATAAATAAAAAAAAAATGTTACCTTGTTTAATAAAGTATCGTCCCGACAAGTATTTCAGTGCGGACCTGTATTTGATCGTGCGGTCTTGGAGCAGCATGCCCTGACCTGTGAGGTCTTAAGTCACCTGATTCACGAGCCCTTTGTACTACATTAACAAAGGCACGAGGGGTTGGTTGCACTCGATTGGGAAACCGATTCGCATAAATCCGTGATGCATCCGGGAGCATTTTGTAAAGACTGCCCCCCCGTAAATAAGAATCATGTCCACAAGTTCAGCATTTTCGTAAACATGTGCCATTTTTGATTTCGTTTGAGCCACGCAACAAACACTACTATTCACTAACGCGTTATCGACTGACGAAAAACATCGTGATAAACGTTTCAAATTCTTTCGCTTTTTTGTTTCCGATGCGATGAACCGGTCAGGCGGATTATATCCGTTGTCGCCAAACACGAACATATTATTATTGAGACAGGGCGGTACTCAAACTTCCAAAGGGCTATAACTTTGTTACTTTAATTTTACCAGAAAAATGGTAAAGGAAAAAAACATTTCTTTTCATCAGATCTACTCACTGTTAAAATAAATGACTCAACTTCGAAGTCACCCTGTATAGTAGGAGTTACACACACAACACGTATCTTGCAATGTCTTTTTTCTTGTGGAAAAATTTTAGTTCCTGGTAGTTAGAACATGGGTGGAAAGTTTAACAAATCAGTCTCTACCTGCTACCTGCACCCCCCCCCCTCTAAATCCGCCAGTGCCTTCTACCGGAACGGTTAACAGGACCTATTTAACGGCGGTTCTTGGAGGAAGTTCTGAACCGCGGTCTGGGGGTACGCTGCCCCCAGCTACCGCAAGCGACTTGCTGCTCTAGAGATGAAGCTACTCCGGATCGCCACCAGTGCACCATCCTACGTAAGAAACTCAACCTTGCGTAGAGACCTGCATTGGGACACCATCCACGAGTACATGAGGAAAAAAGCGGAGAAGACCTTCGAGAAAGCTCAGGACCACCCGAACGAGCAGCTACGATCCGGACGAGAGGCCTCGCAACCGCAGAACCAGGTACCCCAGACCAAGGTCCCAGTTGGCACCCGCTAACTGGAGCCTTGACTAGGAGACTAGGAGAACTCGCGGTTGCTCCCCCCCCCCCACGGCGTGGATGCAGGACCAGGAACCACCGGGACCAGGACCAACCAGGACCAGGACCCGCCACGACCAGGATCCACCAGGACCAGGACCAGGAACAACATATTGGTAAGAGGACTTGAAACTCTTGATTTTTCGAAAACAAGAGTTTCAAGAGAAACTAGCAGACCCTCTATCGATGATCGCTTAACGACATCGATAGAATGTGCGAGGTAAAGGGAACTAACCCGGCGTTCCCAGAGACTGAAACACATGAGGAGACGTTGTAGCAGACCGCAGGTCACGCACAACACATGGCCTACCGAGACGCTGATGAGTCGGGCCACGCGGAGGTTTAGGGTTTAGTGGGTATAAGGTGATCTCCTCAAGACCCTAGAGTCCCACACACGCCGTAGCTCGGGCTATGGTATGGTGCGTAAATGCATTCCCCCCTCACCAAAAAAAAAAAAAGTTCTGAAAATGTTCCATTGAGCGTTCGACAGCAAATGTGGTTTCAGCATGATGGAGCGCCGGTTCACTTTGCCGCACAAGTACGTGAGGTTTTGGCTCAGCGGTTTGGACACCATTAGATTGCCAGAGGTGGAGCAGTTTCTTGGCCTCCTGGGTCACCCGATTTAACGTCGCTAGATTTTTTCCTGTGGGGACATGTAAAGTCTTTGGTTTACGAAACTCCAGTCGTCGTCTTTCTGAATTTTAATGCGTCTTACGGCCGTAGTGCCGTAGTGACACTTTTTCGGATATGCGTCCCTATACTCAAATGTTTTCTACTGTTACACTGAGTAACCCCTGGAAGATTGATTCCATATCTCTGAAACACCCTGTATACCACAGGACATAGTGTGAAATGGGAGACACTCTATTACTACCTGAATACGATGAAAATTACAAAAAAAGGTAAAGCAATCATCCTAAGTCTGTGGACTGTGACCCAATTTGGTTGAATATCATTTGAAGGAAGGTTCTAATTGATATTCTCCTGCCGAACTAATGGATCAGGAGTTTTAAACGCGCAGATGTTCTGCTTTGCCATCTCAAGGCCAAACTGTTGTGTCTTATATAATTTTCTCATAGGACAAATTACATGTTACCCTTCAGATGTTGAAGAGGTACAGATGGGAAACCATGAACTTGCAACGAAAAGCGGTGTGTTGCGACAACAGCTCACGTTTTCGGGACGATGGACGAGGGTGATGTATCTGGTACATTAAAAATCGACAGATAGCCTCATACTAGCTTGTCGCTTTAAAATGCTGGACGTCCTTTTTTGGGAACGGGACTGCCTACCCTAGGCGGTCCTGGACTATGCTGGTTTTACGTTGTACCCTCTTAAAATTAAATGTAAGTAGACGAAGTTGCCAATACATATGGTCTTATTGGCCAGAGAGGTATGGGCGATTTTCAACTAACCCTGTTTCCTGCTAAAACAACACAAGTCCATAACAGTTTTAATTAATTAATTTAATTAATTAATTGTGAAGGTTATTCGAAATTTCAATCTGTTAGAACTCAAATGCTACATTAAGCTCAAAGAAGTACTTTTAAACTTATTGTCTCCTAAAGTCAGATTATGGGAGATTTCTGCACTGACCGATTCATTTATGTTGTCGATTCCACATGTATTTCGGTAGGAGGGCATTTCAGGATAAGAACTTCATATCAATCTTGGGCCTATTTTCGGCCCTAGAAGTATTGCCACGACTTTCTGAATCGCCACGTATAATTTTATGTGAGAACTCTACAGTAAGTAAAAAACAAACAACACGCTTTCGAATTTCCACGGATCCACATCAAACAAGCCCAACATCGTGTGAAGAAAAATCCACCAAGTCCACATTAGTGATGCATGTCTGTCTGTCTGGTGTATCAGTGATGGGGTTATTGTTGGGTGAAAGATGGCGCGAAATTGAATCCAACCCCCCGGCGTCGAAAGCATTGTGCCGTAAACAAATCACATTGATATTATTTCACTTTTTAAATTCGAAGGGGTAGCGACACATGCCCACATGCATTACGCTGGATCGCTTTAAAATGGCCAAGGAAATTCTGAGTGACGCTGTCACGACATCTGCCAGGATTTCCGACAGACTTCAATTTAATAATTACCCTTTTAACTCGGAGGATTTTCTAAGCGAGTTTAAAATTTCGTTTGCAAAGGGATGTTTTCTATTGACGTGTCGCTGTGATGCGTTCCCATGGGACGTAGACAATTGTACTGGTGTGCTATACAATTAGATTCGGAACATAAGTTTCAAGAAAAAGTGTAACAGGCAACGGAATAACGAAAATGTATATAACATCTTTATTTATCTTAATTTGCTCAGATAGAAGAAAAAACACACGGAAATACCACTTTTTATTTCAATAAGTGTTCAAAATGTTGCGCGTAATTTAAAACGGAAACTACCAACATAAACAGTAATTCGGAAGATTAGACGTGCCAACAACCAAATAACAACCCGAATTTTTTCCGCCTTCTTTTCATCCTCACAGATATCCTGGGTGAACCTTATTTATTGTTATACCTGTTTAGTTATTTGTTGCTACGGAAAAGAAAGAAAGTAATTTGCTGTCAGCCAGCTTTGTGACAATCTTGGATAGTAAAATTCAATTTATTGATTCAGATTTTAAATGGTTTACACACTAGCTGAAAGAATGGAAATCACTCGAACTTATGGTGCCCAAAGTGGATGAGGCCGCTCAAGTTGAAGTTTTGGATAATTTTGGAATAGATCCTAATACTTCATTACGCAAAATTGTTGCTACGGCTGGTATTTCATTAGGCTCTGTAAATACACACAGTCACTAAGCTCTAAATTATCCACTCAAAATGAAAATCTTGCAAGAGTTGAAGACGATTTCCATGGGCGAGCTGATTTTTGTGAACAAATGTCTGCAGCGATTAATTATAATACCATTCATGTGAAGAATATCTGCTTCATTGATGAATGCACGTTTTATCTAAATGGATTTGTTAACAAGCATAACTGCAGGTATTGGAGCGATGAAAATCCTCATGCTTTTGTAATAGGGCTTATCCAGTACCCGCAAAAAAAATTAATGTATGGGCAGGCATTTTAGGAGGCAAAGTGATTGTTTATTAATGAAAATTTTAATGAAGTCATTTATTTGGATATGTTGGCAAATACCATCAATCCGCTTATCACAGTATTGAAAACCAAGGAGGCCTATTGGATGGCCTGCTAGATCTCCATTAGACTTTTTCTATGGGACCATTTATAATCTATTTTGTTTTCTTCCCAACCTCAAAGTTTGGACGAACTTCGTCAACGCATCATCGAAAGCTGTCATGATATCCCATAACATGTTTTTGAAAATGTCCGTCAGGAATATGAACATCGCCTATATCATTGTTTGGCCAATATAATGGGCAACATTTTGAGCACTTATTAAAATAAAAAGTGATATTTTCACGTGTTTTTTTTTTTACCTGAATTTGTTCAGATAAATATTTTTCTAATTTTCTTGAAAACGAATCGACCGATTTTGAAAAATCAAACGTCAAAATAAAGAACTATAAAAGATCTTTTGAACAAGCTTTTTCTAAATACCCCTTGTTGCTTAAAATGTTTAAGGGCATCAACCTGGGGGGCAGAGGGTGAACGGGGGTGAAGTAGTTTTTTGTTAAAAAGTTGTCCCACTTGACAAATCTTTTGACGTTTCTCGGCATTTTTTCGATAGATCCGTGGTAGGAAGTTTTCAAATGTATGTAACATCTATCCGTTCATCTGACAAAATGCATACTCCACGAGCAATTAACTATTTTTGTTTCACTTTCCTATCATTTCCACCCCACTGGTAACATAAACCAAACAACAACCCCTAAAGCCTCAGGGTGTGACAAACCATCCACAATATCCACATGCTTATTACCCTGTGCCCCCTATCGCAATTCTTTTTTATTATTCATACTCTAAAATGGTCGCAGTTTTAAGAAGCTTATCTTTACTGTTATTAATATGAATTAGACGTATCACAGGCTCGGTTTCTATTGTCATTACAATTCCTCCTCTGGTTCTGCATGAAATCAAATTGAATATATGAATACGAAATCACACCTGATCACATTTTATTTCCGAGATAAGGCTGCTTCTTGTTTTGATGAAAGACACGGCGTGAGCCAATTAAAATTTGACAGTTGAATCAGATATAAGATAATAATAATAATAATAATAATAATAATCAAACACACACACATACGAGTACATTGTATGCCACTGGTAACGCGACGTGAGTTTCTTTTGGCTAAGTCAGTATTCAAAGAGTGTATTGGCAGTGCTGTGCGAAGTGGTAGTAGACATTTATTTACTCCATCATATAAGAACAATATCAACATAGAAAGGGTAAATAGATGATTCAATCCATAGGAGAACAATACTTGTAATGGATCAGTCGTATGTTGGAATGTGTTCCAAAATCAAAACAAAAAAGTCAAAAGAAAAACTTATATCAAAGAGGTATATATGTATGTACATGTATGTAACATATAAGTTGCTTGATATCAAATAATTTTGTTTCGTTATATAAATCATTTGTTGAATATAATTTCGGTTTTCCGAACATAATTTGCTGCTTAGGTACGGATCGATTAAGGCATGATATACAGGGGGTTTGGAAGGTCGATACAAATTCTTGGAGAGGGGATTGGGCAGACCACTTAGAATCTTGTAAGCCAAACATGCCTCAGTACAAAGTCGTACGGTTTTAGAGATATTCGGATTTTCAAATTTGAATCATAAATTAGTAAACGAAACTAAATGAACTTTTAAACCAAGCATTATTGGTCTTCAAAGTGAGAACCATTATTTCTAATACATGCTCAAGGTCTACGTGTTACTTCGGTAGTTGTTGTATTTAATAATATGCCTTGCTGCAATAAATAAAAAGCTTCTCGACTTCTTCTCATTAATTGATCCGATTTCTTCAGTGTGAACTAACTGTTTAGCACGCCCCCAGACATAGAAATCCAATGGTGTCAAGTCTAGCAGGTCACGGAATTGGTCCACATCTGCCTATCCAGCTATTTGGAAAAGTATCGTCCAAATATTGTCTTACCTCTAAACGGAAATGAGCTGGACATCCGTCGTGTTGGAAAACAATTTGCATGTTATCTGGAATTTCTACTCCTACAAGTAATTCGGGAAGATTGCAAAAAGTGTAGATAACTTTCGCCGTTTAATGTTTCAGCCTAAAAATGAGGACCGAATAATCTTTGTCCCATGACAGTGGCCCATACATTAACGGAAAATTTGAGCTGGAAAGTCACCTGTTTTTTCCAGTGTGGATTTTCGAGCTCATCAGCCCATTGATGCAAATTGTGAAAATTTGTAGTGCCCTCCTTTGAAGAATTGGTTTCGTCCGTCCATAGAATGCTTTCCAGAAACCATTCATTCTCAATGTCACTATGTAAGATAAAACGACAAAATTGATCACCATCTTCAAGTCCTTGTACGCCGATACCCTGAAACTGATATTTTTGTTCACAGTGCATGATACTCCAAGCCTTTTATGGTGACAAACCAAGATCAGCAGCAACTTGCCTAGTACTTGTAGTGGGATCATCTACAAACATAGGAAAACGTAAGTATTTATTATTTGTTTACAGTCCATTTGCTTTTCTTTTCTGTACCTTCGGAGAAAAAACCACACTTTCGGGGTATTTAAAAACTATTTCATATAGCCTGAAGCGAAAAGCGTAAGACTTTGAAATAAGGTTGGCTCAAAAGATTCTAAACGCTTTGCCCTATCACCTCCCCAAGACTTTTTATCGACCTCCAAACACCCTGTATAGTACGCATATAAATTTATGTCAATATGCCTGTGAGGAATTTAATTTTATATCTAACAAATCTTATTTTCTTTAAAATGTAGACTGCATGAATGTCCCACCTTAAATGTCCCAATCTCTCAATTTTTAAATGTGTATCGTTTATTTTGAAAAATATATTTGAAGAATCGGGTAGATGTCTTGTGTATGATGTGAAGGGTAGAAAATGCGTTTTTCCAAAGATCACTGTTAATTTTCTAGTGCTGAAAAAAATTAGTAATTTTATGAATGTCATTCTCAATTATTTTGCTACTTTCTTCCGTTTTGGTAGCAGACATCAGGACTTCGAAAATAGATAAAAAGAATTCTACTATTTGATACGGCAACAGTATACCTATATTACTTTTATCGAACACAGAAGCACTTTCTATCATCCCTTTGGCGTGCCTCTTATCAAAACGCTGCGCTGCCGCGGAAAAGGGTAGACAAGGCTTAGTATATTAAAACCCGGTACATTTAATCGTAATCCCATTTTTGTAAAAGCACATCTCCGCAGGGACAAGAAAAATATACGCATGCTTCCGCGCGGGTAATATCGACATCAAAGGAAGCCTTCTTTATATTTTCATTACTGTCAATCCACATGTAAAATTTAATCCCGAGACGGCACAGACGATGCCTTTCAATCGCTCGATGCTCCTCAGATGAGAACAAATGAAAGCCGAGTTGTAGAGACCTTAAAGGTAAACAGTAGGATACCGGAATACTAAATAATGCTAAACGTAATGAACTGGAAGACGTTGTGATGATATTTTTTTATCTTCGACATCAGAGAACCTGGAGAGGCCCTATTTTATATTTTCTTCGGGGGAATTAAAAGTAATGGGAAGACTAACAATGCAGATGAAAAATGTCAGCCTTTGAGTGCTGCATCATATGTATTACGTCGGTGCGCAGAATGCTATTCAGAAAAGACTGTATACTTGGACCTCTTCTATTCCTTGGTTACACGTCATACCTATCAATGGGTATAAAGGAAACATTTCAAGACGTTGTGATGTTATTTTTCTATCTTCGACATCAGAGAACTTGGAGAGGCCCTATTTTATTTTTTCTTCTGGGAAATTAAAAGTAATTGGAAGACTAACAACGCAAATGAAAAATGTCAGCCTTTATGTGCTACATCATACGTATTACTTCGGTACGCAAAATGCTATGCAGAAAAGGCTCCGTGTTTGGACCTCTTCTATTCCTTGGTCACACGTCATATCTAAATATCAATGGTTATAAAAGAAACATTTCAAGACGTTGTGATGATATTTTTCTATCCTTGACATCAGAGAACCTGGAGAGGCCCTATTTTATTTTTTCTTCGTGGGAATTAAAAGTGATCGGAAGACCAACAATGCAGATTAAAAATATCAGCCTTTGAGTGCTGCATCATACGTATTGCTTCGGTACGCAGGATACTATGCAAAAAAGGCTCCGTGCCTGGACGTCTTCTATTCCTTGGTTACACGTCATATCTATCAATGGTTATAAAAGAAACATTTCAAGACGTTGTGATGATATTTTTCTATCCTTGACATCAGAGAACCTGGAGAGGCCCTATTTTATTTTTTCTTTGTGGGAATTAAAAGTGATGCAGATGAAAAATATCAGCCTTTGAGTGCTGCATCATAGGTATTACTTCGGTACGCAGAATGCTATTCAGAAAAGGCTCTGTAGTTGGACCTCTTCTATTCCTTGGTTACACGTCATATCTATCAATGGTCATAAAAGAAACATTTCAAGACGTTGTGATGATATTTTTCTATCTTCGACATCAGAGAACTTGGAGAGGCCCTATTTTATTTTTTCTTCTGGGAAATTAAAAGTAATGGGAAGACTAACAACGCAGATGAAAACTGTCAGCCTTTATGTGCTACATCATACGTATTACTTCGGTACGCAAAATGCTATGCAGAAAAGGCTCCGTGCTTGGACCTCTTCTACTCCTTGGTTACACGTCATATCTATCAATGGTTATAAAAGAAACATTTCAAGACGTTGTGATGATATTTTTCTATCCTTGACATCAGAGAACCTGGAGAGGCCCTATTTTATTTTTTCTTTGTGGGAATTAAAAGTGATGCAGATGAAAAATATCAGCCTTTGAGTGCTGCATCATAGGTATTACTTCGGTACGCAGAATGCTATTCAGAAAAGGCTCTGTAGTTGGACCTCTTCTATTCCTTGGTTACACGTTATATCTATCAGGCAGTATAAAAGAAACATTTCATTCTGTGCAGATGGTAGCGAGCTATTTGGAAACTCAGCATTGCAACAAGTCGGAATTAAAGGGGATATGCTCGCCATCGGAGAGTGGTCTAAGAAACGGCAATATGTCGTTCAACGCAGAAAAGTGCATGATAGTTACTTCATATTGGAAAGACAGTTGCTTATTTTAAAATGGGAAACTCGCATTATCGACAAAACTAGAAACAGGCATATTTGATTGAAAAATTTGTTAAAAATTATTTTTTTGCTATGATAGGATGTACATTCAACCAAAACTGGAACATGCAGACAGCATGTAGAGTCCCTCTTTTGTCAAAGACATCGAACTACTGGCAAGATTGCAACATGAAGTAAGGTGAATTCCACCAGAGATTCGATATTTGCCAAATGAACAACGTCTCAGGGCTATGAATTTGACAACCCTCGCTGGGCAAAAATTGCGATGGAACCTGATTGAAACGTACAAGATCAACAGTGACTCGTACTCGTGTACCCAAAGTTTTGGCACAAAATTCATTGGCTTTAATTTTAACAAACACAAAATAATATCAAGTGATCTTTGGAAACAAAAGTTCCTTTGCTTACTTTACTCTCAGTTGACATTTATCTATTTTGAGGTCGTATAAATTAGCTGAAATCTGTCGAATATTCCAGAATGAAAACATTTCAGGTAGAACGATTTATCGAACCATAACGGAGTGCCATGTCTGAATCTCCCTTGCAGATAAAATCCTTGTCTGGTGCGCAATTTCTAACAGGGGCGATCTCAACCTGTCGTGGAAAGAGTGGGGGTGAAGCTTAGAATAGTGATAGCTTATTGATAACTGCCTTCTCAGATTGCTTTAGTTTGTCCACGAACATGATGCTAATGACCATATCATGTTTCGGCTAGACCTAGCATTATTCCATTACTCAAGAGATACCCAAAACTAGCTTTGACACCGCAACATACCTTTTGTTCCCAAAAACGATAATCCCCCAAACTTGCCACAAGCTTGCCCAATAGAGGATTCGCTTTACTTTCGAAGGAGGTTTATCATGGAGGCTGGGAAGCCCAAGATTAAATACAATTAAGACGGCGAACTTACGAAAAACTGAGAGAAATTGATCCACACACTCCACATAATTCGATAATACAGTTTAGTTAGTAAGTTATGATAACTAGTTTGTGTTTAAATACATTTCTTCATTAAAAAAAATCCGATAAATATTTTGTGCCAAAACTTTTAGGGCATACGTTTTTCAATATGAGTCATAATTCCAAGGAAATAGAAAAAGAGAGAATATCTAACTTGATGAGGAGATATTTCATTTTCATCGTGTGGTATATTCTTGGAACTATCTCACTGAAGAAGGAACGGGTACAACAATTGTCAATTTATTCAAGAATAAGTTGTATAAGGAACTAGAACACAGAGCAGCACGTTTGGTGCACTATCTAGCATAAAAAATACCTCACACAACAATATCATCTGATTCTTCCACCTAACATACTGTTGTAGTGTTAATTATAATGATGATTTTAGTATCTTCGGTAAGGTCTGACCAGACCCCGAGTCTATCCTCCTGAAGATTAAGAGGAAATCCTTCGTGTGTTTCAGGAAGACCCTAATACGTCTACGCGCATTGTGGCTGCTCAGTTGGGATCACAATACAAAGTATGGTTTACTGTGCATACTGCAAGATTATATCCTTATCACTACACGCCTGTGCATGTGATTGAAGAGAGCGATCCTGCAAGACGATTAGATTTCTGCAGGTACATGTTACATGCAGATAGAGAAGATCCAGACTATTTTAAGAAAATTCTGTGGACCGATGAATCGAAGTTTGATAAGGACGGGATCACTAACTACCACAATGCTCATTACTGGTCTGATAAAGAAGCTTTAAACCCCCGAAAAATAAGACCGACGAGGTCTCAGAGTCGGTTTTCAGTCAATGTGTGGATGGGCATCATTGATGCATATTTCATTGGACCTCATTTTGTGCCCGCCAATTTAAATGGAGAAGTGTATGAAGAGTTCTTGAAAAGTCACTTGTTTCCATTAATGGAAGAAGTCCCATTGGCGACGAGACAAAATATGCGGTTCCAGCACGACGGCTGTCCCGCACACTACAGTAGATTAGTACGGGCGTATTTAGACTCTAAATTTCCAAATCAATGGATTGGCAGAGGCGGGCCCATTGCCTGACCAGCAAGAAGCCCAGATCTCACACCGATGGATTACTATGTGTGGGGACATATGAAAAGCCTGGTGTACGATGTTTCGCCCGTACCAACGCGCGATAAATTAATTACAAGGATAATCAGTGCAGCTGACCAAATAAAAAGCCGCTTAACAACTAGAGTTACCAAAAGTGAATTACGTAAGAGAATGCGGGCGTGTATTCGTAGCAGAGGATTACAATTTGAGCAGAATCTGTAAAATACTAAAGGAAATGTAATTGAATAAAACTGTAATTAAAATAAAAGCCTTTTATTTGTTCTACGTAATTATCGTTCGTACAACTTTACTCATCTTTTTTTACTTTTATGTCTTTCTACTTGAGTTAGTTGTAACTTTCTTACCTCAAATGGAAGCTTGTTAGATAGAAATATTATTTACATAATTTGCACATTTCATTACTAGGAGATTTTTTACAGGATATTGCATTTTTTATCGAATAAGTTAGTAAAAAATAAGAAAATCATACATTTCAAAAGCGTAATTTTAAAGCTTTTGTAAGTTTTCAACATTTTATTACTTATTATGAACTATTGGAATGTCCGCTATGCGACGATAACAGAAAACTCAAAATCAAACATGTAGTTTTTTTGTGTTTCAAATTTAACCGTCTGAAATCGGATAAATAAATCAAATAACTCAAAAACGGTTAACTTCTGGATGGGACATTATAGGACAAAATCGGTTGCTTTTGACCTAATCTATCACCCCTTAACAGGAATACGTGACATTACAAGTCACCCTGTATAATTCAAACAAATCCTAGAGATTTATTAAGGATCATACGCGAACAAAAAATAAATCTGGGTTACAGCAATGCATACAAAAAGTAACGATTCATCAGTTATACTAAACTATCAACCGTCCATCAACTGCACAGCTATAGGGACCTTCAAGGTGTCTGGTAGCTATGAACCATTTAACTGGAACAATGGAACGTACGGTCCATTTAAATCGTTATTAAGTGCCCGATATAACTTTCGGTCCCTGCATGCTGCTGCCCTGATAAGATCTGACGAGGCCCTTCGTCACCTTTATGGTCGCTTTACTAGGGACACAAACACGGCTTCAATCGGTCTTCCAACACAATTTTATTACAAATGAACCTTTGCTACTATAAGATATCTGGAATGACGTACAAAAGTGACTTTTGGGTTTCAGTAACATCGCCAAAGAAAAGTGTTATAGTCTAGTGCAGAAATGAAAGAGAGTAGCAAAATACATCGTACATTTAGCATCTTGAAATTCTCATCATGGATTGATGTCGTCATCCTGAATTTCAGCTTGCTTGTCTAGTTCAATAAGTGGGAGGAGACTTTTTTGAAAATCACTAGCACCGTATGCATATTCATCAAAGGTAAATGAGGCAACATGGTAAAAACTAGCTCTGTGTTATTTCGCTCGTGAGAACGAATTCTATATAAGATAAAAATAATTTCTAGGTGGCTAGTGTAGCATACTCGTGACATTTAATAAATAATTGTTTAAAAAAACTAAAAAAAAGTATTTTACTACATCTTTTTAACTCTTCTCATAGATAGTTGTCAATAGAATGATTGTAACATTTTATACATCAAGCGTGGGGATTTCTAATCTGAATTGAATTATTCTGTTAATAACTTAAGTTTTATTATAATTTTGTTTTAAGGTCATTAATTATGATTGATTGTTCGACTATCTACTACTGTAATATAAACTCTTTGTAATTAAACATTATTTTCTACTTTTTATATAGTTTGGTTAGCTATAAACGCGTGTTTTTTAGTTTTTTCAAACTATCATTTATTTAATTCATAGTCGTTATTTGTGTTTTAATCAATAGACTTTATGATTACAAATTCTTTGATCGTATTACATTCCTTTTTCCTGTAAATTTGATAATTTAAAGCTCTGCTGTTTACCAAATTTTGATCCTTACATAAAAAGAATTGAAATTTATGTTCTGATTATTTTGTTGGGAATAGGAAGCTTTTTGTGAATTACGGTTATCACATAATATATTATATGAATCTTATAAACAGTAATTCGCGTGTATTAGACTCATCACCTACGCATTTAAAAGGAATGAGCAAGGTGAAAATGCACTACCTTGAAAAAGTATCTGCCTGCGTTGTGCTGTGTCGAGTGTCCGAACCAGCAAAGAGTAAGTCCGAAATTGCACGCATGCGTTGATTGCGCGCCAGCTCTATCTCTTTTACTCCCCTACAGAGGATCTGTAAAAGAATTCAATCCTGCCGGTCCTAATAAGGATAATGGAAAACTGTTATGAAATTATTGCCTGGTCATCAAACTCCTGGAAATTGGTAAAAATTATGCTCAAAGATGCCGTTCAATACATACATACAGGCCGCGCTTATAAAAGCCTGTTAAAAAGGAGCAATTGCGTGAAAAATCAGATCATAAATATAATAATAATAATAATAATAATAATGTGCCTTTATTCGGCTTTGCATACACAAAACGAAACAAAAGAATAAAACAAAATAATAATATCTTGACAACCGCAAAAGTGCAAAATTGAAAAGGTGGAGTGTTACCCTAGGGGTATTTTCCAACTCAACCTTAAATAAAAAATTGTATCTATATCATGAACATATCTAAGGGAAAACCCAATAATAAAGATAGACATAGGTATCAGTGATAGTCATAATAGCTATTCTGTAGGGTTTACCTAGTGCCTAAGAGCAAGGAACTAACCATAAAAAAAATGTAGTGAGTTTCAGCTCATCCATTTAACTAGAATAACTTTCTTAATGAACGTAGAAAGTCATTTGTTGCTGGTGTATCTATCAACATCCTTTCAGCAAATCATAATATAGTTTTGAAGTATTTTGTATCAACAATTAGTAGAACAAGAATGAAAGAGAGACAAGTAGAAAAGTAGTGGGCGTAACAGAGTCGGCACTTCAGACAGATACAAATTCTTTAGCTTTGTCTTAAAGTTCAATAAAGAGAAGTCATAAAAATCATTTGGGAGAAAATTGGCTGCATTATATGAAAAGCTGCGTTTAAAGGTTGATGTTGAGTGAGTTGGTATAACGATGATTCGTCTATTTCTATGTATTGCTATTTTCAAACTTTGAAATTCTATCTAAAATGCATTCCGGTTTTTTGTTCATGAGAACTTTGTGGATTAGTGATAGGAAATGCAGTTTTCTCAATCTGTCTAAATTTAGAATGGTGCGTTGCTTGAATATATAGCTTTTGTGATCAAACTTTTTTATACCAAAAGAGAATCGCAGGCACGAATTTTGTATTCGCTGTAATTTTAAATACCTATTTTTTAAAAGAGCCGGGCCATATATGCTGTCACAGTAAGATAGGCGAGAAATTATAAGGGCATCACATAACTTCATTTTCAAGCTACTATTTAAAATACGACGCTGTGGATATAATTGCTTAAGCATACTATAGGCTGAGGAGGAAATTTTATAGACATGGACACTAAATCGCAGATCTGAATCAACCCACAATCCCAAATTTTTGCTCCCACCCACTATAGGTAATGGTATGTTATTAATGTTCAGATTAAGCGAACGCTCAGAAATCATACGTTTTTGTTTAGAGCCAAACAGCATTGCCTTTTATTTGTTGGCATTAAGGCTTAGATTATGTGCAATTGTTATATTGTATAACATATTAATATCGTCGTTAATCAAAGAGTAGGAGTTCAAAATGTGATCGATCTGGAAACTGAAGTACAATTGTGTATTTTACAAGGTTTTACGTAGTTATGGAAGTCTGAAATATATAAAAGAAATAGTAAAGGGCCTAATATGGACCCTTGTGGTACCTCCATTGTAAGCATTCTTTTGTCAGAAGATGAACAGTTTACCGATACGTATTAGTATCTACTAGTAAAGTAGTCCCTTATTAAATTTACCGCATTATCTGCAAATACACAGTACTTTAGCTTCATGCACAATATATTATGATCTAGGGTATATCAAAGGCTTTACTGAAGTCCAAGATAATTAAACACATATCAGTCAGAGGAAATATCTACTGAACTAACCTTAGAAGCTTTTCGAAACAAGATTTCTCTCAGTAAAATTGCTACGCTGCACTCTAATTTTTTTTATACCCGAATCACCACGAAGACCTAAACATCCATGCGACGTCACATAATAATACAGTTTCTCAGGATGAAATACTTTAGAAACAAACTAGCCAGTGGAAAAACGAGCAATGAGGAAGTAAATGAAATTTTAAAGTACCACTCGGATTTTGAAGAAATTTTGACACACGGTCACGACGATCCAGTGGGGGCGGAACTATCGGTAAAATACAAAAAAATCGTTCAACCTTCACTTTTTGTCGTACCAGTGGCTCTTGATCATTACTAAAATAAAGTCTTGTAGGGCTTGAGAATTTAGATCTTGGTGTTGTAGGTAGGCGATTGTAAATTTTGCATCTTTGGTATCATGGAATACGTTCTATTATTAAGAAACTTCTGATCTGGGTGATACTATGCACCTATCAGACAAATGCTGATGAGCCCCAATCACGCCAATATTTACGGCTAAAGGTCTCGAATTTTGACCCCTGTTCCCCAGGCTGCTACCGCCCACCACCAAAAATACCAGGGAAATGACTGGGCTCATCAGCAACAGTTTCTCTCGTTCATTTATTTATTATGCGACTGTCGATGAAATGCCGTCGTCCAAACGCGTAAAAGCTGGGACAATTTGAGGTTTGTTCCATACTCAAAACATAAATTGCAAATGTCCTTTTATTTCATAAAATTAGCAAACTCTTTTAGGTATAAATCTGCTTTCATTTACATTGTTTTTAATTTTTTTTTATACTCCAACCACCACGAAGGCCTAAACACCCATGCGGTACCGTGGGGCTATAGGGGGATACAGGGGAAAGGGGGGGACGCCACACGGACGAGATCCGCCAGGTAGTACTTCTGCGTTCGACAGTCAGAGACCGTCTACCACCTACGGACAATCACAACATCCATAGCCAAGAGAAAAATTTCTCTTGGGATGGGATTCGAACCCGCACAGCGCACGGCGACTGATCAGGAGACCGAAGAATCTACTACTGCGGCCACCGCTGCTGCCTGTGGCGATAATGAATTTAATTATCGCCCAACCTGTACTAGGCTTCCTGCCACCTAGACTATGTGAGTCAGTACCCAAAGCAGGCGCCGCGTGATGTCCAGGTTATCCTAGTTTATAAACAAACCGCATTTGAAAAACAAAATTGGCACATTCCCAGCGCAATAACGTAGTTAATAACGTAGACAGCCTCAAATGTTACAAATTTAGGAAGAGGTAAACAAACTTGTGTATTTGAATCGAACAGCGACATCATCAAGCTGTGTTTACCATCAAAACATGTGGCAGGCAGTACTTGAAATTCCATGCCAAATTCATTGTAAGTTTTTCGATTTCTTTTGTACGATTTCGGTATTGTTTAGTTTTGGTATTGCAAACGTTGTAGACTCTGAAAAGGGTAGTCCCAACTTTCAGGACACCCTGTATATGCGCTTGTACCGCATTGTGCCGACGTTGGCTGTCATGCACAGGTTGCGGTGTCTCCAGATTAATCATAACAATAATAGTTTATTGGTGTTAATGCACGTGATGTGCTTACACAGGTCAGAGAAAGATATAAAGATATATACGTATACAAAGAGATAATAGCCCGTATTTATAAAAATGAAGCATTTACTTTGAAGTAAAAGGTACAAGCAAAAGGTAGAAGTAAAAGGTTTTGCTCTAATTCGAATTCATAATCTCTACCTCTTCCTTGCAAGCAAATGCTTCGGGAAAATAAAGAAAAAGGTACAGAGATTAGCGATTTCGACAAGATATGACTTGCAGCGTGCAATCAACGCATATGTGGTCTGTAACTGATGGGGTTGATCTTACTTGTCTCATAATTAAAAGCAGTTCGCACGTCATTTGATGTAAAGAAAATCCATCTAACTTATTTGTGCAGTTATTTTAAAACATTTCCGAAGATTCTCGAGTAAATCTCAAGTTCCAGCGATGAAAAAGAAGAAAACTGCTGCATTAACTGATATCGTTAAGGAATACGTTACTTTATTTGGCAAGGAGATGGATATTAAAGCTTTTATGAAAAAATATGAATATGAAAACGCGACTGAAAAATAAAACTGACAAAAATAAAACAGGGAACGAGCCCATTCGTCTTTTGTCCTGGAAGAAAGTTATGTTAAAGGCTATGGATGCGGACATAAATCCTGTACCAGGTGAGAAATAGATTCAGGTCTTTCCTTGTAAATACTTATCATGCATGTATATTTTTATTAGGGGATCTTGGTGGCAAGTCAACCTTCTTTACCTACTTTAAAGGATGACATTATGGTGGAAAACGACTCTCATCAGATGATTATGCCTCAAGTAGTAGCTAACAAAAAGCGATCCTACACATCGGTTGAAGAGGTTGCTGCAAAAAAATTCCTCCGAAGCCTAACTTCGCTTCGGGCAAACAAGAGTCTGACGAGACGAGGCAGTTAACGACAACCCAGCTTCAACGATTAGTTTTAGTTGAACAACTGAAGGTTGCTCGTCTCCAACAACAATATTACTCTGCCAAGCTAAAAAATTTAAACGAGGCGCCAGACGAAAAATCCCCTCAAGAGTATGTTGTTGTTGGAGATAATATTTACCAAAACTTGTAGATAGATGTATATGAAATATGTATCATTTATAACAAAAAAAAACGTTTTTCCAGTTCAAACGAGTAAGTTTATTTTTAGTTTAAGTAAATACATCTTTGTACGTTTGAAGTAAACGACATATACATAGCATTACATGAAAGTTTTAATCCTAATTATACACCTATATTGTTATTGGCAATAAGACGAGCTAATTCCTCTCGCCGCCTTTGTCCTTGTGCGCATCTACATTTTCGTTCTCTATAAATGGCAAGACCTGTTCTTCATCTTCGTCATTTTGTTGAAAATCTTCATCTCTTAATTGCTTAGCTATATTGTGCAACACAGCACACGCAATTATAACTTTTGGAATACTGGTCAGTTTTACTCTGCATCCATACTTCAGGATAGGAAATCGCCGCTTTATTTTCCCAAATGTATGCTCAATCACAACTCGCTCTGATGTAAGCAGCCTGTTAAAGACTCTGATATTCCTCGTGGGGGTCGGTGTAATGAATGATAAGACATGACATTATATCATACCCACTGTCCCCTAGAAGAATAGAGTTTCTTGTCTTTTTCATGGCTTCACACGCTGCCGAATTTTTCCCTATACGAGCATCATGGACTTGCATCTATACTAGTTATAACAGAATTCTGGTCGCATGTAACCTGGACATTAATACTGGCAGAACCTTTTCGATTTACATATTCGTCTCCAAATTGGGCTGCTTTTCCACCAAGACGAATATGCAGCCGATAACTCCAATAGATGTGGGAAAACGGAACCTGGTCAACCATTTCTCTTTGGCCTGCATAATTTGATTTTCTGTATTTGGGAACCTGATAAATTCTCCGGCTTGTTGTACAATTCGCTTTAGCACGTCATGAAATATTCTGGACACTGTGGGCAGCGAACAACCCAATTCTTCAGCTATTCCGCTCTGAAATCCGGGGTTTGCACAATACCGCAGAAATATTTTCATTTTCTGCACAGGTGACTGGGCTGCTCCACGAGAATCGAAATCCATGCCAAGAAAGTAATTTGCCAACCACACCACATTTTCCTCCTCAAATCTAAACAACGTCTTGAAATCTGACTCACAAGGTGTACGTCTTGGTTTGTAGTATTTTCTTGTACGTAAATGCACCACATTAGCCATAACTAACACAATACTGCGACTAATCAACCAAAGATCACTTAAACAAGCCCTTACAGATAGATTTTATTAAACGAAAATGCACTAATTTTAAGATGCAGGCTCTAAAATGCCGAGACAACTAATGATAAAATGAGAAAAGTTGCTGTAACGTAGATTCCTTTTTTTAGAAGCAAATCCTTTAGTTATTAAGCAAATGCGTCTTTTTATAAATAAGAAAACGTTAACACCTTTTATTGTACAAAAGCGAGACCTTTTCCTTCACTTCTTTTTATGCATATACTTTGAAGGAATTGCTTTATTTATTTTAAAGCAAAAGGTAAAACTTTTTTTTATTATATGGACTAATAAATGACAAAGAAACAAAGGCAAAATATGATCACTAGAAAGGTAGAAGAAAAAATAGGAAATCTATGTCAAATGCGAGAAGTCGTAATACAGAAATTCATGTATGTCAAAAAAAAAGCTCTTGATAAAAGAAAACTCTGCATAAACACACTAAAATCGCCAATATCAATAGCTCAACTTGATTTCATGGTACGATCTTAGTATAATACGGTATAGTGAGTAAGGGCCTTTTATACATGGAGAGTAAAGGGAGTATAGACTATGCGTCGTCAAAGAACATCAAGAAAGGAAAAAGGCACTATAGCTCTGAATACAAGAAAATTTACGGTCGTATCCTGGAATGGGTCCATTAAAAATAAATGTTGGGTTTTAAACCCTCGCACAGGGGTAAACGTCTAATGTTGTTCCATTAAATTCGAATTTTCGATTCAAAACCTTGCATTCGTAACATCCATTTCTCATCGCGAATACTTTCGAAGTGGGTTATGTCGGATGTATACAAACAAAATACACTTTCCTCTTTCCTTTACAGACCTACTAACCTTCCCCCAAATAGCAAGGAAGCTTTCCATATCCGAAGGTGAATTACGTATGTAGATCCCTAAACAAAACACCATTAACGATTTATTAAAATGATCCACCGAGAGAGTTTTGTCGGTGCAACCAAGGTTGCTGTCGCTATCGTTGCATCTGATGCAGCCTTGATTCGTCCCTGAGAAGCTATTATCAGCTTTTACAACGCTACTCAAACAGTGCAGTGTTATGCATTTAGGAAAAGTGCTTTTAATGCAACTGCAGCTTTTACCTTGAACGAAATACTGGGGTTTCCAAAAGAGACCTGTTGGTGCCGTTGTCGTCACAGAGTTTCTTGGTCATTCATAGTTAGAATGTTTACCGTCAAAATAAGCATAAATGGACAATTGCTTATCGAAGATAAGTAGGGTCCAATAAGCAAGCCATTTACCACGCCAGCCCAAACATTGAATGAAAATCTATGTTGAAAATGAGCTATTTTTACAGCATGCTGCCCAAACATGATTCTTGTGGAAATTGTGGACTCCATTTCGTGTAAATGTACACAACATTAATTTCGTAAAATCTTCATTTCTGCCAAACTGTTTTAAAAGCCTTTGGCAAAATGGAACTCTTGCAGGGTCATCTGCAGATTGTAAGGCTTGTACTCGTTGATAATGTTACGGATAATACAATACGACGTCTTCTACACTCTTTACTACAAGAAACTTCACCTTGAGCAGCTATGGCTCTAGTACTCATTGTTGGGTCGCCTTGGACTATTTCTAAAATGTCATCCTCAATTTGTAACATCTCAGGTTGAGCAGGTCTTCCAGCGTGATCTACTTGTTGTTCTTTTAAGTATCCTGTCATAACTAAATTTACAAACATTCGTGGGGCCGGATGATTCCTTGAAGGTAACCTTTCCGCATACAACCTGCATGATGGGCTGCATTTTATTGGCACTCTACGTACGTTAGTATTATGTCCACTAGTTCATTGTTTTCATAACCATGGGCCAATTTGTCGCACAAAATAATCAGACAAATGAAAGTATACGCACTATTAAAAGACTGATACAACTGATCGAACCAGACTCGTACTGAGAACCATATACTCGTAATAACACAAAAAATTTGTCAAGTTTAGATGAATTATAAGAGTAGTAAACAAAAAAATCGAAAATATCAAAAAATATGTGTTCTTATTTTTTTTAATTTCCAATATATTATTATTTCTTTTATTATGCAACTTTTATATTCCTATACAGCCCTCCAAAGCGACAAGTGAGCATTAGGTCATCTTTCACTTTTTTAAATGTCGCATCAGTCATGACATCCCGAAAAATGCCCAAAACTCCCAGACAGACAAACATGGGGATTAACATTTTGCATTTCTTGATAGTTAAATAGTCAATAAACCTTACATTACTTATTTATTACCTAGTATATATCACAATGTAATATCTGGGTTTCTGGAAGCCCCAGTACCTGAAACCTGTGCAGACTGAATGACCTATATATCTCGAACAAAGCAAAATCGATACAAGCCGTCGATCCAGCCACAAAATAATTGAACCTTATTTCCTTTGTTCCCGTATTTTTATTTAATAAATTAAAGTGGACTCCAGCTAGACTCAACAGGTGTGAGTGATGGTGGTTTTGGGATTATTGGAAAAGTTCCGTTTTATGTATAAAGTTAGAATGTTTAAGTTATTGAGATCCTCTCTTAGATATTCTTGGAACCATGGTGGGTTTTATTCATCCTTGACATCCTTTTAGTTGACAGATTTAATTTGCTTTGTATCAGTCCTTTTAACATCTTTACTTTGCCGTTTTACGGACTCAGATACCTATGAATTAGTGTTATGATTCTATGATTTCTGTGCTCATGCAATGGATAAGTCTGATATTGCCGTAATGAAAATATATGAAATGTTCTTTGGATCCTGTTTGTGGTATTGATTGATGTGTGAGTCGTCTGCTGCACTGGGGTTGAAACAGAGCAATAAATACCAGTTTGACAAGTGAGTCATTACACTGGACAACAAATTTTAGTTTTTTAATTGTATCTTGTGGGAAAAGTGCACTTCTTTGTTAATTTTGGGGCGCTAAATCCAAAAATGACAATGAAATAAAAAAATTAGTTGCGGTTGAGAAAAAAAACTTTTTATTTTTAAGGATATATTAAAAAAAGTAACAAGATTCATATACTTATAAGAATCACTATATGCGCTGTCTTTTTGCTGTTCTTTTCTGGATCGATTCTGGAGCATCTCTACCAAGAGTCCAACAGTAGTCTGCAAGCATGGAAGGATTCCACTTTCCCTGGTACCTTTTTTCCATTGTTGAAATGTCCTGATGAAAACGTTCGCCGTGCTCATCACTTAGGGCTCCGCAATTGTCAGGAAAAAAGTCCAGCTGTGAGTGTAGGAAATGTATCTTAAGAGACATATTACAGCTCATCTTTTGATACGATGACAGCATATTTTTGACAAGGGTTTTATAGTTGTCAGCTTTTCTATTTCCCAAGAAATTAGTGACCACCAGACGGAAATCATTCCAAGCAGTTTTTCCAATACCTGTTATAGTGTTTTCAAACTGTGTATCTTTCAAAATATTTCGAATCTGTGGCCAAACAAAAATACCTTCTTTAACCTTTGCCTCACTTAGTCTTGGAAATTTCTGACGCTGGTATTGAAAAGCTGACCCATCTCTATCTAATGCCTTGACAAAGTTTTTCATTAGGCCCAACTTGATATGCAGTGATGGTAATAAATTTTTTTTCGAATCTACTACTGTACATTTTTTTAACCTGGCTCTAGGAATTGACGAACAGGCCAGTTTTGTCTGGTGTAATGAAGTGCCTTTGCCCGACTGTCCCATTCACACAAAAAACAGCAAAACTTTGTGTAGCCTAGCTGCAGCCCAAGTAAAAGTGCAACAACTTTCAAATCGCCACAAATATGCCATTGGTGCTCATCGTATTTTATGCATGTCAATAGGTACTTCATATTGTCATATGATTCTTTCATGTGAACTGCATACCCTACAGGAAGAGATGGTAAAATATTTCCAATATGCAATAACACTGCCTTTAAACTCAATGTTGAACTGTCTATAACAATCTCCATTCTTCTGGGTTATAGTTTATATTTAAAGCCGCCAGTAAGCCGTCAATGTTACTGCAGAAAACCAAGTTATTCTCCATATTGAAAAATGGTTCTGTCTTTGTGGCGTTTACGAAAAACACATACCGAAACATCGTCTTCTAACAAGTTCCACTGCTGCAGTCTTGATCCAAGTAACTGCCTTACATTTTGGAAGTTCTAAATCTCTTACAAGATCATTTAATTCTGACTGTGTTATTTTGTGCGGTTGGTGGCATGACGTGCTCGGTATAAAATCAGGATCTCTTGACGTTGATGGCATATCTTCTTCCTGACGAATCACTCGATCGCTATGATCTGATTCGTTTTCTGATTCGCAAGTGTAGGATTCTGGGGGTTTTGGAATAGGATTTTCGTCACTGTGAGGCCCAGGTCTCATCGCAGATGGTATGTTTGGGTAGTTAATAACAGATTTTTTTTTCTTGAACATACCTGTGGCTTGTCCAACACAAGGTACCATGCACAATCAAGTAACAATCATTAATATGATTTGTAGGCTCTCTCCAAGTCATTGGGACAGCAAAGCGCATAGACCGTTTTTTGCCATTTAACCAGCTCCTCAGACTTGAAGCACATGTATTACGACAGATGTGGGGTGTCCACTGTCTGTCTTGATCACCTAGTTTACAACCGAAATAAAGCTGATATGCCTTTGTTATTAGTGGAGTAATAGACCGTCTCTGAGACGCAAAAGGCACATCACCACACACGTAACAAAACTGATCTGGATTGTTTACACACTTTCGAGACATCTTGCATGAACGCTGTCAGCCAACTGAGGAAAAAATGGCTAATATAAAACAATATAATGTACACGTATGTATAACGTAACACAATCATGTCGATTACATTATCTTTCCTTGCCGAATATAAAAATGTAGCACGTGCATTCTTGTGAATTACAGTATATTAACACTGTCTCAGCACGAACACATATAATTACCGTATCTCTAAAACTTGAACTAATATTGAAAAAATAAGTTTCATTCCGGTTTTAGCACATTAAAAATAGTAATATTTTGTTGATTTTATTTCGGATATTTTTTGGCTGTTGATCAGTGTTATTGGATGAGCAGTTTTGTAACATGGGGCGCGTATACAGGGTGTTCGGGAAAGAATATTCATGACTTTAAGAGGTGATTCCTTGCATTATTCTAAGCATAAAAGTTCATTATAACCTATTCGAAAACCAACCGTTTCGGAGCAAAAAAATGCTGAACTTCTTTTTAGTCATAAATAAATTAATTTTGCACCTTAATAATTTAAATTCATATGCTTAATAGCGTAAAATGTATCAATACATCTATTTATTAATCAACTGTCTCTAACAAAATAACTTCTTTGCTTATTAAATACAATTTTCCGAAGAAAAACAGGCAAACAAAATCCCTCACACAACTGGCAACGTCGACTCCGCCTGCACTGCATGTATCATCGCGTGTTGCCCACGACCGACATCGTGTCGGTAGGCAAAAAAAGAAATACTTACATCGGAAAGAAATTATTTGATAGTTTCTTGCTTACCTTAATGTAAGTAATGTTTGCCCGAATTGAAATCACATTTTATTATTCAGTATGTATTACTGTATCAGTGAGTGCATTTTGATACGGAAGAGATGCTTTTGGTATGCGAGTATCACGATATGCTTATTATTTTCGGAGAGACTCATTGCAATTCTGAAGGGGCTAGGCGCATTTACGAAGAACGTTTTCCTGATCGAAGGCTACCAGCTAGAAGAACATTCTTATAAGTATCTCAAAGACTTCTGGACACAGGGGGCGTAGTGCCTAATTTTAACGATCGTGGAAGATATCGTGAAGTTGGAGTGGAAACCGAAGAACAAATTTTGAACTTAATTGACTAGGATTCGACACGGAGTACGAGAAGTATTGCTCGTCAATTCGGTGTCTCACACTGGATTGTACATCGGACCCTTAAAGAACAGTTATTGTACCCATCTCATGTCCAGAGGGTTCAAGCTCCTTCGCCTGAAGATTTTCCACGAAGATCAAATTTTTGTAATTCGTTTTTGGGTAAACACCAAAGAAATCACAATTTTGTAGCGAACGTGTTGTCAACAGATGAGTCTTGTTTTACCTCTGAAATAAGGCATGAGAATGATTTAAGGGAGCATATTTTTGCTGCCGCTAAGCTTGCGTAGATGCCTATGGTTCCCATTTTGAACATCTATTGTGATTACTAATACATTTAACTGTAACTCTATGTTATTTACGGATGTTGATCTTTTCTTTTTTTCGTGCATCGCATCGTTTTAAATAAGTGACTGATAATCGTGGGAATTGGTGGTGTGGATCGCCATGCACCGCTAAGTTCCGTCATTTTTTTTTCAAGTAAATGTACTGTACTAAAAGCGTTATTAAATAAAAAATATTAGCCACAAAAATTGCCTAAAAGTATTCAATAATTCAAGGCATATTTTTAACAAAAATATCAAACGTAAACAATTCGACGAATCAGTTGCGCTCGTATCGCGATTGCGTTGCAGCGTTGCCAAATGTTTAAGAAAATTCAATCATTTACGACTCACTTTCCCCGAAAACGATTGATTTTCGGACTTAAATTATAATGAACCTTTTTGCTTAGAATAATGCAAGGACTCAACTCTTAAAGTTACGAATATTATTTCCCTAACACCCTGTATAAGGTGTGACACAAATATTGGCTTCCTCCAACAAAGTATGTATCTGACTTTTTAAATACTACCACAATATGGGTGAGTATACGATATTTGGAATTTCAATGTTTTCCATGAAAAATTTTAGTAATTTGACAAATTGTCGGAATAAATCATCCAAATAGTGTCAAATATGCTTTATTTGTAAACTTTTTACTCGACGACAAAGAATGAGTAAACGCGTTTTTTTGGGATTCAATCGAAAGTGTTGGCAGGAACGAAAAAACTATTTTGATAAGATTTTCAGGCATTTATGAGACCTACAGAATGAGACCACCAAAAGGTCCCGCCAATAGTAGAAAAAGCTATGGATAAAAACCGACACAAAATAAAGGTTTCGGCAGTTGTTGCTAATGCGACGATAATTTGATGCAGCTTAAATAACCACAACGAAATTGGAGTCGATTGGCCAAATAGTTTTTGAGAACTTCTAAGGCCAGACGCACACATGCGATTTTCGGTTTTTTAATACAAATGCGCGCACATGCGACTAAATGATCGCCGCAGCTAAATAGATTCAACCAGTTCTATTCAGGAAGCGACGCGATTATCGCAAATCAAAATAAGTCACATGGACACCAATGAACGTGCACGCACCTGCGACGAATTGTCCACCAGGGATGACCGTCCAGATAGTGTCCTGGAGACAGAAAGAATAATTACCTAGGTGAAAAAAAGACCTGGTATTTACAACAAGCAACTGAAAGAGGGACCGGAATTTGAAGGAAACACTGTGAGACCAGTTTGTATGGATGTAATACGCAATTGAATGGAATTATCCGCAACCAGAAAATAAAATATATGTATAGGGTGCGGTATGTAAACATGAAATAACTTTGAAAACGAAAAACTGATTTCAATACATCGGGTATTTTTATTAAATATGGCCCTTTACAATTTATTGGGTCTAGTTTTTGAACACAACATCTAGTGGCCACCTTTGTTGGCCAAAACAAAATGTGCCCGTTTTGCTGCATTTTCCATTACTTTTTCGAGCATCTCTGGTGGTATAGCGGCGATTGCGGTACAGATGTTTGCCTTGAGTTCTTCAGTGGTCTGGGGCTTGCTATCGTACACTTGACTTTTCAAATAATCCCACAAGGCGAAATCCGGTGGGGTCAAATCTGGAGACCTGGATGGCCAGTCTATGTCAGCACTTTTTGACATCAGACGTCCAGGGAATTTTCGTTGCAGAAACTGGATTGTTTCATTTGCAGTGTGCCATGGCGCACCGTCTTGTTGAAACCAGTAACCATCAAGACCTTTTTCACGCATTTGTGGCCAGACATAATGAGCCAACATCCACCGATATCGATTTCCATCGACTGTTTCGTTTTCGTTGAAGAAAAATGGCCCAATGATGGTTTTGGCGCAAACGCCGGCCCAAACAGTCATGCAATAGCATTTCGTGGACATCATATGGATTTTCTGAGCCCCAAATGGGGCAGTTTTGCTTATTAACGCCGCCAGAGAGCGTGAAATGGACCTCGTCGGTCATCACAATTTGCTTCCAGAAATCAGGTTCAGCATCAACCATGCGAGCGACTGTTTGGGCTTATTCCAACCGACGTGGACTGTCAGTTGGCAATATTTTTTGTGTTAACTGCACCTTATAAGGAAACAAATGCAAATCATCCTTCAAAATGCGCCGCAACGTGGTTCCACTGACGATACGATACTTTTGGGTTCTGGGCAACGGTGTCTCTGATCGCTTCAACCAATTCATGGTCGTTGATGAACGGTATATTGACGATCTCCCACTGTCCCGTAGTCAAGAAAATTCGAAACCAATCGACGGATAGTGTTGTCAGACGGTGCCTGTTTGCCACGATATGCACGTTGCGTTAACACAACTGAACGACGATTTTCAATGTACATTGTGACTATTTCGGCGCGTTGTTTCGGTGTAAAGCGATTCATGACTAAAATTGTAGTAAATTGATGTTTCAGAAACACGTATAACCAAATCACTCGGTTGGTAAATATCAAAGTCATTCGATGTTTCAATACCGACATAAAAGATGGCGCACCCGGTATTTTCATCCTATTTATTTTCTTTATTATTCTCAGGTGTTATTGAACGGTGCAATTCAAATTTTATCTTATTACCACGGTCTTGAGCCTTCTGGGGGTGTAAAGCAATTTGCAAAATAATTTCAAGACCACACATGCCGGAAGAATGCTGAAAGCGGTCATCCTCGGTTCCCTCTGTCCACTTGGAGCTCACAATCTGCAGACCAACTAGTTGCTTACCTCACGGTGTGAGGAGTGGCTAGTTGTTAACGGAACAGCAGTTTGGTGTGTCGGAGCCCTTAGACGGTGTTACAGTCGGATGACAGCTTTGCAATTGAGACTCGTATAACTCATCCTTATCCGCACAAAATTATGCAAAACACAACATGTTCTAATAATATGATCAGCTTCGTAGTATTGCTCTTTACGTCGTGTTTTGGCTTTTAATATCAACCCAACCACACAAGTAGTTTGAACAATAGTAGTAGTAGTATTTATTGGCCATGTTGATACATGAGTATACAGGGTGTTCCATAATTATTGCGACAAAATGATAGGGGTTGTAGAGGGCATAAAAATATGCAATTTTGCCTTATAAACCCGTGTTCGTAAATATGCCGTTTGAGCACTACCGCTAATTTTACCTTAAGAGAAACAAAAAATTCAACAGCTGCAAAATGTTCGTCTAGCACATTTCATGGTTCGCCGATTTGTAAAAAAAAGCCTGCTGTGCTTACATTTTTGTTATCGTAAATTCTCCACACCGATTCATTTAATTTATCTGAGTGGTGCGTCAAACTAGAGGCCAATCCGCGTACAAGCGTGCGTGCTATTGCACATGAAATGGGAGCGTCTCAAACTACTGCTTGGCGGGTTCTCCATGACCAGCAACTACACCCATACCACCTTTTAAAAGTCCAAGCCATGGGTCCAGAAAACTATCTGCCGCGTCGACGTTTTTCTCGTTGGTGGCTGCAGCAGGAGTTGAGGCAACCAAACTTTGGTCGCTACGTTTTGTTCACTGACGAGTCCTGTTTCACAAAGGAAGGTTATTTTAATAGCCGTAACAGTCACATTTGAGATGAAGAAAACCCTCATGCCATAGCCATCCATAGAGACCAACATAGTTTTCAATTAACATCTGGTGCGGCATTGTGGACGAGCATATCATCGGGCCATATTTGCTTCCACCACGTTTGGATGGGCATGCTTATGGTCGATTCTTACAGCATGTGCTACCGGAACTATTAGAAAATGTGCCACTGAACATAAGAGCCAACACGTGGTTTCAACACGATGGCGCTCCAGCCCACTTTTCTTTACAAGTGCGGCAGTATTTGGACGACAAATAGGTGGATAGGCCGAGGTGGCCCTGTGCCTTCGCCTGCGCGGTCACTTGACCTGACCCTACAGGATTATTTTCTCTGGGGCCATCTGAAAGCTTTAGTGTACGAAACTACTGTTCCCAACCAACAAGAGCTACTGGGAAGAGTGATGGCCGCGTCCGCACATGTTCAGGACAAACCGGGGGTATGCCACAGAGTTCGCCGATCATTGAACAATCGTGCACAGCTGTGTATTGAGCAAGGTGGAGGACACTTTGAGCAATTACTGTAGGTAAGCTGTTTCAAGAAACTGATCTTTTTTTTTTGCTCCATCCCAAACGGCATATTTCCGAACAGGGGTTTATAAAGCAAAATTGTTCATTTCGATGCCCTCTACAACCCCTATCATTTTGTCGCAATAATTATGGAACACCCTGTATATGGCAGGCCATTACGGAGAAAAAAATAAATAAACAAATGGAAGAACACAGCAAGTACCTTATTGATAGAAAGTAGCTTTAACATGCTAAGGCATGCACAAATATTAGGTAACTGATATTTAATTATATTATTTGTACTTGGGTTCTAAAAATTCACCAATCGTGTGAACATTTATGAAGAAGGTAATAAAGCATAATTTCTACTTTATGTCACTTCGGATGCACACTTGATGGTTATCGACTAAAAACTGGGCAAGTTAATGTCACAGTTTCTCCCCTAGTAATAAATAAAAAGCATTGTTTTATTACCCGTACATCGTATTTCGCTTGGCATTACTTAAAATTTCATTATAGCTAGATAGATAAAGGTTGATATGAAAGTGGAGTTTATATTTGAGAACAGGTAATCTGCATTACGCTTTCAATAATGTAGTCATGCACAGTAGTTCTAGGAACACAAATAAAATGCAAGAAAGTTGAGGAGAGCCGTATAGTTTCGCAAGCTAGAGATACGAAAAAACTTTTTTATTAGCCGTCAAAGTTGATTACATTTAAAAAATTGTGGAACATTGGCAAAACTAGTCCCCCATGCTTTTACGGCCGAATCAAAAACACATATGTTTAAAGTTCCTCCACAGATGTGGTTTTGTTTCGACCAGAGTAGCCCAGAAACTATGGTTTTCTGCTACCGTACGTAGTGGTCGGTAGTACCGCGATTGGCGAACTACTCAAAGGTGGCAGTGACACTTTTGTTATTCGATAATTTCCAAATTTATTGTTGAGGAAAAATGGCACAACAGAAAATGTGAAATAACCAAATCTCAAATTCTTTGTGGCGATTACCATGCAGAAAAAATGCCTTAAACGCATTTTCAGTAAATTTAAAATTTGGACTGAAAAGAGGGTTTTTTTATTCTTATATACTCCAACCACCACGGGGTACCGTGGGGATATGGGGGATAGAGTGGAAAGGAGGGCACGCCACACGGACCCTAGCGAGGGAACACGTGTTCGAGCAACATGCACACATTCTGGCCCCGCCTTAGAGATCCGTCGGGTGGTATCTCCGTTTTCGACAGTCAGAGACCGTTTACCACTCACGTACAATCACAACATCCATAGCCAAGAAAAAAATTCTCTTGGGGCGAGATTCAAACCCGCGCAGCGCACGGCGACTGATTAGGAAACCCATAACATATACTCCACCACTGCTGCATTTATTATTCTAACATTGCGGATCAATATAGAAGTTACCCAGCATTCTTTTTTGTTTCTCTGTTTACCCTTAAACTTGTAGTTCGTATATGCCATTTTTTTATATAACATAACAGGACAGACGCCTAGGGCTCTGGATTTGATATTCGTTAACGACGCAGACTTTGTTTCTAATTTAGATTATTTGCCACCTTTTGGCAAGTCTGACCATTGTTCACTTTTATCTTCTCTCCAGTTCAATATAAATAGTCGTTCTACAACCGATAAGTTTAAAACCATCAAAATTGTAAACCACGATGCTCTTAACCAAGCCCTGTCTGAAGTCAACTGGCCTGCTTTGCTTAACAACTGTAGCACCCAAGATATGTGGGACACTTTCGCTCAACGAGTCCTAAGCGAAACGGCTGACAATACTGTTGAAAAGAAGGTATACTGTGACCCCTCAAAGCCCTGGATCAACTCTAACATATCGAGGATGCTTCGTCACAAGAGATCTTTGTGGCAACGGTTTAGGAGGAGTGGCCATTCACAAGATTACGTGTCTCATCGATCCTTTTCTAACCTCCTATCTAGAACGTTACATAATGCCAAACATGCTTATGAACGAAAACTCGTTACCTCCAAAAATAAGAAGAAGCTGTTTCGGTATCTAAGAACAAACCTGAATTCCAAAGTTTCATCACCTCAGATCCGCGACGCTGACGGGGTCATCTCCACATGGATGCCACCGAATCTGCCAACTTTGTCGATGAGCCTAATGGAGACCTTCTACCGACCACTATCTGCCATAGGTGTCCCAACAGCCTTTGCGAAGTTGAGTTCCTGCCTGAAGATATATTAATGCACCTGCGAAATCTGAAGACCTCTTCCTCCCCTGGTAAAGATGGGATGACGGCTGGTGTACTTAAAAACTGCGCTTCAGCACTGGCCCTACCATTAAGCTTGATATTCACATCGTCTTTTAGATCTCATACCCTACCCTCATGCTGGCTTAGTGCTTCTGTTACCCCTGTATTCAAAAAGGGCGACAAATCCTCCGCTAAAAATTATCGACCAATAAGTCTCGTTCCTATCGCCGCCAAAATAGCTGAAAGAATCATATTAGATAAGCTCCAGTCATTTGCTTTCGAAAATGACCTTATCCCTAAGAATCAGCATGGATTTCTCCCTGGTCGATCAATAATGACCAACCTTCTCCACTCTCTCAACGATTGGACTCAGTATCTGGACACAAAGACTCCTGTTGATATAATCTACTTAGATTTTTCTAGGGCTTTCGATCGCGTACCACATAGAAGGCTTCTGTTTAAGTTGGAATGTATGGGAATAAGAGGCGAGTTGTTACTGTGGATTAAGGCTTTTCTCACCGGGAGGACTTTCTCTGTGCGCGTCAGTGATAGCCAGTCTCACCTTCATCATGTAGCAAGTGGAGTCCTCAAGGCTCTGTCTTGGGGCCAGTGCTGTTCCTTCTGTATACAAGTGACCTGCCCGCATTGATTTCCTCCACATGTTCAGCTTATGCCGACGACACCAAGATTTACAATAGTGTCGTAAATTCTGCTATGCTTCAACGAGATCTTGATATTGTTTGTCAATGGTCAGTCAGTTGGCTTTTACCCTTAAATCTAACTAAGTGTTGTGTCCTTCACCTCGGGAAGACAAATCCGCGATTTACATACAAGATCTCTGACCACAACATCGAAGCAGTTTCGAGCCACACTGATCTGTGCGTTGTAGTCAACGATCGTCTTTCCTGGTCGGAGCATATTCACCACGTTACATCAAAAGTCAAGAAACTTCTATATATGCTGGAGAGGTCTTTCAAGGGATCCGATGTCAACACTTGCGCCTACATTTACAAGGCATTCGTGAGGCCAATTCTTGAATTCGCTGGTCCGGTATGGGACACTGTGCTTCTGCGCGATAGAAATCTCGTCGAATCAGTACAGCGTCGGGCTACTCGTATCCCTTTTGGAGCACGAAGACCAAGCTATGAAGATCGCCTTGAATTATTCAACCTGACCTCATTCTCTGAGCGAAGACTTCGTGGCGATGGGCACCAACCTCATGCATCTATACCATCTGTCGCGCAGCAATCTACGCGGACACAGCTTCAAACTGCATAAGGAGCCATTTAAAACAACAGTCCGACAGTGGTTTCTTCCCAACCGCATACTCAACACCTGGAATAGTTTACCTGAAAGTGTGGTTGGTGCTACTTCAGTTAATAGCTTCAAAGTGCAGTATGATAGCTGGAGGAGTGTACAAACTTTATAGCTATGAACTGTATTTTTTTATTTTTTTCTATTTGATGTATTTGTGTTACGTGTCCGTACACTATATTTACTGCATGAGCTTATAGTACTGTGTACTCTGCTCATCTCAATTATCATAATAATAATAATAATAATAATAATATCCCGTTTTAGGATAGTTAGTCCGATCTCTTCTTTTATACCAAAGCAGCCGCACAGGCTGCTATTTGGAGCTTAAATACATTTTGTTAAGCTGCCTAAGCTTAACAGAACTGGGATAAGTCTCCTCTAGTAGATTGTTCCACAATCACGCTTCCCTAGGGACAAAGGAGCGGTCGTATCGGCCAGTTCTGGATGTATTAAGTTCGACACGGTTAGTATGGCAGACCGAAGTCTGTCTGGCCAGAATATCGCGCGGTGATATCATGGCATAGAGCTGCTAGGAGAGAGAGAAGAGAGAGTAGATCGCCGGCGGCCCGTCGTTGCGATAGGATCCATCAGAGAAGAGCAACATGTGAGCACTACTCGAAGCAACGTCTTATCTGGGACTTGAACAGAGTGAGAATGTTATGCGAAGAGAAGTACTTGTGTGTTCGTGCCAGGGATCGAGATCAGTTTGTCACTCTGAATTCCTGCATGTAGAGTGCTGTCATCAGCAAAACTGTGGATCGAATTGATCATACAGTAAAAGACGTCGTTGATATGTAAAGGGTGGTCCAGACGCTACGTCTTGCACAACCTTTTATCTGCTCAGTTCAACAGGGTACATTGGAAAAAAGCGCAGTTTTGAATCCGGCGCAGAGATAGTAGAGTTGCAGCGATAAGCGAGCGAAAGAGCATAGATATCATTAAACTGTGCTGACAGGTTGTGGCATGTAGACGGTAGGACCGTCTTCCGATTCCTTTTGTTCGTCAGTTAAAAATTCGTCAGGCGACAAGGGCTGACCTTTGGCAGTGTTCTCGGGAGTTTCTCACAGAATTTATTCCATATATTATACGAAAGTTTCCCATGCATTTGGCTTGTCAAATCCAAGGACTATAGTGACAGGGATATAATATAAATATAATGAGAGTTTAGTGGCAAAATTCAAATAAATAGATGCAACTGCAAACACGCGAACAGTTTCTTTTATACCTAAACAGCCGCGCAGGCAGAAGCCTAGATTCCGGGACACCGCGGCTGCTATGATGATCCAAAAAAAATCTGTTATTACGATTTTTGAACTGCTTAAGGTTATTAGAACTGGGAAAAGCTTCCTCTTGTAGATTATTCCACAATCTCGACACCCTCGGGACAAAGGAGCGGTCGTATCGGCCAGTTCTGGATGTACGAAGTTAGACACGGTTAGGCTGAGAGGTCAAAGCCAGGCGGGTCTATCTGGCAGGCGCATCGCGCGGAGGCATCATGGAGGAGAGCTCTGAGGAGCAAAGCCCGTTGGTGTAGCGGTAGAAGAGAGCTAGATCGCCGACGGCCCGCCGGTGCAAAAGGGCCCCGAGACTGCCTGTTAGAGAAGAGTCATCGATCAGTCGGACAGCCCTCTTCTGGACAGCATCGAGCATAAATAATGTAGTCTGGAAGGCAACACTGCAAACATGTGAGAAATACTCGGGGCTAGACCTTATCTAGGTCTTATATAGAGTGAGAACGTCATGCGTAGAAAAGTACTTCTTAGCCCTAAACAAATAGCCTAGCTTTTTCCCAGCAGCTGCCGCTATTGACGAGATGCGTTCGTGCCAGATCAAGGCCTCGATGATCTAAACTTCGACCAGCTGAAATGAATGGTCCTTTGGCAGAACTCGGCCATCCATCGAAACCGGATGAGCGCTAGGACGCTTTTTGTTCGTCAAGGTACAGTACTGTGTTTTGAACGCCGGGTACTTATGAGACGTTCGACGAGAAACACTTTCTGAGCTAAGACCAATCCCTGTGGCAGATTGTTCCATAACTTCGAAATATTAAAAACTAAGAGCAATATACTTCCGCAAATTTTGTGATATTTCAGTTTGTTTATTCCAGTGCTAGAATGTACATCGACTAACACGAGTTAAGTTTTTTTATTCCTATGATGATAGACAAGCTGCTTAGGTTTCTTATGAGCCTGAAAAGAAGTGTCAGTTGGTTTGTTATTGCAGAAGGACAGTCAATTTATGTGAGGGTAGTACTGAGTCAGCGTACCCTATTTGCCATACTTCTAAAGCCTCAATATTGGCCAGGTGTTGAATCCATTACAAAATGTCATTAGTTAGTCGAAATCGCAGCCCTTAACATGCCCCTCGCGTGTTGTAGCACACTTAGACACCACATGATAAAAGTTAAACATTTATCGAGTTGCAGGTGTTGCACTTTGCACTCATTATTTGTGATAGTTGTAGGTTGATTCTGTAATTACCTCTGATTATGTCATGAACGCGTAAAAAAGGTTATATGCGCAACTTCCGTGTCCGACGTTCATAAGCTACAAATGGGCGTGGACTTTCTAACATAATGGCCTTAATAAATTCGTGTCACCGTCCTTCTAATTTTGCATGGTACTAGGGAGAGAAGCAGCTTGTTGCTTCGAGCCTCCTAATGTTGTTCAGTATAAAATTGTATATACAGAGTGCTTAAAAACAAATGTAAAATACCAGGTCTGTCACAAAGTAACCAGGACTGTTGAAAGATATCCGATACAAGTAGCACCATCTATTATCGGAGAGTAGCGTACAAAGACCTACAGAACGAGGCAGTTCGATGTTGAGGTATAGTGAAGGCCAATTTACCTCTGATGTTCACAGCATGAGCTGAAGACCGGGTTGAAAAATTAGCGCAAGGCGCAATATGAACAGCAACTGCCGGCGTCGGCGTGCCGGCGATACCCCGAGCCTGAGTTCTATCCTGGTGAATCCTGCACTTGTTCGTAGTTTTATGGCCAAGCTACCAATAGATATTGCAACGCTAAGGCGGCTGCCGCTTTGCCGCGCTGCATCTTTGTTGTGCCGGGGCGCAAATGGACTACGAATAGGTTATAGATAATCAGTTATTTGCTGTTACGTTTTGACGTAATAAGTTATCGTGAAAGATGGTATATCAAATTAAGAAAATCTCCAGGTCTAGATAATATAACAGCATATACTCTCAAGAGAATAAATTCCAACATCTGAGGCATACTGTCATATTTGATAAATTCTTGTATGAATAAAGGAATATTCCCTACATGTTTGAAACACGCTATGGTAAAACCATTATTTAAATCTGGGGAAAGAGAAAAACCCATCAATTATCGACCAATTTACATCTTAACCAATTTTTCTAAAATATTTGAAAAAGTATTAAGAAAAGATTCACCGAATTTAAAAAAAAATATAACTTAATAGCAGAACAGCAATATGGTTTTCAAGAAGGCAAATCTGCTCAAGATGCTATTGTAAAATTAACAACTAAAATATACACGAACCTCGATATCGGCAAACCAACTGCATGAATCGCTTTTAACAACTTTAGAAAACTTAGGTTTCCGGGGAATAAAATACAAACTTATATAAAATTGTTTGTCGAATCGAACACAGCGCGTCAAAATTAATAACACATTCAGTGAACCCCATATTATATCATACGGTATACCTCAAGGTTCAGTATTAGGACCCATTTTATTTAATCTATTTATCAACGATTTGTTCAAAATAAGTAGTACAGGTAAAATTATCGGTTTTGCGAATGATGCAGCTATTCTCTATGAAAGCAACCAGTGGCATACACTAAAAACCACAATCGAACATGATTTCAAAACATTTATAAATTTCTTTTCGGAAAGAACTATGACAATTAATTACAACAAAACACACTATATAGCATTTTCTTGTAACGACAGGCTCTCACCACAATTTAAAAAACTTGAAGTTCATACAAGCAGTGGTCTCGAAGAGATTCAGTTAGGCGATAAAATAAAATACTTAGATGTGATTTTGGAGAAACACTTAAAATGGGATACCCATACCTTGTGAAAAGACTGAGATGTAATATTCCAACATTCAAGTACTTCAGAGATATTCTAGATAAGAAATATCTATATAATCTTTATTATGCTCTTGATTATCCTCTATTACTTTACGGAATTTTGGCTTGGGGGGAGTTATGAATAACAATTACAAAAAGGTTGATGTAATCCAAAAATTAATTCTAAAATTGATCCTCCATAGGGATTACTTATTCAAGTGATTTTCTATAGGTGGAGGCTCAGCTATTAGATTGCAGACAAATTTATTTTTATTGTGGTCTAATACATTATTTCAAATATTCGAAATACTTGAACCGTACCATTCATAACTACCCAACAAGATTCAATCGAAATTCAATGTGTATTCCACAAACATCAAAAACCATTACACAACGATCTCTGTTTTTCTTGGGACGAAAATTCTATAACTTCATACCAGAGTCATTAAAAGTAATTAAATCAAATAAATCATTTGAAAAAGAACTAAAAAAATGGATTTTACAACAACCAAGGTACTCCATCCACGAAATTGTAGATCTGAAAAATCATTATCAAAATCAATAATATTTTACTTACAGTAACATCCATACTTTTACTTTAGTTATAATTGTCTGGATATTTTTCCTGACATTACCATAATAATTCACCAAATTATACAGTATTAACGGTTTTTTTTTTCATACACTGACTGTACTATTAGCTTTTATTTATTTTTAACAAACCCAAACACAAGTGAAAACTTTTCTTGGGTGCTTTATGTTTATTGTGCACAATATTTGATATTTACCTGTATTTTGTGACAATAAACATTATTATTATTATTATCAGCTTGTCCAAATGAGAAATAACGCGTTCTGTACTAATGTATAGGTTAGTTTCGATGAAAAGCAGTATGCGCCTTGACGTACGAGGTACTTTTCAGGGTATCCTTTGTTCCCCGCACTCTACCGATACCTAAGAGAGCTGTATCTGTTTGAATACAATAAAACTGTAGTAAAAGTAAATAGACTGAATACATATCTTGTTGACATTATTGAGCTTTCAACATATATCGACTTAATGTACGATTGCTGAAACGTGCATTCCCTTTGTTTGATATACCATTATCTGAACCGCTAGATGATAAACTGCCACCGCACTTTGCGAGTAATATGAAAACGTTCATATCGCCCGATGGTTTAAAAGGTTTTAAATTTTTTGCGGACGTGATGGTCGCATAGCAACTGTTATTTCTTTTTATACAGGGAATTATACATACCTAGATATGGGTAACACTATAGTCATAACATGTAAGATTCCATGTGAATTATACAGCACGCAGCTTTGGCAAGTCGTCAAGTTTGCATTGAGAATGGGATTTGCATATTTGACATCATGATTTTTTCTACTAATTATATAAAGTTAATATTCTATGTGTAGTGTTTATTTTGATTAATACTTGTTACGATAAGTGTGCTACCGTCATTTGACCGGCTATGGTAGAAATACACCTATAAGTAACATAGAAAGAAGAATGTCCAGTAATAATTATTTATTACAACAATTTTCTGTATACATGTCTCTTAGGATTGGCAAGTAATAATAATAATCAATTAATAATAATAATATTTTCAGCTAATGACAGTCGTCGACGCTGCTGAAACAAACAATAATAACAATAATAATATTAAAAGTCTTCATTGCATCGTTAACCTCACAATGTTAAAAAGTATGATGCAAATGGCGGAGTCTAGCCAGTGGCCAGTCTACTCAACCATATCACCGACAAACACAGGTTTTGTGACATGACAATTTTTGGGTTAATCTCATGTATTTCGAGACCCTTAAATCAAATCTAAAAACAGAATTTTTTTATCAGCCACAGATATTCGGAAACATTTACTTTTATGAATTGCAACACGTAACATCTCATATTGCTGCATTTCTCAGCGTTTATGCGATGACGCACATATATGATATTAAGACATGTCTATTCCTGTTTATTATATGCGAGCTCTATGTTTAGAGAGCATATTGCGCTTATTAGTAGACTAATAGCAGCCGAGTCAGTTACGTTTTCTGTGTTGAAGGGTACTGAGATGTTCTGAGTACTGTTAATATTTGTTAAAACGGTGTGTTGTGTTTAGTGTATTGTGATCGAGACTAGCTTTATGGACAATGCCTAGAAATTGTGTAAATAGTGCGAAAAGTTTTTGTTATGTGTGCGGAGAGCTAACTTTTAAATCCCAAAAACGTACTTTTACTCCCCTTGTGTTGAAAGTATACGAACTTTATTTTGGAATTAAATTTGGCGACCAAGATAAACTATGGGCCCCTCATATATGTTGTAAGACTTGTGTAACGTTGTTAACAGGTTGGTTAAGAGGCGACAATCGTAAAATGCGTTTTGCGATACCAATATTTTGGAGAGAACCGAGAGACCATACTACTGATTGCTATTTTTGCCTCACAAATATTAAAGGTATTGGACCAAAATCGAAACATACTGTTAAGTATTTTAATTTACCATCAGCTTTGCGGCCCGTTAAGCATAGTGATGAACTTTCTGTCCCAGTTCCACAGAATCCTGGACTTTGGATAAAAAAGTCAAATCCACCGATTCTGAAAGTGATGGTACAGAAAGCTTAAACATCTCCGATCCTTCGTTTGACCTGCCAGGATGTTCAACAGCGCCGCATTTGTATAGTATAAGTAGCAAATAAAATGCCTTATTGCAAGAAAAACGTGGGTGATAGAAAAAATTGAATGATATTTCCGGCTTTCTGGGTACGTTTTACATAATAACCACCTTGTCCATGTCACAAAAAAGTATTTTAATTTTGTTCACCAGTGTATTTGGAGATATGAAAAAAGTATAAAGTAAGTATAATTAATACAAGGTGGGCCAGAAAGACGTATGAATTTCAAATACGCATTGCCTGTGAATAAGTAGCTCGGTGCTCGAAAATAAAGATTCGTCTACTAATCAATGTCCATTGAAAATGTAATCAAGTCGTGGATCAGAAAGTTCGATTCTACCGGTTCGACACTGAATCGGAAATCTGCGGAGCGTCCAAGGTCCATACGAACAGAGGAAACTGTAAGCGAAGTTGCGACGTCCGTATGGCGAGATCCGCAGTTATCATCCTGAAAAAGGTCAGCTAAACGACTTTAAATTGCACCCATATAAACTTCAACTGGTGTAGAAATTAGAACCGCAGGACCGCCATCTACGCCTCTTTTCCGATGAAGTCCATTTGTAACGGTTTCACCGTCCGATTGTATTTATTAAATCACTTCTCGATTTTCATTTCAGAATCGCAACTCATTAAACCCATCTCTAGCTTTTTTACTTGGGAAAATTTCCGCTTGGAGCGCGCTTGATCCGGAGTTCCTGATCTGTGATCTTCCTCGCGCTTCCTTTTTCACTTGGGCCGCCGATCTAACAAGAGCTGAGAATTTTGTTATCTGTAGCATGAGGTCATATAGCACCATGTGCTAGCATTTTGTAAAATGTGTGTCCAAATAGGATAAAATGATTGGGGCCACTCCCTTTCCCTTTGCCTTTGTCTTTGACTTTTGCCTTTGTCTTTGACTTTGCCTTTGCCTTTGTCTTTGACTTTGCATTGCTTGGCCTATCATTTCACCCATGCATGTGCCTTGGCAGCGCCATCACCTTTAAGTTCAACTTCACTGCATCCTTCGCCTACAACTAGTTTTGAAGCCACTAAATGTGAGGTCACCCCTCATAACTGGGACCTCCACTTGAAGCACCTGGCCATCCTCGCTTCAGTCCAGTCAAAATGGACCAGCTTAGCGAAAGATAAGTGGATAGTTTTGCGCCAAAGATTTAAATCTTTTATTTTGTTCTTTAAAATTGTAATGTAATGAAAATGCTTTTGTAGTTAAATAAAATCTGTTAAATTTTTGTGCCTGTAGATGTCTTCATGCCACCGACTGAGCTACCGGAAGCTAATGGTAACCCCCTTTCTGTGATTGTGCAGAAAAGTTAGAATCTTCATTGTATTCCATCTTTTCTGGACTTTTTGCGGAAAGGAAGCGTTACACATTTTCATTTGTGGACTTGTCAACATGTAAAAACACCGGTATTGTGCCGCAGAAAATCCCAAATTAAAACATCAACAACATTTGCATTCACATTATGTTATAGAAACATGCTCAAAGTCTAGGGATATTACAGATTTACAATACTCAATCATTTATTATGTAGTTTAAACTTGGTTGGACAGTGTAACACCATATTATTGATGTAAGCAGAATAGGACACATCGTTTCGCATAGTTTCACCATAAAAAAAGTTAAAAAGAGTCTATTTAAGGGTAAACAAAATTATCAGAATATACAATAAGAAGCGATACCAAGTATGTACAGTATTTGATCAACTGCTGTTCTGCAAACGTGCTTTTAGTGGTCTTTTAAATATGCCTAGACGCCATTTAAGTGAAAATGACATGTTGAGAGCTGTGGGAATGCTTGAAGCTGGCATGCTTCAAAGTTGATGTCGCAAATACTTTGGGAACTACTTAGAGCATCATCTCTCGTCTCTGGAATCGTTATCGTGAGACTGGAAGCACACAAGAATGGCATTTGGATCGCCCAAAGATGACCACTCCTCGTATGGACCGATATGTTCAATTGGAAGCTCGAAGAAATGACAATATAACTTCTACTCAATTAATTAACCACCTGCGCAATGCTCAGCATGTCAGTCTTTTGAGACATGCCATCTATGTAAGGTTGAGAGAAGGTAATCTAGTCAGCAGAAGGCCTTGAAGATGCCAGCCTCTAACCCGAGGCAATCGCGCCACCCGGCTAGCGTGGGCCCAAGAGCATGTCATTTGGGACCAAAACCAATGGGGTAATGTCTTATTTTCTGATGAATCACGGTTTGGTTTGTATCCAGAATTTGTCTTCGTGCTAGAACTGAGCTCGTTTTGCTGGACCGTTCTTTATCGGCCAAAGATTATGTTAGGAATGTTCTAGAACCTGTTGTTATTCCATACAGAGATACCGTCGGTCCAGATTTTATATTGTTAATAATAATAATAATAATAATAATAATTTATTGGTACTATTACACAAAAATGTGTTTGCACAGGTCATTTAAAGTAGAACATAAAAGAGTAAGTAAAAGTAACAAACAATACGAAAATAAGACAAACGTAAAACACAAACTGGCAATAAAAAGTAAAAAAAACTGGATAAAACTATTTTAAAATTTAGATGAACAATAAAATAAGATGGTTAAAAAATTATGAAATAGTAATCGTGATGCATGATAATGCTACTTACTCTACATACAGCAAGAGTGACAAGAAATTTCCTGGAAGACCGACACATTCACATTTTGGACTGGTCCGCTCAGTCTCCCGATTTGAACCCCATTGAGCGTGCTTGGGAAGAGCTCTTAGGGACCATAATCAATTTCAGAACCGAAAGGCGTTGTAGAGCGACCGCAAATGCACGAGGAGGACACATTCCATATTAAACTCTTCGTTGTTCTTTTTTCTAATACAATATTCTTTGAAAATGTTCATACATTTTGAATAATTACAATTTCTTTCATTGAAATCACTTAAGTTGCCGGTGTATTAATTTATTTTAGTTATTACTTATCTAACAAACGTATTCCCCTGTTATAGTGAAATTTAAAATAAAAATAATTATAATATGTGTATAGCAATACTTATTACATACGTATATCCTTAGATTTTGAGCATGTGTGTAGTTTGAGCGGTCATGTCGGCTGAAGGAATCATCGGACTCTATTTCTTCGAAAACGAACCAGGCCAGACTGTAACAGTAAATTCTAATCGCTACAGAGCAATGTTACGTAACTTTTTCTTTCACAACTGCATAATTGTGAAGCCTACCACAGCAGGACCTGGATTCAACAAGATGGCGCGACATGCCATACCGCGAACGAGTCTTTAGCAGTTGTAAACGAAATATTTAGCATAAAACTGATATCACGACAAAGGTACATTTACACCAATAAACCTACGACGATTGCCCAGCTCAAGCACAACGTTTTGGGAGGAGATGTCCGCTATCCCACGAGCGTTGTGCCAGCGAGTTTTCACGAATTTTAAGTCGAGACTCGAAGAGTGTGTACGTCTCACATGGCTCACATCTCAATGATGTTATTTTAAAAAAATAAAATTCCTATGTGTCTACTATACTGGATTTAATTTTAGGAAATATCGAAATAGAAGTCCTCAGAGATAATACACCTTCTGTTAAAGAGGACGTTCATCATCCTGCACTGATCATGGAATTCATTATATCCGGATCTCCAACGAAATTCCCATTTGCTAATTCTCCATGGTTTAACTTTCGCAAAGCTAACTTTCCTGAAATGTAAACAGCCTTGCAAGATGTTAATTGGACGGAGGTGATCAGTGCAGTTAATGTTGATGTGGCTTGTACCGCCTTGTATTCAGTTATCAATAACATATTTGAGGTCCATGTCCCTAAATGTAAAATAAAATGTTTTCGTATCCCCCATGGTTCACACGTGAAATTATACCTAATATCAAGAAGAAGGACAGAGCAAGAAGGAACTGAAAACGTGACGGTACTAAGTTTTCTCATGATCAGTTCAGTAATTTTAGGAAGCTCATTAAGAACCATATCAGTGTTGCCTACTCCGCTTACGTCCAATCGGTTGAGGATGCCATTGTCAATGATCCTAGCAAATTCTGGTCATTTGCCCAGATCAAAAAACAGCAATCTAGAATCTCCCCAAGGATGACGCTTAACGGCAATGTCTGCGATACGCCTCAAGATATAGTGGACAGTTTTGCTACCTTCTTTTCAACAGTTTTTATCCCGTCTGGTCTACTAGGGTCGTCTCCTCCAACAAATAATTCTACCGATATCATTTCTTTAAAAAATATAAGTGAAGAAAACGTAATTAGGGCTTCGAAAATATTAAAGAACAAAAAGACGTCTGGATGTGATGGTATTCCAAGTTTTTTCGTTAAAGATTGCATTCATATACTAGCGAAACCGCTGGCTTCCATATTCAACCTAACTCTAAAATCAGAGACATATCCAAATATCTGGAAGACCTCTAAAATATGTCCTATTCACAAAAGTGGAGATATCTCTGATATTTCCACCTATCGCCAAATAGCAATCCTGTGCAATTTCAGCAAGTTGTTTGAGATCATCGCTTATGAAACGGTTTACTGCTCGGTCAGGGGTGCAGTCTCTATTAATCAGCATGGGTTTATGAGAGGCAGATCTACGGTCACCAACTTGGCTCTAATTACTCAGTACATTTCTGAAGTACTGGACGGTCAGGGACAAGTTGATGTCATCTACACAGATATTCAGAAGGCGTTTGATCAAGTTGATCATTATGCACTTCTGGATAAGCTTAAAACAGTGGGTATGTCTGATGCAATGCTGTCGCTCATGAATTCATATTTGAGGGATAGAAGGTTATTTGTCGAATATGGTGGTCATCGGTCGAGTTACTATCGGGCCACGTTCGGGGTACCTCAAGGGTCAAATCTAGGTCCATTATTGTTTTTGATATTTATTAATGACTTGTCTTTTGAACTGAAGTGTTTCCATTTGTTTTTCGCTGATGACCTTAAAATCTGCACGCCAGTCAAGACAGTCGAGGATTGCGTCATGTTGCAAGATGACTTAGCTCTAATTTCGTCATGGTGTTCACGAAACTGTCTCAGTCTGAATGTTTCGAAATGTAAAGTTATGACTTATACAAGAAAGGTTAACTGTTTAATTTATGATAATTATAACATCAATGGTCAGGTTATAGACAGATGCACCTCTTATAGAGACCTTGGAGTCACTTTTGATACCAAGCTAACGTTTACTGAGCATATACTCAATATCTCGTCGGCTGCCACTCGACTACTTGGTTTCTGTATCAGAAACTGGAAGGGTTTCTCCAATGTTGATACATTAATGACTTTATTTTTTACTTTTGTCAGGAACAAGTTGGAGTATGCGACTCTGATCTGGTCTCCTATATACCAAAATTCTGTCGTGATCCTTGAGGCCATTCAACATAAAGCTTTAAAGTATTTTCACCTTAAATGCACAGGTTCTTATCCAGAAAGAGGTTGTGACCATAGTGCCCTATTAGAGTTTTTAAATTTGGATTCACTGTCAACAAGACGAAACATATTTGCTTTGTCACAATAAAATTGACTGTCAAAATTTACTTGAAAAAATATGTTTCCGCGTTCCAAGGCTAGGGAGTCGACAACAAACGGCATTCTATTGTCAAGCTGGCCGTACAAATGTTATGACAAAATCGCCAATTAATCTCATGTGCTGTGTCATGAACAGTGTTACTGAATCATGTGATATTTACAGTGACAGTTGTGCATCGATTATTAACTGCTATAGATCATCTAATCTTATTTAGAATGTGTGATACTATAGATTTAAGTCCAAGCACCATGCCTCTTTAATTGTTGTTGTTTTCAGCATTTCCTGTAATAATTGGGTTTCACCTGTTGGAAATAAATAAATAAATAAAATAAATATTAAAACTATAAATTATCTTCCCTATGCTTTGTAGTTTCTTTTTTCTATTATTTTCTCAGATCCTCCAAACTTAATGGCCAACCCTGTACATGCAGTACGTTACACTAGTGCTATACTCATCAAACATCATCGGGAATTTCAAATATCACGACTTTTGCGTGGTAACAGAGATTCTCGTCTGTGTTTGTTAAAAGATTTTCCATATAAAACACATATCAACAAAATTTTGGTATGATAATGTTGCCTATTCGGCAAAGCAATTCAGAAAATATGAGAATGCATCTCCTACCCTAGCATCACACTGTGAGGTTGTGTAGGAGGCCGCGATTTCCGTAATAGAGAACTTTCCGTTTCATTAAACATTCTGGATAGGAGGAACAGCGAAATATGAAATAGGAGATAATTTAAAATAATGAATGCCTTGCCTCACGACGGGTCTAATGTTTAGTTAAAAATAACTAAAAATTGGTATGTGCATACAACATTGAACCGATTACTGAGCTGGCATGTCAAAATACGGGGGTCGGCAACGTTATGTATGTCTATAGCTATTGCTATTCCGTTGAAGTAGGATATGCAAGCTTATAGGGGGTGTCCCAAAATTAAGGGAAGTTTTGAATTAAATAGAAAACACAGTTTCAAGTCTTTGGGTCGTTATTTTTTATTGAACCATAAGTGCTTAGGATAGGGTTATGTATGAAATGTCACATAGGACGCCTTTGCTGGCACATACTCTTTTGTCGAAATTTTCCATGACCTTTCTGCATAACGGTGGCTGAATTTCGTTAATACACGGTTTAGTTTCTTCTTGTAATGAACTGGAGGTTGTGGGCTTTTTGACATAGGCCTTTGACTTTAAATTACCCCATAAGAAGAAATCTAATGGAGTTAAATCATACGATCTAGGGGGCCGATTCTGATCACCGAAACGGAAAAGTACACGATCAGGAAATGTCTCATACAGTAATAGTAGTATACGTTTATTTTCCCCCAAAATACAATGTGTTAATAAATACAAATGCTAACTTCAGTACAATAATAAACGTGAAATAAAACATAATACCTGACTATCACAAGATTAAGTTAAACATGTTTTATAAGTCACAGAAAATTTTTAAATTATCTTGTAAAGCCCATTGAAACCAAAATAGTTGGTTGTGCACGGGCAGATTTTTTTGTTGATATAATTTTGATAATAAATTTTGCTTGGAGCAGGATTTTATACAAGCACATTGTAAGTATGGAAGGTAAGGAGGAGTAGCACTTATACATATAATTAAGTTTATTCCACTAACTACACAACTATGGAGGGTGAGGAGGAGTAATACTAGCGTAGTACGATTTCTAGTAAATAATTTCTATTAGATTTCGTGTCTCTTGTCTGCCAATTAAAAAAATATATTTTTTAAACAAAGATTTTATCAAAGACAATAAGTATATTTTATCAACATCCGTACTTTATCTACATGTATGGCAAACGACTATAAATTTTACATGATAGGTAAGTGTGGCATCGCAAGCTTACATAACTTTGAAGAGTTTGTATATTTAAGTTTTCATTTTCTTTATATCTAGTACTATAAGCATGGCTAGTTTTATTGAAGTCCAGTCTCTGAAAATAATTTATCAGAAGGATAAGTAATTTTTTTGTCAGATACTACTTTCAACATTCTTTTTTGCAGTATCTCTAGAGGCTGCAAATGACAATATGCGGCACTTCCCCAACTCAAAATAGGTATCGGAGACGTGATTCAACAACATTTATTTGTAATGTTAGCTATATGAACATCCCATCTCACGTGGCGATCAATGGTGACACCTAAGTATTTATAGGTTTTGACAGATGTTAAAGATATACTTTGATTTTTTAAAAGTTGTTCATATTGAGGTAGATAACGTACTGTATTAGAAAAAGGCATAAAGAATGTTTTCTCATAGCTCACGGTTAAAAGTTTATAAGCAAAATAATCAAAATGTTCCTAGATCCCGCTCTGCTTCAATTGTTGCATTTTCCCAAGATTGGACCCAGCACAGTACCCTGAGGTAAACCGTAATCAACTATCTTTTCATGTGTCACTAAGCTTCACTACTTGTTTTCGATTTGAGAGATAGCTTGTAAACAACTGTAAAGGTCTGCCTAGTACTCCTGCATCCTCCAAGGTCTCCAACAGTATCATTTATAACAATAAAAATAATTTAACGTTTTTTTTCCAGTTCAAACGTGTAAGTTTATGTTTAGTTTAAGTAAATACGTCTTTGTACGTTTGAAGTAAACGACATATACATAGCATTACATGAAAGCTTTAATCCTAATTATACACCCATATTGTTATTGGTAATAAGACGAGCTAATTCCTCTCGCCGCCTTTGTGCTTGTGCGCGAATAGCATCTACATTTTCCTTCTCTATAAATGGCAAGTCCTGTTCTTCATCTTCGTCATTTTCTTGAAAATCTTCATCTCTTAATTGCTTAGCTATATTGTGCAACACAGCACACGCAATTATAACTTTTGGAATACTGGTCAGTTTTACTCTGCATCCATACTTCAGGATAAGAAATCGCCGCTTTACTTGCCCAAATGTAGCATACATACAATCACAACTCGCTCTGATGTGAGCAGCCTGTTAAAGACTCTCTGATATTCCTCGTGAGGGTCGGTGTAAGGAGTCATAAGACATGACATTATACCATACCCACTGTCCCCTAGAAGACTAGTGTTTCTTGTCTTTTTCATGACTTCACACACTGCCGAATTTTTCCATATACGAGCATCATGGACTGATCCAGGCCAACTTGCATCTATACTAGTTATAACAGAATTCTGGTCGCATGTAACATGTACATTAATACTGCCAAAACCTTTTCGATTTACATATTCGTCTCCAAATTGGGCTGGTTTCACTCACTCACTCAAACAAGCCCTTACAAATAGATTTTATTAAACGAAAATGCACAAATTTTAAGATGCAGGCTCTAAGATGCCGGGACAACTAATAATAAAATGAGAAAAGTTGCTGTAACCTAGATTCCTTTTTTTAGAAGCAAATCCTTTAGTTTTTAAGCAAATGCTTCTTTTTATAAATAAGAAAACGTTAACCCCTTTTACTTTACAGAAGCGAGGCCTTTTCCCTCACTTCTTTTTATGCATACACTTTGAAGGAATTGCTTTATTTTTTGAAAGAAAAAGGTAAAACTTTTTTTTATAGATATGGACTATTGACGTTGTTCTTTCTGTCCAGACAGCTTCTATGAAACATCGAGAAACTCCCCACATATACGATGCAGCAACAACAATTGGTTATCCATGTCCAGTTTTCTGGTTATGAATTTGAATTCATTATTTCTGTACCTCAGAGACGGACAAGGTTAAGTCCAAATAAGCAGTTTTGAGATAATTGTAATTGAAATATTTTTCTTGTATTCGACTTGACGTGAATTAAAATGCCGTAACTTACTTATTATTACAGATAGATGGACGCTGCGATGTAGCAAATAAAAATTCACAATATTATCATAAGCTTAACATATTAAACTCATTTTTGACAAGAATGGACATAATCTAGTCTGGCTCTGGGCTACAGATCTTGATTTTAGCCTGTTATGCCTCTGGAATGTTTGTTTACCCGTCTTACACCAGACTGTTATTAATTTATTAGATTTTTTATGGCACTGGAAAATGTTTTTAGTGGTACCCCAAAAAACACATTTCATTAAAGATATTCCAAATGTCAGGAGCCGATATAAATACGTCCGACGCTTCAATTCGACATCGCCAGGAACGCAAAAAATTTATAGTTTTTGAAAATCGGTGCAATGGCGGCAGAAAAAAGGGCCTTTAACGAAAAAATAAAAGTCGCTCAAACATCAAATTTTGACGTTTCAGAGGATCCTGATGAAGTTAGAAAATTAGAGACAAAGAAACTTGAGGGTGGGGTTGTAGCGGTGTGAGGAGCATTTACCTCAATTTTTTGGTGTTAAGACATTTATACGTTCCCAGCGTTGGTAACTCTACGCACCTATTGGGATATTTCACACATCATAGATTTCTCTGTACATTAGCCTTTAAAACTTATATGATATGGTATCACACCTATTTATGCCGCACCACATCATAGTGTTTTCTGTGCTCTGATCGCGCTGCCACGGTGCCACGTCTGAACGATTTAAGTATCGGGGAGAAGCGACGTTTCCACTACCGGTAGGACAGGGAAAGAATGTGTATGGACTTGTGTAGCTGACTTTTTCTCAGAGGATCAAGTTTTTGCTAAACATAATCCTCTATGAACTGATAAGGGCGTTGCGTGGGAACTACAGAGTCAAAATACTTGACGCCATTTTTTAGACATGTTCGTAGTTAACCTCTTTCTAAGACAAACTGACTTGTGCAGAACATAAAATCTTTTATGAAGTAATGACAGCATTGAGCAGAAGGTGAGGAGTCATTGTACTTGACACCACTTTTCGAAATTTGCAAGCAGAGCCGCGAAAATGATTTTTTTTTTATATCGAGGATATTAGCCTATTTCGGATACTACAGAGAACTGTCCCAGAACCGTTCTGATTATGTGCGGTGGGTTCTCATAATCTGAGAATTGCTTTTGATTGACTACTAGCAGATGTTACTACAAGTGCTAAGTCAGTTGTCATTGTCAAAGGTAAAAATCGTAGCATGCCAACCTGCGTGGAAATGGAAGCTTATTGTGTTTTATTCCTGCTTTAGTCCCGAACACTTTCCAACCTAAAACAACAGTTTACTTAGCTTTAATGTAGACATTGTTTAGATAATATCTCGTGTCTAGAATGTAAGTATACTTACTAGTAAGATAGCGCTCTACCCCACTACTGTGTTAGAGAAATTAAATTTGCCGTGAACGCCCGGCAACATCGCGGTACATTATTGTAATCAAAGTGTTTCCAGTTTTGTGAAATAAATAATGTAAGTTACACCTCCCAAGTATTAGAGGGTTTACCAACAACATTTACTATAATGCGGCTGTAAAACAATGATTTTTTGTGTCTAATTTAGTTTTGATCTAAAATAACAACAACAAAATTCTTCCGGAGCCCATCAACTGTGAAGCAACGTTGCCACCTCTTGCAATATCTCCCCAAATAAAACAAATCGCAACATGAACACTCGACTGCACAGTAAGAAACAAAAGTTAATAACAGAACGAGTCAATCGGTCGCAAAATACAAGCTACATACATATACAGGTCGACGACCCAATTGACGAAAACACTAAAACCCAGGAAAGCATTGTGTTGGATATAAGGAACAGGTTGGCACAGAAGGAAACGAAAATTGAGGAGCTCAACAACACCTTAATTGAGCTGAACAAGAAAAATGATAAGCTTGCCAGAGAACTAGAAGCTAGGCAAGACACTATTGATTACCTGAAAAGCGTAATAGAAAAAGTTGTACGCAAAAGTATAGTTATGGATAATTCTACTCAGACACATCAAAAAGTCACATCAACTGTATCACAGACTGATGACACAAATTTACAATTAGACACATCGTATTCATTAAAAGGAGACATATCTAAACATGAAGGTCGAGCAATTAATACGCAAATCTCTCGTACAGTCCAACCAGAAGTAAGCAACTCATCAGGAAGTGTGGAATTGTATGTGAGGCCACAAACTGGCGCCAACACACAGAACGAAGAAAATCACAATACATCGACATCAAGCTTGTCTAAGACTCTAGATGACATCTTAACTACCGATGCTCATCCAAGCAGTGGGATTATTTCCAGTGACAGTATGACAACGAATATCAGTGAACCCATAGCTTTAGAACAACGACATGTAGGTAGTGATAAATCTAAAGTGCTGGTCTTCGGCGATGAGTTTGCAAGACATGCATCTTTTTTAGTACATTCCATTCTATCACAAAGAGATTTTATCGTAGAAGGTGTGGTCAAGCCGAGCATAAATGTTTTAGATTTAGTTTTAACTATGTTTGAACATTCACGTCAATACGGTGAAAATGACCATGTGATTGTTATGATTAGCACAAAAAACGTTTCAAATTTCAGACAACTGAGCAAAAGCTTGAAATATCTGCTGCCAATCAGTAAAGTAACGAATCTACATATTCTCACTGAACGAAACCATATGCAGGACGAAAAGATTGATGAGTTTATTAGTAAGGCAATTGTAAATTTTACAGACAAAAACAAAAATACATCGACAAACTTTCAATGGAATGTTCAATTAAGACGAAATGCCTTAATCGGGCTGATTAATAATTACATACTCTCTAAGAGTAGCACAAATAATATTGTTTTAAAAGTAGTAAAGACAAATCAATTGGCAACTGTCAATAGCTCAGTTACTTCTCAGTTTTTTCGTACCCAATAAAGAAATAATCTCTAAATTTAATTTCAAACTTCTTCACCTCAACATACAGTCTTTGCGTCACAAATCAGATGATTTAGCAGTGTTAGGATCTGACAATCAGTATGATGTGCTGTGCTTGAATGAACATTGGTTGTCTGAGGGTGAATTCATTGTTAATCAATTAATAGGTTATACACCAGTATCAAGCTTTTGTAGAAAAAATAAAACACATGGTGGTGTAGCAATCTTTATAAAAACCAACGTTGTTGCGGCGCCTTTGCCAGATTCAGTTTTTGTAGAAAAGGAAGAACAGACTTTTGAGATAGCAGGCTCTTATATTAACAATATTCAAATTATTTCGTTATACAGAAGCCCTAACAGCGATTTCGATACATTCCTTAATAAGTTATGTACTACACTTGATCGCTTAAATTACGAGAGGGATATAGTCATAGCAGGCGATTTTAATGTGAAATTCACCACCAATGACACTCGAGCACACCAAGTCGAAAGTCTATTTCGCTGCTATGGATTGAATAAAAAAGTCAGCACCAGTACTAGGAGGCATAACTGTCTGGACAATATATTCACAAACATAGACAGGCCCTCCGGTGTCACAGTTTTTGAGAGCTATCTGTCTGATCACCTAGCAATTGAATTTACATGTGAGCAAAGTAAGAACTTACGAACGTTCAACAGAGTTACTTTTAGGCCAATTACGGATGAGGGTCTTTTCAATCTGTACATGGAAATTGAGAAGGTTGACTGGTCATTCATCGGGGGAAATGATAACATCGAGCAAGCCTTTGAAACATTCATTCATCAAATCAGCAGTAAAGTTGAAAAATGCCTTCCATATAAATCACGTATCTTTGGTAGTGATAATAAAGGGGGAAGAAAAATAAATTGGTTTGACAGTCATTTGCGTGCTATGAGAGACCGTTTGAGGCTCCTGATGGATTGGTACAAGGTTAACCCACAAATAGTTACCAAACAAGCTGTTAACGAGTATAGATCACAATATCGACAGGCTATCACTAATAGCAAAAAACAAGCACACGACTTGTATATAAACAATTCGAGCAACAAGCAGCTAGCAATGTGGAATATTATTAGATCCAATGTTCCAGCTAATAATCAGAACAAAAGCAACATCTTGAATGCTAACGAATTCAATTCATACTTCTCAAGTATAGCCCAGACGCTCATTGACAATATTCCTCCAGCAAATCGTGATGCACTAGACTACTTGGTTCATACTGATAACATCGACCTTTTCTTGTTCAAAGAAGTATCCTACAATCAAGTCAGATCAGCGATTTCATCACTAAAAAATTCTAAGAGTACAGATGTACATAAATTGAATTCAAAAATTATAAAGACCATAATGAATCTGATTATCGTTCCACTCGCTAAACTTTTTAATATTTGTATTCGAAATAGTACTTTTCCTAAAATTCTCAAGATATCCAAAGTCATTCCAATACTTAAAAATGGATCGGGTGATGTGCTTTCCAACCATCGACCAATTTCTCTAATCTCATACTTTGCTAAGATTTTTGAAATTCTGCTAAAAGATCAACTAACCTCTCATCTAGAGTCAAGTCAATTATTTAATGACAAGCAGTTTGGATTTAGACGGAACAGATCTACTACTACAGCTATCAATTGTCTTATAGATCTTGTTAACGAAGGATTTGAGAACCATCTACATACCAAGGCGGACCTTTTCGATTTATCTAAGGCTTTTGATTGTCTGCAGCATAGTATTTTAATAAAAAAATTACCTTATTATCACATTCATCCTTCTAGCATCAAAATTTTAGACTCTTACTTATCCGACAGAAAACAACTAGTACATTTCAATGGCTGTAACTCTGATACCAGATCAGTGATCCATGGAGTTCCTCAGGGTTCCGTACTGGGACCACTGCTGTTTTTATTATACATTAATGACATCCCCAATAGCCTGTCAGATACGCACAATGCTGCTTTGTTCTTATATGCTGATGACACTACTTTGGTAAATTCTAATAAATATGTAAACACCCTTGTCGAAACTAGTTCATTGTGTAAGTCGAACCTTGAGGATTGGTTTGCTGCCAATATGCTATTGCTCAACACTGATAAAACTCAGTCTATAATACTAAGCTTACGCAGTCATGAGTTGGAATCTGCTCAAACAGTGAAATTGCTAGGCGTTCATATTGACTGTACTCTGACATGGGAGGTGCATACTCGCTGTGTGGTGGATCGTTTGTCCAGAGTTATATATCTGATACGTAGTCTAAAGGATAGAGTATCTGATAAAGTTTTATTAACTGCTTATCATGCATATTTCCACTCTAAAATGACATATGCAATTTTGGTCTGGGGACACTCTCCACATATGCAAAAAGTATTTGGCATGCAAAGGCGTTGTATACGATACATCTCTGGTTTGAAATATAGAGACCCCTGCAAGGCTGAATTCATTAAATTGGCCATACTAACCCTTCCATGCGCGTATATTTTGAGTTGTCTCATATATATCAAAAGTAACATTAGTACCTTGCCCACTCATAGTGATAACCACAAATATGAAACACGAAATAGAAACAACATTTGCCATAATAACTACCGTCTAGAAAAATCAAGAGTTGGAACAAACTTTTATGGCATTAAATTTTTTAATGTGCTACCCAACAATATAAAAACATTGGATATTGGTGTTTTTCATAGGAAACTAAAGTATTATTTAATAAAAAACGCATTCTTTAGCACGGACGAATATTTGGCAAATGACTTTACTGATATACCTTAAATGTTTATTTATTCATTTCTGTCTCCAACTTATGTACAGTTGTTATTGTTTTGTTTGTCTGTATGTGTATAGTTAATTGTATTATACATATATTTTTCTTAGCGATCTTCTTTTATCTCATGACATTTTTGTATTGTTTTTTTTCAATTTGCTTTTGGTAATTATGCGTTACGCAGCATTGCATTGTTTTTAACTTGTTTTATTCATGTTTGATGTAGATTTCTCTAAGCGTTCGATGAGTATATATTGACTTGTGTAAACACTTTCTGTGTATTAACATCAATAAATTATTATTATTATTATTATTATTATTATAAATAGGAGGGAACCTGAATAGTGAGCCGTATTCATAAAAGAGAAGCATATCCTCGGAAGCATAAGGTAAAAGTATAAGGTCTTGCTTTAGAGAAAAAGGTAGAAGTATAAGCATATCCTTGTTTTCATATTCATAATGATTATTTTATACTCGCGATGATATCCTTTAAGAAGAAGTAAAAGGTTGACTGGTATTTGTATCTTGACCGACATGTTCTGACTTGTTCCAGCTTGTAGTTAACGTGGGAGTTCGTTCACTCAGCATCACAGACCGTTCCGCATTTTTACTGGGTACAGTTTTTTATCAAATTAATAAGCATGTCATCCTGTGATGAGGAAACTATAGAAAATAATGGCAACGACCTGCAGTTCAACGCAGATGAAATTGCCATTGCTCCCATCATTTTGCAAAAGTCACAAGTTCCAAACATAAAAATGAGAAAGGACGATGCCTTGAAGATGTTGAAAAAAGACGAATCAACATTCGGTAAACCATTAGATACTGAAGGCTTATTAAAAAAAATCAGCAACATGAAATCAAGATTGAAGAAAAAACAGATCTAAAAAAAACTGGTGATAAAGCAATTAAACTGTTAGATTAGGAAAGAAAGTTGCTGAAAGCTATGGAAGGTGACTGTAATCCTACAATTGGGAAAATTAGAGATGCCACTCAGGTTGGTAGTTTTCAAGAAGAAGGAAGTGAACTGTATACCGAGCGCAGTGAGCAAACAGTTATTATTACAGCGCCAGCAATTCAGAAGACATTGCCACCAAAAAGCAAATTAGCAACAGAGAAATACGAAACTGAGGAACTTATAAATACACTTTAATCAGTAAAACTGTTTATTATAATACTCAAGTTTCTTCTTATTTGTTGACCTAGTTGGTGGAGAGGAATTTCGTCATTCTCATGATTTCCTTCATCTTCATCTGGGTTTTGCTCAACTAACTTAAAGTCAGGATCGCCCAAGCTCTTCACAACATTATGGAGTACAATACAAGCAATAATTATTTTCGGCACGTTTTCCAACTTTACGCGGCAAACATATTGTAGGACGGGAAACCGTCGTTTCAGTTGGCCGAAACAGCGTTCAATTATAACTGTTTCTTGTTTTAATAGATTATTATGATTTATTTCTGCACCTGGAGTAGGATTTCTGAAGGGAGTCATAAAGCATGACTCAATACCATAACCGTCATCGCCAAGTAGTACAACATTTGCTTTATTTATTAGTTGTGATGTAGTCTGTGAATTTCTCCATATTCTGGAATCATGCACTGATCCAGGCCAACTGACATCAACACTTGTAAACATCTCTCTGGCACCACAAGTGGCTTGCACATTTAAAGTAGGTTTCCCATTTCGGTTGATATACTCATCTCCATGGCGATTTGGTTTCAGGATTCCTATATGTGTACAATCAATTACACCAATTGCTGTCGGAAATGTATACCTACATGCTTTTCCATATCCGTTTGGCCTCCATCAGTTCATGGTTGGTAGTTTGATCCATTCGTTCGACTATGCAACTATGCTATTCACAACTCTACCCACAGTCCGAGATACCATTGCTTGACTAACACCAAGTTCCTGACCAATATCTTGTTGATATCCAGGGTCACCGAGATAGCGTAGACATATAGAATACTTGAATGTGCTCCTCCTCGAGTTTCCTCGTGCTCAACTAAAAATCTATCCGCAAGCCATTGAACATTTGCTTTGTCGAACCAATATAATTTTTTGAAGTCACGACCAAGTAAAGGTAAACGAGGTTTGTACGTTTTAACATCCCTAACATCCACAATTTCCGTGATCATCACTCAGAATTTTTGAAGGATATGCTTCCTATGCCAAGCATAACGTGAAGATTATGAATATCCTTTTACTTATGTCACTGCTTTGAAGGATATGCATATACTCAAAAAGCAAAAGCATTTACTTCAAATTATTATAAATACCTACTGGAGGATTTCCTTCAAAATTTGCAAGTACAAGGATATCCTTTGTTTTATGAATACGGCTCAATAGCATTTGCATACTTCTTACTAATTAAATAGTAGTTCGGGTGAACGCATTCATTGAACCCTTTGTGAGATATTTCGTTGTTTTTGTTTTGCTATAATGAATCGCGAACTGTGACTGACAAGTGACTTTTATTTATACTACGGCCAGGTCCACAGACCAGGTCCACTCCATTTCTTTTTGTTTCTTTCCTAAATTAACGAACCCACGGGCTACACTGTGGCCTACAACTAATTCCGGAGGCAGAATGATTCTGAAATAGTCCTTGTAGGAACCCAAATGAGGGTATCCTAACGAACTTCTGAGGCTTGAGTGTGAAACCTCTAAATGTTAAAACATCCAAAACTGAAACCGTCATAAATCCAAAACCATATGTACCGGAAAAGAAATTATGCCCACAGGAACATTGTAACCGGCCCTTAAAACGGAATAAAATTATCAAATGTCCCATGCTATGAATATTAACATGATGCAGGTATTGGGCTATAAAATGAAAGGTCCACGGTTGTCATGCACGTTATTCGTCACAAAGAATTAACAAATTTTAAATATTGTCACTACAATGCAACACGTCCATTATGTCTGAACTGACAATATTCATAAATAAATATATAGGGACCCGAGACGGTTCAACTACCTACCAGGTGTCCGTATATGACGATTTTTAAAAAATGTCGCTGCCCCGAAGGGTCACACCATTCATTCATAAGGGAAGAAAAGGGTATGCCGGAGCAAAAATAGCAATTTATCAGGTTTAATCGAGTGACCAGCGAAGAACGTTATATGATCTTGTGACAGCAGCACATTGTATGGGGCTTTGTTTGATTTTAATGACACATTTAAAGGATATTTTGCATGGGCCATTCTTCAACGGAAAGTGCACCTCAGATGGATGGCGTTGTAGACAACCATTATCACATTATAAAACAACCGTACAGAGTGACTGGTAACCCAATGGCTTACAAGTTTAGAGTGGCAAGCTGGAGATACGGCAAAAGGTGCCACTTCATATAAAATTTTTATGACAACTCTGAAAAAGAATAAATACAGCCGGAATACGGTCTTTCTGCTTTCCGTCTAGGCGAACATAACCAACCATATACAACGTTGTTTCATGGTTTTGAACGATCATCAGAACGATGTAGGTCTTGTTATTTGGAGACAAGAGAAGATGGATCTATTGAGAAACGGAATACTGTGATATGGTAAGAAAAACACAAAGCCAACACCTTACGTATGAGTCATTTCACCTGTTGCTGTACTGCCGAATTTCACATAGTGTAGCAGGAAACTACAATTTCTGGTACCTCTAAACAACCGCAATTGGCGAAACTACCCATATATGGCGTGTCACCTTTGTTTTATTATTCGCACAATACAATACTATCTTTTCCATTAGAACCATTTATCTTGTTTGTTTTCCATCATCTCTCCAAATGATTCGACCTATATGCTAGTAGTATGGTGAGAACTTAATACTGCCCTAAGTGCCTATCTCGCGGATGTTCTTGTTTGGCTTCAGGTGCAAAAACTATCATTCAAACTAAGAGATGTCGGGAAACTGCAGTTTCCTTCTGGGGTACGGATTTATCGCGATTGGCCAAATTACTCACAGGTCGCGTGTCACCTTAAATTTGTTTTATGTTCGAGGAAAGAATAGCATCTCACAACCATTGAATATTTCATGTGATAGAAGGCTATACTCGTAAAATCTTGGACATAGAAAAGTCCAACATCGTAGCGGAATAAGCTATCGGTTTGCGCTTTGCATGACCTGGGTGAATTTGTCACATTCCACAATGCTTCTGATAGATCTTAATAAATAATTTATTGCCGTGAGTGTATGTATCATATTGCTTTCTTATGTTCCTATTGTTGTTTGCATTGTACTTCATTTGACCTATATTTTAATCTGTATATACCGGCTTATCCAATGTCTACAATGTAGATCTAACTAGATCAATGAATGAATTTGAATCTGAGTCCCTTCCTGGTTGGGGAATTTTCAGTAAATCATATCTATTTCTTGAACGATACTTGTATTCCACACAGTTAAAAAAAGTAGTTTTATGTTGGTCGGTGGTCATGGAGTAAAAACATAGTGGTCTAGTATTAATTATTTGAGTTTCAGCATACAATGTTTCCCTTGGATATGCGATTGGTGTATTGTTTTCAAGGTAAGTTTCTGTGCTTTCTCTAGAGCATCAATGTAAGTTTTGTTGACTGCACCCCATTCTGATACCATGATTTATATGACTTTGGGCTAATGCATAATAAAGAATTTTCAATTAGTTTTCTCTCAGAAACTGCTTATAGTTTTTGATTTTATAAAGAAGAAATCTCAATTTTTGGCAATGTATTGTATATGTGTATCCCATCGGAGATGTGGATCTACTTGTATATAGATACCTAAATATTTTACAGTGCCTCCCTCAATGGCATAAAGTACATTTTACTATAATTTACCGTTAGAAGACTCAATTTAAACCAATTTATTATAGTATTACGTTTCTTTTTACAAACTGTTTTTAGTTGACTCCAATGTTCTTTACTGTAGAGAATGATGTTATTGTCGACAAAATTTTTCCAGTTGTTTGGATATCGTACAACGGTCAACTTAATAAGTGTTCTCAAAAACAAGGAGTGTGAAAACAATCGAGAAAAGAAGGCAACATCAAATCAAACACTTACAAAGGAAAACCACCATATTTCATTTGTAAGACGTACCCCAAATAACGCCGTGTCACCCTGTCGACAAGAACGTTAATAATGTTCCAAGCTCATTGCTCAGTTCTCATTAATTGTGCGATAGTGCCAATCTTATCGCAGTATTGTCGCTACCCACCAAAACGTCTCATTAATTATTGTCTGTTTTAAACTGCTGTTAATTTTCGCCCGACGAGATTTGGCTTATCTCTTGGATGGACGTATGTTCTACATTGCTTAATTTGTTAGACGAAAAACTCACTTGGGATCCAGGAAGTCACAGATGTTACAATGGATCGGTTGAATAGAGAAGGCAAATCATCTAGCTTTACTTACTAATATACAAGAGTTTACTTACGACCATTATCTAAATACAAGTAGAAGGTTTTCTTTAGACATGGGAAAACTTTTTGAGCTACTCTCAGGAAGAAAAGCTCGGTGGACTCTCATTATCAGCCCTTCCGGTCTAAAACTTGTCGGTCGTTTGTTATGCATCCCACCAAGTAAGCACTAAACAATATTTCGTCATGGCTACCGCAAAACATGATATTTGCGAATTTATTTGAGGGCTAATTAAAATTTTATTTCAAATATAATCTTTTTGGTTTCTTTAAATGTTTGTGGAAAGATAACAAAACCGACGCGGTACTTCTAAACCAATTTTTTGCGAAATTGTCTTCGTTGAAAAATGATTTGTTTATAGCAAAATACATTATTAAGACAACTCAAGTCGAATGGTCTGTCTATTCGCTTCGATAAAATAAAGGTAGACTTTGCAAAACAAAGGATAACATTTTATGTTGCTAAGAAGCTGATTTTTGACGTTTAAATAAACTTGTTGTTGAAATAAGAAAAGTGATCATTGCTTTTTAAAAGGTCAAAATGCTGCTGCGTGCATTAATGTGCTTCAAGATAACTTAATACCCCAAATTTATCAAATGCGTTTAAACAATATTGAATGTACATATCTTCCACCAAGATCATGCCGCTTACCATACGGCTGAAAAAGTAAAACAATATTTTAGTTTTAAAATGGACGTCGAGTGTGGGATATGATGGGGAGGAGACCATCTACTTTGCACCATCCACCACGGACTCTGCCACAGCTAATTCACGAAGTTCGAGTTGCTTGGAATGAGGTGCCATAACCAGACATCGATCATCTCATTTTGCCTGGACATATTATACAGGAGTGTATTCAGCTGTAGGGTCGCCCAGCATATTGTTTTTTTCTTGTCAATAAAGTATCGTAAAAATGTTATCGTTTCATTCTTGATGCAAGACTGGCCAAAAAATCAAGTTGAAGAAATTTTTTCACTTCTAATGTCACTAAGAATATTTAGTGCAAAAGGACAATAACTGCTGATACAAATATAAAATTCAATATGCTCAACAAAATTAGGACCACGTAGCCATGGTTATCAGAGAGGGTCAAATTTTGGATTATAAAAATAAATATAATGACAAAATCCGAATCAAGTAAAATTGAAAATCTCATTAAGAGAGAAACCATAATTAATTCAAGTTGCGTATTTACCCTTGCCACAATTTCCTGACACTGGTAAAGAATAAAAATTATGACTCCATTGCGTGATTTCAGATTTACTCTTTATAGTTTCTGCTTTCCAGGATCAATTTACAAAATACGGAACACGGAGCACTTTGATTGTTTAAACTAATTTGAAACTTCGTAAAATCTGAACATGTAAATTTTGAGTTATGATCTCTGAAACAACGCGTGGACCCATCACTAGTTCTCGAATACGTATTGATATAAAGGGCCTCTGATGTGAGATTTACTTGCTTCACGACATATGCGACCAGCCCACGTATATCTGAGATCACAATGCAGTGGACGATACGCCTATGTACAAATCTGCTGCTATGATAATGATTGATCACTTCTGTGATTAACTTTATCCTTCATACTTTTTTCTCTGCTCTATACAAAATTGTCAAAGATGGATGGTTTTGCGAACTCATTCATCTAATAGGAGTGGTTTTTGCCTCGGAAACAAATAATATTTACTCAGGATGTAGCTTTAGCCGGACTCCTCTTCATTAATTTTATTATCACAATGGTGCGCGAGGACATGTGTAAGGGGAAAGTAGAGCACCACTAGGGACATACATCATCTTTTGATCGTCGGACTCGCATTCTTTAAAATGGGGTTACATTAGAGGGCGTCTGGTCCCCCCAAATATGCCGTGAAAACACAACGATCTGTTAGAAATATGAGATTGCGATTTACCGAGGGGTGTTAACGAAATCCGACGCTTGCTATACACTGAACATCCCTTAGGATCTACAGGACGGCATGGGGCGCTTATCTGCAAGGTCAATAATTTCTGTATAGCGATCCCGGTACTTAGATTCCTAGGTGCCTACAGCAAAGATATTTGTGTACAGGATGTCCTGGTGATATAACATATCCGTCATGATTGACGGGTTCTCCTCTTCATCCCACAACGTCAACGCGGGTGTTCCCCAGGGATCAGTCTTAGCTCCGACAATCTACATATTAACGACCTCCTTTCCTGCACGATCAACCCAATCCACAGCTTTGCTGATGACAGCACTCTACATGAAGGCATTCAGAGTGACAAGCCGATCTCTGACGAGAGACCTGGAGGTTATCAATGCTTGGGGACGCAACAATCTTGTACATTCTAATGCTTCCAAAACACAGTACTGTACCTTGACTAACAGATAGTGTCCTAGCACTCATCCGATGGATGGCCGAGCTCTGCCAAAGAGCCATTCATTTCGGTTGGTCGGAGTCCAGATCACCGAGGACTTGATGTGGCACGAACATATGTCGTCAATGGCGGCAGCTGCTGGGAAAAAGCTAGGCTATCGGTTTAGGACTAAGAAGTACTTTTCTCCGCATGACCTTCTCACTCTATACAAGGCCCACATAAGGCCTAGCCTCGAGTATTGCTCATACGCTTGGGGTGCTGCCGCCCCGACTACATTATTTATGCTCGATGCTGTCCAGAGGAGGCCTGTCCGACTGATCGATGACTCTTTTCTAACAAACACTCTCAGGACCCTTTCGCACTGGCGGGTCGTCGGTGATATAGCTCTCGTCTACCGCTACAAACACGAGCTTTGCTCGTCAGAGCTCTTTTCTATGATGCTGCCGCGCGATGTGCCTGCCAGACAGACCCGCCTGACTTTGGCCTCCCATCCTAACCGTGTCGAACTTCGTACATCCAGAACTGGCCGATATGACCGCTCCTTTGTCCCGAGGGTGTCGAGATTGTGGAGCAATCTACAAGAGGAAGCTTTTCCCAGTTCTACCAACCTTAGGCAGTTCAAAAATCGGATTAACAACGTTTCCTCATAGCAGCCGCGGTGTCCCGGCATTTGGGTTTCTGCCCGCGCGGCTGCTACGGTTTATAAAAAAGATGTGTCTATGGAAGACAATTAACTCATCTAGATCGTTAGAATCGGACCTAAACGAAATTTTCTTCATCTGATATAACAAATGAGATTTTTCAAAAACTAAGTAGGTGGGAAGGTTTCATCAAAATCCGACCAGTACGTTCCAAGTTGTAGACGAGCCAACGATTAGCGGACAGGCAGACTGGCAGACCGACAAAAAGAGTAGCATGATTTTTGGTGATGTACATTTCATATAACAGTAAAATAAGACATAATATCTCATTTTCGAATTTGTTTGCGATTACAATATAATGGCTCATTTTATTATAGCTGTTACATATATGACGCAGTGTCAATCAGAAATGATTTTTAAGAAGTAGTAGTAGCAGTAGTAGTGTTGGGGAGGCGAAGTCTGGCAACTAGGCCTTCTTTGACACTTTTTGCTGACCGCGTTAGCGCCATCTACTAGCTACAATGGCTAATATGTTCCTCTCGATAATAATGCACTCGCGTGCGTGATATAGGCAACACTCAACGCAACATCCGCCGTATTTAGTTATTTTAAGAGGATCTTATTTGGCATGTTGTCCCCTGAGGGCCTGAATATCCGTAGAGATGCCCCTCGGGACATGTTGACATTAGAACTGTGATATCGATCTTTTTGTGTTCTACTTACAAATCCAAGAGGTTGGCCACTTACTAAATATTAATATTTTGCTCTCTATGCTTTTCGCCTTCATATTTCATTCACAAGGCTAGAAATGATTTCAAATAGTTAGTTATTTTCTCTATGCCAATGAATATGTCGAAAGTTAACGAAGACCTCACTTTATGTAAGTGCTGTGAAGCATCTGTTTCCTCTTTTCTAACAAAAGTATGTGTCCCCAATTTAACCGCTGTTGGCATCCTCAACCCATATATTTAACACCAAGACAACCAATCAACATTGACTGGTGGCAGTATATCAGATGCTCGCCCTACCATTCTAATGAAGGCAAAAGAGACATGTGAGGTGTGAAGTGTGGACCACCCACCCCAATGTTTCCTATTTCTGGTGTCGTAATCGGGATTGTGGATGTCCTCAACCCAACCTAGTGACAGTTGACGATCACCCTACGCGGTACACATGCTGATCCGTGAGCGTTTCAGCGCTATCGGCATTTTGAATAATGCTCCAACGTACAGGGTAGACAAGACAAAGGGAAAGCAAGAAATTATTTTTTCTACGGATAACACTTCTAATGTCACTGATATCCGCCATATTGGACTAAAATGGAGGCATTTAATTCATTATGCATTGTAACCAATCAAACGCGCATAAAGCATTAACTCAATTGGTCAATGTTAACTGCTTAAAAACTAAAGAACGAGAATTGTCTTGAAAGTAAGACCGTCCTGTACCACACAGTGCTAACCCCTTTTCAGTCACCCTGCAGGAGACCGCTGGCAGGCTCTGCCTTGAAATATGTTTGCTCAAAATTGTTTTTATTCCGAATTTAAAGTGGGTGTTCTATATGACATGATGGATGCTTGTTTGCAAATCTGGTTTGCTTGTTATTTAGCTTTTTGATTTGAAATTTAAAATTCCGCTTCCCTTCGGCATAGATGCTACTGCTTCTATCCCATTCCGTTTTCGTAACGCATGCAAACCTTGTTTTTCGTTTACGTATTCCGATGCTGGAAAAACAGATGAAGAACGCTCCAGGTTGACGGATGGAACTATAATGGTATTATCTTTTCAATTTCACCGCAGGAGTGGAGCTGTTGAAATAAAAAAATCAGAAGGAAAGTATACAGGGTTATCCAAATTAAGTGTCCACCATTAGTAACTTTGTTATTAGTGAAAATACAAAGTTGTTTGAATTAGCAAACTAGTAGCATTTTTAACGCTGGTAAAAATGAGAAATAAAAAAAAACAATTGAGAGTCGTTATTTTGATTTTTTTCAGTAAAATAACATTTTTTTAAATGGAAACCCCTGTATATTATATTTTTTTCTGTTAAAGCATCAAATTTTAAACAAAAAAGCTTACAATAACTTTTCTCCTAGGTTACAAATTGTTGAAGTTATGGCCTCCAATCTGAAACAATTAAATTGTATCGACAAACTTTATTTTCAACATCAACTTATAATCTTACAAAATACAATAACATTTTTTTTTAAAGAAGATGCTCGAAAACACCACCTTGTTCTTCAATACATTTTTGGGCACGTTTTTCAACTGCTCGAACTGTCTTAAGTATGGTCCTACCATCTATCTGGGTTATCTTTTCCCTAACTGCAGTCTTTAACGCGTCAAGGTTATCGTACCTTCGCTTGTAAATTTGGTTCTTTAAGTAACCCCACAAGAAGTAATCAAGTGGGTTTAGATCTGGTGATCTGGGAGGCCACTGTATTGGGCCATTTGTTCCTATCCACTGATCATTAAAAGTAGTACTTAGAAAATGATAAGTACCTCTGGAGTTGTGGGCAGGTGCGCCATCTTGCTGAAAATGCATATGATGTCTACTTATAAGATCCAATTCGTCTAAGAAATTAGTCAGAATTTCTGACATAAATTCCACATATCTTTCACCAGTTAGGGTTCCCTCATAAAAGAACGGGCCAACAATTTTTGAACCAATTATACCGCACCAAACGTTGAAACTGAAACGGACTTGTGGGCCTCTTGGATGTACTAACAAAAGATTTTCTCTTGACCAATAATGGTGGTTTTTTCTATTAAACATTCCAGAATTTGAAAAATTTGATTCATCTGTCTATAAAAGGTAACGAAAGTTATTTACATTTTGGCGACAGAAGCTAAGATACCAATGGCAAAAAACAAGTCTTCTCTCTGGATCCCCTGCCAAAAGCGTTTGAACTGGTCGGTACTTATACGGAATAAATTTGTATTTTTTTAAAATCCTTTGAACAGTACCATAACTGAAATTAGAGTCCTTGAGAATATCTGCTATTGAATTCTCACGATAAGCTTCAAAATATCCAATAACTGCAATTTCCGTGGCCTCGCTTATTATGAATTCTTTTTTTGCCCTTGTTTTAGCAAAAACATTTTCGTTGCCCCTAAATTTTCGATAAAGTCTCAGAAAATATCGTTCATACGGTTGAATGCGAGCGGGATATAATTCACTGTAGTATTCTCTTGCTCTCAAGGAGGATTTTCTGCACACTAAATAGCATTCTAACATATCACACTTTTCTTCATGGGAGAACATTTTTCTTTAAATTAATGACACAATAAAGCTTATAAACAAGTATTTACACTAATGTTTGACATTATTTGATTTTATCATTGTTTTCCAAAGCCTTCTAGTTGCGAGTATGTCGAGTTTAACAATTTGTCGCTTATCTTTTTTTTTTTTTTTTTTTTTTGGCTTTAGGACTAAGCCATGCAGCCAGAAACTAGGTTGGTATATAGAATATATCTAATTATGGACAAACACACGACGTCACAACATCCATGGCGAAGGCGAGATTCGAACTCGCGACCCGGCCGGCCGGCTGATCAGTAGCACGACACTCTGACCCACGCGGCCAACCGAGGTCCCCTCGTCGCTTATCTTAATGCTGTCAAATCGCGAACGCCATGTTGTTTTCATAGCCGTCTTAATATTATAATACTGCAAATAATTAAAAATATTTATCGTTATTTTGACTTTATTTTTGACTTTAGCGGAAAAGTCATTATGAACTTTTTTGTTTAAAATTTGATGCTTTAACAGAAAAAAAAAATATAATATACAGGGGTTTCCATTTAAAAAAATGTTATTCTACTGAAAAAAAAATCAAAATAACGACTCTCAATTGTTTTTTTTTATTTCTCATTTTTACCAGCGTTAAAAATGCTACTAGTTTGCTAATTCAAACAACTTTGTATTTTCACTAATAACAAAGTTACTAATGGTGGACGCTTAATTTGGATAACCCTGTATTTTGAATAGAAGTTTTATGTAACGTACCGTTGTCAATAGCCAAATCCGTGTTGATGATCTCTGATAAGGATAAAACAGCACAGCGTCATCCCTAAAGTACATTGACATAAATAATGAATACTTTTAGAATAACTAACATCAAGTGACGTCATTGAATATACAGGGTGGCCAATATATAACCGACTGATTTAAATTGCGCGCCATTTTTTATACACGCATTTCAGTACGTGGCGCCGTAGTAGTTTAAAGCACATTTGTCCAATTCATCATGGAGCGCTACACAATCCCACAACGCGTCCGTATTGCTAAAACGTTTTACTTAAATAATGAGTCGATCGTTGCAACGACTCGGAAGCTACGACAAGACTTAGGTCGAAGTAATGCGCCCAGTGTCAACACCATTTATCAGTTGGTGCGGAATTTTGAACAAACAGGTGAAGTAGCAGCCTTGCCAAGGTCGGGCCGTGTTCGAACTGTTCGTACTCCAGAAAATATCGAGAGAGTTCGTGAAGGTGTAGTGGAGCGCCCTGAGACGTATACCAGACATCGTTTTATAGAACTGGGTATTCATCGCACATCATTATGCACTATTTAAATAAAAGACTTGCACTTGCGGCCATACAAAATTCAGTTAACCCAAGAACTACAGCCTAGTGACCATGAAAGTTGCCGACAATACAGTCATGCAATATTGCAGCTTAATACCCAAAATAACGATTTTTACCGACAACTGATAATGAACGATGAACGGATTTGTTGTTAAGCAGAATTGTCGTATCTGGGCATTAGAGAACCCTTGCGCTAGCATGATATAATGCAAAACTTTTTGGCTCCTCAAATCCAACAATTTAACCTGCAAAACATGTTGTTCCAGCAGGACGGAGCAACTTGTCACACAGCTAGGGAACAATGAATCTTGAGCATAATAATTCGATTGTAAACACCAAGAGCCCTTATCGAAGATTTTTTAATGTTCGAAACGCCCCATCCACTGGGGCTATCCGCAGCACTATTCGGCATTTTCAAACCCAGGGTTCTGTATCGGACCTTCCCCGAACTGGACGACCACGTTTAGCTTTCACTGGAGAAAACATAGAGAGAGTAGAGGAAAGTGTTCAGGAGGACCCCGAAACATCGACCAGAAGAAGGTCAACTCAATTAGGCCTCTCCAGGACATCCCTCAGAAGAATTTTGAAACATTTGCGGGTGTTTACTTACAAAATTCAAATGGTTCAGCACTTACGACCACAAGATTATGCACAACGATTAAATTATGCCATTCGTTTTCAGCAATTATTTAGAGAGGAAGAACAGTTTTTTAAATCGTCTAATAATGGGGCGCATTTTCATCTGAATGGTTTTGTGAATTCGAAAAATGCAAGAATTTGGGGAAGGCAAAATCCAAGGGCTGTACAAGAGAGAGAATTACACCCCATTAAATGTACGGTTTGGTGTGGTGTTACCACCCAGGGTATTATTGGACCTTATTTCTTTCAAAATGACGATGGAACTGCGGTGACTGTTACTGGCGAGAGGTATAGAGCTATGCTTGAAAAGTTTTGATTCCAGCGCTTGAAAATAGACCTGATATGTGGTTCCAACAGGATGGAGCCACAATGGCATTGCTTCTTTGGAAAACGTCTGATTTCAAATAGATCGGCAATTGAATATCCCCCACGCTCCCACGATTTAACCGCGCCAGATTCTTATCTATGGGGATACTTGAAGGAAAGAGTTTACCGCAATAAACCTCGAACCTTAAGACAACTTATGGAAAATATCATAATGGAAAATCGAGCCATAAATCGGGAAACATTGGAGGCAGTTATGGACAATGTTTTGGAAAGGAATGTTGTGTGTGAAAGAGAAAATGTCCGTCACTTACGCGACATTATTTTTCATACTTAATACGAAAAAAAAACTCCAATAAATATATTTTATTTTTGTAAAAACTACATTAAAAAATATTCATGTATCGGCACGTGTGTCTGCTTTTGTAGTTGCATATGTGCATTCATTTTGGGCCTGATGAATCCAACAAGAATAAGCACGTATTGCTGGGGTTATATTTTCTGCTCGAATCCACTATACGTATACAGGGATCTCGGTCCCTCTTATACCTACAGCACAGGAAAGTTGTTTGCCAGTAAATCAGAAACGGTTAATTTGACAGCTGTCAATATGTGACATTATTCGGACATTTTTTCAAGGCAAATAATGACATGTCTCAATCGTGTTTTGTTTTCCCGCAAGCTACCTCAACTTTGATTTTTCTTATGGCCGCCAAATTCTTATCAGAGTATTCTTTCGTGATAGGAAATATGTTTAGTTAATTTATCAAAATTCAGTAAACAATTCTGGGTGTTGCAATTTATAAAACTATATGTTTATGGGTTCTCTTTGTGTTATTTTTTTATAGTTTCTGCTGTGGAAGTGCTGCCATTGTTCTTTGGATGACGCTGTATAATTACATAAGGCACATATATGTCCAACCAAATGTTCAGCCAGGAGGATCTCGATTTTGTATTTTCGCTATTATCATTGCAAAAGGTTACTAAAACATATATAAAATAAATAATTGGTTATTTCCATCACACAGTCACACAGACTGTCGTGTCGATCCATTTGTATTTCAATTCCTACATATGCTATACATAAATCTGCGCTTTTGTGCAGACACAATGCCAATAATGACAGGATTTAAATTCCGGGATAAAATAAATAATGTTCCATTAAGCCGCGTGAATTTGCCGTATTAAATGAGAAATATATTTTGAATTAAAAACTCGGGAAATAATGTTTTATTTCGTGGTGCCAGATGACAAATTATTAAAAATTAAAGTGAACATATTGGTAACGAGATTGGTTCTGCGAAATGCAGGTATGAGTATTCAAAAATAGCGCTTATTTTGTTGGCTAGAACGGAAACCATGAATTTTCTACGTAAGTGTTCTGTATTACAAATCATTCAGACATTTCTTTTATTTATGACAACATTTGACAGTCTCTCACTTTATTTTTTGGGTTTACCAAGTTAGCACACCAACATTCGGGGTGATTGAATTGATCCACAAATACTATATTTTAACTCAGGCAGCAGCGGTGGCCGCAGTAGTAGACTCTTCGGTCTCCTGATCAGTCGCCGTGCACTGTGCGGGTTCGAGTCCCGTCCCAGGAGAAATTTTTCTCTTGGCTATGGATGTTGTGATTGTCCGTAGGTGGTAGATGGTCTCTGACTGTCGAACGCGGAGGTACCACCCGGCGGTTCTCGCAGGCGGAGCCAGAATATGTGCATGTTGCATGCACACGTGTTCCCTCGCCGTGTGGCGTCCCCCCCTTTCCCATGTATCCCCCTATAGCCCCACGGTACCCAATGGGTGCTTAGGCCCTAGGCCTTCGGGGTAGCTGGAATATAAAAAAAAAACTCAAAGGTGAAGGGTAATAATTTCAAATTTGCGACTAGGCGCCATCCTGGATCACTTTTAATGCAATAGATACTCAGACTGATACCTCATTTTGAAGCTCTTCACCAGTACTTTATAACCTTAGAGTATAAATTTACCATCCTTCTTAATGTCATATTGACCGGCCATCAAAGTTGAGCGTTTTTATACGTTGGATCGCTTATTTATTTATTTATTCATTTATTTATTCACCCAATTACAGAAAACATACAAGAAAAAGTTACTTAATTAGCAAAAGCGGTAACGCCAAACACAAAAAAAAACCTAAAAAAAAAGAAAAACAAACTCTCACTGACAAAGGTACCAGTCTCTGTAGCACTTCATAACAAAGTTCTCACTATCAAAAAATGAGTCACAGGAACTGCAAACAGAATTGAAACATGTATAAATCATATTTACCGGAGATCTAGACATTAAATTAGTATTACCAATAACCAGATATAGTCAAAATCACGAAAGATGATTATTACGTCATACCATAAATTGTGCTGAAGTAATCAATGGACGTATGTCGATGATAAAATAACGAGTCAGAAACATAATAACAACAAATTTATATTATGATCTTGCGAAGTTAGGTTATTTCACTGATTATATACCTTAATAATAATTTTAGAGGGGAGTTTTTGTTTTGAAGAAAACAGTTATGAGTAGAATACCTCAAGACAGGAACTCCAAAGACCAAAGTATTATTCGAAGACAACATAACCTGCTTCAACATAACCTAACTATTCATCATTCAAATATGATCGATCATGCAACATGAAAACATCGTCTATCTTTGTCGGATACATGCAAGTTAGCAATACAGCTTGTTTAGACAATAAAATTCTGTTTGTCTCTGTCTAACATATCAGAAACTTCATTAAATATATTCACAAATCGCTGCCGTTTGTCTTTACTACGGACTAAAGTGATGACGTAATCGTCATCTTTCGTGATTTCGACTATAGAGCACGATTTCCCAACCCAGGCACACGAAAATTAAGCTTACTTAATGTGAATGAACAATCAACTTGATTGTGTATGATTTTGTACAAAAGATGTAGCGCTGATATGTCGCGTCTGAGATGCAATGACTCTATATAAAAAATGTTTAATAAAACAGAATGGCCGAAACGTCTTTCAGCATAACAATCATCAAAACGCTATAGCACATTATATAGCTTTGTGGAACATAAATTATTATTATTGTTAGTTTTGTGCGTTTGGAAGGGTCTACCTGAATGTGTAGTAAAATATGGAACATTCCGTTAAAAGAACTGATTGATTTTGACAGGTTTTCAATCCTCTATTTTGAATGATAGAAAATTTATATTCTATGTTTCCACAGTGCTAATAATGAGCTTCAAAATGAGGTACCAGATGAAGCACGTTCCCTTTAAAAATGTCCCAAGATAGCGTAAAGTGTCCATTTTGATGTTTTCAACTGTCACTTTTTCGTTCAAAAAGTAAATTAGCCGAATGACCAATAGCTACGAGGAATGTCCTTTAAGTTTTGCATATGGAAATAAAACAACACGTTAGGTAGTTTTAAGTGACTTTATTGTTTTTCGAAATATTCTCCACGAAGATTAATACACATCTGCATGCACTCGAACCAATTTTTGAAGCACTTATTCCACTCGTTTGCTGGCAGTTCCAAAATTCATTTTTGAATGCGTCAACTGCTTCTTCTGGTGACTGGAACCTTTGACCACGCAGTCTGTTTTTAATTTTCGGGAAAGTAAAGAAGTCGTTAGGACTTAGATCGGGATGGTCCAATAATTCCACGTTTTCTTCCGTTAAATACTGCCTTGTATTTTGGTCTGTGTGCGAGCTTGCATTGTCTTGGTGGAGGATGATTCTTCTTTCGGGGTTGATTTTTCGAAGCTCGGTGATGACTTTTGGCAAACAAATGGTGGTATACCAATACGCAGTAGCAGTTCTTTGCTCATTAAGAGAAATTGTTGCAATATGACCCGCTTTTGACACAAATCGCCATCTTTTTCGAAACACTTCGAGAACGGATGACTTTTGTTGGCTTTGCTTTACCTTGGTGACACTTAAAAATTCACTTTAGTGAGAACACTGCACGTATTATTGTGAAACTTTGAATTTAAGTTTACTAAAGAGTGAGGTTAAGATTCAGTACTGACATTCGATCCGCGCGGCCTACTATGTTTCTATATTCAAAACTTGTGTGCCGGGGCGTAAATGGACTACGAATAAGGTATAGTATCAAATTTTTTATCTTAGGTTCTGGCAATGTTACTTCAATATTTGTTAGAAACATATATATAATGACCATATATTTACATTTAGGATCAGTTTAACAATATTTGTCTCTACAGATGAATATATTGAAAGAAGTTTCTTTCTTCATATAAATATATTTCATAGTATGTATTTTCCAAGGGTTGTATAACAGAAAGAAAACGATATCGACAAAAACTAAATGCAGTTTTTGATACTGCATAATATCCCTAAGAATGTGTATGAATCAATTATCCGCTAAAACTGTTTTGGTTGTTTGGCTTTGGCCAGGCATCTCAAATCACCCGATATATCGTCAACGGTCACTTTCCACTTTCAAGAATCCTATGACCTAATTCTGAGTCACGGTGTTACTGGATTTCGTTTTCATGGCGTCAACTACTGCAGCAGAGCGTAATACTTGCACTGGATATTGTCGACATTAGCCGAGCTCCAGAGATTTTCCATACGCTTCAAAATGTTTCTATGGAAGTCTTGGAGAGCGAATGTAGAGACAATATTCCTGAAGTGCCTTTGTCGAGCTGTGGGACTAGCTGCAATAATGTCGGCGTCCTCAGCCACATGATACGGCCAATTAGGTATTGGGGAATGCACGGGCGGGGACAGATAATATTCTAAAACGGAAAAGGGCGATAATTAGATATTGACACGATTTCAGTACCCCAAAGAACTAATTGCTAGTATAGTCTTATTTTATTTACAAGTAGCTGACCCGACAGACGTTGTCCTGTCTTAGCTATGAGCTGGGGTGAATAATGAATAATGAAAGGGCAAATATATGGTATACAGGGTGTTCCTTAATGATGTGCGAATATTTAGGGGTGGAATCTACATGAAAAATTAATTTTAGTTTGCATTATAAACCATGGTCCAAAAATGTTTCCTTACAAAAACTCGGGGTATTGAAGTTTTAGGCAAAAAATGGAAATTAATTAATATTTTCAGAACCGGTTCTGATATTTCACTGATATTTTGTATGTAGTGCAAGTTAATAAAGTTGCATATTTTTCAATGCAAAAATAATTTTTAACTGTAACAGTGGCATGCGTACGTGTATTGACTTCGATACTCTTTAACAAAAAAATGGTACGCCAATGGTTTTTTGCCAAATAAAAATTATTTTTGAATTCTCCGTTCAATTTCAAATAAATGATCTATCTTGAATTGTTTTCCTTCGATGCGCTATTTTTGAGTAAAAAAATAAAAACCGTTCTATTGTCCGTGAAAATTAATGTAATAGTTGAAGAATGCAATTTAGCAATAAATATCTACGAGCTCCTTCCCACTTCAGTTGGGCCAACTATTGAAATCTTAGTTTTTTCTTATCAAACACAAATAATAAAAATGTAGCAGAGTGTTATAGGTTTAAAATATTAACAATGAATATTTTGATAATATATAGTAGAAAACACCAACTTTATCACTCCCTAATCAAATTTGCAGCATAAGAAATGGGTAGAGGAAAGGTTATTAGTGAGAAACTTCGGATACTGATAATTAAGTTTTTTAATTCTGGGAAATCAAACTTATTGCGGTACAGTGTGAGAAATATTGTTAAAAGATATAACGTAACTGGTTCAGTTAATATTAAGCCACGATATGTGAAAAAAAGTAATATCACAAATGCCGACCGAAGAGCATTAAGAACAGTAATCGTGAAAAACAAGCGTGCCAATTATTTACAATTAAGTGCTCTGTGGAGTGACGCTGTTGGAAGGAGAATTTCGAGGTCCACAACTCATAGAGAGGCCCAAAAACTGAGATTTAGCACTTGCAAGGTAAGTTTTCTTATAAAAAAAAGTGAAGTAAAAACCCTAAAGTTGCACAACTTGTTTATAGGCCAAAGAAAAGTCACTATTAACTCCACTGCAAAAGAAAAATCGGCTTAGATGGGCTAAAGTACATAGACAATGGACACTTCAGCAATAGTGTGCAATACAATGGAGTGATGAGGCCCGATTCGAAGTTTGTGTTGGTGACAGTCGCGTAGAGTTATTCGCAAAAAAAATGAAGCATTCCATGTTGACTGTCTGAAGAGAGAAGTGAAATTTCCAGCATCCATTATGGTCTGGGGCAGTATGTCATCAAAAGGAGTAGGAAAGGTTCTTTTTATTGATGGAAATGTGGATATAAACAAATATTTGGCAATTTTAGAAGAATCGCTTTTACCAGTGATGGAAGAATGATTGACATCCGGCCAAGATTTTGTGTTTCAGCATGATGCTGCAGCGTGCCATACCTCAAAAATAGGCTATAAAATGGATGGAAGAAAACTTTTGAAATGGGTTTCTAGCAGTCCAGATCTGTCACCTATTGAAACTTTGTGGCACGAGATGAAAAAGGTTCTACAACAACATCCTGCTCGTACAATCACCGAACTGAGACAAAAGCTTCAAGAAATATGGGATTGTTTTACACCAAATTTTTGCCAAAACTTGGTTAACACTATGCCCCAAAGAATTTCAGCCTTAATAAAAAATACAAGTAATGTTACCCATTGGTAATCTTTCAATTGTAGCTTTGTTAACTTCGCGCATTTATTCGCACATTGTTTATTTGTTCAGATGTTCTATTAGTTGTAGGTCTAAGTGAATATGTATTTTTTACGACTAGAGTGTATCTAAAATGTTTTTGAGAAAAATTGTTTTAGAAGTAAATAGTTTCGTCATGTTTAGTTTGTAAAGGCATATTTTGGTACAAATCTTGAAGTGGGCTAACTGAAGTGGGAAGGGGCTCGTAGGTGCTCTGGAATATGTCACTAGCTTTTAACATCTGACAAGTCTCTGTTATTCAAATTTGTTCGCTGTGACATCTTTTTCATTATTTAGTTTTAACAGTCTTGTTAATAATGGTGAATTATTCAAATGCAGAAATGGCGGAAATGCATTACGCATATGGCCTTGCCGACGGCAATGGTGAGCAAGCCAGACGGATTTATCATCAGAGATATCCCGATCGTGCTTTGCCAGATAGTCGAACCTTTTCTAATATTCATCATCGTCTTGTTGAAACTGGTTCTGTCCGAAAAGGAACATCTGAAGTTAGACCTCTAAGTGTGAGAACACCTGAAATTGAGGAATCAATGCTGCACGAAGTCGAGGAACATCCTGAAACGAGTACGAGGAAGATCGCTAGACACTCAAATATTTGCCATCAAATTGTTTGGAGAATTTTAGTAGATTTTTTGTTATATCCTTACCATATTTTAGAGGAGTACAGGCATTACTTCCCATTGACTTTCCAAGGCGTGTGAGATTTTGGAAGTGGTATCATCGAAAAATTACACAAAATCCGCAATTTTATTTGGCAAAAAACCATTGGCGTACGCCACTGTTAAAGCTAAAAATTATTTTTGCATTGAAAAATATGCAACATTATTAACTTTTACTACGAACTAAATATCAGTGAAATATCGGAAGGGCTTCTGAAAATATCAATTAATTTCCTTTTTTTTTTCTAAAACTTCAACACCCCGAGTTCTTGTAAGGAAACATTTTTGGACCATAGTTTATAAAGGAAGCTAACATTAATCTTTCATGTAGATTCACACCCTTAAATTTCCGCATATCAATAAGGAACACCCTGTATAGGTAATTGTATAGCGAACGGTTTGCACCGCCATGTGGCTAGCAAAGTACAATAGCAGCATTGCCATTCCCCCATCAACTTACCTTCAAAGTACGCTTAAACTATGTCGAATTATGGTATGGTGTGAGTCGCAGAATTTTCTTCAAAACAGCATATGTTCTTCAATAATTGAGGTACCCACATGGATAAAAAAAAGAACTGTTGAGAAAAGTTAAAGCTTAAAATTTTCATACGAAGACACATTATTCAGTAATCCAATGCTTCCACAGGGTGTTCAGAAATTTAGGGCAAAATGCACCTTTTAGGTGTATAACAACAAACATTATCATTTTTTTGCAAGATCGACGGGCAATAATGATGACAATAAAATTACCTACAACTTGTCGACAAATATAACGAAATCGATGCAAAAGTTAAAAAGTTATTTAAAATTTAATTTGAAAAAAGATTTGTCTGTCAGCTTAAATTTAAAAGCTTGTGATGAATAAAAGTTTATAAAAATAAGATAAATAGTGACTTAAGCGGATACCCTGGCATAGGACTTTGAATTTTATGACTGGACAGTGCTGGCCTGGAGAAGCTACAATTCTAAGACTGGATTGCGTATAAATGAAGGTCCTATCGTGGACTACAATCTTGTGCAAATGTCTTGTGTTTAAGTGTAATTGCGGATAGATTATAGAGGCTCTTAGTATAACCTCAGAAGTTGCTTACATTTTCGTAATTTATGCAGGCGGTAGGATACTTTATCTCACCGTAAATAACGGAAGGTTGATCCCTAAAACGCCGTGAATCGCAGTGAATTATTCTCGTCCCATTCAGACTTTGTTACCCACCCTCATAATTCTCGAGGACTGTTGGAAGTTACTTTGCACTCCTTGATTCTCAGTCCGCTTGGAAGTATAAGTGACCGGTTCTCTTGACTTTTTGCGACGCAGACTTTCAGTTTTTTGTATCTGTTTTGGGTTGCAAAGGACAACGACCCTCCGACTATTCATGGGAATGATATACTGCTTGCCAAAAATATTGCTCAGGAAGTAGTATATCACAGGAGTAGAGTAATGGATAGCCAAGGTCTTAATGTCGTAAATCCTGATGTTTCTTTCCGATAAATTTGTCTCAATTGAATACTGTTTCCTAATAAACATTGAATCAAGCATCTTGCTTTGTTGTTTCCCAGACCCTAATGTAAACCTGCTACCAAAAAAAACTCATAAATTATAATACAACCTTGAAAACAAATCTTTGTTACTATCAGAGGGAGTTGTGATTGAGCATATATTTCGGCAAGTAAATCGGCGATTTTCTAACCTGAAGTATGGATACAGAGTAAAACTGACCAGTATTCCGAAAGTTATAATTGCGTGTGCTGTGTTGCACAATATAGCTAAGCAATTAAGAGATGAAGATTTTCAAGAAAATGACGAAGATGAAGAACAGGACTTGCCATTTATAGAGAATGAAAATGTAGATGCTATTCGCGCACAAGGACAAAGGCGGCGAGAGGAATTAGCTCGTCTTATTACTAATAACAATACAGGTGTATAATTAGGATTAAAACTTTCATGTAATGCTATGTATATGTCGTTTACTTGAAACGTACAAAGATGTACTTACTTAAACTAAAAATAAACTTACACGTTTGAACTGGAAAAAAACGTTTAATTAATTTTTTTTGTTATAAATGATACATATTACATATACGTTTATTTACAAATTTTGGTAAATATTATCTCCAACAACAACATAATCTTGCGGAGCTTTTTCGTTTGATGCCTCGTTTAAATTTTTTAGCTTGGCAGAGTAATATTGTTGTTGGAGACGAGCAACTTTCAGTTGTTCAACTAAAACTAATCGTTGAAGCTGGGTTGTCGTTAACTGCCGCGTCTCGTCAAACTCTTGTTTGCCCGAAGCAAAGGTAGGCTTCGGAGGATTTTTTTTTTGCAGCAACCTCTTCAACCGATGTGTAGGATCGCTTTTTGTTAGCTACTACTCGAGGCATAATCATCTGATGAGCGTCGTTTTCCACCATAATTTCATCCTTTGAAGTAGGTAAAGAAGGTTGACTTGCCACGCCAATTGCAAGAGCCCCTAATAAAAGTATACACGCATGATAAGTACCTACAAGGTAATAGCAACGACCTGAATCTATTTCTCACCTGGTACCCGACTTAGTACAGGATTTATGTCCGCATCCATAGCCTTTAACATAACTTTCTCCCAGGACAAAAGACGAATGGGCTTGTACCCTGTTTTATTTTTGTCAGTTTTATTTTTCAGTCGCGTTTTCATATTAATCACTTTTTTCATAAAAGCTTTAATATCCATCTCCTTGCCAAATAAAGTAACGTATTCCTTAACGATATCAGTTAATGCAGCAGTTTTCTTCTTCTTCATCGCTGGAACTTGAGATTTCTCGAGAATCTCCGGAAATGCTTGGACTTTTTCAGCGATAAACATCATATCGTTAGGGGCATCTTCGGTAACTTCCTGTTCACTATCGGTGTCAGACATTTTAATTATTTTATTCACTTTAAAATAGCTGCACAAATAAGTTAGATGGATCTTCTTTATATCAATTGACGTGCGAACTGCTTTTAATTATGAGACAAATAAGATCAACCCCATCAGTTACAGACCACATACGCGTTGTTTGCACGCTGCAAGTCATATCTTGTCAAAATCGCTAATCTCCGTACCTTTTACTTTATTTTCCCGAAGCATTTGCTTGCAAGGAAGAGGTAGAGATTATGAATACGAATTAGAGCAAAACCTTTCACTTCTACCTTTTGCTTGTACCTTTTAATTCAAGGAAATGCTTCATTTTTATAAATACGAGCTAATATATCTCTAAATACATGGATAATCAGAGCCAAGTTTATGTAATTTATATCGACTCTCGGAAGGTATCTAACAAAACAGATTGTTCATGCAAGTTCTAAAACACACTTTATTATTTGAACTCAAAAGCCATACAAATTCAAACCCTTTGGCACGTGCGCATACAAGTCAAACATCCGCACAAGAAGAAGACGATTTTGTGAAGTGAATCTCGTAAAGATCGGAAAAGGCAACGGTCGTCTTCAATACCTCGACAAAGAATCCTAGCTAAACCGGGTACAATATATTCCCTAAGGCAAGTGTGGTGAACCTAAGAAGAAGCTGTGAAGAGAGAGGGGCTCCTCCAGACCAGGCGACAGGAACACCCAGGTACGTGCCAATCCTACATTGTCTTTGTATGGCTCGAGTGTCGATTACCTTATTACCTTAATTATACTAAGTGACATATAAATCCGAACACCCAGTTTAAATGGTTTTATTTTCATAAAAGTTGGTGAATGTATTTATCTTACTGTAAATAACAAGTGAAAAAATTTTCAGCCTCATCAGTTGGACATTCCGGTTTTAATACTGCTTTTTTTTAATTCACTAACGCTCTAAAAATGAATATTTCAGCCGCAGTAAAGAATCAACGTTGGCGGATTTTGGTTCTTGACATCCTTTTCGATCGGTTACGATGCCTAGAGTACGGAGACCTGTACGATTTCGTCAACTTAGTGAGTTTGATAGGGGCCGTATAGTGGGAATTCGGGAAGCTGGACTTTCTTTTCGGGCAATTGCAGTTAGAGTGCAAAGAAGTGTAGACACTGTGGTTAGATGTTGTCAGGCATGGCTTCGAGAAGGCCGTACGTAAAGAGCAAGGGGCACTGGACGCCGCCGCAGGACAACAGACCGTGAAGATCGCCGCCTAAGATTATTGGCCTTAAGGGACCGTTTCTCCACTACCAGGTCCATTGCAAATGAATGGGTTGCAGAACACGGAAGACCTATTGGCATGCGAAGTGTTTACCGACGAATGAGAAGTTTTGGCTTGTTTTCATACCGGACACACTGGGTCCTCCCTTTAACTCGAGAACACTGACGTAATCGCCTTGAGTGGTGCAGACAACGGTCACTCTGGGATCAGGAATGGAACAGTATTGTCTTTAGTGACGAGTCTCGATTTTGTTTAGGCATGCACGATGGTCGTGCCAAGGTTAGAAGGCGACGAGGTGAAAGGAGGAATCCACAGTTTTTTGTTGAAAGATATGTTCATCACACTGTTGGAGTTATGGTTTGGGGTGCTATAACTTATGGTTCCAGGTCACCTTTAATCTTCATCAGAGGTAACATGAACGCGCAGCGTTATATCCACGAAGTTCTAGAACCCCATCTTTTACCCTATCTTGACACCCTGGCAGATCCAACTTTCCAACAAGATAATGCCCGACCACATGGTGCAAGAGTCACAATAGACTTCTTTCAACATAATGATGTCACATTGTTACCATGACCACCAAGATCTCCCGACTTATCCCCAATTGAGCACGTGTGGGATATGATGGGTAGAAGATTGCTCAGTTTGCAACGTCTTCCTCAGACTCTAGAAGCACTTCGAGAGGAGTTGGTGGTTGCCTGGAATGAGATACCACAGGAGGACATTGACCACCTGATCAGAAGCATGCCTAGGCGCGTTGGAGAATGCGTAGCACATCAGGGTGCATCCACACATTATTAAAGGTCAAAGGGCTTTAAAGCAGTGCAATCATTTTGAAATTTTTATCATTTACTTATTATGCTTCATTAAGTACTTATACAAAATTTTATTAAAATAAAACCATTTAAACTGGGTGTTCGGATTTATATGCCACTTAGTATATCTGAACGCGCTTACAGTCCCGCGGCTCTCCACAATTTAGAATCATCTTTGCAATAACACAGATCATGACGTGATTTCAAGAAAGTTCATGTGTGTTTATTATTTTTATTAGCACTAAAACAGTACGTGAGTGTATTATCTTGACGTATCGACAAAGTCTCACGATTATCTAGATAAGTTTAGGTTTAGACGTTAAGATATTTGTAAAGCCATACGTGTACCATGGTAAACGTTTTGCAGGTTTAATTATCACGGTCTAGTAATTTTATTGTAAGGTAGTTCTTTTAACTTGCGCTCCAGTGGTGGAGCATGATATGTGCTGCTTGTTTTGATAATATATTGTGATTCTTTTTTAAATATCTTGTTCTATTTGGCTCTCTGTATACAATTAATTAGTTTTTGTCATGACGGCTTCTTTTGTGTGGGTGGTCAAGCAAAACAAGTTCCGACTAACATCTCGGGGATTTGTGGCTTAATCCGTCTTAAGTCATTGGCGCTCTTAACCGCCCCCTACTCTTCGCTTTATTGATATAGGGCCTGAATTTGCACGCCACTAGACAGCTGTTTTGCATTGACTGACACTCAGAGTTCATTTATAGTCTTTTTATTAATTAATTAAGAAAGAGAAAAGGAAAGAGGATTCACACCACCATTTCCTCTTGTTTATAAGAAAGGCATAGCAACTGGTACTACATGACGTTATTAATAGCAATTGAGCAGTGAACGGCAAGACTTATCTAGGCATCTGTTCACTTTTACTAGGCTATGAAATGAGTACGAGAGTTGGTTCAAGCCCCATTATACGTAATGTCTGTGAATCGTCAGCGTTAACCCTCTAAGATATCTCTTTTCGCCGTCTTCTTATTGTTATCGTGCGATGTGTTTATGGTCGAGTGCCGGATTAATGGTATCTGTATATGAATGTGACGATGTTTTCACCCCCTCCTCTAGCCCATAGTGATTCCGCAGTGCGGGAGAAGCCAAACTGACACATGATAATATTCTCAGCTGACGAATCAAGCAGCTTCAGATTAAAAGAGACTTGGGGTAAACCAATTTTATTGCGCCTTGTTCGGTATGATATGTACATAAAGTTACGTATGACCGAATGCGTGATGTTTCGATAAATGCGGAATTCTGTTCGAATTTGTCACGCTGTTGACGAATCAAGTGACGGTTGTAATATCGTTTATTTTTATGATCAGAAATGCTGCAGTTACAATGGTAACGACTAATTAGTAAATGTATGGACACTTAAGTACGTACATTTTGACCGTTTTCACACATTAATGATAACAACAATCCCACCCCTTCCAATAATAATAATAACAATCATTCCAAATATAACAACAATATAGTCAACGCCAAACAAAGTGGCGTGCACGTCATCAAGGTGGGTGTGTTGAAAAATTTACACTGTTGCCAAACTTTTTGTAAAATAATAAAATTTATTATTTACATATCTAGGTTTATAAGCAATATTAACCTCAAATGAGAACAAAAATTAATAATAGTATAATAAGATTATAGATCTGTACTTGCATAATCATTAAGTATGACAATTATTGATCAGATGACACTATGAAACTACCATATTTAATTGATAGCTTAAAGGTACTGAATAAAAATCCAAATGGGGTCCTCCAAATTTTATGCATGGTATTTATTTTACAGAATTCATACAGAAAAATGCATTCTAAAATTAGGTAAGCTACTGGTGTAAGCTTTTTCTGTACAATAAAGTTAGTCGGAGTTTCTTTCTTCAGCGCTGTCTGAATCTGAATCTTCATCACTCTCAAAGTTGATTATTAAAGGTTCGATGTCTGGTCGATCAAAAATTCGTTCTCTTTCATACCATTTAAAAATTTCTTGCTCAGTATATCGAACACTATTTTTCCACATGTCTGGGGTAGCCGTTTGTAGAGCCTCGTTCCACATATCCAAACAGTCTTTTTCACTGTTACCATCTCTACCAATATGTCTGTTATAGTAACCTTTTGCTATGCCCCAAATTAACTCAATAGGGTTAAATATACAATGGTAAGGAGGCAGACGAAGAACTTTGTGCCCATGTTGTTCCGCCAATTCATCAATCACGTATATTTTAGGTGGTTTGTTTCTAAAAAAGCAGTTATTTTAAGAATAGGAATAAACAAAAGAAATATAAACTGTCGACCAAAATATATATAATTAAGAAGCATTATGTACCGAGCAACAATACTCAATAGCTCTGTTTTAAACATTGTGTTTAAAAATGGTATGTTTTGATTTGTCAACCAGTCTTGGATATTTTTTTTTGTCCATGCATTGTTGGGCACTTTGTTCAATATCATGCTGTGATAAGGGGCGTTATCCAGTATAATCATAGATGGACTCTCCAATTTTTCTAATAACTGATGTTGAAACCATTTCAAAAAATTGTCCTGGTTCATCTCTCCATGGTAATCGCTCAATTTTGTTTTCGAAGAAAATATCGCTTCACTACCCTCAATAAACCCATTTTCATTTCCAGCATGTAATATAATGTATCTAAAATATATTAGTTTTAAATTTTATAGTGCAAATTGTGTAAAAGTACATACCTTTTACCATCTGATTTAATAGCTTTCACGCTTTTTTGGTTTCCATTTTGCCAAGAGCGACCTATGGTCCCATTTTGAAATATCCAAGTTTCATCGAGGAAGACAAACTGGTATAAGGCCTCAACCTTGGCTTGATTGTATTGCCTTAGAAATTCCACCCTTTTCAAAGCTATACTTGGTAGTTCCATGAGCCCTCGTCGCGGATTGTCCTTAAGCCACTTAAATCCAAGATCTCTATGCAACCGCCTTAAAGACGTGGCACTACCATCAAATAATGCCCTATCTCTTAATCGAGACCATAAAGCTGGTATCGTAACTTGTTCTTCCGAAACCATGTGTAATATGACATTATAATTTAGTTAACAAATTAATGCAAATTTCTGAAGTTATTATAATAAGATCTTACTTTTGTGATACATATTATAGATCACTTCTCGAATGGCACTTGTAGCCAATGTCGCTGTGTTGGTTACACGTTTAATATAACTCCGCTTTTTCTTGGGCGATTCTAAATTTGCATCACTTTTCACACCCTCGGAAATACGACTAACTGTCCTTAAACTAATTTTTAAAGCAGCAGCAACACGCTACAAAAAATGAAATAAAATTTCACTATTATTAATATACATTACATATAATTATTAGTAACCTACCTCTTGAACAGCATTTAAAGGCAACAAAGGCCCCTTGTTGTCCCTTTCTTGCTCAAAGTAGTGCATTAACGAGGCCACGAGTTCCTTACACCGACTATTTAACTGTTTGGGCATCTTTATATACCAAAATTGCCTTTATCTACTCGTAAAATGAATAATTTTGTTTTGAAACAAACAGTTGTTGATTTACAGTATGCGGGGCCAAAGGATTTATAAAGATTTGAAATGCCACAAATTGATTCAGTGTCAAAATTAATACAAATGTCAGTTCCCAGTTTAAATAAGTTTCAAGGTGACAATGTGTCAACGCTGCGAAATCGGTTTAGTGCGTTTACATGTCGATAAGTGATTGGAGGGTTTGCAAAACATTTTATTTCGCATAATGCGTCTAAATTTATCAGAAAGCAACTTATGTGATATTTTAATAACAATGTTTATATTACTATTACCATAAGAGAGTAATGACCATTTTACAATTTATATATCACATTAATATGAAACTGCAATAGAGCAATTGTTTGTGATAGAAACCTAGGCATTAGGTCGGGGAATTTTTATCGTGATGACGTGCACGCCACTTTGTTTGGCGTTGACTATACAGATGTTACCTCCAATCCCAGAATTAATGTTGCAGTCCTGCCGTATGTCAAGCATCTAACGCCGAAACTGTGCAACACTTTAAATTGTCGTATTGCTTACAAATCGGCCCTCCCAATCAACAATATCTTCTAAAAAGTGAAAGAGTTTCTCTCCTTAGCTTATAAAATATTGTCTATTCCAATAATTGCAATAACTGCAATCTCACATATACGTCAAACTTCTAGATCGTTAAACGGTAGAGTAACCTCATATAAAAGTGATGCGAGGCTGCATCCAGAAGAATGTGCTTTGGTTTCACATGTTAACACTACAGGGCATTCAATGAGTTATAGCGACATTAAGGTCCTTGACAGAGAAAACCATCTATCATAACGTTTGTTCCTGGAAATGTCTTACATCTTTATGGCTGACAATTGCGTGAACAAAAAAGCAGATGTCAAGCAACTTATTCATGCTTACTTGTCGAGCTGCGAAAAACTGGAAAGACGTCATATCTCTCCCAACATCGATCTTTCTCAATAATCGCATTAATTGCATAAGTTTCAATATAAAAAAAATTAACTTTCCTCCCAATTATTTTTACTCAAGTATTGAATTTCTTTCGCATTACCTAACACGGTTGAAGGATAACATCGAAAACACGTTCTTTCCATAATGATACTTAATTACTTGAAGATAATTGTGAACTTGATTTTGTACTAACCTCTCAGTACTTTCCTACAATGTAGGCAACACACATCACTCTTCCCTTGATTGATAGTGTGCCAATAACGTTAATCTCACACGTCACTAAGTCATTGTCAGTCGGCTTTAGCACGTGGTAAATATGAAGAGGACTAGAATGTCTGATCCATGTTAGAAATAATTAATACAGAACTTTAAAAGAGATTCAAACAAGGTTCAATGATGAATTAATACCACAATTCGCAAGACTAGCAAAAACTTGACACGGAAGTAATTATTTCGGTGTAAAATTCTTCAATGTTCTGCCCAGGTTTTGTCAAACATTCAACCAACCACTAATCGTAGATGAGTTTTTAAATAACAATTGCATCGTCTTTATTCCATAATTGTTGACTATTTGTCTTATTACTTTGTGTTTGTTTTCGATTTTGTTCATGTTTTAAGTGTATGTATTATTTTTTGTATTGCTTTTAATTGTTCAAATGCTAAGACTTTTCTCGATGTGTGTAAGAGCTTGTACAAACAAACACTAATAAATTGTTATTATACTAAGTGACATATAAATCCGAACACCCAGCTTAAATGGTTTTATTTTAATAAAAGTTGGTGAATGTATTTATCTTACTGTAAATAACAAGTGACAAAATTTTCAGCCTTATCAATTGGACATTCCGGTTTTTATACTGCTTTTTTTTTATTCACTAACGCTCTAAAAATGAATATTTCAGCCGCAGTAAAGAATCAACGTTGGCGGATTTTGGTTCTTGCCATCCTTTACGATCGGTTACGATGCCTAGAGTACGGAGACCTGTACGATTTCGTCAACTTAGTGAGTTTGATAGGGGCCGTATAGTGGGACTTCGGGAAGCTGGACTTTCTTTTCGGGCAACTGCAGTTAGAGTGCAAAGAAGTGTAGACACTGTGGTTAGGTTTTGTCAGGCATGGCTTCGAGAAGGCCGTACGCAAAGAGCAAGGGGCACTGGACGCCGCCGTAGAAAAACAGACCGTGAAGATCGCCGCCTAAGATTATTGGCCTTAAGGGACCGTTTCTCCACTACCAGGTCCATTGCAAATGAATGGTTTGCAGAACACGGAAGACCTATTGACATGCGAAGTGTTTACCGATGAATGAGAAGTTTTGGCTTGTTTTCATACCGGCCACACTGGGTCCTCCCTTTAACTCGAGAACACCGACGTAATCGCCTTGAGTGGTGCAGACAACGGTCACTCTGGGATCAGGAATGGAACAGTATTGTCTTTAGTGACGAGTCTCGATTTTGTTTAGGCATGCACGATGGTCGTGCCAGGGTTAGAAGGCGACGTGGTGAAAGGAGGAATCCAGAGTTTTTTGTTGAAAGACATGTTCATCACACTGTTGGAGTTATGGTTTGGGGTGCTATAGCTTATGGTTCCAGGTCACCTTTAATCTTCATCAGAGGTAACATGATCGCGGAGCGTTATATCCACGAAGTTCTAGAACCCCACCTTTTACCCTATCTTGACACCCTGGCAGATCCAACTTTCCAACAAGATAATGCCCGACCACATGTTGCAAGAGTCACAATAGACTTCTTTCAATATAATGATGTCACATTGTTACCATGGCCACCAAGATCTCCCGACTTATCCCCAATTGAGCACGTGTGGGATATGATGGGTAGGAGATTGCTCAATTTGCAACGTCCTCTGCAGACTCTAGAAGCACTTCGAGAGGAGTTGGTGGTTGCCTGGAATAAGATACCACAGGAGGACATTGATCACCTGATCAGAAGCATGCCTAGGCGCGTTGGAGAATGCGTAGCACATCAGGGTGCACATTATTAAAGGTCAAGGGGCTTTAAAGCAGTGCAATCATTTAGAAATTTTCATCATTTACTTATTATGCTTCATTAAGTACTTATATAAAATTTTATTAAAATAAAACCATTTAAACTGGGTGTTCGGATTTATATGTCACTTAGTATATTAACCAAAAACCATGTTGCACATTTCAGTCGGTCTGTCTGCCTGTCTGTCCGAAAATCGTTGGCCTATCTATCACTTGGAAAGTACAGCTCGGATTTGAACGAACTCTTCACTCAAAATTACTACTATGCCATGGACGGTAAAGCTTAATTTCTGAAAATCGGTCCAGTGATGACGGAGAGAAGTGCCAACCAGAAAAAAAATTGAGTCAATCTACTTGATAGTGCATATATTTGAATGCCTCCAACATATACAGGGTGACTTTGAAGTTGAGTCATTAATTTTCAGATAATGATTGTAGAAGGAAGATAAACCAAAATATGTGTGTAAAAATAAAAAAAAAATAAAAAAAAATTTTACCTTGTTTTATAAAGTATCCTCCCGACAAGTATTTCAGTGCGGACCTGTATTTGATCGTGAGGTCCCCTGTGAGGTCTTAAGTCACCTGATTCACAAGCCCGTTGTACTACATTAACAAAGGCACGAGGGGTTGGTTGCACTCGATTGGGAAACCGATCCGCATAAACATGTGCCATTTTTTATTTCGTTTGAGCCACGCAACACATACAACTATTCACTGACACTAACTGTATACAAATGAATGAGATACCTGTAAAAACATCGTTCCAAATTCTTTCGCTTTTTTGTTTCCGATGCGATGAACCGATACGGCGGATTATATCCATTGTCGCCAAACACGACCACATAATATTGTTATTGAGACAGGGCGGTACTCAAACTTCCAAAGGGCTATAACTTTGTTACTTTAATTTTACCAGGAAAATGGTAAAGGAAAAAAACATTTCTTTTGATCAGATCTACTCACTGTTAAAATAAATGACTCAACTTCGAAGTCCCTGTATAATGGCTACTGTGCGCGTCCTCTCAACAATTAGCAATTCTCACTTTACAATAAATATAATGTTTATAGTGTAGCAATTACAAGCCGTGTCCAATAAATACCATTTAAGATCAGACGGTGGTTTTAGCTTACGCATATTCTCATCACGGTGTTATAAAAATACTTGATTACAGTTGCGAACCATAATGGAACATCTGTAATATTTATGCATCGGGGCATACTTGCCACGATAAGAAAGCGTTTAGCTTAAGAGTGGCAATCATCTGTTATTAGTTGCAGTCTAGACATCATGCATAAAAATACATATGAAAGCACGGCTATATGTTAGAAATATGCTGCTGAGATAAAAGGAGTAATATATAATGGACTGATGAGTATGTTCGATTGTTCAATACCTGGACCATTGGTGGGGTAGTAGAGGGTGGGTCATTCAAAATTCGAAATTAGAATAGCCTATAAAGAAGAAAGTAACGAATATTTAGTTCTGATTTTGATGGAAAGGCTGAATGTTTACATTTAGGATACACAGTGGTATAGAATACCAAAAAACGGATAAAAAATGTTTTTTCTTCGGCATTTATATGATTTTTTCTACAGCAGTGTTTTTTGGGTCTCATACTTCAGGCTAATTTGAAGGTCACTTCAGAGATATCTTCATAAGCAGCCGAGCAGTTTACTTTAAGCGCAAGTCATATAGATTTTGCTGGTTACTAACTATTAGTTATTCTCTATAAGGAAGGGCATTTCGAGGTCACTTCAAGGACAAACTGATAATGTCTAGAATTCTAGTCCAGACGCGATTCATATAGGTTTTCGCGGTCGCAAATCAGGGACCAGTTTGTTTCTAAGGAGGCATTTGAAGGGTATCTTAAGGCAACCTTTCGACTAATTCAGAAGAATTGAATAACCAGTTCCGATCACTTGCCATATGGCAGTATACAGGGTGTCACAGAAATAGCACACCAGAGTGACACGAGAGGTAGATTCGCTTCAAATCGATCAGATAAAATCAACATACCTTAGTTAAAGCTTTCTAGTTTTCGAGATATTGCCAATTAAGTTTTTTCAAAAAATCACTATTTTTGCTCCGTTTTTGCCTGTTATAGCTATACAAATTATTTTCCTGGGCTACCATCAATAGTTGGTTGAGATAACCAAGTATTCATTGCATTGAAAGCAAGCACGGTATGTTAAAAAAAAGATTACATTTTGTTTCAATGTGAAAACCTTTACTGAAGTTTGAATAATTATGGTGAAAAAAATAATGTTCCAGACTGAATCGGCAACTAATCTCAAAAAGCAGCCTATAATGCTTTTCCAAATATATTATTTTTCATTTGTAGTATTTCGCAAGTATTCCGACTTCAATGACAAAACTTGGAATTATTCGGTTTTTAGTATAAAGAACCTACAAATGTACAGTCTGGTACATTTTCTTTTCACAGTAATTACTCAAATCTTAGTAAAGGTTTTCGCATTGAAACCAAATGTAATAATTTTTTTAGCATACCGTACTACTTTCAATGAAATGAATCCTCTGTTGGCTCAATCAACTATCAATGGTAGCCCACGAAAAAATCATAAGTTAGAAGTTCTTTACTGCCATAACAGGCAAAAAAGAAGCAACAAGTAGAGATTTTTCGAAGAAACTTAAAAGTGGCAATATCTCGAAAACTAGAAAACTTTTACTAAGGTCATGTTGATTTTTCTGATTGATCTGAACCAAATCTACCTCTCATGTCACTCTGGTGTGTTAATTTTGGAACGTATAACGTTGTATTTCTAAATAGTCTGCAAAACTGACACTATTTTAGCTGGCAGTACTTCAAGGTTCACAAGCATAATTTATTTCAATTAGGGCAATGGGCAGAACCTTATCAAAGTAAGCAGAGCTAGAAATAGTAATACGTTCATTCCACGGGATACACGAAAACAACAATAAGGAGAGGTTTCTGTTACATCAAAAGAAAGCTTGTACTCTCTTTACTTTGATCCATATTCAAATGCTCACAAATGTTCAACACACAATACTGGATTATACATAAGCTCTCCAAGTTTGCCGTTAAAAAGTTGTGTTGAATTGTACACCACAAACTCCAAGTTCAATAGTCTGCCATGGTGAAGGTACTGTAAGCCAAGTTCTGATTCCATGGCCAACATATATATATATATAACTTGAGACGTGGTCATTGTCGTCTAAACCACTTAGGTGAAAAATTGAAGCTTCCTACTTTTTGATATATATATATATATATATATATATATATATATATATATATATATATCAAAAAGTAGGAAAATAATGGGCAAAATCCGCAAAAAGAAGGAAAGTGCAGCAGAAAATAGGATAGGTAACCCGAGCGATACGTATTTCTGCTGGTTGGCTTCATCAGGCCCGAAATGAATGCACATATGAAACTACAAAGGTAGATACACATGCCCACACATCCGGATACTGGTGTAACCTGAGGAAACGAAGACGGAGAGGGAAAAAAACGACACACGAAGTCCACAAGAGCCAACACTTTCCTCCTTTTTGCGGATTTTGCTCATTATTTTCCTACTCTTTGATACATACTTTTCTCCGCATGATTATTTTCTCTTTGTAGATCCTTTGGGCTTGACGTGCCACAGCAAGTGGCTATAACAGGCCGCGTGGTGGTGGTTAGATGTCTCTTTATAATTCGAGGTCTTCTGGCCATTTTATACTACAATGTGTAGTTTGGCTCTTGTTGTGGACTTCGTGTGTCGTTTTTTCCCTCTCCATCTTCGTTTCCTCAGGTTACACCCGTATCCGGATATGTGGACATGTCTAACTACTTTTGTAGTTTCATATGTGCATTCATTTCGGGCCTGATGAAGCCAACCAGCAGAAATACGTATCGCTCGGGTTACCTATCCTATTTTCTGCTCGAATCCACTTTCCTCCTTTTTGCTGATTTTGCCCATTATTTTCCTACTTCTTGATATATAATTTTCTCCGCATGATCATTTTCTCTTTATATATACAGGGTGACTTTGAAGTTGAGTCATTAATTTTCAGATAATGATTGTAGAAGGAAGATAAACCAAAATATGTGTGTAAAAATAAAAAAAAAATTAAAAAAATTTTTTACCTTGTTTTATAAAGTATCCTCCCGACAAGTATTTCAGTGCGGACCTGTATTTGATCGTGAGGTCCCCTGTGAGGTCTTAAGTCACCTGATTCACGAGCCCGTTGTACTACATTAACAAAGGCACGAGGGGTTGGTTGCACTCGATTGGGAAACCGATCCGCATAAACATGTGCCATTTTTTATTTCGTTTGAGCCATGCAACACAACAACTATTCACACGCGACTGAAACTGACTGTATGTATAACTGAACTGAATTGTAATCGTAAAAACATCGTTCCAAATTCTTTCGCTTTTTTGTTTCCGATGCGATGAACCGTTGTTGCCAAACACGAACACATGATATTATAGAGACAGGGCGGTACTCAAACTTCCAAAGGGCTATAACTTTGTTACTTTAATTTTACCAGAAAAATGGTAAAGGAAAAAAACATTTCTTTTGATCAGATCTACACACTGTTAAAATAAATGACTCAACTTCGAAGTCACCCTGTATATATATATATATATAGAGAGAGAGAGAGAGGGAGAGAAAATATCATGCGGAGAAATGTATATAGTAAAAAATATTAAAATAATGGGCAAAATCCGCAAAAAGGAGGAAAGTGGATTCGAGCAGAAAATAGGATAGGTAACCCGAACGATACGTATTTCTGCTGTTGTGGACTTCGTGTGTGTTTTTTTCCCTCTCCGTCTTTGTTTCCTCAGGCTACACCCGTATCTGGATGTATGAGCATGTGTGTCTACTTTTGTAGTTGCACATGTGCATTCATTTCGGGCCTGATGAAGCTAACCAGCAGAAATACGTATCGCTCGGGTTACCTATCCTATTGCCTGCTCGAATCCACTTTCCTCCTTTTTGCGGATTTTGTCCATTATTCTCCTATTTTTTGTTATATATATATATATACAGGGTGACTTCGAAGTTGAGTCATTTATTTTAACAGTGTGTAGATCTGATCAAAAGAAATGTTTTTTTCCTTTACCATTTTTCTGGTAAAATTAAAGTAACAAAGTTATAGCCCTTTGGAAGTTTGAGTACCGCCCTGTCTCAATAATATCATGTGTTCGTGTTTGGCAACAACGGTTCATCGCATCGGAAACAAAAAAGCGAAAGAATTTGGAACGATGTTTTTACGATTACAATTCAGTTCAGTTATACATACAGTCAGTTTCAGTCGCGTGTGAATAGTGTCTGTTGCGTGGCTCAAACGAAATAAAAAATGGCACATGTTTATGCGGATCGGTTTCCCAATCGAGTGCAACCAACCCCTCGTGCCTTTGTTAATGTAGTACAATGGGCTCGTGAATCAGGTGACTTAAGACCTCACCGGGGACCTCACGATCAAATACAGGTCCGCACTGAAATACTTGTCGGGAGGATACTTTATAAAACAAGGTAAATTTTTTTTTTAATTTTTTTTTTTATTTTTACACACATATTTTGGTTTATCTTCCTTCTACAATCATTATCTGAAAATTAATGACTCAACTTCAAAGTCACCCTGTCTATATATGAATCCCTATTTCGCGTGGTCACGCCATAACTTGAGAACGACTTTACCGATTTCATTCATCTTTTTTTTCCTAATGCTGTATAGAAGGTTCTTTCAGAAAGAAAAATCAGGAAAATTGCGCAGAAAATTGGGAAATCATTGAAAACCTGATGATTGTTTAAGATACGCGCGATTGACAGTTTGCTTAAGCATGGAGCACGCACAGCAGAAGAAATATCTCAAGTACCAAAAGAGACAGGCACTCCTCTCCGCCATCTTTATTCCAACAGCTATTGACAGTTAGCTATGTGAGAGAAAATTGATTATGAAAACAAGGTGCTTTAGTTTTTGGACATACATTTCTTACCCATCCGTACTTTGTGATGGCCCCTTCAAAAGAAACTGCAATGTTGCCTAATTATTATCTTTGGTAGTTAACTGTATGAATAAAAATGGCGGATGAAAATACGTTTCTTTTGCTTAATTGACTTTCACTACTCTATCATTTTGAACTTCACAGCTCGCACGCCGCAAATTTATATTATCGCTTAACAGTGCACAGTCCATTCGATTACAGCTTTTATCCAGTTTTCAGTTTGTTGAGTGAGTTTTTTGAAAAGTATTTGTTCAAAAATAATTAACAAGGGTGGAAGGTAGTTCACCGCAATCATAATAAAATTGTGATTCTTCAAAATGCCAAGAATTAGACGTACCAACCTTTGTCGCAGAACTCGCAATGCTGCAAGTCAAAGATATATACGAAGAAGTCAAGCTGTCGAGCAACGAGAAGCGAGAAATGAAGTAGAACGGGATCGCAGAACTGAAATTCAACAACGTATAAGTGTCGCACTTAATCCCAATCGAGCTGCATTCAATTATGACGTGGCAATTGCATTGCAAGGCTTTCAAGTTTAAAAATGAAGCCCCTGGATTATTTTGCGTCAGTGGGAAGATCAAATTGACTCCATTGGTACCACCACCCGAGCCACTGTACTCATTGGTTTCCAGAAGTGGGCAAGATTTTATACATTTTTTGACTCATATCCAGCAATACAATAATTGCTTTCAAATGGCGTCATGTTTCGCAACGATATTCATTCCACATAATTTTATGCCTACTTTCGAAGTAAGTTGATGGGGGAATGACAGTACTGCCAACGTATTTTACTAGCCACATGGCGGTACAAACACTTCGCTATACAATTAACCTATATTCATTATATTTACCCTTTCATTACGCATTATTCATCCCAGTTCATAGCTAAGACAGGACAATGTCTGTCGGGTCAGCTAGTTGTTTATAGTATTAACTATAAGATAGGTAATATCTTCCATTAATTTTCGAAACTTTGTTTTATAAATTTTCACCAGGTTACCTCTTAGCTGGTGATTGTGTAACCGACCCTCAATCGGTGTTATCGAGGAGCAAGAATTATGTCTGTTACTCAAGTGACAGCTTAATAAAAAATGCATTCACCAACAGACATCCACAAAGCTTGATATCAAATATGAATAACCGTAAATGATCATTACAAAGGGAAACAGAAGGTGATTATCGTTTCGCGTGATTGAAAAGTGCGAAGGGTTACGTTTTTCGAGTGCAAGTCTGTACTAGGCACTGTAAATAGCCTTACGCCGTTAGATCATTAGGGCGAATATCACTTATTGTTTGAAATTAGATTCTCATATGCCGTGTCCGTTCATATTTAACAATATTTTTTTTTACTTTCGGTTGTTCCGAAAATGATTGCTTACAAGTCCTAATATAAACATTCCTTTATTTGTTCAGCACAGATGACAAATAGCATGGTTCCACCAAAGCAAACCTACAAATTGTGACGTGTCAATTTGGAAAGTTACACCAGCCTAAATAAAGAAATTTGTATATAAATATTAATGAGATAATGAGGGGCATGTTGATCTATCAAAATACACCTAGATAGTATTCAATATTTCATTTTTGACAACATAGTTGCAGTATCCATATGTAGCAATAAGTTGTTTCGTTGGTATATGACGTCATGCTATGTTGAGTAGGGTGGGCCGAAGAAACTCTTTTTTATTTCGAAACTGTAATAACGCGGAAAAGTTACAAATCATGCAGTTCTTGTACCAGGTGAATTTCATACGGATGAAAACTATGGGCCTTTAGAATCCGTTGGACAATACGTCGACTAACACCACACACAGTCTCCAATTTGCGGGTACTCAACGTAGGATCTACATAAGCTTGCCCTAAAACCCTCATTTTTATTGCTTCGTTCCTTATGGGATTTTCAATGTTACGTTTTTTAATGGCGACTGACCCAGTTTCCCGAAATTTAGCTACAAGTTCTAGAACATATTGTCGATGCACGTTACTGTTCTCATGTCGCTCATTAAATATTTCTGCTGTTCTATTAGCGCATTGATTATTTCCGAAAAATATTTCGATAATTTCAACTCTTTCTGCTGTGGAATATACCATGGTTAATTTATGTAATAAAGAGTTACAAGTTATTTTAGCAACAAAGTTTGGTCAAATCAATCGCAAACTATGTACTAAATTCCTATTTAAAATAGGAACGATATATTTGCTTATCTTTCTTCAAGAAATAATTTTTATGCCACAAAAAAAAACACTCCAATAGCTATTTTCAACAACAAAATGATAAACAAACCATGGACGTAGTGAAGAAAAGCATTTACTTCTTAAGTAAATTCTTTTAGTCAAATTTCTTTTGAAAGTAGTACAAACTAATCTGATGTTCCTATTAGTCTACTTTAAGCTTTAAATCAATAAATCTTCAAAACTACTGAACTGAAGCTCATGTATTTTAAATCATTATAAAGGGAATTGAAAGACCTTTAAAATAAGGTATCACTCGACCCCCCTTTCCATTTAAGATTTTAGGGTTGGTGTCACCCCCGCCCAGGATGCTGCACGTGTTAACGTGATTTTTTGCCAAACTTGTGTCCCCCTCGAAAACAAAATCGACGGGTCTAAGCGTTCTCCAAAAAAAAAAACTGAGCTGCCAGTAAATGCGTCTGTTTCGTTTTCGATGCGCTACCCTGTATATCGCCATCACTTTGTAATATACTAAGTGACATATAAATCCGAACACCCAGTTTAAATGGTTTTATTTTAATAAAATTTTGTATAAGTACTTAATGAAGCGTAATAATTAAATGATAAAAATTTCAAAATGATTGCACTGCTTTAAAGCCCTTGGACCTTTAATAATGTGTGGATGCACCCTGATGTGCTACGCATTCTCCAACGCGCCTAGGCATGCTTCTGATCAGGTGGTCAATGTCCTCCTGTGGTATCTCCTTCCAGGCAACCACCAACTCCTCTCGAAGTGCTTCTAGAGTCTGAGGAGGACGTTGCAAATTGAGCAATCTCCTACCCATCATATCCCACACGTGCTCAATTGGGGATAAGTCGGGAGATCTTGATGGCCATGGTAACAATGTGACATCATTATGTTGAAAGAAGTCTATTGTGACTCTTGCAACATGTGGTCGGGCATTATCTTGTTGGAAAGTTGGATCTGCCAGGGTGTCAAGATAGGGTAAAAGATGGGGTTCTAGAACTTCGTGGATATAACGCTGCGCGTTCAAATTACCTCTGATGAAGATTAAAGGTGACCTGGAACCATAAGCTATAGCACTCCAAACCATAACTCAAACAGTGTGATGAACATGTCTTTCAACAAAAAACTGTGGATTCCTCCTTTTACCACGTCGCCTTCTAACCCTGGCACGACCGTCGTGCATGCCTAAACAAAATCGAGACTCGTCACTAAAGACAATACTGTTCCATTCCTGATCCCAGAGTGACCGTTGTCTACACCACTCAAGGCGATTACGTCGGTGTTCTCGAGTTAAAGGGAGGACCCAGTGTGGCCGGTATGAAAACAAGCCAAAACCTCTCATTCGTCGGTAAACACTTCGCATGCCAATAGATCTTCCGTGTTCTGCAAACCATTCATTTGCAATGGACCTGGAAGTGGAGAAACGGTCCCTTAAGGCCAATAATCTTAGGCGGCGATCTTCACGGTCTGTTGGTCTACGGCCGCGTCCAGTGCCCCTTGCTCTTTGCGTACGGCCTTCTCGAAGCCGTGCCTGACAACACCTAACCACAGTGTCTACACTTCTTTGCACTCTAACTGCAATTGCCCGAAAAGAAAGTCCAGCTTCCCGAAGTCCCACTATACGGCCCCTATCAAACTCACTAAGTTGACGAAATCGTACAGGTCTCCGTACTCTAGGCATCGTAACCGATCGTAAAGGATGTCAAGAACCAAAATCCGCCAACGTTGATTCTTTACTGCGGCTGAAATATTCATTTTTAGAGCGTTAGTGAATTACAAAAAAGCAGTATAAAAACCGGAATGTCCAACTGATAAGGCTGAATATTTTTTCACTTGTTATTTACAGTAAGATAAATACATTCACCAACTTTTATTAAAATAAAACCATTTAAACTGGGTGTTCGGATTTATATGTCACTTAGTATATATTGTATTGTACTGTTGGTAGTTTCCGTTTTAAATTATAAACGGATTGTAGATTTGGCAAACCCTAACGGGCAACATTTTGAACACTTATTGAAATGTTCTATCTGAACAAATTAAGATAAATAAAGATTTTTCTAGTTTTCTCGAAAACGAATCGACTGATCTTAAAAAATCAAACGTCAAAATGGAGGACGTCGAAAGACCTTTCATACAAGTTTTTTGTTAAAAAGTTGTCCCACCTGACAAGTCATTTCACGTGTCTCTGCGTTTTTTCTTTTAATCAGTGGTTTTCGATAAATCCGTGGTGGGAGGTTTTCAAATGAACACCCTGTATAAAGAGCTAAACTATTTAACGGTATTGTTTTATACATTATACTTACTTTTATGAAAAGGAGGAACAGCGTTTTCCAGTAGAGAAGGAAAAACATAACTGTCTGCGATTTTTCACATTATAAGTAAACGGAATATCATCCAGGTTTCCCTACAACGCGCTGTGACATTGACCGTCTTATCATTATCAGACACCTTTGTCTCCCAGGGCTTTTATCTTCCATTTCTTTTCATGTACTGTTTTCAGCATCTGAAATCCAGAAGGAGCTTCACAAACTGTCGTAATACCAAACAAGTGTTCGGTCTTTTTATATAATTTGAAGTAGACGAAAAAGCGAGGAGACAAAAGGACTTCCTACTCGCGTTCAAAAAGAAGTCTGAATAACTGGAAAGACTCTGCGGGCGGCGGACGGAGGATGTTTAGGTACTTGGATGTTGATGAAAATTATTACTCGAGCTCGTGGATGCGAATTTCAATTAAGCATTTTTTATGCGACTGCGTAGGTTTCCCCAAAGTAACCTGAAAAGTAACTTACAACGCTAAATTTGAAGTTTGCAGACGACCAACTGACAGCTTTGTCGCTCTAGATCGCCATAAACTATTGAGACGTGCTGACAGAAAAATAATGATATACAGGGTGGCTCACATGTCGTGACCAAAAATGGAACATCATATACAAAAACGCATTTTAAGGGGGGTCTTCTATGTAACATTTTTTCTTCGAGGGCTTCATTAAACAGGTACGCGGTGTTGAAGTTTAAAAATAAAATCATTTTTTTAATACCTGCAAGGCTGTCAACAGTAATGTGTGTCTGTGGATTTACCTAAGTATTGTCCACATTCAAAAGTCCTTATTTAAAATTAACGTGCATTACTGACGGAGATACAGGGGATTAGTGGCATTATTTTTCCAAATAAAAGTAGCAGTTTACGCGCAGTTTGTCGACTTTACCTTCAATTTGCTACAGACAATTACTCTTGTGTTTTCTTCTAGGGTGCATTGTTTTCGTAAAAACAAAAAAAAAACAAATTAGATAATCAAAGCTTTATTTCAATAAATATTCAAAAAGATCACCATTCCGATGGATACGAGTGCGGCATCTTTTCAATAAAGAAAAACGTATTTCCGCAAAATTTATTGTCGCTTGAATTTGGTGAAACGCATTATCTATTCTTTTTTGTAACTGATAAACAGCATTAATTTGTTCAGCATTCACTAGTTGCTTAAAGGCGCCCCACAAAATGAAATCCAGGGGGTTCAAATCAGGAGACGTCGCAGGCCAATGTACGGTTCCGTTTTTGCCGATCCATCGTTGTCTAAAATGATTATTTCACTCATGTCCAACCCATACCAAAGACAGGATCTGAAACCGACCCTTACAACTACAGGCCTATAGGACTACTTTCTGTTATAGGTAAGGTAATGGAGACGTGCATTAATCGCGAGCTTCTCGACTACCTCGAACGTCACAGGTTGATTGGCGACAGGCAGTATGGTTTCCGGCACCAGCAATCCACAGGGCACCTTCTAGCTTACGTCATGTAACGCATTCAGCTCATATCGTTGCTCTTGATATCACGAAAGCGTTCGATCAGCTGTGGCACGCTGCCCTCTTAAGCAAACTTCCATCCTATGGCCTCCCAGAAAAGCTTTGCAGATGGGTGGCTATCTCTAGCCGCAAGATATCCGTCGTAATTGACGGGTTCTCCTCTTCATCCCACAGCGTCAGCGCGGTCGTTCCCCAGGGATCGGCCTTGGCTCCATCACTGTTTCTCTTACATAACAACGACCTCCTTTCCTGCACGAACAACCGAACCCACCGCTTCGCTGATGACAGCACTCTACATGCAGGAATTCAGAGTGAGAAGATTTAGTTTACTTCTACCGCTACAAAAACGGGCTTTGCTCCTCAGAGGTCTCTTCTATGATGCCGCCATGCGACGTGCCTGCCAGGCAGACGTGCCTGACTTTGGCCTCTCATCCTAACCCTGTTGAACTTGGTACATCCAGAACTAGCCGATACGACCGCTCCTTTGTCCCGAGGGTGTCGAGATTGTGGAACAATCTACAAGAGGAGGCTTTTCAAAGTTCTACTAACCTTAGGCAGTTCAAAAATCGGATTAACAAAATTTCTTTTGGTTCACCATAGCAGCCGCGGTATCTCGGCATTTAGGCTTCTGTCTGCGCGGCTGCTTCGGTATACAAAAAAAGAAAAGAGAAAAAGACTATTCTGGGATCATCTGAAGATTTTCTAAATACTACTTCGTTTCTGGTTGTAATGCTTTGATTGCCTTGCAAGCTTTATAAATTTATTTTTATATTGGTTGTAGCAGTCGATATTTTTTGTAGTTGGCATTAGTTTCATCTTTTCATAGAGACTTCCTTTTTCTATTGCCGACCCATTTTGGTAACCTGCTTTTCCCCTTATGACTGATTATAATGTTTGAACAACATAGTTTAATCCAAAGACATTTTTCATTACCTATGGAACCCATTATCTGAAAAAATGTATAGACAGTTTTCTCAATAACGGTTTATTTCATCAAAACCATACAAGAATTAATTTTTTCGTATGGAAGATGAAGCACTCCACTTACTTTTTATCCGTTATTATACAGGGTGTGAATGAATTAGCAATATTGCATTAGAGCTGGTCCGACCCTGGCGAACTAAATGAGCTAATTGTTTTCAATGGACACCTTTATGTAAGGCCTGAAGTAGTAACTACGCTATCAGAATTTCCTCGTGGTTATGTTCAAAACTTGTCTTAACAAAAACCGATTTACAGTGAGGTCATTTAGGTCCCTCATTTCCGTAACAAAATAGAGAATAAAATAATCTTAGAATATTTCGAAGTTCGCCCCTTAATTCTTGACAAATGTTTTAAAAACATTCTGCAGACGTATAACGTAAATTAAGGCTCTTTTGATGTCCTACCGAAACATCCAAAGAATAGGATCAACATGATACCTCACTCACAAAAATGATTGCCTTTTGCTCAAATCGTAATGGGATTTCAGTTAGGTTATCGAAATCGTAATCAAAACTGTCCTTTTATAGTGCTATGACCGTCTATAGAGCAGCTTCTTCGTTTTCATGGAAAATCGTACTGCTAGCAGTTTTGTTATAACAACTTGGAAAATAATATTCTCAGCCAGACTCTCAAATCAATGCTTTATAGAACCTATTCTACTGCAAGGGTATATCCTCACAGTGGGTTGTCTCTGAGTATATGTAGAAATAATACGGAAGGCGCCGTTTCGTTTGTTCGGTTCGTAGCACCAAACAATGGTGAATAGTCGATCCTAGTTTAATTAAATTCTATATTAGAGTAAGTCTGGTGATATGCTTAAATATCTTTTTAGAACAAATATGAATGTTCTAGTAGTACAGATTATACTAGTTGTTTGTGCTATTAGAAACTACGCAGTTAATAAAATGTTGAATCAGAGTATTGTACAAACGGTATTATAAAAACTTTGCAATATCACTTAACAAACGGATGCAGGATGATGCGTGTTACTGCATGTTGAGACATGTCCATGAGTGCATAGTAGCCGCCAGCAGCACGTCTGTTGATTTTGTTGTTCATGCGTTACGCGTGGTTTAAGCATAGACCAGTGCTTAGAAGAAATGAAGCCTGCATTAAAGGATGTTTGTCCTCATCGTACGACCATATTCAGGTGGTACAGAGAATTCCAAATGGGCAATTTCACTCTGGAGAACGCTGAGAGGGAGGGAAGGCCGCGACGTCAGTAACAGAGGAAAATATTACTGCTGTGAGGAAACTGCTTAACGAAGACCGGTGGGTGACATACCAACAGATAGCAATTCATTAAATTCTGCATGACCATTTAAAAGTAAGGGAACCTTGTTCTCTCTGGGAACCGCATGTTCTGACGGAAGAGCAGAAGACTCGTTGTACGACTTGGTGCCGAAAGATGCTGAAAATGTTTGATAAGGGGCAATCTCGGTATGTGAATAACATCCTGCCGAGAGTCGGCTCTATTATTACGATGTGTCGACCAAGGCTCAAAACAAAGTTTGGGTCTTTGGTGATGAGGACACACCCGTATCTGTTAGAAACGAGCGGGATTGTGGAGCGTGTCGTTTTGGACACACAGAAGACAGTTACAGCTAAGTGATACATAGTACAGTACCTGCCTAAAGTCATAGAGTCTATGAAAGATCTGCGGCCAAAGTCAAGAATGGACACGTGGTACCTCCACCATGACAACGCTTCAACTCACCGCGCCTCTACTGGACTGAAACTTATTGAGCACCATCCTTACAGGCCAGATCTTGCTTTCTGCGTCTTTGCACTGTTTTCGCATGTGAAAATGAAGCTAAAAGGAAAACGGTTTTCTAGCGATGAGGACCTTCTGAGGGCTTGGGAGAACGAGTGTGAGGCATTTCCGGGTGAAACTTGAAAGAGCTGGTTTTGGCGGATGGAGAGTATTGACTGTGGTAGAAGTTACTTTAAACGAAGTCAATAAATAAAACTGTATTGCAAAACTTTTATAAGTACTATTTGTATTAGCAAAGTCAGCATAAGATAATACCTACTCGCTAATCTACAGGATGTAAACGTTATGGTAGTCATTATTGAAATGGGTAATAGGGGGGGTCAAAACAAGTCAAAAAGTTCATATGACCCATGGCCTAAAAGTCAATAGATTTTTGTCTAAATGGCTTTATAGTTTACAACTTTAAGTGCTTTATATCGACCACAATCACCACAACCTTACTAATTTTTATAATCTAATCTAAAACGTTTTTAAATTGGGTAACTAACAAATAAATGGCATTAAGTTTTTCTAAGTTAAGCTAAAATCTGTAGTCAGTAAGTAAGTAAGTTTCATTTAATTGCGTTGGTCTCTCATCACTCTTATCGGACCGGCAAAAATGCCAATGCGGCTGAAATAATAAATGGATAACTTTGATGACCTAAAGTAAGAACAAACTGGGTTCTTCGTATTGAAGCTTGTGTGGAAAGTGGAGGACGACATTTTGAACATCTTTAAATACAAAAAAGTGTAGTGTGGGTTTTAAAAAGCAAAACAATGTATGTATCAAAATTGTGTTCCCTATTTATAAGTGGAGACAGTTAGTGGTAAGTCTGTTTTTTAATTGTTTGCATTTTACGAATACATTATCAAATAATGAAATAATACCTAAGAGCCAAAAATAACAAACTCCATCTTTATTTACACTGCGTTCCATCGTAATTTGCATCAGGCATTGCGGCGTTGTCAGCTTTTATTTTACTTTAAAGTCGCTTTTCTCTTAAAAAATGCCGTTTTGACCCCCAAGTTATATGAAACTTTTTGCTTCTTTTAACCCCCTCTATCACCCATTTAAATAATGACTATCATAACGTATTGCACGCATAGTGATTTCCGCAAGTGCTAGTAAGCATCCCAGTAGCATGAACAGACCTGGTGGCCACATCTCGACGTTGAATATCTGTGGTAAAATTACAAGTGAGATGCGAGTACTATAAGGGTGTCCGCAAAGTTGGGGTTTTCCTTTTCAGAAACAACTACCCTTGAAATAACAAAGGTAATGTGTAGTGAAACGAGGGCGACCAAGTAAAAGAAATAAAGGAAAAAGTACTCACTCTCCAGTTGACGCTAAGGGCTAAGTACGTCTCTGTCCGAAATCATACCGCTCCAACAGAAAATGAAATCAGCCGATGCGCTACCGAGCAGACGCCGGCGGTGGTGCAGACCAAGCAAATAAGACGGCGTTGCCGCGTTTTCAGTTTTTAGGTAAAAGTACTTTATAGGTATTGTTCGAAGTTATCGCCGTTTGATTCAAAAACACAGGTGCGTGCACGACGTAGCCAAGCATCGGTGCAGGCTTTGAGAATGGAGTCCCTCCCCCGAATGAAAGCACCAGCTTGTTCAATTCTGAGACGAAGTTCGTCAACCGTATGCACTTCAGTTTTGTACACTAAGCGTTTCATTTCTCCCCAAAGAAAAAAATCACATGGTGTTAAGTCTGGAGATCGCGGAGGGCACGCTACGGGTCCATTACGTCCGATCCACCTATTCGGAAATAATTAATCCAAAAACTCACGCGCTTCGCGTCTAAAATGGGGCGGTGCACCATCGTGCAGAAACCACATTGATTGTCTTACACTTAATGGCACATCTTCTAACAAGGAAGGCAAAATGTTGCGTAAAAAGTCTAGGTATTGCATCCCGTCCAATCGATTTGGGAGAATAAATGGTCCAATGAGCATACTCTTCAACATGCCAGCTCAAACATTCACCGAAAATGTTTGTTGAAAATGTGCCCGACGGACAGCGTCGGATTTTCTACTGACCAAACATGAGTGTTGCGAAAGTTATTCTCCCCATTACGCGTGAACGTATATTCGTCTGTCACCAATATGCACTTCAAAAAGTCCGGATTGTCATGTTGATGCAACAACCACTCACAAAACCGCACTCTTGCTGGAAAATCGTCAGGTTGAAGGGCTTGTACACGTTGGACGTGAAACGGATACAGCCCCTCTTCACGCAGGGTTTGCCACACTTTAGTTTTTGATACTTGCACTTCTCTAGCCACGTCTCTAGTGCTTATTGAGGGATTCTCGTCTACGCGATTCAGTAGTTCTTCCTCAACTTGCACCATTCGTGGTTGTCTAGGCCTCCCACTGTGCCCACCTCGAAATTCCTCCAAATGGCCCGTATCCCTGACTCTCTGGACCAGGTACACAAATCTGCGGGGCCTTGGATGATGTCGTCTAGGGAAACGAGCTGCATACACTCGCGACGCCTCTGTAGCATTTTGAAGACATTCGCCAGAAATTAACAACATATCAAAGAGTTCATTATTGGTGTATGAGTGTGCCATTATTATTTTTTTTTTGAAACGCAATCGATTATACGGGTACGTTACCTCTACACGCGTGACCGTAACCCTCGGTTGAAGGTTGCATACTGACCTGACACACTGACCCCGACCGAGTTCTGTCGTCGGGTTGAGACCTTGTACCAACCGGTGATATCCCGGCGCGTCGCGGCTACAGGACGGTATTCAGATATTTTTGATGTTGCAGAGCCCTTTATCTCGGTTCCCTTAAGACATTGGTGTATATGGTACTAAGAAAAATTGCTTATATTTTCAGGATCTACACGTCGTGTAAAGGAAAACCCCAACTTTTGCGGACACCCTGTATAAGTTTTATTTAACGCGGCTCCCACGATCACGAGGACCATCTCCTGAGGTAACAGGGGATGAAAAGGAAACGTCAGTGGGCTGGTCTTGGACAGTCGTCGGCGCTATTTTAAAAAAATAAAAGATAATCAGGCGCTGGTACCGGGGTCAATTTCTTTAATAACAGAGTCGGGTTTCGATTGGCGATCTAGCCCTAATAACCCCCATCATTAATATCCGAATTTAGTCTTCCCTACTGTCGGCAGTTGCAGATCTTTTGGCTCTCGGTGTCAAACCTATAACGCCGATACCGATCTTTTTCAAATAGTGTGCACATTATTTGTCGAATTTTCGCCACTCAAAATCCAAGTAATTACTGGGATCGGATGCCCCTTAACAATAGAACGTGTTTCACATATCAAAAATAGAACATTTAATATCACCTTCCCTTAACCTCCACTTTTTAGGACTACGATTATGAACACCTATTTGCAGAATGACTCTTATACACGATATTATTTGAAATAGCGTCACAAAGTCCTTTCTTAGTCTGTGCATAACGCCGCGTCGCTTGGGCCTGCAGCACGAAACAGTAGGCAATATTCGTGAAAAATTCGATTTGTAGAGATTTGCGTGTTGACGCTTCATTTTTTATTTCCGAATGAAATTTTTGCAGCGCGCTGGATACAAAACCCTACAGGGTCCTATCGAGCCACTTTTTCATTTTTTCCACTGCTCTTTTTAAAAAAATGGCGAAGTTCAACAAAAAGAAAAATTTCAAATCTTGTGCAAAAAACAAAATTTCAGGTGCTACGATAGCACCCTGGGCAATTGTCTTATAAACATACTGTATGAATGTCATTCACAAATTTTGAAAAATGAAGTGTCAGTTTCGAAGAATCTGAACCCTGGTAAAAGGATTGAAACTCACTGCGTCGGAGCCGGCTTAAGAAACATTCAGTTAGTCACTAAACTAGACAGTCATTCACGGCATCCGACACTGATTTTTCACTAAACAATTTTAAATATCCAGAGTCATGAATTTTTCAAATATTTTATGTTTTCACGTGCTGAGTCTGTTCCTACTTTCTGAAATCATTATACAGGGTGTCCCGAAAAAAGTGTGCAATATTCTACCAGCGGTTTCTAGAGCTTACAATAGGAAGAAAAGTTTATATAAACATAGGTCGACAAACGTCCCCGAAGGGCGCTACGGTCTTTTAAAGGGGCTCCCCTGAAGATGGTTTTTCCTTAATATTTCCGAAACGTGTTGAGATAAAGACATAAAATTTGGTATTCTAGCCTAGTTTTTTAAGCTGGATTTAAAAATATTAACAATTTCAGACAGTTTGGTTTGGAAGCGTATGTAACAGGGATGGACTCAGGTTATTTTAGCCCCAAAATTTTTGTGTGATTCTGTTTTTGAAATTCAATTTTAGAATTTGAAAATTTAGGGTTTTCTACATAAAAAGATACTCTTATTGAATATCGATAAATTGTGCCATTTTTGAATAGAATCAAACTAAAAAATTTGTCACATGATAGGAAATGTACTGCAAATTTAAATGAATTCTTGAATAATTATCCATGGCAACGAAAAAACTAATTTAATAATTGGTAAATATTACATAAATACATATTTCTATTGCAACAATTAGGCAAAAACAAAAGAAATAATTTTTTTCTACGAACGAAAATGAAATTTGTTTAAAAAAGAAGACATACGGATATACTTAAAACTGGCTTTACAATAAGTGTTCAAATAAATTCCCATTTTGTTGGATACAGAGTCTCGCTCGACGAACTAATGATTGCGTAGCCCGAAAAGTGGAAAACCTTTTTCTTCTTATTTCATTTGCAGCCTGATGGATTCTGTGAAGTAAATCTTCTTGAGTATTTACTTCAGTCGAGTAAACTAGGTCTTTTAATGACCCCCAAAAATAGAAATCCAATGGATTTAGGTCAGGTGAACGTGGCGGCCACGCTATAGGACCTCCTCGGCCTAACCACCTGTCTGGAAAATTGACATTCAACCAATTTCGAACATTGTATCCAAAATGCGCAGGGGCGCCATCATTGAAAAAACATTTTCTTGAAACTGCTGGCGCACATCCAATGGTATTATATCCATGAGCTCATTCTGAAGAAAGTTCAGATACACCTCTGATTGGGAAGTACAATAGGCCCAATTACTTGATCCCCAATTACTCCTGCACATAAGTTCAATGAAAATCTATATTGGAATTTTGTACGGCGAACGACTTTTGGATTTTCATCTGACTAGTGATGCATGTTATGGAAATTAAAAGCACCATTCCTAGTAAATATTGACACATCCGACCATAATATTCTAGGAATAGTGTTAATATCCACTGGCAAAACTCGATTCGTGGTAAAAAATCTGCCTCAGTTACATGCTGCACCCGTTTAAAATGATAAGGATGTAATCCGTGCATTCTTGTTATTCTTCCTATCTAAAATTATTATTTTTAGGATAACTATCAAATAGGTATTCATAAAGTTTTCTTAGTATTGATCGAGGTATATCCATAATTTCTGAAATATTTCGTATGCTTATTTGCGGATTATTTTCAAACATATTTAAAGCAATATCCATACGATGATTTCCCAGTGGCCTTCCTGAGGCCTGCATGCGCTGGAAACTTCCATAGTTTGACAAATTCCGGTGAATATCAGTAAACATTCGACGTCCAGGTACTATACGATTGGGAAATCAATGAACTGCCATTTGCGAAACCCGTACACAAAATGCATGTCAGTCAGTTCTCTGTCTGTAAATATTGGCATTTTATATCGATTTAATAAAAATTTTGCTTTTAATCTAGTAATTTTACACTGCTAACAATGTCAGCTTAACGTCAAAATAAGTCATAACAAATCAAAACAACTTTTGTTTGCAGTCATGGCTAACTATGTATAATCAATAATTCATTTAAATTCGCAGTACATTTCCTATCATGTGACAAATTTTTTAGTTTGATTTTGTTCAAAACTGGCACAATTTATCGATATTCAATAAGAGCATCTTTTTCATGTAGAAAACTCTACATTTTCAAATTCTAAAATTTAATTTCAAAAATAGAATCACACAAAAATTTTGGGGCTAAAATAACCTGATTTCGTCCCTGTTACATACGCTTCTAAACAAAACTGTCTAAAATTTCTAATATCTTTATGTCCAGCATAAAAAACTAGGCTAGAATACCAAATTTTATGCATTTATCTCAAAACGTTTCGGAAATATTAAGGAAAAACCATCTTCAGGGGAGCCCCTTTAAAAGACCGTAGCGCCCTTAGGGGACGTTTGTCGACCTATGTTTATATAAACTTTCCTTCCTATTTTAAGCTCTAGAAGCCGCTGGTAGAATATTGCACACTTTTTTCGGGACACGCTGTATACAATGTAATGAAGTCGAAGTAGAAATGGTAGTCATAAAATATGTATGTCCCAACAATTCTGAACGGTTCTGAGATTTACTGTGTTGACAACAAACCGCTACGTTACTTTCGACGCAATTTGTGTTGATCGGCTTACGTCGCTAGTGTCAAAACAAGATCAAAAGGTGCGACGTATCGCAAGAGCTGCAGCTTACTCATTATGCCTTTCTCTTCCAAATCGATCGGAATTCTCATAGTAGGCGATTATTAGGATTATATTAGGACTGTAGCTGATTAGATTTCTGGGATTTGATGTCCCCTAGCCAGAAGCCACTTTGCCATCCGCTCATCTGCGATACTCCAAAGGGCTGAATTATCAGCTAATCTCGAATTATTGTAATTATCACCTAGAGGTGTTCCTTTATCCGTACAGTGTGGAATGTGAGCAAGGCACTTCCGGCACCAATAAGCAAACCATGCAATGTTGCCAGATGAAAAATAGGATAATAACTAGCTCTAACTAAGCCAGAGAAGATAATGAATGTGATTGTATTTCATCAGAGTGGACCACCGTCGTATCAAAAAAGACAAATCAGCACACCATCATTCTTCTTGAGTAAAAAATCTCACTAGGACACTAGGACAAAGGCTATTTGAGCCGATCTGATTTTACAGAATAAATGAGTATTTCTTCCAGTATCTGGCTTAGGAAGACGAAATATATTGATTTCAATATGTATTTAAAAGGGCAACATGTGTAGTCCAGTCTGAGAAATGACATTTCTCATGTTTAATTTGAAACCGTGAAATATTTGTTGGGTTAGGTTGAAAAACGCTTTTTAGCGACACTTCGCCTTTTATACTTTGTATAAATAAAGCCGGATTATTATTATTATATTTAAATATATTTTCAAATTTTGGAAATAATAATGTACTTAAGAGATATATCTGACGAGTCTTATATCATTTCGATGAACCGAAGACAATACACGATCTATCTATATACAGGGTGGCGCATCGAAAACTAAACAGGCGCATTTACTGGCAGCTCAATTTGTTTTTGAAAAACGCTCAGACCCGTCGATTTTGTTTTCGATGGGGACACAAGTTTGGCAAAAAATCACGTTAGCACGTGCAGCCCCCTAAGCGGGGGTGACACCACCCCCAAAATCTTAAATAGAAAGGGGAATCGAGTGATACCTTATTTTAAAGGTCTTTCAATTCCCTTTATAATGATATAAAATTAATGTACTTCAGTTCAGAAGTTTTGAAGATTTATTGATTTAAAGCTTAAATAAAACTAATACGGCATCATTAGTGGAGATCAATACATTTGGCAGCAAAGTAATTTAAAAATGAAGAATGAACTGACCCGTTAGGCAAGTGAATGTTGTAAATGGCCACCATGACTCTCCATGCAATAATTAAGATTTTGGTCTAAACGTTGCCGCACATTTTGCAATATTTGAGGAGTAATTTGAGGGCACTCATTCACAATTCTTTGTCGCAGGTCTTCTAATGATGTTGGCTGAGTAGCATATATTTTGCTTTTTGAATGACCCCACATAAAGAAATCTAAAGGTGATAAATCTGGCGATCTTGGGGGGCATTCAATAGCACCTCTTCTACCAATCCGTCGATCTGAAAACGTCTGATCTAAATATTGTCGAACACGTAATGCGTAATGTGGTGGGGCACCATCCTGTTGGAACATCAACCTATTCGCAATGTACCGCCGATCATTCTGATTTTCAATTATGACTGTTAATGCAGGATCTATGGCGTCTTCCAGTAATTCCAAATACGTTTCACCGGTCAAATTTCCAGGTAAGAAAAAAGGACCAACTAAATGATCGCCAAAAATACCAGCCCAAACATTGAATTTTTGTGGCTGCTGTGTAAGAACCTCATGATAAATTATGGGATTAGAATCGGACCAATTCCGGCAGTTATGACGATTTACTACGCCATTTGAGAAAGAGGAACATTGGTCGGAAAAGCAAGTGTTGAATAGAAAATGTTCATCGTTTATAATTCGTTCACTCATATCTTCACAAAATTGTAATCGCCGATCAAAATCATCTTCATTAAGTTCTTGTACCAGGTGAATTTTATACGGATGAAAACTATGGGCCTTTAGTATCCGTTGGACAGTACGACGACCAACACCACACACAGTCTCCAATTTGCGGGTACTTAACTTAGGATCTACATAAACTTGCCCTAAAACCCCCACTTCTATTGCCTCGTTAATTACACTGATCAACAGCCAAAAAATATCCTAAATAAAATCAACAAAATATTACTGTATTCAATGTGCTAAAACCGGAATGAAACTTATTTTTTCAATATTAGTTCAAGTTTTAGAGATACGGTAATTATATGTGTTCCTGCTGTGACAGTGTTAATATACTGTAATTCACAAGAATGCACGTGCTACATTTTTATATTCGGCAAGGAAAGATGTAATCGGCATGATTGTGTTACGTTATACACATACGTGTACATTATATTGTTTTATATTAGCCATTTTTTCCTCAGTTGGCTGACAGCGTTCATGCAAGATGTCTCGAAAGCATGTAAACAATCCAGATCAGTTTTGTTACGTGTGTGGTGATGTGACTTTTGCGTCTCAGAGACGGTCTATTACTCTACTAATAACAAAGGCATATCAGCTTTATTTCGGTTGTAAACTAGGTGGTCAAGACAAACAGTGGGCACCCCACATCTGCTGTAATACATGTGCTTCAAGTCTGAGGAGCTGGTTAAATGGCAAAAAACGGTCTATGCGCTTTGCTGTCCCACTGGTTTGGAGAGAGCCTACAAATCATATTAATGATTGTTACTTTTGCATGGTACCTTGTGTTGGACAAGCCACAGGTATGTCCAAGAAAAAAAAATTGGTTATTAACTACCCAAACATACCATCTGCGATGAGACCTGTGCCTCACAGTGACGAAAATCCTATTCCAAAACCCCCAGAATCCTACACTTGCGAATCAGAAAACGAATCAGATCATGGCGATCGAGTGATTCGTCAGGAAGAAGATATGCCATCAACGTCAAGAGATCCTGATTTTATACCGAGCACGTCATGCCACCAACCGCACAAAATAACACAGTCAGAATTAAATGATCTTGTAAGAGATTTAGAACTTCCAAAATGTAAGGCAGAGTTACTTGGATCAAGACTGCAGCAGTGGAACTTGTTAGAAGACGATGTTTCGGTATGTGTTTTTCGTAAACGCCACAAAGACTTAGAACCATTTTTCAATATGGAGAATAACTTGGTTTTCTGCAGTAACATTAACGGCTTACTGGCGGCTTTAAATATAAACTATAACCCAGAAGAATGGAGATTGTTTATAGACAGTTCAACATTGAGTTTAAAGGCAGTGTTATTGCATATTGGAAATATTTTACCATCTCTTCCTGCAGGGTATGCAGTTCACATGAAAGAATCATATGACAATATGAAGTACCTATTGACATGCATAAAATACGATGAGCACCAATGGCATATTTGTGGCGATTTGAAAGTTGTTGCACTTTTACTTGGGCTGCAGCTAGGCTACACAAAGTTTTGCTGTTTTTTGTGTGAATGGGACAGTCGGGCAAAGGCACTTCATTACACCAGACAAAACTGGCCTGTTCGTCAATACCTAGAGCCAGGTCAAAAAAATGTACAGCATATGCCATTAGTAGATTCGAAAAAAATTTTATTACCACCACTGCATATCAAGTTGGGCCTAATGAAAAACTTTGTCAAGGCATTAGATAGAGATGGGTCAGCTTTTCAATACCTGCGTCAGAAATTTCCAAGACTAAGTGAGGCAAAGGTTGAAGAAGGTATTTTTGTTGGGCCACAGATTCGAAATATTTTGAAAGATACACAGTTTGAAAACACTTTAACAGGTACTGAAAAAACTGCTTGGAATGATTTCCGTCTGGTGTTCACTAATTTCTTGGGAAATAGAAAAGCTGACAACTATAAAACCCTTGTCAAAAATATGCTGTCATCGTACCAAAGATGGGCTGTAATATGTCTCTTAAGATACTTTTCCTACACTCACACCTGGACTTGTTTCCTGACAATTGCGGAGCCGTAAGTGATGAGCACGGCGAACGTTTTCATCAGGATATTTCAACAATGGAAAAAAGGTACCAGGGAAAGTGGAATCCTTCCATGCTTGCAGACTACTGTTGGACTCTTGGTAGAGATGCTCCAGAAACGATCCATAAAAGAACAGCAAAAAGACAGCGCATATAGTGATTCTTATAAGTATATGAATCTTGTTACTTTTTTTAATATATCCTTAAAAATAAAAAGTTTTTTTCTAAACCGCAACTAATTTTTTTATTTCATTGTCATTTTTGGATTCAGCGCCCCAAAATTAACAAAGAAGTGCACTTTTCCCACAAGATACAATTAAAAAACTAAAATTTGTTGTGCAGTGTTATGGGATTTTCAATGTTGCGTTTTTTATTGGCGACTGACCCAGTTTCCCGAAATTTAGCTACAAGTTCTAGAACATATTTTCGATGCACGTTACTGTTCTCATCTCGCTCATTAAATATTTCTGCTGTTCTATTAGCGCACTGATTATTTCCGAAAAATATTTCGATAATTTCAACTCTTTCTGCTGTGGTTAATTTATGTAATGAAGCGTTACAAGTTATTTTAGCTACAAAGTTTGGTCAAATCAATCGCAAACTATGTACTAAATTCCTATTTAAAATAAGTACGAAATATTTAAAATGATAAGCAAACCATGGGCATGGTGAAGAAAAGCATTTACCTACTTATTAAGTAAATTCTTTTAGTCTAATTTCTTCTGAAAGTAGTACAAACTAATCTGATGTACCTATTAAAGTCTACTTTAAGCTTTAAATCAAAAAATCTTCAAAACTAGTGAACTGTACATTAATTTTAAATCATTATAAAGGGAAGACCTTTAAAATAAGGTATCACTCGACCCCCCTTTCCATTTAAGATTTTAGGGTTGGTGTCACCCCCGCCTAGGGGGCTGCACGTGTTAACGTGATTTTTGCCAAACTTGTGGTAAACTCATGGTCTTAAATTTACTGTCCAAAGAATTATATATTGCTGCAACGTTATATGAGAAACTTCGTTGGAACAATGTTGTATGCTTCGGAATTCTGATAACGTGCCTGTCTCTAATATCTCTATCGTGAATGGTGTTATTAAAAATTATTTTTTCACATAGGTATTCTGGCTCAAAATTAATTAAAATTTTATGGATAAATGTGGAAAAATGTAACTTGTCCAACTAGTCAAACTTTAGCCATCTCAACTCTGCATATTTGTCAGAGACATGGTCGAAGTTTCTCATGCCGAATATAAAGCGAACACAGCTGTTTTGAACCAATTGGATTCTGTGTTTAGTGATCTGATCCAAGCAGGGAAAAAATAGAATCCTGCAGTACTCCAAGACAAACACAACGAAGGTTTCGCAAAGTTTTTTCCTCATTTTGAAGTTTAGCAGATATCTGTTTGAATAAAGACTGCGTAAACGTGCATAGGTTTTTTTTGTCAGATTTCTTACATGCTTGGAAAATCTTAGTTTTGTATCAATTTCTACACCCAATATTTTTGCGCTATTGATGAGCTCGAGCTGCTTATTGTCTATGTTCACATTGAAGAGCGAAACAACGTCATTTCTTCTGCTCTCTGAACAAAACAATAAAATCTTAGATCTTTCCAGGTTATGATCTGCTGAATATTTGCATAGACTATCAATATCTGCTTGTAATACTTGGACAGTGCTCTGTATATCTTCTATACCAAAACAATGGGAGAGCTGGGTGTCATCAGCGAAATATTGAATATCAAAGTTGTAAACTGATCTAGGTAAGTCAAATGTATATATTAAAAAAAAGGTTTTCTCAAAATATAACCCTGAGGCACTCCTGAAGGTATGCGAGTGACATCAGATGTGATATCCTTCACTGAAAGACATTGAGTCCTGTTTTTAAGATAGGTTCCAAAAAATTTGATTACAACCTCATCACAACAGAACATAGCTTAGCACATACAAGTTTATGATCTATCTTATCGAAGGCTGATATTAAAGCTAAACCCATTTTTTTGTCAAGAACACGAAAGATGTTGTCGCATATATTTAATAAAGCCGATGTTGTATTGTAATATTTTCTAAATCCCGATTGATTAGGTGGGATTATCTGATGTACTTCAATGTATGATGTAAGCTGAAGTTAAGCAATCTTTTTTTTACAAAATAGGTAGGTCTGATTGGTCGGAGATCTGATAGGAGTCCGGGTTTCAAAGTATTTGCTATAGGTATTATCAGTGCCTGCTTCCAAATTTTAGGGAAATAACCGGTTTCAAGACATAGATTGATAATGTGAACTAAGTGGAAAAATATAACGGGTAGGCTTACCTTTACCATAGTTAGTGTAAGACCATCTATTCCTTTGGCATCTGATTTAAGAGATTTAATTGTTTGTAGAATTTCTGAAGGATCAATGATTCTGAATGAAAAAGAATCAGGTGGAAAGAAGTGACGACTTTTGTATAGGTGCCATAATTCTTCCGAGGCATTATTTGTACTGTAAACTAACATTAAATGGTCATCGATTTCATTTGGATCAGATAGATTGTCTGGAAGAGAAGGTCTTGTCCGAGAATGTATATTAAGCTGCTTTAAGCCAATCCATGCCTTTTTTTCGTCATTCTGTTCAGATAAAAATTGCTCTGATATGCTCTTTTCTCTTTCCTCACCTGAGTAAGCGCGTGATTGCTTTTTTGCTTGTAAATATTTAGGTTTTCTACAGTTTTATTTGTTTTATATGTACGTTAGTATGGGCAATATCTCTCTCTTTAATAATGTCACGTAGGCGGGAAGATAGCCATGGAGCAGGTGGTTTGTTTTGCTCTAAAAGTAGTTACAGGAGCATGTTTATCATAAACTCTCATCAGTGTATTTGTTAGAAACTCAACTTTAGCATCTATATGGTTAAAAAAAATAAGTCGTCTAAATTTGCAGCAGCTAAGTCACTTAGAGAATATTCCTCGTTAAAGCATTTGAAGTTGCTCACAGTTACAAACCTTTGTTTATTTTTCAAATCAGGAATGGAGAGAGTGCACGATACCATTTTGTGATCAGATATGCCGTTAGAATCGAGAACCAAACAGTCGGAAATAATGTCTGATTTATTAGTAAAAACTGGATCTAATAAGGACGCTGTGTTACTTGTTACTCTAGTAGAATCACTGCCAATTTGAGAAAAACCCACCATTTGAAAGCATGGAGAAAGGACGTTGTTGCCGCTCAAAATATCAACAATCAGATCTCCTACAATAACAATGTTATCAAAATTGTTTGACATTAACGGTAACATGAGATCTAGAGCGCTGATGCATTCATTTAGGTTTTGTGAGGGTGGTCTATACAACACGCCCAAAAGCAAAAGGTATCTGTTTATTTTTATGCTGACCCACAGTTGTTCCAAGCAATTTCTAAAGCTGTTGTCAAAGTTAGTAATCTCAACCTGAAGGTTAGTGGATATATAGACTCCTACTCCGCCACCGCGGGATTCCCTGTCACTACGGAACAGATTGTAATTATTGATACTCACCGCATCATCGGTAATGTCTTGGCTTAACCATGTTTCACTTACAGTGAAAATATCGAACCGGTCAGTCTGAATCAGGTCAATAATTGCAGCAAAGTCGGACATGAGAGATCGCACGTTCAGATGGCCAAGCTTCATTGATCCTAACATTGATCCAAAATGCTATCGTTCTTACGTGAGGTGTATACACAGACGTCGTACAACGAAATACACTTGCTGGGTAACAAAAGGTAGGCAATTCAAGTATGTTAGAATAACCGTAGTGCAAGGAAACAAAGCAATTTGTGTAGAAAGTCCATTTGGACGGAGTGGCCCAAGAAGATGGAACACCGTTACGAAATGTCTGTGTTAAAAATGGTACATCATTAAAGACGGACAAACAAGGAACAAAAACAGTGAAAGATTAAGGCTATTGTATAAATGCGTCAATTTGTCCGGGCCGTATTCTTTTTTGTCATCAGATTCTGCCTCTCGTATAATATCGTAGAAAAAAAACGGGATAATTCGGAATCATCAGTCCCCGACTTAATGCCTACTATAAATTTCCGTAAACAACGATAGGCAATCGGTGTGAAATTCATTTGTCCCCTCGAACTCTCGTGGTCTTAATCAATCCTCATAACACAAAGATAGAACTTCCAATCTGAGAGGCGAACAAAAGTCGAGCCAGGGAGAGAAGTTGATTGGGTCTAAAAGAATACACTACTTCACAAAGGAGGTGAATTGAGATGACAAATAGGGAAGATTAGGCGATAGCGCGTTGAGCTGGAGAACGTCGGGACAGGAAACCATCCATCATGCGGACGCGTAGCGAGAATACGGGATCGAACAACCAGGCGTCTGCAACAGGGGTAATGGAGCTGATTATTATTACTACATAGAGATCCCAAAGCAGCAATAGAAGATATAATAGTCATAATAATATTAGTAATAATAATATCCCAGTTCAAAGAGGAGTCGATATAGCGTATGTCCTAAAAGTTTTGGCACAAAATTCATTGGCTCTAATTGTAACAGACACAAAATAATATCAAGTTGCCTTCAGAAACAAAAGTTTGTTTACTTACTTTACTGTCAGTTGACATTTATTTATTTTGAAATTTTCGCTTTAAGATGTAGTATGAAATAAGAAACGTGTCTACAAGTTGGTTGTGAAAACATTTCACGCAGCACCATTTATCGAACAATAGCGGAAGACCCCGTTCATTTACTGCACAGCGATCAGAGAGATTGGTTATAAGAGCAAAAAATCAGGTTGAAATGTCAACAAGAAGACTGGCTCGTTAATACAGATCTTCTTTAGAGTACGATATCGTTGGAATTGAAGAGGACATAATACATACCTGCAGAAATGTACCGTTTTTTGTTATTTTGCAAAAAAAAAAGAATATAAAACGTATTCCAACTGGTCCATCACCTTTTGTAACATCAAAAACAATTTTTGCCAATTTATGATCTAGAAATGCACACCAAATGTAAGCAGACAGTACATTCTACATTTCGGGGTCCTAAAACATCGATATTTGTAAAAGTATCCACGTCCACCTATTATTCATCGTCTAGATATTATAAGTCAGAATCAAAAATACCTATTTATGAAGATATATCTCCAAACATTGTTATATTTTCTTATTATTTCTATTATTATAACACGTCTGGGATATCATTTGCTTTTAAAGTGATCTGCACGTCTACAGTGTTGCCGAATCGGCAAAAAAAACGGAATCGGTAAATAATGTCGTTGAATTCGGTATAAGGTAAATGCCGTCCCAAGATTAATGGTAGATCAAGGACCTTTGAGTCATGAAAACGTCTGTTATTGTATTGAGCGCGCATACAACATTTTTTTGAGGGCATAGTTCTATACAACTTCTACAATGTGCATACTGGTCGCTCATTCAAAGTACTTTGCAACCATTCTAGAAACTCCTTTTTCGATTCTTGCTTATAGGATTGTGAATATGAACTCACCTCTCATTTTAATTAACTATTTATATTTGGTTTCAGCTAAATATTCTCTTTTCGGTAAAAATACCGGAAAATCCGGTTCAAGCCCATAGACAATCTGAAACTTGCAATATCAATTTATATTCTAAATTCTATGCATATCCGTTCATATTCGTCAATATTTCATTTGAAGCTTTTATTTGTCATAAGATTTTAGCAATATGTAAGATAGTAAAGGCACAAGAACGACAAGCTGTCAAGATTAGGGATGTTTAGATCCACGAAAAGTATCGTTATGTATCGATTCTTATCGTTGTAGGAAGTATCGATACTCTAGAATATTGGAATAAAATTACCGATATCCAGCGGAAGGAAACAAAAGAAAAGTAATCTGAAATTAGACACTCTTTCTGTCACAGTCCGGATCGAAAGATGACGATACTCGTGAAATGTATTGATACTTAAATATAGGATCGTATCGAACATCCCTACTGTCAAGATGTATAACCTGAGGTACCGACGGAGCTATTTTGCGGCGTCATGGAAATAATTTTAAATTTTCATTTGGATTTTTTGAAGTTGTGTGCAACGATTTTGGAAAAATTCCACGTATAGTCTTATAAAGCATAGTAGAGTTCCTGAACAACCAAAAAATATTTGACTATGGATGTATGGATATCAAAAATCCTGAATGGTTTTGTGGGAATATCAATCGACGGTGCTATAATGGTACTGAGAAACGGCCAGTAAATGAATGAATGTTTGGAAACGAGCAATATCTATGAAATTTTTGGTAGAGTCTGTCATCATGTAGGTGCTTAATGGCTATCTGCAAGAGGTTTATAAGATAAGAATACACGGTAGGTGATGTTGAATCAGTAAAATCGCATATCAATTGAAGAAAATAATATAAGCATAAATTAACAATCGACAGTATTAAATAAAAACATGAATTTTATTCAAAAATCGAACACTTTTTTAAATTTCTTAATATTGAATAAGCTGGTGATGTTTCAATGACAAGCTGTCATCTCATACTTTGACAGTATTTTGTTTTCAACATTTCATAGCTATTGGTTGCTAAAATTTGTTGATTGGAACTTGAAGCTCATTCACTGTATTTGACGGACTGTTACCCTATAGGTGGAGAATAACGGACTGTTGATTTGACAATCCTGGTGAAATCCACCCTTAAGTGGCCAAAATACTCTCAAGCTCAACTCTTTCGTATACCAAGATGCTATCGTCAACTGAGGCGTGTAGACTTTGCTAGTGGAAAAATCATCATTTTAGATGACGAAAAGTATTTTACTTTGAGTAATTCTAAAATGAAGAGAAACGACGGATTTTATACGGACAACGTAGATGAATTCCCTGACAATGTTAGACGCAAACAAAAGCGATATTTGCAGATAAAATCGTTGTCTGGTGCGCAATTTCTAACAGGGGTGTATCCCAACCTTTTGTGGGAAGGGTGAGGGGTGAAACTTTAAATAATCAGAGATATATTGATAACTGCCTTTCCAAATTGCTTCAGTTTGTCCCTGAACATTATGCTAACGACCATATCATGTTCTGGCCATACCTATAGAGATGACTCAATAGATACCAAAAACTGGTTTCGACAACACAACATACTTTCTGTTCCCAAAAACGATAATACTCCAAACTTGCTGCAGGCTCGCCCTATAGAGGATTTTTGGGCTTTACTGTATAGGAAGGTTTATCATGGAGACTGGGAAGTCCAAGGTGAAGAACAATTAAGGCGGCGAATTTACGAAAAACTTGATCTGAATCCCGTCCAGGACCTCATAAGAGACATTCGAGGAAAGTTGCGTCTGGTAGAGCACGTAATTCGGTAGTATAGCTTAGTTAAGTATTGAGTTGTGATTTATGATAACTAGTTAGTCTTTAAACAAATTCCTTCATTAGAAAGAGTCCGATAAATATGTTGTCACGTACCAAAGTCATAGTATTAATAACGACTATCTCATAAATTTCCTCGTAAGATATCGTTGGTACCTCGTAGAGTTGGTTCCGCCGATTGGCAACCAGCGCCACCTTGTGATTCCTGCAAGTACTAGGAACATTTAGTTTCCTATCAACATACCTTCTTTCGAAAACTTGCGTGTACAGACGGGTCAAGCGCCATTTATCTTTTCTTTCTGCTGCGGCATGGTATGGGCGTCGTTTCGTTAGCTTCTAGGTTCTGGGATTTAGACCCTCAAATAAAAGATTATGGTGCATCTTTTATTTTGTACCTTACGTTCAGTTGTTTTGGTTTAGGTGCTACCCAGTCCATTTTCTGAAGGATTTTAACCTTCCACGGTAAGTTCTTTTTGTATACTATCGGACCACGTCCTTTAATCCTGAAAGAGTTTGTCAAATATCTGCTTCCTTTTAGTGAGAAGGCATTGCGGAGGACCACCATTCACACTCCTCCAGCTTTGTTTTGTAGCTGCCTTGTAGATTTATTGCAGCCTATTTTGCCCCTTAACAAAAAAAACCCTGATATGAACAGGTAAAATATCGTTTTAATTGGGTATTTTATAGATATTGATATTAATTGTTGCTGACTGAAATTCTTAGTGTTCTTGATTTTATTTGACATGTTTCGTATTCAAATATAGGGCAGTGCCTACATGTCACCTTATATTGGCCATTACATTACATTGATCATGATTTTGATTTTTGAGCTGCCATAACTTTATTTTGGAGCAAGGGATAAATTTCTGAGGGTATATCACTGTAGTACATTTTTATAATTTCTTGCCGCGTTGCTTTACTTTTCTTATAAAAAATAATGTACATGGTTTTTCATCAAATTTTGAGGGTCTTAAATGAGTAGTTTTGTCTCAGACCGAGAACATAGAGTAGATTTATAAGCAGTCTTTCTCTCTAGGATTTTTTTACACCGAAAATTTCGGGAACGAGGCAAGCAGCTCCTACTTTGTGACGTACCCACTACTGGCCACTGATTTTTGACGTGAGTGTTTGTGAGCTGTCCACATCTCAGCTGCGTCTAAAGCCGTAACTCTAAGAAGACCACTGTCCAGATAAGCTTAGGTTTAGGCGTTAAAGTATTTGTAAAGCCTTCGTACGTATACCATAGTAAACGTTTTACAGGGTTGATTATCACGGTCTAATAATTTTATTGTGCAATAGTTTCTAATAATATCCTTCTTTTAATTGCACCCCAGTGGTGGAGCATATGTGCTGTTTGTTTTGATAATATATCGTCATTCCTTTTTGATATTACATTGTTTTATTTGGCTCTCTGTGTACAATAAGGTTTTGCAATTAATGTGAGATTCTTTTCTTTTGTGTGGTGATGAAGCAAAACAAGTTCCGACTAACATCGCTAACCCTTAGATTTTATTTATCGTGTTTTATTAATGTATTAATTAATAAAAAAAAGAGGAATCACACCACCATCCACCATTTCCTCTTTTTAATAGAAAAGGCGTGACAATGTTATGCCAAAACCTTTAGGATATACGTTACACATCAAGAAACCTAACAACGCTTACGTGATCACCATTCTGATTATTATTTCTGAGTGCGATCGTCATGGATTGAGATTTGTTTGAATTTAATGTTAATTTGTTAGCTATAAACCAATCCTGAATGCTAGATATACTGGCTGACATCTCGCTGTTGATGTTGAATGAATCGTGGGTTGAGACCAGAGTGGTGTCACTAGCATAACGAATGAGCTTATTGTGCATACTATTAGAAAGACAATTTTGTAGGTCGTTTAATAGAGCAAGAACAGTAAAGAGCCAATGACAGATCCTTGTGCAAAACTGTGCTGACTATCGATGTTCAGCCATTGTATGCGACGACCTGTTCTAAATAGGATTTTAGGAGAACTACAGCAGAAGGATCAGTTGCGTAATACTGTAGCTTTGAAAGAAGTATAGCATGCTGTACACAGTCGAAGGTCTTGCTCAGATCGAAGAAATATGCCTCTATATATTGCTCATTTTCAGAACCATCGAGTACAGTGTCAATAAAACTGTCTATTGCAGTAATAAGCCTGTTGTAAAGCCATATTAATAATATACCGTCTTTTATTATAAAAAACAAATTACAGATAATGCATATATTATTATCTATAATTAGATTATTGAGCAGCTAATGGCGAAGTTTAGCTACGGCAGCTATTCTTACACTTAACCATTAACTGCATAAGAATAATAGATGTTAAAAAAGTACAGCTGTAAAGAAAATAGATGGAGGAAAATGCCCATGTAACTGATTACAACTTAAATAAAAATTAGCTTAAAAATATAATGCTGGAGAAAAACACCTTTAAGAATCACCATTGAGCAGAAGAGCTCTTAAGTGTTTTTTAAAACTATATACAGCGGCAGGCTTTTTGTTCTGTAACCTAAGCTATTGTACAACATGCATGCATTATATGAGAAGGACCTGTTAAAAACCGATGAACTATGAAGTGGCATTGTTAAAGCGAATGTATTACGGATATGTCGTTGAAGAACATTATACGTAAAAATTAGTTTTTCACGTAAATAAGTTGGAGTTCCAGAGACAAGTAACTTATGTACAAAGGTTAGATAGTTGTATTTAACTAAATCTGTCATCTTTAACCAACGTATTAAAGGATAAACTAAATATGAATCGTACGCAGTTATTTTGTACTACAGATATTCTGTTACGACTTGCAACATCCAAACAAGGATGATAAACTAGATTGCAATAATTAAAAATAGATAACACAAAAGATTCACACAACTTTTTTCGCACTTTAAAATTCAGCAAATTTATTTTCGCATACAGAGTTTTCAGACGGATGTAACTTCTTTGTAAGACGTTATTTAAATGTTTACGAAGCCGCACGTTTTCATCAATAAACACACCTAAATACTTGACACTTTCAGAAAAAGGAAGATTTTGATTGATATACTCAAGGAAGCTTCGACTTCGGCTCTTCTGTGATTTGGACAAAACAGCACAGCAGGAGATTTAGAAGCATTAACGGTTAGACTGTTATTGGCTGAGTAGGTGCAAATAGAGTCAATGTCCTCGTTAATTTCCATAGTAGCAGTCTGGAGGTTCTCAGGATAAAAGAAGTAAAGCAGTTGAGTGTCATCCGCATAAGACTGCAGCTGTGAATTTTAATATTGATGAGAATTTATGAAATTGTTGGTTTCGGGAGAGAAATTAAACGATTGGGCACAAGAGATGAAACGTCGTATTGAAGTTCTAATTATGCCAAATATTGAAATCCCATCTCAAATAAAGTCAAGAAAAAATAAAAACGGGTATTTTTCGTCTCTCTCCGGCAATTGTCCGAATTGCGAAACATTATAAGTTCCATTTGGTTAATTACCTAAATGGGCTACCTTGCCCCAATTTAATCGACTATCTACGTATCTATTAGCATTTTTGAGATCCTCTTGCTGAGTGTTGAATTTGAAACACTCGATATATTGTGCTATTTTATCTGGAAGGTGGTATATCACACTTTGTCTTCCTTTGTTTCTTCATGCATGGCTATTGGAATATTCGGCTTATGCGGTCTCCCATCCTGCTCACGTACGCCCTAATGCCCAGTCCACTGTAAATATTGGCCAGCTCTGATCTGTTTATCTTTTTGTGGACGGAGTTCGTATCGATTTCATCATTCCGATTAGGCACACGTGAGAGGAAACTTCGAGCGAATTTTCTCCTTTCCGCAACAGGGGTTCATCAGGTTTGCCCGTTATCGTGATGCGGTTGAGATGATAAAATTGCCTTCCGTATCCCTCTTCTGATACTTTATTATTCCACGCCGCGGGGTTTACGGGAGATTTTATACTTCAGCGATGTCATAGAAGACCACTGAGAAGACACTGATTTTGACATTTCTTGTTCCTTTTACACGCCTACTGGCGGGGAAGTATTGTAATCGCGAATAATTTCCAAAATGAGATTATGTCTCTTGGATGATATATGACATGTACATCACGAAAGCCCATGTCACTGCCAAGTGCCGCTCAGATTTCAATGAAATTTTTCCACAATGTTACTACTACTCGTATGCCAAGGACGCAAGTGCTTGTTTCTGAAAATTGGTCTAGTGCTGGCCGACAAACAGGCCAAAAATGAAAAAACCAACATCCCTCAAACTTTTTTAGCTCAACGGGTCCTATTCATTTTCAGAAAAAAATTTGTTGCGGTTGAAATTTTCTATGCACATATTAGCCATATTTCACACATCATAGATTTACCCGTACATCTGCCTTTAAAACTGATAAGAATGATTAATGATCTCGATCCGTGTAGGTCGCACCCCAATTTGTGACTCTCCTGGTATATTTTGGGAAACACGCTCGAACACGTCAGTTTTGATTTCTAGGGGACGTCTTTCATCTACAGTCGTACAATACAGGGTGATCCAAAAAGAAGATATTGTATTACACTTTTAGATTTTTAAATGTAAACCCCCATTTTCTTTTAAATTTTTAGATTTTCCGTGAAGCTTTTAGCAACTTTTATATAATAAAATTTATACCCATATTCAATCGCTGTGATGCTATTTGAATTTATAATAATATTCGCCTCACTTGACTTAATACTGATAAGAATGAAATACACGGCCAAATAATAATCATGGATACCAGCAAGAACATTTAGCATCAGTCAGTGCCATCGCGTGTCAACTTTGTCTTTCATTTCAAATTGTCAAGTTACCTACGTACTTAAATATTGAACAATGAGCCGTATTCATAAAACAAAGGATATCCTTGTACTTGCAAATTTTGAGGAAATCCTGCAGATGGTATTTATAATAATTTGAAGTAAATGCTTTTGCTTTTGACGCTGCATCATTTCTAATTTCGTTTTACAATACTCTTGTTGTAAAATACTTGTTTGGTACTGCTGTAATAGCACTAGACGTTGCAGTTCTTTTGTAGTTAACCCTTTGGTTTCCTCAGTTTCGTATTTCTCCGAAGCAAGACCTTATACTTTTATCTTATGCTTCCGAGGATATGCTTCTCTTTTATGAATACGGCTCATTGACTTATTCAATTCAAGAAAGGGTAGAAATAAGAAAACTGCATTACCAAAATGGGAGCATTGCAAGAGCAGCTAGGTTTCATGTATCATCGATATAACGCACAAGGTCTGGATAGATAAAAATGCAATATGCTTGCCAGAGACTCCTGAAAGTGGATTAAAAGCGTCGCATTTCCCTATAACGAGTAAAATACTGTTACGTGTTTTATTTTTATTAAAAAAACGTATATTTTAAAATGGGACCAATTTCTGGATTCACGCACGTTATGTAAAAATTCTGTCTGTGTTAGCAGACACGAAAAAATGCATCGAACGCATTTTTATTTTGACGAGAGAGAAGCTTTTGATGTAAAACAGCTATTTTTAATAAAATAAAATCCATGTTGTGTTGCAATTTAGTAACCTGGTATACATCCATCAACGTCACATCCAATTTTCGAAAATTTGGAATGTGAGCTGATTAGTGTAAAGCCAAGGTAGCTGGCAGTGATTTGATGTTTTTAACAAATTTAGCAGAAACATGCGATTCATGGCGACCATGGCATGGAAATGAATAATTTTCCACTTATTGAGAAAAGTTTTTTATCTAGAGCTATTCAACTTCTTTTGGCGGAGATTTTTTATTTCAGTGTGAGAATAGCCGAGGCAATCCTGTGAGATCCGAGGTTTAGGGGAAATTCAAGAATGTCCAAGGAAATCCTAGGCAATTTTCTTATTTCGAGGAGATTCGAAGTAATCCAAGTAAATCTGAGATTTCGATGCAATTTCAGGAGATCCAAAGCAATTTAAGAGAGTCCCAGACTTAGGGGCAATTCAAGGAAATCTAGGCAATTTGAAAAGATCTGAGGGTATTTAAGCCAATAATGTACCCTACTGTCCAATTCAAAGAAATCGAAGAGTGTCCAAGGAGGTTTTCTGTTCTGCTGGGAGGGGGGAGACTCGAGGTTCCGATACAATTCAAGGGAATCCAAGGCAATTCAGGGAGTTCCCAGGCTTAGTAATAGTTCAAGGAAATCCCCTAGGCAATTCAAAGTAATCTGACGGTATCTACTGGGAAAAGGTGCGATGCAATTTAATAAGGTCCTAGATACCGAGGCAATTTAAGAGGATCCAAAGAGATCGGGGTAACCGAGGAGGCTTTCTGTCATACTGGCAGGAGATCCGAAGTAATTCAAGGAAATTTGAAATTTCGGTGCATTTTAAGGAGATCCTAAGCAATTCAATTCAATCCAAGGAAATCCTAGGCAATTTTCTATCTGATTGCGAGTAGATCCGAAGTAATCCAAAGAGATCCGAGGTTTCGATGCAATCCAAGGAGATCGAAGGCAATTTAAGAGAGTCCCAGGCTTGAGGGCAATTCAAGGAAATCTAGTCAATTTAAAAAGATCTGAGGGTATCCAAGCAAATATGTCATCCTACTATCCAATTCAAAGAAATCGAAGGGTACCCAAGAAGGTTTTTTGTTCTGCTGGGAGGGGATCCGAGGTAATTCAAGGAGATCCGAGGTTCTGATGCAATTTAAGGAGATCCAAAGCAATTTAAGGAGGTCCCAGACTTATAGACACTTTAAGGAAATCCCCTAGGCAATTTAAAGTAATCTGAGGATATCCACTGGGCAAAGATCTGATGCAACTTAATGAGGTCCGAAGTTCCGAGGTAATTTTAGAGGATCCAAAACAATTCATGGAAATCCTAGGCAATTCAAAGAGATCGGAGGGTATCCAATTAGGTTTTCTGTCACACTAGGAGGAGATCCGAAGTAATTTAAGGAGATTTGATATTTCGATGCAATTTAAGGAGATCCAAAGCAATTTAAGAGAGTCCCAGGCTTAGGGGCAACCCAAGGAAATTCTAGGCAATTTTTTTACTCATTGTGAGGAGATCCAAAGTAATCCAAAGAAATCCAAGGTTTCGATGCAATTCAAGGGGATCCAATGCAATTCAGGGGGTCCCAGGTTGGGAACAGTTCATGGAAATTGGCAATTTTAAGTAATCTGAGGGTATCCACTGGGAAAAGATCCGATGCAATTTAATAAGGTCCGAGGTTCCGAGGCAATTTAAGAGGATCCAAAGCAATTTGTGGAAATCCTAGGCACTTCAAAGAGATCGGAGGGTATCCAAGGAGGTTTTCTGTCATACTGGGAGGAGATCCGAAGTAATTTAAGGAGATTTGAGGAAATCCTAGGCAATGTTTTAACTCATTGTGAAGAGATCCAAAGTAATCCAAAGAAATCCAAGGTTTAGATGCAATTTAAGGAGATCCGAAGCAATTTAAGAGAGTCCCAGGCTTCAAAGAGATCTGAGGGCATCCAAGCAAATATGTCATCCTACTATCCAATATAAAGAAGTCAAAGTGTGCCCAAAGAAGTTTTCTGTTCTACTGAAAGGGTATTCGAAGTAATTCGAAGAGATCCGAGGTTCCGATACAATTCAAGAGGATCCAGGGCAATTCAGGGAGGTCCCATGTTTGGGGACAGTTCAAGGAAATCTCTTAAACAATTTTAAGTAATCTGAGGGTATCCTTTGGGAAAAGATACGATGCAATTTAATAAGATCCGAGGGTCCGTGGCAATTTAAGAAGATCTAAAGCAATTCATAGAAATTCTAGGCATTTCAGAGAGGAAGGAGGTTTTCTGTCATACTGGGAGGAAGTCTGAAGTAATTCAAGGAGATTTTAGGTTCCGGTGCAATTTCAGAAGAGACCCAAGGAAACTCACGTAGATCTCAGGTCTAGAGGCATTTCAGGGAAATCTTCTAGGCAATTTAAAGAGATCTCATGGCATCCAAGGAGGTTTTTTATCGTATTGGGGGTCCGGGGCAAAAAGGAAAAAGAAACAACGGCGCCTTTCTGCTTAAAGCAGCCAAGAGGTCGGCTTTATATTTGGATCTTGAATACTTAAGTCCGGAAAATATAATGACTAGCGAAAACCAGTCCCTGATTGGCAACCTCAAGAAAGCTGAAGAGAACGTTATATTCATGGAACATAAGTCAATAACTCTCCATTCTGTATTTTACAATCACATACAGATGCTCGGACTATCTCCAAAGCACACGTTTGCTTTTCTATGCTGGGCTAGCCTGAAATCTGAGATGGAAGGATTCATTATAGCCTGCCGAGATGGAGTCATTGACACTCTAGTCCACAGGAAAGTGATTTATCAACAGGATGTACTAACTGGATGTAGAGCTTGTCGATCACACTGATACATATATAATTCAGCTCTACGGGTGCTTTGCTTCCATATAAGGCATTCTTACACAATAGATAAGAAACCAGTAATACCATATATACCAACAGAAATTGAAACGGTTGTCGAAAATGAAAAGTGTCGCATTTATTGGAACTACGCCTTCTCTACCACCAGAAAGTTGAATGCTAATAAGCCAGATCTCACCGTGCTCGACAAAGAAAAGAAACATATCTTGAAAGAGACAAGAGAGGCAAATATCTGGACCTATTATACGAGCTGGACAGCATGTATCCTGGCTATGTTGTCAAACTAATTATATTGATCATCGGTTCTCTTGGAGGCATGGTCGATACCTTCATTGGTCAGGTAAATGAAAACCCGGCTTGCAAAGCTCAAAGTACCTCGTTGGCATATAAGAAAGTAAAAAACCGTATTGCTTGGCTCAACGAAAATTGTGAGGGCCTATGATGCATTGCTTTAGATGTTCTCAGCCGCACATCTCCATTGCTTGGGACGCGGCTGAGAAATGGCCAGCTAGCTTAGACCATCTAACCAGGTTACTGTTTAGATCACCGTAATAAATCCGAAGGCCGCTAGCATGTGAAAAAAAATTCCAAGGAAGTCTGAGGAGATCAAATGGTTTCCAAAGAGACTCAAATACCTCTAGGTGCATAGTATACCAAGGTGGGAAGCTTAATAATAGAGCATCTGCGACTGATACCAAAGATGCAACATTTACAGCCTCTCACCCCTTACAACCCCCAACGTTCAGTATTCAACCCTGACGACTTTTTTTCTGATAAAGAGCAAAATCTCAAAAAACAATGTTTGGGCGATGAATGTGGATTGATTTTCAAAAATTAGAAACTTCCACGTCCTTGGTAGTAACCTTGTGTCAAAAGTTCATAAAAATCCAAGAGAAAGTTATAGACGAGGAGGACTAGCCGACAAACATGCCGACATGTCATGTATTATTCAAAAAAGAAAATATCTAATTTTCTTCATTGTCTGTTGTTGGAGCTCGTTCCATGATGTTTCCATTGTTTAGATCCACTACTTCTTGAAATTCGTTATCACTGCTTCTATAACTGGTAGGTACGACCGCTCCTTCCTAACCTCGTAGGGTACAGACATGTGAGCTATCGGTTACTTCCTTTCTTGATATATGTATATCTTATATCAGTTGCTATATTTTCCTAAGATCAAGACGGCCCTATCGTTTGTCTACTAATCCACAATGTTCACTTCTAATAAACAGCTGTAGAAGTTCATGTTTTCAAAGCGGTAGCAATCGCTTTAAGATGTCAGTAATTTATTACTAGCAATTAAACATTCTGTTAATAATGGTGGAACAAGGAAGAGAAATGTCACCTATTTTAAGACCATACGTAAAAAAGTAATGGCACAATTTAAAATAAAAGCTATTAATTTCTTTCATCCTAGCATTTAGTTAAAAATAATACCTTGTGGGGGAACGCGAACTACTCGTAAATCAATATGTGGAGATTTAGCTACATCATATGCGATACACATTAACTTATTTATGATTGGTTGTTGTTGTTATTATTATTCATATTGACACTGGCTGCTAAATAAATAAAATATAGAGGAACATAATTTCCGACGATATAATGGAATTAACGAAATTGAAGGTTGCCGTCCCTACTTAAACATTGATATTCACGGAAACAGTGACGTTTGGGACTATACCTAAATAAATAATTAGACTGTAATATAATGTAGCACAGTGTGCATGTGTGCATTGTGCATTTTGGTGAAAACGGTTATACTTAACACTGACATAGTCCAAATTAACAGATAATTATATAGTAAGCGCATCGGAAATTGCGTTATACAGAGTGTTTTCAGAGTTCAGTGATTTCGACTCTTTAATGCCAAATTTTTATTACCTCATCTTACTCAAAATAAATATGTATTTGTGAAAGAATCGAATAAAGGCATGTTATTATTATTATTATTACTATTCAGTTTAACAGCTTGTAGAACTCGTCAAAAGGAGTTGATATACCAAAAATCACCTATATAAAAGTTGTATAATACGACAAATAGTTTACATTATTCAAAATATCATTATCAAGTTAAATGGATACCGTTTTAACAAAAACTTTTCAAAATTATCCCCATTTCGAAAACAAAATCCTGGTGTCCACGAACTAAACCAAAAGCATTTTCAGCGCCGCTGTTGAAGTTCATCCAGAGTATTTACTGCTCCATCATGATGCAACAACTCTTTCAAATAGACCCACAGAAAAAAATCGCAAGACGTCAAATCCGGGGAGCGAGCAGGCCTACAAATGGGTCCATTGCGTCCTACGCATCTATTCGGAAACTCATTATTTAGATGTTCATGAACTTCTCGTCTAAAATGTGATAAATCTCCACATATTTCGTCTCACATTTAGAGGAACATCTTCTAATAATTGTGGCAGATTGTGTCGAATGTCTAAATAAATTTTTACCACGCCATTTCGTAAAAATGTGGCCTCGTCTGTACAAAAAATTAATTTCGCAAAATCCACTGGCAAGATGCAATTCTTTTAGGATGATCTTCAGCTTGTACGCTTGTACCTATTATACTTGAGCTGCTATGACTCTAGCGCTCATTGTTGGTTCGTCTTCGACCATTTCTAAAATATCTTCCCCAATTTGTAACATTTCAGGTTGAGCAGGTCTTCCAGCGTCACCTCCTCGCTGTTCTTTTAAATATCATGTGTCACGAAGTCTAATAACTAAATTTACAAACATCCGTGGGACCGGATGATTTATCAAAGGAAACCTTTCTGCATACAACTTGCATGCTGCGGCTGCATTTTATTGGCACTCTTCGTATGTTAGTATTATGTCCACTAGTTCATTGTTTTCGTAAGCATGGACCATTTTTTCACACAAAATGATCAGACAAATAAAAGTATACGCACTGATAAAATACTGATACAACTGATCGAACCAAAGACTGAAAACCATACAATAACACAAAAAGTTTGTCAAATTTAGATAACGATAAGAGTAGTAAAAAATCTGTGTAATGATATTCTTATTTTTTTAAGTTTTAATCTTTTACCATTTCTTTTATTATGATGAAAGGTGATTTCCTAAAAGCAGTTAAAATAAATGACTCAACTTTGAAAACCTTGTATATTCTTTTCTACAGTATATTCAGATAAGAGATAGACCGGACATAAACAAGACCACGTGATCATCGAACGCTGTAACATTCGGCAGGGACGTATTAAGAGTCACGCAGTACATATTTTAGATAGTAGATGCTGCTTTGCGTAACTTTGTAGTAAATTAGCACAATTCGATGTGTATACGATTGGTGATGGATATAGGATCATGTGGGGGTGGGGTAAGAAATATATAATGATGTAAATATACATAAGGGTTTCAAAATTTTCGCTTCGATTTCCAGCTTCGGATGCCGCCTGATGTTTGGTGAAATACAGTCGAATATAATCTCAAAATGGCGTTTAAATTAGCCTAAATTAAAAATAATCGTATATCTCTTAAAATTGCTTTTAGAATATTGATTAGTATATTTTTTGATTTCTAGGTAAATATGTAACCAAATTAAAACGTTCAAAACGTAAAAAAATGTGCATGGTTGAACATTGTCAGAAAGTAGATTCTTGAATAGGTTTTGCCAAAATGGGTTCAAAAATGTCAATAATTAATTATAAAATATAGTAGCTTTATAATTACTTATAACTTACCGAATTTGATGAACGACATCTTTATAATGAATGGCTCGACTTGTTCCTCTAAAATATTGTCCAGTTCCCACATTCTCTTTTCAACTTTGTCTTTCACGTGCTTAATACAGTTTTCCCATTTTTGCGCTGTTATTAATTCTAGTGCTTCTTTGAAAAGTCCTTTGAGGTCACAAAACTTAAAAGTTGTATTGTGCTCAGCTATATAATTTTTAACCTCTGCCCATATGAGCTCAATGGGATTGAGCTCGCAATGGTATGGAGGTAAACGGAGCACAGTTTTATTTTGACTTGCTGCCATTTCGTCAATGGCGTATTTTTGATATTCCGCCTTGTGATCCTTGACAATTCTTAATAATTGTACTTTCAGCATTGCTTCTTCAAAGTTGATATTTTTCGAGCGGAGCCAATTTTGAACATTAACTTTCCTTGAAGCCGTTGTTGGGACCTTCTCCATTCTTCGAGAATGATAAGGCGCATTATCCAACACAATTACTGCGTTTTCCTCTAAGTTCGGTAAAAATTTTGAAAACCACTGTTCAAACGATTCGCCATTCATTTCCTCGTGGTAATCTCTAGTTTTCTTAGACTCAAATGTTTCATCACATTCAGCGAAAAAACATTGAGACATGAGTATCAGATTGCTATAATTGGGATTATTTAGTCATATTGAAAGAAAGAATATTGAACGTCGTATGATTATTCAGCGCTTCACAATTTAATTTAAAGTTATAAACCTTTAAAAAATGAATGATCAGGAACCTGAAATACGCGCAAATATTAATATTAACAAATTATAACTTTATAAAGCTTAAAGTATGAATTAAAATGATTAGAAATATTAGGAACGGTACACAATATAAAACTTAGTAACTTTTTTTAAGTTTATAATATTCGACATATTTTAAGATTATATTAAAAAATTATTGAAATATCGAAAACACATAAAAACATGGCTTAAAAAAGTTCTAACAAATGAAAATGACAATAAAACATCCACGCATTTTATCGAAAGTTATAAAAGTTTTGTTACTTGTAATATGTTTTATCTGCCCCCTGGAATTAATGTTTAGAACCTTGTTCCCAAGGTTTGAAAAACATCCGATTGTTGTCTATTACTCGTATTTACCTGCTATATTTTTTAATCCGGTGGACAGTCCATCTAGAAAGGCCCTCCTGGATGAAGTTACAGAATCATCAACCCATACTTTACTTGTAGTGTGTCCTTCGTTTACCCACGTTTCATCAAGGTAATAAATCTTCCTGTTTTGATTTCTATATTTCCCAATTTTTGTTAAATAATCCCTCCTCCATAGCACAATTTCTTCTCTATCCAGTAGTAAACTATTAGGACCCCGTTTTTTCCATTTGAAATTTAAATGCTTCAATAACGCATGGAAAGTTGATCGTTTGAAATTTGGCAACGTTGTATCTCCATTTACCTCCTGCAGTACTTTATCTATAGTAGGTATTTCATTCCTAAAGAAGAATTCATGCACTTTCCTCCTAATCGCATGCTTATCAGCTTCATCCAATGATTTAACAATACTTTTGCGATGTTTACTGGTCATTGGCTCAGAAAAGGTGTGATTTTTTTTGTATTGTCTTAACACATTAAACACTGATGCGCGACACACCCCAACTTTGTGAGAAACCTTCACAACAATTTCTTTGATGGTTGATGCCTCGTTCTCCTCGCGCTCGATCTTATATATATTCAAAATGATCTCTTTCATTTCTGCACTCAGGTGTCTTTTTTTAGAGCGTTTCCTAGGTGGACTACAGGAGTTTACAACTTCATCGGCAGTATCTGTACTACTGGGCATTTTACGCAAGCAGTTGATAACAATAACAATCAATAACAAGGTATAACAATAACAACGACGAACTCAACAACTTAATAAGATAACAAACGAAAACGTCCAAAGAAATATCAAATTGCAATGATGCACACGACATACGTGACACGTCTGAACCTGAATGTGACTCTGCCTTGATACGACTGCTCTGCCGCTCGGCATAGGCATTTAATTGCGAATTGACCAATGAGGGCTCCTGTTTTACGTCGAGACGGCGGCGTTAGCGTGAAAATCACCCGAACCTTTTGTTTACATCCGGTCTATCTCTTATCTGAATATACTGTATATACCAAATTGTTTCTTAAATCCGAACCTATCCCATTCGCTTGGTGTGATAACCGATAAGATATACAAGGTGTTTCAAAACTTGGGATCAAACTTGTAGGGGTTATTCAGTATAACAGTAGAAAACATTTGAGTATAGGGACCCATATCCGGCGCTTGTGTGTTGTTACCTTTAAAAACGATATCAGAGATTGTTTTTTGTAGCTGCATTCCATATCGTCTTAGCCGTGCTATCGTATTTGTGAAGTTTTCAAGAATTTAACAAAAATTAATTGTTGCTAATGGAAAACTTGACCGATCAAGAATTGGCGGATATGCATTTGGCATACGGAGCAACAAGCTGCAATGCACGAGCAGCAGCGCGGTTGTATCAATAACGTTATCCCAAACGACAGCATCCGGGATAGGCATGTTTAAAACCAACATGCATGATACTGCTGTTGCTCGAACCGTAAGAACGGTCGAATTTGAAGAAGAGATCCTTCAGCGAGTTGTCGACGAACCATCAAATACCACACGTCACATTGCTGAGGATATGAATACGAGTAACGCTTCCATCTGGCGGGTGCTACACGAGCAACAACTTTATCCTTACCACTTCCAGAAAGTTGAAGGATTGACTGCAGCCGATTATCATCCTAGAGTTCAATTTTGTCAATGGCTTCTTCGTCAACCAAGTTTTTTACGTTATGTTTTATGGACCGATGAAGCCTCTTCCACAAGAGACGGATTTTTAATAGTAGGAATAGCCACGTTTGGGACAAAGAAAATGTCCATGCAATTTTTCCTAGAAAACATGAGCAACGTTGGTCTGTCAACGTATGGGCAGGCATTGTTGATGATTATTTGATTGGGCCATACCTTCTACCGTAACGGTTAACAGGACCTGTTTACCGGCGTTTCTTGGAGGAATTTCTTCCAGAACTTCTTGAAAATGTTCGATTGAACGTTCGACAACAAATGTGGTTTCAGCATGATGGAGCGCCGGCTCAGTTTGCTGTAAGTACGTGAGTATTTGGCTCAGCGGTTTGAGCACCGTTGGAATGCCAGACGTGGAGCAGTTTCTTGGCCTCCTAGGTCACCCGATTTAACATCGCTAGATTTTTTCCTGCGGGGACATGTAAAGTCTTTGGTTTACGAAACTCCAGTAGAAACAGAGCAAGACTTAATTGGCCGAATCACAGCAGCATTTGAAATCATTCAAAACGAGAATAAAATTTTATTTTTACTCAAGTCCATCGAAATCTTGTGCGACGTTAAAACCGGTGTATTCAAGTTGGAGGAAGAGTTGTGATGCTATCATGTACAAAAGGCAAAAATTAAATGCATTAAATCCTTTTTATTAAATACATCGTCTTTCTAAATTTTAACGCGTCTTAGGGCCGTAGTGCCGTAGTGACACTTTTCCGGATATGGGTCAATGTACTCAAATGTTTTCTACTGTTACACTGAATAACTCCTACAAGTTTGGTCCCTTAGTTCTGGAACACTCTGTACTATGCGAAACTCGATCTTATGTCTGTCAAATGAAAAATGCATGCAGTATTTTGCGCGAGTGTAACTTCTGGTTATGGCTATTATGTGGACGTACTGTATATGCTGTGATTTAGTGTGTGTGGAAGACGAACAGTAGAAAATAGGGTGAGAAACAAGAAGTAACTGCAATAATACGTGACATATCTAGATATCTTCAGACGTTTTGGTAAATTTAGGAACGGTGCAGTATATATCTTAGGATTGTATTGTAAGAAGTGTGGAGTAGATTACACTAATGTGCTAGGGGATACCGGTAATATACTGTTAGTATACAGAATAGTTCTGTGTCAGGATTTCCATTTTTTCCATTTCCCACGCTAACAGTGAAGGAAGAATAAAGGTCTATTCACACTCAGCCGTGACCTGACAGTGCTGTGACGCTGACGTGAGATCACAGTGTTTTCAATTCACACCGGACAGTATTTTTCTCCGTGCTCTGACAGTGCAGTTGTGTTCAGGTCAAGATGGCAAAATTTTCAGGGGATGAACTGGCAATTATTGCATTAATTCTGAATTTTTTTTATACTCCAACTACCATGAAGGCCTAAGGTCTAAACACCCATGAGGTACCGCGGTGCTATAAGAGGAAACACAGGGGAACCTCCACGTTCGACAGTCAGAGACCGTCTACCACCTACGAAAGATGATGAAGAAGAAATGAGAAGAAAACGGCAGTCCTTGTATTTTGAATTTGACTGGTTCTACAGCACGGGATGTACGCGTACAAATTCAACTAGTTTTTCATCATTCATGTTTTTAACCAATTTTATCAAAATATTCGCGAAATTACATAAAAACACCGCCGTGAAAATCGAAAAATATCATTCCAAAAAGGCCTATTCATACTCAGCCGTGACGTGTCAGTGCTGTGCACGTGATCCGCCCGGCGAAACTAAAAAGATTCTTCCTGGAATTTGGATAAACTGATTCACACTAGACCGGCATGTGGAAGGGGCCGTATTGTCAGTGCGCTCGAAGACGCCGTATCGTGATCATCGCATTGTTTTGAAACGATATTTTTCGATTTTCACGGCCATGTTTTAATGTAATTTCGTGAATATTTTGATATATCAACACATGAATGTTGCAGAATTGATTGAATTTGTGCGCGCACATCCCGTGCTGAACCAGTCGAATTCAAAATACATGGACTTCCGTTTTCTTCTCGCTTATTATTCTTCTTAATCCAGAATTCATACAATTGTTGCAAGTTCATCCTCTGAAAATGTTTCCATTTCGACCTCACGTGTACACAACTGCACTGTCAGAGCACGGAGAAAAATACTCAATCGTGTGAATTGAAAACACTGTGAGCTCACGTCAGCGAGAATCACTGTCACGTCACGGCTGAGTGTGAATAGACCTAAACAATGCAATGATCACGGTACTGAGTCGTTGAGGGCACTGAGAACACGATCACTTCCACGTGCCGGTCTAGTGTGAATTAGTTCATCCAAATTCCAGAAAGAATGTATTTAGTTTCGCCGGGCGGATCACTGTCACGTCACGGCTGAGTATGAATAGGCCTTGACATTTTTTTACAAAAATACGTGGCTCGATCAGGGATAGTTGCAAATACGATTTTGTTGTGGAAAATGAGCAAATGAAAATTTTGCGGGGTATTGTATAAATTTGTTTGACAACAGCTCATTATGGGGGACACAGGTGGAGGACAGTGTTGCGGCATTTCACGATATTATCTTTTATTTCGAGAAATTTTGATTTATTAATGGTTTTCCACATGAAATTTCAATAAGAAATTCGTGAGCATTCCAAACGATTTGAAATAGTTCCAATTAATAATTAAGTTTCGTATGTCAATTGCAGCTATCCAAATTCAGCTAAATCTCTCTCTCTTTTTACGCAAAAAAAAACAGAAAAAATGGAATCAAGTGGATTGACTCTATACTTCTCGCGTGTTCGAAATGGTATTTCCGTACACGGTAGCCTAATTTTTTTAAAGCTCTGGTGTAAAACTGTTTGTTCACAATTTTGATACCTGATTATAATAGCTATTGATACGTACATATTGACTACATCTGTACCTCTGAGCCAGACTATCTTAAGTCCAAATAAGTAGTTTTGAGATAGTTGTAACTGAAATATTTTTCTTCCGTTGTATTGTATGCGACTTCACATGAGTAAAAAATTCATAACGTCCTTATTATTACAGATAGATGGACGCTGAATGAAGCAAATGAAAATTCACAATATTACCATAAGCTTAACATGTTAAACTCATTTTTGACAGAAATGGACCTAACCTAGTCTGGCTATGGGGTACAGATATGTGCGCCACTATATAACAAAATCTAGGAACCTCATAAAGTTACACTCCAAGCATAATGCATAATTTATTTTTCTCGAAGACTGACAGAAAGAGCGACAGACCGGGAGACCAACAAACCGGCATATAAAGTGACAGATCGTCAGCGGGACCTACAGACAGACCGACATACAGACCAACAGACAGACTGACAGAAAGAACGACAGACAAAACGACAGACAGACAGGCAGACAGATCGGTAGACAGACTTACAGTCAGACAGACAGACAGGCAAACCGGCGAACAGACAGACAGACTGACTGACAGGCAGACAGACAAACTGGCGAACAGACAGACCGACGGATAGACCGACGAACAGACCGACAGACAAACAGTCCTGCAGACCAACAGATAGACAGAACGACAGACAAAACGACAGACAGAACGGCAGACAGACCTACAGACAGATCGACAGACAGACTTACAGACAGACAGGCAGACAGACAAACCGGCGAACAGACAGACAGACCGACAGACAGACCGACGGAAATGAGTGACACGTTTTTTCGTGATACATATGAACACACAGAAACATATCTCATTTTCTAAATTTTTCGCAATTACAATGCCTCCTCTTTTAGCAATTTTTTTTATGTTTTTCCAAAGTCTGATATTTTTTCGGATTTGCCTTGTGGGGTCAATATTATTAAAAAGTTTAATTTTCCGGTTTCTGCCAATTATAAACTTTCGATATTTTAGAAGGTAGGAAATCTTGAAATTAGAACTTAATTTTCCGAGGGGCAGTGGTGCAAAAATTTTGTGGAGCAGTGTATTCTGGGTTCACATTTAATGAGAGGTAACTAAAATCCTTCTTTCGTCTCGTCTAGCATTTCATCCAATTATATTGTTTTCAGGACCTCTCGATTATTAAGTATCTCTGTCCTTATGTCCTAGGGGCAGTTGGAGTTTCTGTTATTACTCTTGAGCGTTCCCTTTCGCTTGCAAGAGGGCTTAATAACAGGAAAGCCTGTTCGACAACCTCTTGAATCGTTTCGAAAATTATACGTACAAGTATTGCTCCATTTTGAAAAGCTCCAATTGACGAATCTCTTACTTTTTGCTTTATTTCGATGTATTCGCTTTTTACTGTTTTATGGAGTGAACAAAAGGGCATTGTTTAAGGCATACTTTGTAGTTTTCACATTTCCGATTATACATTCACAAAAGCTTCTGTGGATCTCGCTTTTAGTAAGACTTCAACTGTAGTTAAGCCTTATTTATCATATTAAAAATCAGCATGCTAAATAAGCCCCATGTACCGAGACAACAAAGAAAGGCGGAATGAAAATTTTGCACCGAGAAACTTCAGAATTAAATGAATAGGGTTTTGTATCAGCATTTATTGATGAAATTGAAAATGGAAATTTTGCATTGCAAAAGTATTGAAGAAAGAGAGTACTGTTTCTGGACAAGTGAAACCGTTTATGTAGAAATTACACTTTACTGACGTTTCAATTACCACGGTGGACTTTCTACTCCACTGGAGAGGAAGTCGCACACTCTAACATTTCAATTTTTATGTTAATGTTATAACGAAAACACTGGTTTTACTGTTCAAAGTATTATTTATTATTTCTACATCAATTTATAACAACTGTACAGCGTTTTCGCGAACTTCAATGGAAGTGGTCTAGATGGCAGCAGATTCATATCCAGAGAATCAAAGGCTCAAAATGGCATCGCGAGCGGTTCAGAAATGAGACCACGCTCCATATATGCTAGCGCAATTCTGGTTGCCGAACCTGCGATCTCACTTCTGGCCGCCTGTCAACGAATTTCAGGTATACGAGGGCGTTACAGTATATTTATATGCTCCCAACCCCAGCAATTAGAGGAAAAGAACCAAATTTGAGATACTTTTTTGTGAATTCAAAATAAAGTACTTTTTGTTTTAAACGAGCATATATTTTTACATAAACTTGCGATTTGATGCTCCTAGCATACTCTAGAATAAAAAAGTAATATTAAAGGTATTTCTTTACAGAAAAAAAGTATATTTTTTTGAGAAAGGTCAATATTTTTGTGAATTTACAGCTGGTTCCCTAATTTGAGATACTATTCGAAAAATCTGTGTATTTGTAATCTGGCCAAAATCTTTATGTGCCCATCTACTACAATTTTGCCCATTTTGAATCATCCAACTTAAGGCTTCCGCTGCATTCTGAACTTGAACTGGATCCTTTTGAGAATTTAAATAACCCATCTCCTTATTCTTTACAGCTTTGACGGACTTTATCGTGTAATTTGGATTCCACTTTTTGTGTTTCGGTGGCATTTGCAATATAAAAATAATAAAACATAATTAAATATAAATCTCTTGATACAGGGCCCGAATTTGAGATTAGAAATTAGGAAAACTTGGGTATCTTAAATTAGGAATTTTCCATTAAAAAGTTTACACAAGCATATTTGGGTTAGGTACTCAATAAAATCACAATATTGTAAAAGAAAATAAATAAGGTATTTATAAGCCACTAAATTTATGAGACAATTGTTCTGAGTAACTTACCTTAATTTTAGTAATCACTTTTTTCGCACTATTATAATTATTTTCAACTCTGAACAAGTAACAAGTTCTGTGATGTCTCAGCAAACCATGTGCAAAACTAAACTGTAAACACATCTAGAATACTACTGTCGACAACTTTTTGGTATTACTAGAAGATGGCGCTACAAAAGTACTAAGTTACACCACTGTCTCAAATTACGCGCTTTCCTCTATATTAAACATATTTCGTACATGAATAATTAACCCGCAAATTTGCCCTTGAGGCTTAAAATGATAAAGATATGTTCTCGGTACGCGTCTGTCTCTGCTCTTTAGGTTCACTGACGCGAGTGCCGATCTCGATAAGTTTCCTGTCATTATTATCGCGGTGCCACGCTGCGGGGTCTGGTGCGTCGAACCGGCAAAGGAGCGATGCGACGTTGTCAGATGGACGCTACTATTGGTAGAACAGGGAAGAATGTCCATGGACTAATTGTATGTGCCTGTTTGACTGACTTGATGCATTTACATAGTTTCTCTGTTGTAGTTGTTAATGACTAACTTTATTCTCAGAGGGGCTAGCTTGTGCTGAACATAATCCTTTATGAACTGATAGGAGCATTACGTGGGAAGCCCAACGTCAACATGTTTGACTTCATTTTTCATTGTTAAAATTGTATTGGCCGGCCTTATGAGCCCTCCTCCTTTAGCGTAAATACACAAGTTAAAAAGTACACGCACACTAGATTCCATGAAAAGCACTGTACTGTTATATTTTATTGACAATAAGTACGTTAGTATTGAATTACATAAAGTGTGTATTGGAAAGCATGAAGGAATAAAATTTTATCTGCACTACATATAAAATTTTCATCCGAAACCTTTTTGCTGGAAATTATGAAGCGTGCCAAATTGGTTCTGAAATACAAGGGTCATCGAAGGTCATTGAAGTGTACGGAGATATCGTGGTCACCCCTGCAACGGCGATTTGATACGGCCCAGTGCCGGCGTCACTGGTCTAGTTTCTTTTTAATTTTATATATATAACAACATGTTATGAAAATACACATATACTAAGTGACATATAAATTCGAACACCCAGTTTAAATGGTTTTATTTTAATAAAATTTTGTATAAGTACTTAATGAAGCATAATAAGCAAATGATAAAAATGATTGCACTGCTTTAAAGCCCCTTGACCTTTAATAATGTGTGGATGCACCCTGATGTGCTACGCATTCTCCAACGCGCCTAGGCATGCTTCTGATCAGGTGGTCAATGTCCTCCTGTGGTATCTCATTCCAGGCAACCACCACCTCCTCTCGAAGTGCTTCTAGAGTCTGAGGAGGACGTTGCAAATTGAGCAATCTCCTACCCATCATATCCCACACGTGCTCAATTGGGGGTAAGTCGGGAGATCTTGGTGGCCATGGTAACAATGTGACATCATTATGTTGAAAGAAGTCTATTGTGACTCTTGCAACATGTGGTCGGGCATTATCTTGTTGGAAAGTTGGATCTGCCAGGGTGTCAAGATAGGGTAAAAGATGGGGTTCTAGAACTTCGTGGATATAACGCTGCGCGTTCATGTTACCTCTGATGAAGATTAAAGGTGACCTGGAACCATAAGCTATAGCACCGCAAACCATAACTCCAACAGTGTGATGAACATGTCTTTCAACAAAAAACTGTGGATTCCTCCTTTCACCACGTCGCCTTCTAACCCTGGCACGACCATCGTGCATGCCTAAACAAAATCGAGACTCGTCACTAAAGACAATACTGTTCCATTCCTGATCCCAGAGTGACCGTTGTCTGCACCACTCAAGGCGATTACGTCGGTGTTCTCGAGTTAAAGGGAGGACCCAGTGTGGACGGTATGAAAACAAGCCAAAACTTCTCATTCGTCGGTAAACACTTCGCATGCCAATAGGTCTTCCGTGTTCTGCAAACCATTCATTTGCAATGGACCTGGTAGTGGAGAAACGGTCCCTTAAGACCAATAATCTTAGGCGGCGATCTTCACGGTCTGTTGTTCTACGGCGGCGTCCATTGCCCCTTGCTCTTTGCGTACGGCCTTCTCGAAGCCATGCCTGACAACACCTAACTACAGTGTCTACACTTCTTTGCACTCTAACTGCAATTGCCCGAAAAAAAGTCCAGCTTCCCGAAGTCCCACTATACGGCCCCTATCAAACTCACTAAGTTGACGAAATCGTACAGGTCTCCGTACTCTAGGCATCGTAACCGATCGTAAAGAATGTCAAGAACCAAAATCCGCCAACGTTGATTCTTTACTGCGGCTGAAATATTCATTTTTAGAGCGTTAGTGAATTACAAAAAAAAAGCAGTATAAAAACCGGAATGTCCAACTGATAAGGCTTTTTCACTTGTTATTTACAGTAAGATAAATACATTCACCAACTTTTATTAAAATAAAACCATTTAAACTGGGTGTTCGGATTTATATGTCACTTAGTATATATACTGGTATATAACATAAAAAATTTTGGAAGCAAGATTTCCATATTCGCAACCTGTAACTACAAGCTAACGAAGCATGATGGATTTGGGACTCTGATTTCGGATATTTTTGTATACCTAAAGCCTAAATGCCGGGACACCTCGGCTGCTATGAGGATCCCAAAGAAATTTTGTTAATCCGATTTCTGAAATGCCTAAGGTTAGCAGAAATCGGCTTGTTCTGGATGTACGAAGTTCGACACGGTTAGGATGGGACGCCAAAGTCAGGCGGGTCTGTCTGGCAGGCACATCACGTGGCGGCATCATGGAAGAGAGCTCTTAGGAGCAAAGCCCGTTGGTGTAACGGTAGAAGAGAGCTAGTTCGCCGACGACCCGCCGGTGCGAAAGGCTCCCGAGACTGTCTGTTAGAGAGGAGTCATTGGCAACCCTCCTCTGAACCGCATCGAGTATAAATAATGTAGTCGGGACGGCAGCACCCCAACCGTGTGAGCAGTCATGGTCGTGGATATGGTCAGGATGAATAAGATCTGTTTGCTTTCCATCTCTGTCAATATAACCAACCGGATACAACTGTATTTCATGCTTTTTAGCAATCATCAGTATGGTAAGGGTCTAGTCAATGGAGACGAACTCAGTACACTGTGGTGAGGAAGTATCATCGTATATTTTCATGTATTTTAAAAATAAGAATGTTATTACACAAATTTTTTGATATTCTCGACCACTGTCGTGTAAAATCTTGACGTTTGTTGTTCACTAGATACTCTTATCGTTTATCTAAATTTGGCAAACTGTTTGTGTTATTGTATGGTTTTCAGTAAGAGTCTTTGGTTGGATCAGTTGTATCAGTCTTTTAATAGTGTATATACTTTCATTTGTCTGATTATTTTGCGCGAAAAGATGGCGCATGTTGCCGAAAACAATGAACTAGTGGACATAATAGTAACATACGGAAAGTGCCAACGAAATTCACCCAGGGCATGCAGGTTGTATGTTGCTTTAAGAACAACCTGTTCAAATAAATAATCCAACTTTGAAAACACCCTGTATATCTAGCAGCTAGAGGCGGCCCTGACTGTATCCCTCATCGGACGGTCAAGTCCAAGAGAATAATAAAAAAGATATGCCCCTTTCTCACCGACAATTCAATTCCTTTTGGTGATAGGTCTCTTCACATAATGCGATATTGATATGGTGCCTACGGAAATTTGTTTTTTCTATTGTGATTTAACACATCCTGCACCCTGCCCGGCTATTGGACTTTTAAATTCAACTCTTATCTCGCTCCCAAGATTGTTATGTCACTGGCGGTGACGTCTAAAAGGACCTTTACCATCTATTTTCACCGCTAATTTAATTCTTTGTCGTAGAAACTCACAGTTTGAAAGTAGGAGCATCCTTGTTTTGGAGAAATTTCAAACGTTACGGACTGGCAATCACACGACCTATTTCGACATATTCTGTCACACTCATAATAATAATACCTTGAAAAAAAAACACGCCTTTTTTCAAACAAGAGGAAATTGTGGTGTGATTCCTCTTTCCTTTTTTTTTCTTGAAATTAATTAATTAACTAATAAATAAACCATTATAAATGAAGTCTGAGTGTCAGAAAATGCAAAACAGCTGTCTAGGGGCGTGAAAATTTAGGCCCTAGCTCAATAAAGCGGAGAGTAGGGGGGGTTAAGAGCGACTCAAGACTGATTAAGCCACAAACTTTCGAGGTGTTAATCGGAACTTGCTTTGCTTCACCACCCACAAAGAAAATAATCATGGAGAGCCAAATAAAACAAGATATTAAAAAAACTCACAGTATATTCACTCAGCAAACAGCACAAAACGCTCCACCACTAGGGTGCAAATCAAAAGAAAGGATGTTATTAAAAAAATATATCGCGCAATAAAATTATTTGATCATGATAAAAAACCCGCGAGAGGTTTACCATGGTACACGCTTTACAGATCTTTTGCGCCTAAGCAAAACTTATCTGGGTAGAGCTCTTCTCCTAGTTACGGCTAAACGCAGCCGAGATGTAGCTCACAAGTGCTCAGGTCGAAAAGAAAAAAAACGGGGGCCAGTAGTAGGCACGTCACAAGGTTGCTTGCCTCGTTCTCCAAAATTTACGGTATGGCGATAAAAAACCCTAGAGAGAGAAAAACTGCTTAAAAATCTACTTTGCTGTCTGTCTGAGACAAAGCTACTCATTGAAAACACTCAAACTTGAAGAAAAACCATGTACATTTTTTTCAAGGAAAAAAAATATAAAAATGTACTAAAATGATATACCTTCAGAAATTTATTGCTTGTTCTAAAATAAAGTTATGGCAGATCAAAAATCAAAATCATGATCAACGTAATGTAATGCCCAATAGAAGGTGTCATGTAGGCACTGGCCCACATTTAAACAAGCAAAATGCCAAACAGATTCAATTACACTCTAAGAATTTCAGTCAGCAATAATCAATATATGAATAATATCTATAAAATAGTTAATTAAAATGATATTTAACCTATTCACATCAGGGTTTTTTGCTAAGGGGAAGGGCTGGCTTCCGGCAATACCAGCTGCAACACAGCTACAAGCAAAGCTTGGAGGAGTGTATGGTGGTTCTACACAATGCCTCCCACTAAAAGGAAGCAGATATTGAACAAACTTCTCCAGGACATGCATTAATGCACGTGGTTCGATGGTATAAGAAAAAAAGACTTTCCACTGAAGACTAAAATCCCATGAGAAAATGGACGGGTTAGCACCCGAACCAAAACAACTACACGTATGGTATTATATGAAGGGTACTACTTCACAAACTGGTGTTCGGCACCTAATATCCCTGAATCGGGAGGGTGAACAAGTGGCGCTCGCACCACAATCTCGGGAGGAAAGTGACTGATATGAAACACCTGAATTTATAAAGGATGGTTCAATGAGTGCCCTTGAAGAAGATAGGTTCGACAGAAAACCAAGTAACGGGGAAAACCACACACTTCTATTTTTCAACACAATACTGAACCACTGAGAAATACGTGTGAAACTATACAATCGATAATCTATGAAATTTACCAAAAGAAAGTCATTGAAAAGGGTTTGGCTTAGGAATGGGCACACTACCATTAATAAAGAGAAATTCAAATCACTTAAAAAGGTTACGTAATTTTAGCATATGGCAAAAGGTTTTGATCTACGTGCCCCATTATTCCCCTTGTATTTCTCCCCTTTCTTAAGAAGTATATATTTTGAGTATATACAGAAGCAATATATTTTTCTGTGTTTATTGTTCATATATAAGCCAAAGGCATCATGTGTAACAGAATCATGATAAAATAAAGGTTTTAAATTGCAGGTATAACTTTGTGAAAACAATAAACGTGATTTGTACACTACCTTTGATTGGTTGAATTGGGAACAGCAGCGGTAAAAAGTTGAAACTTCGGCGTTGCGGGTGACCGTTGTCGAATTCCTGTTTATAAACAGTTTAACGTTAAACTCATGATTCAAGTTCTGTGTTACGGCAGTGGTGCGGTACGTCAGGGTTTATAAATCGATCTTAAAGGATGTAAGTATACCAATCTCTTTCCTTTGAGTACACACTTGTGCACAAAAACGTATTGCCTGTAGAAATTCAAACAAAGGATACTCCTTTTAGTTATTATTACAAAATTGGATGGATTGCATTTTACTGTTATTTGAATAACAAGATGTAATAAAATATATGGCATGCACACATCGCTGGATTTTATTGGCAAGCTTGTTACAGAGAAGGTGGCATTACGAGAATTATAGAGTTTCATAACTTTACGGTCATAAAATGAGTTGGTATGGAGAAGTTTGTTCGCCAAAATAGAAACACAAGTATGTATGGAAGCTAAAGCTGATTCGGTGTACTCACGTTGTTTTGGAGGAAATTCAATAACGTGATGTAGAAGGACGATTACTATTTAACTTCCAGGACAATGATGTTGAGGGAAGTTCCTTTAAAATCTGTAGTAATTTTTTGAAGTATTCACAAAAGATAGGGATATGTATGTGTGCGTAGATCGAACCACATAATCAAGTGAATAAAGTTGTACGTTCCCCATGCGATACACCGTAAGGGCTATCTGCTGTACTTCTTGCGGCCACAAAAAAAACGGAGATGAAATATTTATTTATTTATTTATCAACGAGCGTCTGCCCAATTAAAGTACAGCATAGAAAATCTAATGTAAACCTAACCCTACTTTGACTTAGATATTTAACACTCAACAATTTTAACAATCACAAACAATTTACAATTGAAACGAGTTTAATTAAAATTTAAATATATGGGGAAATCTAATATTAAATATTACAGATAGGAATCTAATTGAATTTTGAATGTTTTCTGACTTCTGAAGAACTCCAACTTATTAGAATACTGATTTGCTAACCTTGAGGATCTAGACAGGAAGGATTTCTAGCATAATTAGTACTAAATGATCTCACATAGAATGGTTGATTGAGTCTTGTTTCACGAGAAGGCACATGGAGATTAATATTTTTCAAAAGTTCTGCAGCAAAATTAAGAGAGTGCAGACTATTACAAAATAGTGACAGGTCCCTTTGATTCCGTCTCACCTGAAAGGTTGAGATATTGAGAGAGCTTTCAGTGACGGAATAGATAATATCTTCAACCATAATTTTTTTGAATGAAATGAAACTTAAGAATTTATGTTGCACTCTCTCAATTGCCTGTATATGAACATTATAGTTGGGTGACCAAACACAAGAACAATACTCCAAATGGGGCCTCACCAAAGACCAAAACAACGTTTCAACTGACTGAATATTATGAAAATCCTTAGCACATCGTTTTATAAATCCCAACAGAGATTTAGAAACGATCATATTTATATGGGTAATAAAGGATAATTTTTGGTCCAGAATTACCCCTTAATCCCTAACTTGGAATACACTCTTTCATAGTATAAATATGATCAATGGGGTCCCTGTTACGGCTGCAGACCATTAAATGGCATTTTTGCACATTAAGTTCCATACTATTCATTTGACACCAGGGACTCATCAAATCATTTTGGATAGTTAAACAATCATCATTATATTTGATTTTTAAGCATAATTTCAAATCATCTGCAAACCTTAGAAAACTAACAGACTTAAGACAGTATATAATATCATTCACGTATATATTGAATAGAAGCGGACCCAGATGAGAGCCTTGAGGTACTCCAGATGGCACAATAATCTCATTTGGTTGAAAGCTTTGTATACGCACTATTTCTTTTCGGTCAGTGAGGTAAGACTTCAGCCATGATAAAAGATCCCCGCAAATTCCTAGAGAATGTAACTTATTAATCAAGATCTCATGGTTGACCTTATCGAATGCTTTAGAAAAATCTGTATATAGTACGTGAACAGAATAACCTTTTACTCTGTGGAGCGTTTTGAAAGAAATCCAAACTGTTCGCTTATCAAACTACTTTGCAAATTTGCGGATAAAAATTCACACACTAGGCTCTCCAATATCATTCCAATGCAACTCAGTTTACTGATAATCGATAATTTTTGACTTGTGAAAGATCTCCAGATTTCAGTATTGGAGAAATGAAGCTTGTTTTCCATCATTCCGGAAAGGTTCCATTTTTTAACGAAAGATTAAAAATATAAAATAGAGGTCTAGAAATCAAAAAGCTACAATGTTTAATCAAGAACGGAGGGACACCATCAGGTCCAGGTCCTCTATTAGCGTCTAATTTGGACAGTTTTTCATAGGTGGCTGAGATTGGAAAATCATAGATAAACAAATTGATGACCCCATAAGAAAGATTACTATTCTGAACAGTACTATTTTCTACACTGTAAGTTTTAGAGAAGTAATCTGCAAACAAATTGGTAATTTGTAATATCACCAGCTCTTGAGGTACTGACGGCTTCCTCAGTGTTGTCACGTAACTTCTTTGGGGGTAGAAAAAATTAAATGCACCGTTCTGCTTGGAATCTAAACTAGGTTGTACTAGAGGATTACTCAAGTTTTCTGATTAACTTTTGTTTTCATGAGGTTATAAATTATAATTTATAACAATAATTATTGTTTTCATGTAGCTCCTCACTCTACCACTACTCCGCTGTAAGCATGAGTTTGAAAATGTAGAGTTTTCAAGGGGGATAGATTAAAATAAAATAATTAATTACTAATACCTCAAAAAATATTTACTTGTTTCTGTTGAAATTTGAACTGACGCGCAAATGTCAAACCTCCATGCAAAAACATTTTTTTGTTTTCCAAGGCACTTCTTTTTAGCAAGAATTAATAATCCAATTTTGTCCAGTGCCAAACGAAGTGAGATACGAAAAAATACACGAGGCAAATAAGTTGTATTTTTGGATGCTTAATCAGACAAGAAATACTAAAGGTACAAAAAGGAGTGGCGTACAATTTTAATCTATTTAGGAATGAATTAGCCTTTTAATATAACAAATCGACCCCTGCAAGGAAGACTATTGTAGCTCAGCTTTGGTTGAACTGAGATACAGGCATTAGAAGATTTTCTGGTGAATTTTGTTGTCAGAAAAATGACGATCTCATCAAAAATGTGTTGCACATTGAAGTAATTCTTGAATATAGAAGGTTAAAAATGGTATTACAATTCAAATCTAGCACTTTTTTAATAAATTTTGTTGACTTACTATAGTTTTCGTTGGATCAATTGATGAAAAAAATGCACTTGCTCTAGACTTAGTATGATATTTATTGAAATATTACAGAATTTTTCAAACAAATGGTCGAAAAAACCTCTTTAATGCCAATCTGAGTCACTCAAATTATATTCATCTTAGTGATCTCCACTATCATCGTTCTCAACTTCTGTATTTTCAGCACTGTTAACATTATGTCCTCTTTGTATTTGCGTTTAGAAAAAGATTAAAAGCAGGTAAGCCTCAGGAATGCTAAGAAGACTTTGCTTTTGATTTACATAGGTCTAATAAACTATTTAATACTCTAGCATCTACTGGAAGCAAGCTTGTGTACAGCAAAGGTAGTTCCTGGAGCGTATTGTTTTGCAGTCCTAATCTGGGATAATCAATGTTACTATCGTGAGATCATCAGCATAGTCACACTTATATTCCATTTCACGAGGCACTTATCTTATTTATTTTCAACTTGTCTCCACAATCGTCTTTGTTCCAATTTTCCGATTTTACCTTTTATTTAAAATGAATGGATCCACGACCAACCGCAGACAGGGCTTTTTAGCCCTCATCAGTACGATATAGGTCTGTAATATAGGTCTGTATCTGGTTCAGATGCATAACGTGCAGAAGAGGATGCTATGTTTGAACCTTTTTGTTGTGTTAAAAGAATTCATCACTATTTATGAACTAAACTTGCCTGAATTTAACAGTTCAGAAACTGCACTCAGCTTCTTTGCGTCTGCCAGAATTATTTTGGTTCTTGAATTCATTTTAGTTTGCTTTGAAGACTGCTCTTTTCATACAGCTAATACTTTTCGCTATTAATTACCGTAACCTCAAACTATGCCGCGAAAATTATAGTAAGCCAGACAGTAGGTCTAACTGTAAGTTAGGCTTTCTGTAATTTTTGCATCGAAGACTACAGTAACTCAATTTGATGTAGTTTTCGCGGGAGCAACCGCCACTATTATACTTACTATATGACGTAGAAGATTTACTGGTTGCCTATAGTTGCATCACTGAGATACCATATTCTTCCACCAAAGAGAACCCGATAAAGTCTATCGATACCATATAGTAAATCAAAAGCAAGGATTTTGCCTTCCTTGCAGTGGTCGAAATAATATTGCCAAATTTCAACAGAATCGAGTGAATATTTTTAAGGTATCGCCCTTTAAAATATCTCCGTCTATTTCTCGAAAACCCTGTATATGCCAAAATGGTTTATATATAAGGAAGGATAAGGTCAAAATAGTCAATTTATTTATCGAATATTTCATCTATCGTACCTAAACGTGAGTATTTACGGTGGTGATTGGGGTATAAAAGGATACATTGTGCATTATTACAGTAATGTCAAATACCTCTTCTACCGCTGCCAAATATTTGTTTAGATGGGAAGGGCAAAAAAAGGATTCAATTACAGCGCAGCCGAGAAAGTAATAAAAGCAAAAAACTATTACGGAGCCAATAAAAGAAGGAAAGAATCTCCTCAACCGTTCTCATTCATTAATCTTATTTGTTATCAGATCGGTTTTTCCTTATTTGTCCAATTTCATTCACTAACGTACTTGAGGGCCGAAGGTAACAAATTTTCTGACGTGACAGCCTGACCTAATCTAATTGAACCCTCCGACCTAATGACGTTTCTCGTATATCCCCTTTTTCTTGCAGACACTGGATCCTAGCTGAATTGCAGGACGCACATATACCACAAGGGTCTTCTTCTAACATACAGTGGTCGATCACACAGGCCCACAAGATTTGTAAAAAGTGATGGGTGCGTATGTACCACTATGTTTTTCCCATGTATTTTTTCACGCTGTATACGAATCTGAAGGGAATAATAAAGTAATTCAGGCATCAAAATCATACATTTTGGTATTTTTGGTGGATATGCATCTCTAAGGAAACCTCTGAAAATAACAAAATATTTATATTTAGCTAAACTACTTTCATATTTGTTCATCTTCCCCAACTTTTAACTTTAGATCCGTTTTCAGGGGAAAAAATGAGGCAAGTAGGTTGTATCTGCACTTCTCATGCAACGCCCTTATCAGTACATAAAGCAATATGCTCAACAGAAACTGAAAAGAAAGTTAGTCAAACGGGTCCATACAATTAATCCATAGACACTGTTTCCGTGCCCTACCGATAGTGCATCTCGAGCGTAACTTTTTTCCAACATCAACAAATTATTCCAAACGGTAACATTCCCAGTTTACAAAAAAAAAGGAAATTTCGAAACTTCTCTATCACATCTTGGACTTGAATAACCGCTCCTCTTAAGTATCGCACATACTATTTTTAACTTGGCTACAAATGAAACAAAAACCAATTTCCCTAACAACTACTTGCATGTTAATAGTACCAACTTCACTTCACTTTTAGCTCCTGGTGATGACAGCATAGTCTGTCGAAAGCTCGAGCTGTAAGTTAAAAGAGTACACTTTGCATAATTTGTCGATTTCCCCAAAGACGAGTCTTCCACTCAACTGTTGTTTTTTTTTGGACAATGACAGTGAATTCTATATATATTTATTCGTCGACTATCTGTTCCCTTCACTGTTGTTTGAAAAAAAATTCAACAACAATCTCGCCGACTTAGTAAGTAAATATTTTCCTCCTAATTGTTAATTGTTGCTATTGTCAATAATTGTTTCCAGCTCCAGACGATGAAGACATAGATCTTCGAAAGCTCGAGTTTAAGTTATAAAAGTGTACTTATATAAAAGAAAATGGTCATGTGGAGAAAGGTATATAACAAAAAGTAGGAAAATAATGGGAAAAATCCGCAAAAAGGAGGAAAGTGGATTCGAGCAGAAAATAGGATAGGTAACCCGAGCGATACGTATTTCTGCTGATTGGCTTCATCAGTCCCGAAATGAATGCACACAGGTATGCAACTACAAAAGTAGATACACATGCCCACACATCCGAATACGGGTGTAACCTGAGAAAACAAAGGATAGGAAAAAAACGACACACGAAGTCCACAACAAGAGCCGACCTACACATTGTAGTATAAAATGGCTAGAAGACCTCATTTTCAAGTATACATCTAACCACAACTACGCGGCCGGTTATAGCCACTTGCTGTGGTACTTCAAGCTCAAAGGATCTACAAAAAGAAAATGATCATGCAGAGAAAGGTATATAACAAAAAGTAGGAAAATAATGGAAAAAATCCGCAAAAAGGAGGAAAGTGGATTCGATCAGAAAATAGGATAGGTAACCCGAGCGATACGTATTTCTTCTGGTTGGCTTCATCAGGCCCGAAATGAATGCACATATGCAACTACAAAAGTTGCCCCACACATCCGGATACGGGTTTAACCTGAGGAAACGATTTCAGGCCTGATGAAGCCAACCAGCAGAAATACGTACCGCTCGGGCTACCATCCTATTTTCTGCTCGAATACACTTTATTGCTTTTTGCGGACTTTGTCCATTATTTTTCTATTTGTTATATACCTTTCTCCGCAGGATCATTTTCTCTTTGTAGATCCTTCGCGATTAAATTACCAAAGCAAGTGGCTATAACTGGCCGCGTGGTTGTGGTTAGTTGTCGCCTTGTAAAATCGATGTCTTCTAGCCATTTTATACTACAATGTCTCGGTTGGCTCTTATTGTGGACTTCGTGTGTCATTTTTTCCCTCTCCATCTTCGTTTCCTCAGGTTACACCCATATCAGGATGTACGGGCACGTGTATCTCCTTTTATAGTTGCATATGTGCATTCATTTCGGGCCTGATGAGGCCAAAAAGCACTCTGCTCGAGTCCACTTTACTTCTTTTCGCGGATTTTGCCCATTATTCTTCTACTTGTTCATCATAAACAATAGTTTTTACTAGGTTGGGTTTGTTCCTAGAAATTGCAGAATAATCATATTTTTGAAATTGTCCTTAAACCGATGCGTGGGAAATGTCGATCAACCTCCCCTCAAACTTTGCATCCTGATTTAATGGGAAGGTCCACATTTACCTCGAGTCTAGACACAATTTACTTTTATTCACCTCGGGGCTAGCATCAAACCAAATATTTGACGAAATCAGTAGCACACTTAATAGCCAGTGGATATTTTATTGTATTTAACGCATGACGAGGCAAATAAATCCCTGATTACTCGGCGAAGAAACTGTTACGCTTCAGTTGAACGGACACTCTGTAGCTGCAGGGGAGACGCTGATATTGCAGCACTGTCTGTAGCAAACATTCTTTTCCACTTTAATTTCGTTAGTAAGGACATGTAATTCCTATTAGGTGACGTATATATTGACGTTTCTTTTATGTACGAAACGGAGTATTGGCGGATAATAGCGTTAGGTTTTTAGGCTCCACTCTCTATAAATGAGGACTGATAATTTGACGGTCAAGGTACATTAAAGGTTAAAATGTTTACAGAAATATATAAAATATTAATATCTAAGATCAAGGTTACCTCTAAAGGTCAAGTTGAGGTCAAATGTGACGCTAGGAAGAATTCCTAGAAGTTCACCCGAGTTATTGATGGAAAAACTCTTATTAAGTAACTTTTAACAAGGATTTTAATGGGCTTTCTTGAAAATCAAGTTTGACCTTGGAACAACCTTGAATTTGAGGCGCAAGGTCAAATGCAAAGTCTTCGTCGAGCTCCTTGTTCATAGTTAGTAAAGACTTGATCTGGATCTTTTTCAAAATTACCTCATCCTGAAAACACAGAGCCGTGCTCTTCGGATTATTACAGCCAGTCTGTTATGAAAGTGCTATATACAGGGTGTTCCTTAATGATATGTGAATATTTAAGGGTTTGAATTTACATGAAATATTAATGTCAGTTTGCTTTATAAACTATGTCCAAAAATGTTTCCTTACAAAAACTCGGGGTGTTGAAGTTTTAGGAAAAAAATGGAAATTAATTAATATTTTCAGAACCGCTTCAGATATTTCACTGATATTTAGTACGTAGTGAAAGATAATGAAGTTGCATATTTTTCAATGCAAAAATAATTTTTAGCTTTAACAGTGGCATGCGTACGGGTACTGTTTTCGATATTTTTCAAGAAAAAAATAGTACGCCAATGGTTTTTTGCGTTTCGAATTCCTCGTTCAATTTAAAACAAATGATCTCTCTTGAACTGTTTTTCTTCGATACGTCATTTTTGAGTAAAAAAATAAAAACCGTTCTATTATCCGAGAAAATTAATGTAATAATTGAAGAATGCAATTTAGCAATAAATATCTAGTTGCTCTGGAATATGTCACAGGCTTCTGACATCTGACAAGACTCTGTTATTCAAATCCGTTCACTGTGACATCTTTTTCATTATTTAGTTTTTACTATCTTGTTAATAATGGTGAATTATCCATATGCAGAAATGGCGGAAATGCATTACGTATATGGCCTTGCCGACGGTAATGGTGAGCAAGCCAGGCGGATTTATTACCAGAGATACCCCGATCGTGCTTTGCCAGATAGTCGAACCTTTTCTAATATTCATCGTCGCCTTGTTGAAACTGGTTCTGTCCGAAAACGAACATCTGAAGTTAGACCTCTAAGTGTGAGAACACCTGAAATTGAGGAAGCACTTAAATATTTACCATCAAATTGTTTGGAGAATTTTAGTGGATTTTTTGTTATATCCTTACCACATTTTATGAGTTCATGCATTATTTCCCATTGATTTTCCAAGGCGTGTGACCTTTTGCCAGTGGTACCTTCAAAAAATGACACAAAATCAGTGATTCTGTTCACGGACGAACCTAATGTTTTTCGAAATGCCATTCAGAATTTCCACAATAATCATTTGTGGGCAGAAGAAAATCCATATGCCGTAACCGAAACCCATTTCCAACACCAATTTTCGGTTAACGTATGGGCAGGAATTATTGGCACTTTGTTGGCCCATTCTTCTTGCCGGGACGACTTCACGGACAGACTTACCTCGATTTTCTTCAACAACAGTTGCCTTTGCTGCTTAATGATGGTCCGTTAGTAATAAGAAACAATATATGGTACATGCATGATGGTGCACCAGCGCATTCCAGTGTAGCGGTTCGTAATTATTTACAAACTGTTTATCCAAATCGTTGGATTGGCCGCGGTGGGCCCCAAGAATGGCCACTAAGGTCCCCAGACCTCAACTGTTTAGATTTCTTTTTGTGGGGCTATCTTAAGACACTAGTGTACACGAGTCCCATGAACACTATAGAGCACTTAAGAGAAAGAATAGTTGCAGCATGAGAATAAAAAACACTCCAGGGATATTTCAACGAATAAGAAGGAGGGCGGAAGCATGCATACTCAGTGAAGGGGGGGCATTGCCAACATTTTTTGTAATCATTTCGTTGGTTTTAATGTTCTTTTTATGTTGTCAATTGCTGTTGTTCATTACCCCTAATGTGTTTAATATTTCCAATTAAATTAATTATAATTTTGCAAGTTAGACAATAGAACGGTTTTTATTTTTTTACTCGAAAATGGCTGATCGAAGGAAAACAATTCAAGAGAGATCATTTATTTTAAATCAAACGCGGAATTCAAAATTATTTTTTATTTGGCAAAATATTATTGGCGTATGATTTTTTTCTTAAAAAATATCAAAGTCAATACCCGTACGCACGCCACTGTTACAGCTAAAACTTATTTATGCATTGAAAAATATGCAGCTTTATTACCTTTCACTACTTACCAAATATCAGTGAAATATCTGGAGCGGTACTGAAAATATTAATTAATTTCCATTTTTTTCTAAAACTTCAACACCCCGAGTTTTTGTAAGGAAACATTTTTGGGCCATGGTTTATAAAGCAAACTAACATTAATTTTTCATGTACATTCACACCCTTAAGTACTCGCATATCATTAAGGAACACCCTGTATAAGTCAGGCTATTTGTCTAAATTTTTTAACTGTCAGATTGTAGACTTGAAAACTTACGGGGTATCCCATATATGTATAATTCAAAGCAATTTAATCCCAAACAAGCCATGCTGCATTATTCTGATTGAGTTAATTTAATCGTGAGTGCCAATTAGTTTGAATTAATAATATAGCATTAAGTTCAATTTGATGTTTAGATAGTTGTCCCAATATTTGCGATAGACGCACTTGGTAAGGTAAACAGGAATAGATATTTGCCTGAAGCGATATTCTCCACACCAATATATGAAAACCTCATGATATACATGATAATCATTATGATATGAAACCGAGAAGATCAATCTGCTATACAGGGTGTCCAAGATAAGGACCATATGCATGGAGATCTGAACACCTGTGGGAGATACAGCGTATGTAGGTTATATTAGGAAAAAGTTGCTTGCTTTGCAGAGTATTTACATGCCGTTGAGCGACTTGTAAAAATTTCATAGCTTACTGATATATTTGGGAAAATCTAAAATTTGTCCAATTCATTTTTATTTTTTCTGACTTTATCTTAAGGGATTTCAGAAAACTAATGAAAATTTCCTATTGGCACTTTTTAGGCACTACATGATGGTGTTCTTAAATTTTTGAGAAAGCATCTTCAACTTTATTTTTTTATATGGCAAAAGAGTTACTCATTGTATCTTATAGCATTTTTTTATACGAGTATCACATGTTACATTTATTTTCTTGGTCATAAGGAACAATACGTTTGTTCTGATTTGTTTTAAGTAGGCGTTGCAAACAAATGCTTGTCTTGACGCAAATTCCTCTCACCGAGTATTGTTATTATTGTGTACTAACTATTAATATTACTTTATTATCGTCAAAGATCCCAGGCGGTCATTTTAGCAATGAAGAAAAGTTCGACTGTCTGAGGTCCTGAATTTTATGCTACAAAAATGCTAAAATTACTATAATTAATATCTTTTTCAGCGTCTTCCTGCAAGGTGGCTTGAAACCACTAGTGAAGTGATCTGGCCAACGCGTTCAGCGGATTTAACTCATATGGAATTTTTTGTTTCGGGTCTTTAATTTAATAGCATACTTTTGGAACGAGAATGAGTAATAGAAACATTTAGTATGATTAAGCCAGAAATGCTACGTGACGCTTTGAATTCAGCTGTTGGAAGATCATATTTATTTGGACACCTATTGTGAATAAATTGTAAAATAACAATAATGCTGAGAATGTATTTGTTATTCTGAATATCACTAGATTAAGCAACGTTTTATAAAATTTTATTCAATCATGTCATTATGTAATGTGTAATACCAATCTATCAGTAGTCATATAATCTTACATCAAACAGTTCTTTGCACACGTTTTTATTTATAACTAAGAAAACAAATGTAACATGTAATACATCGTTGAATTCGCCGAAAAAGATGCTATCATAGTTTCTCAAAAACGAAACGTCGCGTCGGGCACAAAATTTGAAAACATCACCATGTAGCGTCGAAAAAGTGTCAATAAAGAAGTTCCGTTAATTTTTTGATATTACACAAAATAAAGTCAGAAAAAATAAAAACGATTGTGCCAAATTTTATCAAAATACGCCCCAAAGATCGCAGCTTTCTTCTAATTTAATCTAAGCCCAAAGTTATTGAGATCCCCAGGCATAGGATCATTATCTTGGACACCCTGTTGATACGGGGGTGAATCAAATATGAACCGGACTTTTGTTTTAGTAATTTTATTGGTATAGTAAATACAAGTTTATATACATCTTATTTTTCTACATAATCTCCTCTCTTATTAATGCATTTTTCCCACCGGATCGGAAGTTCTTCAATTTCCTCATCAAAGAATGAAGCTTGTAGTGTCAGTCGTCGTCGTCGTCAAAGTGGTGACCGTCCAGGTCTTCTTTAAGTAGCCCAGACATGTGATAGTCACATAGCGACAAATCGGGACTGTAAGGCAGGTATTCAAGTGTTTCCCAATGAATTTCTCGTAATTTTTCTTGGGTCAATGCAGCTGCATTGTCATGGAGCAGAATGGCACTTCGAATACGCATGTCTCGCCTTTTTTGCCGATAGACCAGTCTCACTTCTTTACCAAACTAGTCGGCGATCGTGAAAAAAATCAACCAGCCATACACCTCTGAAATCTCGAAATACCGTTGCAGGAACTTTTCCTGCAGAAAGACTGGTCTTGGCTTTTCGCGGTCCGGCCTCTCCGGGCTTTAGCCACTCCATGCTTGCTCGATTCCACTCAGGAGTCTAATAATGGACCCACGTCTCATCACAGGTGACAATATGTCTCAACCAATCAGCGCCGTCTGCTCGATATTGTGCCAAAAGCCTTCCACACACGTTAAGGCGGTTTGCTTTCTGATTTTCCCTCAAAAGGTGAGGAACTCATCTTGCACACACGTTCCGGTAATCCAGATCATCTGAAATGATCAAATGAACACTCCCGTCGATATTCCGACATGTGCGGCAATGTCAGATACTCTAGTTCTTCTGTTATCTTCAATTAGTTCACAGACTGCACGAATATTCGCCTGACTGATGCTTGTCCTGGGTCGGCGCTCATGGCTCTCCTTTGCCACTGCCTCTCGGCCATCGGAAAGTTTTTTTGCGAGTCGTATACTTGTTTCCTTGAAAGTGTCTTATCTCCTGCGAGAAAACTTCTATGATAGGGCGTTGCGCAACAGACGCGTGCACCTGTTGCTTAGACATGATGCTACTAACCACAAAACATATACACTGAAGAAGGTTTAATTCCATGCTATTCAATGGCAACACGGTGACTTGTGTGGTTGTCAGCGGCCATTTTTTGAGGGTGGGACATGGCTGCCAGATTGTGGTTTAATATCCCGCAACGTTGCCAGCTCTACATATAAATCTGATATATCTATACTTTTATATTTAGAAATTTGGTGAGATATAGATCTTATAATAGCACGTGCTATTGAAATTTTGCGCTATCTTGACGAATAAGTGCTTTTTTGTATGTTAAAATAGGAACGTCAATAACACAAGCTGTTATAAGATTACTCTACTTACTAATCTGGAAAGGTTCAAAAGAAAAACATACAATATATATTGCAAATACCTAAAAATATATTCATTATATAAATATGACACATTTTTCTACAAAAAAATCAGTATTAACATCATTATGGTCCAGACGTTTTCATTCCCCAGCCTTTGTTGGCACCTGCATAAATGAAAAATTAGGAAACAATTGAATTGTGTTATATGAAACTACAATTTCAGATTTCTTTTTTTATTATCCACAGGAATTTTTCTCAGAGGTCTTGATCATCATCAAGAAATAACTTTTTGTAAAACTGTACCTGACCCAAAATTTTTTGATGAGGAGAGGAAGCAATTTTCTCAGGAGGGGACAAATCCTAAAAAATTCTCAAAGTTGTACACAAAAGCATGCTAAGGGCCAATTTCACCAACAACAGTCCGTTTTTCTCCACCTATAGGGTAACAGCCCGTTAAATACAGCGAATGAGCTTCAAGTTCCAATCAACCAATAGCTATGTAATGTTGAAAACAAAATATTGTCAAAGTATGAGATGACATCTTGTCATTGAAACATCCAGCTTATTGAATATTAAGAAATTACATATAATTCAGTCAAAGTTTAAACAAATGTTTGATTCTTGAATAAAATTCATGTTTTAATTACCATTGTTGATTTTTTATTCACGATAATATTATTTTCTTCAATTGATATGCGATTTTACTGATTCAAGATCGTCTACTGGGTGTTTTTTCCTATAAACTTGTTGCAAATAGCCATTAAGCACCTACTTGATGACTGACTCTACCAAAAAGTTCATAGATATTGCTCGTTTCCAAACATTCATTCATTTACTTGCCGTTCATCAGAACCATTATGGCACCTTAGATTGATATTCCCACAAAACCATTCTAGTTTTTTAATATCCATACATCCATAAAGTTGAATATTTTTCGTTGTTCAGGAACTTAACAAACATCCACACTATATTCACAGCGATTAAGAAATACCCAAATATATGTCGTAGAGCTACCACCAAACCTAAAACCTGCAGAAAAACTAGAAATTTGCAATATTTTTCTTTTTTTACTGAGTAGATATTCTGGGTTATATTTATATTCGACGTTATTTGAATACAGCTGATTATTGCATTTCAAGGAGTGACACATGTGTGGGCTGTGTCAACTCTTGGTACCAGTCACAAAACATACTCTGAAGGTTTAATTCGATGCTATTCGATCACAACACGGTGACTTGTGTGGTTGTCAACGGCCATTTTGTGAGGGTGCGACAGGGTTGCCAGATTGTGCATTAATATCCCGTTTCACCCTCCTGGTCCCAGTGGAGTAAGTTCCGCCAACTGTTGAAATATACTCTACTATGCTTTATAAGACTATTCGTGACATTTTTCCCAAAATCATTGCACAACACTTGAAAAAATGCAAATGAAAATTTAAAATTATTTCCATGACGCCGCAAAATAGCTCCGTCGGTACCTAGGGTTATACATCTTGACTCTTGACAGTAGGGATGTTCGATAGGATCCTATATTTAGAAGTATCAATACATTTCACGAGTATCGTCATCTTTCGATCCGGACTGTGTCAGAAAGAGTGACTGCCATTTGGCTGCGACATTACCCTGCCAAATCAGACACATCTTTCATCATTTTCAAAGAAATTGTACAAAATCTTCAAATTTGTGAAGTTAGCGAGTTTCACTTCATACGTTGTTACCAGACATGCCCAAATCATCAGTTGCTGTCGTGATATTTATCCTGACCACTGCATCCCCATGGCTAGGCGACCTGTATGTTAAATTTGTATTGATAGGGCAGCGGGTTATGCTATAAATCAAATGTCACAGTGTTTGTGCACTGATTGTAACGATTAGATGATACCAAAAATATTTTCATAAATAGGAGATCTTTCCCATTCCGGATCGAACAATCTACCAAAGATGCTTATAATCATGATACCTAGTAAATTTTCACGAAAAAATTTCAAAACCAGCAAATGTAAAATATTCATTTCGCACCCTCCACCACAGGACGTGATCGTCGTTAGACTTGGCAACCCTGCGAGTGTCAGATAGATATCCCCGCCAGTCAAAAAAAAATAGACAAACAGTAAACATTACTAGTTTTTTGATTTTTGAACTTAAAGGCCATTATCTGTGAAACATTTTTCATAATTGTTTGCCTATGTCCATAGTAATTGCATTATGCATCAGAGAGACGTAGGGATTGACATATCTTACACATGTTATCTGTGTTTGAGGATGGAGAGGACATAATGTTTTTATTGCTTTGAAGAAATTCATTATCCCATAAATTAATAAATGATTCCTATTATAACGTAAAGGAAGATGAGGAATTGGATGGAATGTATTTTATATTCTATTTTCTTGCAAAATACAGACAAATCCACACTATTCAACAGATATGTAATGATAACTTTCAGTATATTGAAGTTGGTAAATTCTAGAGTGCCATGCATTAACAAACGTCCAAATCTGCTGCCAAATTTAACAGCTGGAAAATCGAGCTATTATTTGCCGCATTCCCATTCGCTGAGGGGGATAACGGATTGTTAAATGTGAACCTATAACATATATCAAAATACATGAAAGTTGTCCTGTTTCTTCTGTACAAAAGCATCATGTTGGAATCAAAAAGTGGTCTTGTTTATATTACAGTCGAATTTTCACGATTTTATTCAATATTTCAATAGAAATCACTGATATTCAGAGAGCTTCCGTCAAATTGCATTTCGATAAGGTATTTTCCCATTGGTCCATAATATTAATGTTGGTGAAATCGGCCCTAAATATGCTAACATTAAAGTCAAAGCAGATTCCCAGAAGAGACCATGGCTCCTCTGACACCACCCTGTGGGCACCCATGTTATTGTTCGATAACAACATGTGGCTTCGATTTCATTGCAACTATAGTGACCTTTGCATATCAACCCTGCTGCTCTGAAAATAGCTGATTTAAAATTGAAGTATGGAAACTAATTTGGACAAAAAGCAGTACAAATCATCACTGGTTATCCAGTCGTATAAAAACTTACAAATGTTATGGTCTGCAAAAATCCTTCAGAGCTGTGCCTTTTGGTTAGATTAGAAGTAATATTCGAGCTTCTGATAGTTCTCAGGACCACAAGGGTTGACAACGGCAGCTGTTGGACATCTCGTAGCGCTCCACTGTTCAAAAAGTGATGTCGAGATACAAACAGGTACGATCTTCAAATATTACATTTCTCAAATGAGTAACCGCTGCATCTCTGATATTCCTCAGGATTTTCCAGAAGCCTGGCTACTGACTGGGATCATTTGGATCAACTTAAAAAAAGAAATAGTTTTGATTTGGAGTTTTTTTTTTTCTATTCGTCATTGTCTGTCAGAGCGGTCCGCAGGACCTTTGCTCTTGGTTAACTGGAGTTTGTCTTATAGAATTTACAAATATATTACAGCTTTAAGTACTCACATTTTTATACTTCACAACTCTGAACAAAAGGCATATGTCTCAAATAACATAATAGGCACTTTATTCAATTTAGAATGAAATGCTTCTGTTACGCAAAACGAAAATGGCTTGCTGAAAAGGTAAGGTTATTTATGCAAAGCATAGGAAGAAACCCGCCAGAAATTTAAATCTGACCAATCAGACAACGTCAGTTGTGAATAAGCGGCCATTTTTTGAGAGTGCGACATGGTTGTCATATCGTGCACCAGCAACACTGCTTTGTTTCCCATTCGCCCATATGAGTTTCACCCCTCTGCTACTATCAGCAGCTCATCTACTTCGGCGCGCCAAATCGACTGACGCCCCACTCCATTCACATAAGGGCTCGCGCAGACAGAAAGCGTTCAAGCGTTCCGAGTTCCGCGTTCTGCGTTCCACGTTCTTTGTAACTAATACGAGTAGATCTCTATAGAGTCAAGCAGACACAGCGGCAGTCAGACGGCGCCAGTCAGTGTGAACGCTTACGTTCTTGCGTTCTATTGTCAGAAATACAAAGAACTCGTAGAACGCAAGATGGCTTCCATAGAAAAATTAATTGGTTCAGTACAGCCAATCTTACTTTTGTAGATACAGCCTTTTTACAGTTGGTGACTTATTTCTCTATTTCCTTTTTTATATAATCATACATTTCATTAAAACTACTTAATGACATTCGAAAGTAAATAAAAGATCATTCTTCATCGTCAAAGAATGCAGGAAAAAGAACACTGAACTCTGCTTTCTCATCTCTATCACAATTAATCGGACGCACCCAGTATCTTTTTTATCTTTTCTTCTTATTAGACTCTTCGAAAACTCCACAAAAGCAATGGTTCGTCTTCTGATGGCCGACTATTGAAATACATATTTCACCTACAAGTAATCTCCGTAAAATGCACTGTTCGTGACTGCCTCCTGTCTGTGTTAGAACTTGTAAGAGGAATTTACAGGACGAACGCGGCTTGAACGCTCGTCTGTCTTCGCGAGCCCTGAAAGTCTAACAAAAAGCATCTAGCCGCAAATCCAGTTTTGCCAAATAGTAATTCATTTCTACTTGTCGAAGTTCAAATCACTGAGAGGAGATGAAAGCCTCTCCAGTATTATAAAAACATTCTCCATAGATCATGGTAAAATATATTATGGCTGCATATCTTCAGACATCGTTATGGGACTACTCCAAGGGGAAATAAACATCAAAAGCTGGAACACGAGATGCTCTTAATAATTAGTCAATTTCTAACGAAACGTCATTTCTGTCGACCCTTATGTCGTGTTCTTTCCTTTTATTTTGACGGCACGTTAATTGTGATGCCGACTGGTCAGTCTTTCTTTTGAGCCAAAGACAAATGAAAGGATTCCTTTTGAAGGGAGATTTTTTGCATTTCGCTACGTCAGCAGATAGGGCAGTATCAGTCGAAGTTTGAAATAATAAACCTATCGAGAATTGTAGCACAGATGCGGCTTTGAAAAAAATGACTTTCGGGAACAAGAGAAAGTTGTGAAAACTTGTCATCATCATCTAGAAAGGAAAAACACATGTATGTAGACGAAGATACGCTAACGAATGATTTCTTTCATACAAATTTCTCTAGATCCCCTGAAGATTTCTGGAAACTCCTCAGCAATCAGTGGATCTCCTTGGAAATAATTGGATCTTATGACATTTCCTTGGATTTCTTTGGATATCTTTGAACCTCCATTAGTTCAAGTTGAAAACTGACAACTCCGAATAATAGGTGAACTATGTGCTGGCATGAATATCAATCTGTGCCCAAGACTCATAAAGCCTAATGTTTCGTTCACGCTGTCTAATCAGTAATTGGATTAATTTTACTTCTCGCGCAACTGGCGAGGAAATATTCTAAAATGAAATATTATGTTTTTTGATTGTACATGTACCAACTGTGGCCAACTAAGAATGCAAGGTACATTATCTGGAAACCAAAAACAGTTATGACTAAAACGGCTGAAAGAAAAACCTAGAAAATACTTTCAAGTTTCTGCAATGGCCGCTAGTCGGCGTAACTACAATCTAAAAAAGTGATGTTTCTGTGAATTCCGCTATATTACCCTAACAAAGAAATTTTAGCCTTTTTGACAATTTTTTTTTTAGTGGAACTCAGAAACATCAGTTTTTTAGATTCAAAATTGTAGTTACGCCCCTTAGCGATAAACTTGAAAATATTCTCTTGGCCGATTTAGTAAGAACTTTTCTTGCAGCGAAGCCTCTACTATGGATAGGCTCCCAGATACAGTAGTAGGCCACCCTGTACATCACGAAAAACAATGTCACTCTTTTTTATCAGTCTTTCGGTCGGTCTGCTCGCTAATTATTGGCCCGTCTATAACATGGAAAGTTCCGTTCGGATTTTGATGACATTTTCACACAAAGTTGTTAATATGCCAACGACAAAAACCCTTTGTAGTTCATGAAAACCGGTAAAGTGGGAGCAGCGCTAGGGGCAAAAGACGAAAAAATAAAAATCTCCAATTTCATTTTTCGACGTTCTGATCATTTATAAATTGAAGGTTGTAGTAATTTTACGCACTCATTAGACTTTTACAAACATCATAGATTTCCCCGTACATTGGCCCTTCAAACTGGCAAAAAGTCCAAAAATAATGTAATGGAAATAGATAAGATTTATTATGTATTTGAAAGTTGATAGATGGAATAATTAGCTGGGCATGAAAACAAATATTTATGTATTTTATTTATTTATTTATTTACTAGTATCTACACTATCTGAACGGTTTATTACACCATTTAACGGATAGGGACACAGGACTCAATTTTAAGACAAAATTGTTCTAAAATAACTTAAAATTGCCAAATGACTTATATGTAAAATCTTTTTAAGCTACGCAAATTACAAAAGAACAAATCTACAGCCTTTCTTGTACGTTCATAGTTGTTACATACTACATACATCGGAGACGAAAGCAGCGCATTGGTTCTAGCTATGTTTAAGTAAAAGTATTTTGAATTGGATCGCGTCTTAGCATTAGGTATGCTTTACCTGAAGTCACTTGAAATAGCATAAAAACCTTTGGTCGGCGCGTCCTTTGTAATTTCATGACGTATCATAGGCATGCGGTCATTTATTTAGAACGATAATAATAATGTTTTTATAGCACAATAAATGGATTTTACTATCTTCTTATTTTTTTGATTTGGGATAAAAAATACTTATATTGGGAGTTTAATTTATGTTGACTGAAAGTTAAGAAATGGAAAAATTACAGAATTCCAACGTTTGACATAGGCAAATATTTACATAGCAGGTAGGTATATAAAAAGGTATATAAAGACTTACATTATAGGTATTTATATATCATCCTCGCCTTCGGAGGTGTCGCTAGAGTCATCTTGTAGAGGAATTACAACGGGATTTACAGGAGGCAAAACACAATATTCATTTTCTTTTTCAATAATATACCTAGAACACTGCTTCCATAGGTCTGTGGCAGCAATATGAGATACTGCATCTCTTATTGTAGCCAATAGCGATTTACTTAATTGAGGGGTCTGATTATGTTTTCTTACTTTTTTTTAAAGCAGCCCAGACCAACTCAATCGGGTTAAAAATGCAGTAATAGGGAGGTAGACGTAATACTTCATGGCGATTTTGCTGAAGCAGATTGTCAACAACATACTCTTTTTCAAATTTTTGTCTTTTAATAAGATCCAATAATATGGCTTTGGTTGATTTTTGTGGTATTTCCATTCCCTTATCCTTCATAAAATCAATAATGTCTTGTTTTTTTGTGCCTGTATTCGGAATTTTGTTTTTCTGTCGTGAATGGTATGGCGCATTGTCCATAATAATCACTGAATTTGGGGAAATGTTTGGTATTAACTGCTGCTCTATCCACTTTTCAAATAAGTCGGAGGTCATGTCCTCATGATAGTCGGCACATGATTCTTTGATATTTTTGGCAGATAACAGCAAGGCATTAGGTATAAATCCATTTTCACTGCCAGCATGGAGAATAATGATTCGTTTTCCACGGTTGCATGGTGCATTTAAAATGCACTTGTTGCTGTCGTCAACCCAGCCGTACTGCACAACATCATGTGTATCATACCACGTTTCATCCAGGTAAATCAGATTTATTTTCTGCTCTCTATAGATTTTAACTTTGTGCAAAAATTCTTGGCGCAATTCAACGATTCGAGACGACTCCATAATCACCATTCTTTTATCTAATTTTTTGTATTGAAAACCACACAGTTTTACAATACAGTGCAGTGAGTCTAAGCATTTGTAATTATAAAAATCTTCAGGATAATCTTTTAATTTATCCCGTATCATTTCCAACGTGGGCACCAAATTTTCTTTATAAAATCCGTATATTATACGACGAATATCTTCCTGAAAACCCACGTCTATTCTTTTTAATTTTTGCCCTATGCGCTTTCTGTGGAAGGAATGGTTGACTACATCTCCCCTTTTTATAACCCGATAAATGGTAGACCGACTGATTTTTGTCAGGATACAAATTCTGTTTAAAATTTGAGTTTGCGAGGAATCAGGATTTTCGTTTTTCAGACAATCATACATATTTAGGATTACTCTTTGGGTCTGTTCCTCTAAATCTTTATGAAAGAATTCTGCCTGCACAGGTTCATCAACCATCTCCTCGTGGCTTGGAGCATTTTCCCAAGGTCTCCAAAGAGCCATATTTAGGACACATAAGAACAATCAACACAACAATTAAATCAACAAGTAAACTGAGTATTCAAAAGTCAAAAACACACAAACTAATAAAATCTATGAAAAAACACGGACAGACTAAAGAAAACACGTTTATTCACCGCTACACGGCACTGGCTAAACTGTTTCAATTTTCAGTAGCCACCTGCACTTGTTCGGAGCTCTGAAATACACGCTTTCTCATTGGCTATGTCCACGCATAGGCGTGCTTTACTCCACGTGGACCGGTGAAACTGCCTTTGATCTTATACGGGGGATATTTGCTGCGAAATTTGGCGATTTTTGCAGCAACAGAGCGTGTTAAATATAGATATATAAAACGCACCCAGTATTTCACAGTGTTTCAAGTGACTTCAGATAAAGTATACATGAATAAGAATCTTACCGAGTAAATATTCACAATCTATGGCATTATTAAGCATTTTATATAAACACAAGCAGCGTAGTTTCTATGATTTTCCAAGTTACAGAGGTTATATCTGCTAAGTAATACATCATGCCTGAAGCCAACTTCTGGATACGTACCATCTTACTTGTGCCACAAATATTTCACAAAACCGCTTCTGAATACGTTTAATTTTATTCGAACGAACTTCATGAACAGGATACCACACACAGCAGTATTCAATTTTGGATCGAACAGATGAATTATATAACGAGATCATGGTATACACATTATTGAAATCCCTACAATTCCTGATAATGAAGTCCAAACTTTTATAGGCCTAGCTAACAACAGCATCAATATGCGAAACAAATGTAAGTTTGGTATCAATACCTATGTCATGAAAGTGTTCACACATGTTTAAGTTGCGAATTATCAGTGTTATATATGAATCTGATTGAAACAAGTTTGCGCGTAATACATATAGTGTGGCATTTATCAACATTGAGGTACAGCTTGTTACGGTGACACCAATTATTTGGGTTGCTCAAGTCGTTTTGCAATATACTATATAACAGTCGTCCATGGTTTCAATTTTACAAAAAATCTTCAATTCATCTGCATATAGAAGACAGCTACTGTGCAGCTCCCCAGCGACATCATCAATGAAAATTTGGAAAAGCAAAGGGCCAAGAGCAGACCCCTGAGGTACGCCGGAAGAAGGTATTCGACTTTCAACCATCTGTTTGTAAGATAAGATTTGGAAAAAAATCAAGAATTGATGGGTCAACCCACGCGTAGCTAATTTCTTTAACAAAATACCGTGATCTAGCTTATCAAAAGCCTTTGAAAAGTCAACGTAAGCAACATCTACTTGCCCCCTTTCATCAACAACTTCAGAGCAAAACTGTTTAAAACACGCTAGATTAGTTAAACTAGATCTGCCTTGGAAAAAACCATGTTGATTTGGAGAAATTTCGTGCTTAACATGGCAGAAAATTATATCATGCAATATACATTCGTAAACCTTACCAACGTTGCTTATAATCAGAACAGCTCTATGATTCTCAATGACACAACGTTCGCCTTTTTTAAATATGGGAGCAATCCTAGATGTTTTCCAAGCCACGGGAAATGTTGTAGTATTAACAGATGTGTTATACAGATAAGCTAAAGGCTCAGCTAAAACAAAAGCACAGTCTTTCAGTAAAAATGCAGGGATTAAATCTAGAGTGGAAGATACCTTGAGTTTAATATTTTTCAAAGCGGCACAACCTGTTTCTCAGTAATAATTGGTATATTCACAGGTAATGAGGCGCAGTCAGGTGAGTCTGCGGGTGTAAAGTTTGTGGAAGGTGAGTATGTCGACTGAAAAAATCTGCAAAAGCGTTGACAATATCTTGTGGTTTGTTAAGTTGAGTTTTATCAAACATCATGGTATCAGGGATATGAGGAGTATTTTTCAAAGAATCAATAAAAGACCAAAATCTTTGAGGGCTAGTAGCTATGCCCTGTTCAATTTTAGTGCTATACCTTTGAAATGCAATATCAATGCTATTTTTTATGTTTCTTCGAAGATTTCGAAAAACGTCACAGTCAGTCAATATCTCAACATATCTCAATATGAATTCTACTAAAGAAGCTAAGATATTACATCTGGTATATAAAAAACATGTGTCTTGATTGTTGTATTTAGGCAGGTTTTGTAACTTTTTCTGTTGCTACTATTTAGAACGGTTTGTAACAACGCCCTTTGCCCCCATTGGAGTTAATTATGTTTGAGAATCTTGAAAGAGATAAAACCTAGAATCAGATTTTGCTAACTCCCTGAAACTTTATAGAAATATCAATCAATATGAATCAATCCAAACCAACGATAATAAATGCCCGTACCAACCCTTTGCTATATTATTACGTTGTAATACTTTCAGATTCATCTTTACATAATATATGACGATTCGTTCAACATGCTGCATGGTTTTTCCATAAGAGCGTTTAGATAAAGTTTCATAAGTCGCAACCCGAAATTTTGAAACAAACAGAAAACAAAATAGAAATATCGTAAGATGCATATCAAAATTTAGAAATAAGAGATAGAGAATAGAAGAAACTCAGCCCAAGAAAATCAATCACTATGCAGTACAAATGGAATTAAGAGCAGAAAGAAATGTGAAATCTGCTAAATGAATCATAGATCAATTTAATAACAGATTCGTTGACACCAGACACCAGTGTTCACTAAGTTTTTGTGCAGTGCTATAATCATACCGTATTTTCTTTTGCTATTTCTAAAATTTAATATATGTGTTTTTAAAGAATCCTCCTCATTCTATATCCTATCAAACATCATAATTTCAACTTATTTCAAGGATCCGATGCCATATTGGATACGCCATATTGAATTTCTGTTTTTGGCAGCAGATTTGAAATCAGCGACATCGAAAACCCTCCAGCACCAAATTTCATGAGAATGCTACAGAAGCGGTATTTTTTGCCAGCTTCTTGGGTGTGCTAGATGACTGTGGGACGGGTGGCGAGGTTAATCACAGCAGCACGAAGCAAAATGGTTGACACTGCCGGTAGGACAGGGGAAACATTTCTAGATCGCAACTATATCAAATGAGTGGGGACTATGAACTAATATTAATACAATTAATTAATACAACAGATAATATTGCCAAATCTCAACAGAATCGAGTTCGTATTTTTTAATATGTTAATAATTTTTCTCTTAAATTCATTACCCTATATCTGGAAAATTCTGTATTTCCGGGCCCATGTTTGCAAAAACTTTTTATTTTTTTAACAAGAAATCACCCTCTAAAATATCTACATCTAGTTTTCGAGCACCCTGTATATTTCATTACAATATGATGTACAAGGTAGTACCTATCATGCTTGAACATTTTTGTAGAACAAGATGTGTTCTCCAAAAGGTATCATTAACTGAATGGAGAGCAACACATAAAGTCCTTAACAAACTGTATTGCAAGCCAACCTAAATCTAGATTAACCAACTCAATAAAGATAATTAAATCTTCTAATATCCCCTGATAGCCGTCGTGATTTCCCTGTCGAGCCAGTGGCGTTGCTAACGTAACTTCGTGGCGATTAGGTAGGAATTTTAAACACGTCATGAAACGGTAGGCTCGACATATTTTTAGTGTTCTTTAAAATCATAGAGTTAGTTCCGAGAAACGGGATTTGATATGTAGCTTATCCGCTCATGTTCAAGGTCAGGTTCAAGGCCACCACTGAGTAGCTAGGGAAAAATCCTAAGCCCCCATAATACTACTACTCGAGCAGATGACCCCAGGCGCATACGATCAGTCTATCTCCTTCACACGCGTGACGTCATGCGAAGACAAAGTTCCCCAGAGACGGGAGCCAACGTTTAGTTTTATATGGCGCTTTAGCACGTAATATGTAATTAATTTCGTTGATTTGTTGTCAGGTTTTTTTCAAGTCGGACTCTGTTTGATGTATAATTAAAAACAGTCATTTCGACATCTATGATCTACTGTTCGGTGGTGTGTTGTTCAAGCAACAACAAAAAGAAGCAACGACGTTTCGAATTGACGTTTCCTCAACTTCCCAAAGAACAAACAAGTTTGCGAACGATTGGTTCTGAAGTGTTACCAGTATTTCAACGCAAGGTCATTTAAATGGTCCAAAAATTATTTAATACCTTTTGTATTTAGCCACGCCAATTGGTGTAGATGCGGATCCTAAAGATAATTTTTTTAGATGTAAAATGTATTCAAAATCCGAATGTTCAATAAAGATACAAAAGAAGAATTGTGAAGAGGAAATTGTAAAATAAACTTAATAAAACTGTTTGCTAATGCAATATGTTTTAACATCTATCTATAAAAACGATTAAAAACGATTTACACTTAACAATTTATGCCTACACAATTATAAAGGTTTCATATACTGTAATCTTGGTGTCCATTGTGTTTCGGTACAAAAAGTTAATACAACAAATGAATATATGTCACTGATGCACAAAGCTGTTGTTTGAAACCAATTTACTTCAATAAAATAATAAGTTCCTTTATCAGGAGTTTTGAAAAAAATTTAGGTTGAAAAGCTACAGGCACATTTTCAATGATTAAATGCTGAGTTATTTATTTATCTGTTAATTATTCAAAAGTGATAACTTTATAAAGGTATTTTGTCTATAGTTACATACTCCATCAAACTGTTTTGGGAAAACATCAAAATATAAATAAAACATTATACATAATACTAAAATTATACTGAGTGACAAAATAAGGTAAACACCTACGTATGTTTATTAAAATTCAAGTATTTTTCACATATCGATTTATCTTGCCATGAACAACAAGTGATAAAATGGTCAGGTTTTCCTGTTAAGTTTTTGTGATGGCTGCGTGTATTGTTTGGTGATGAAGAAGCATTCAGTGTAGCTTTTGTTGTCAATCAGTATATCATGTAAAATCGATAACAAAAAAAGTGTAAGCGAATATTACAAACATTAAAAAGGAACGCTCTAATATACTAAGTGACATATAAATCCGAACACCCAGCTTAAAAGGTTTTATTTTAATAAAATTTTGTATAAGTACCTACTTAATGAAGCATAATAAGTAAATGATAAAAATTTCAAAATGATTGCACTGCTTTAAAGCCCTTCGACCTTTAATAATGTGTGGATGCACCCTGATGTGCTACGCATTCTCCAACGCGCCTAGGCATGCTTCTGATCAGGTGGTCAATGTCCTCCTGTGGTATCTCATTCCAGGCAACCACCAACTCCTCTCGAAGTGCTTCTAGAGTCTGAGGAGGACGTTGCAAATTGAGCAATCTCCTACCCATCATATCCCACATGTGCTCAATTGGGGATAAGTCGGGAGATCTTGGTGGCCATGGTAACAATGTGACATCATTATGTTGAAAGAAGTCTATTGTGACTCTTGCAACATGTGGTCGGGCATTATCTTGTTGGAAAGTTGGATCTGCCAGGGTGTCAAGATAGGGTAAAAGATGGGGTTCTAGAACTTCGTGGATATAACGATGCGCGTTCATGTTACCTCTGATGAAGATTAAAGGTGACCTGGAACCATAAGCTATAGCACCCCAAACCATAACTCCAAGAGTGTGATGAACATGTCGTTCAACAAAAAACTGTGGATTCCTCCTTTCACCACGTCGCCTTCTAACCCTGGCACGACCATCGTGCATGCCCAAACAAAATCGAGACTCGTCACTAAAGACAATACTGTTCCATTCCTGATCCCAGAGTGACCGTTGTCTGCACCACTCAAAGCGATTACGTCGGTGTTCTCGAGTTAAAGGGAGGACCCAGTGTGGCCGGTATGAAAACAAGCCAAAACTTCTCATTCGTCGGTAAACACTTCGCATGCCAATAGGTCTTCCGTGTTCTGCAAACCATTCATTTGCAATGGACCTGGTAGTGGAGAAACGCTCCCTTAAGGCCAATAATCTTAGGCGGCGATCTTCACGGTCTGTTGTTCTACGGCGGCGTCCAGTGCCCCTTGCTCTTTGCGTACGGCCTTCTCGAAGCCATGCCTGATAACACCTAACCACAGTGTCTACACTTCTTTGCACTCTAACTGCAATTGCCCAAAAAGAAAGTCCAGCGTCCCGAAGTCCCACTATACGGCCCCTATCAAACTCACTAAGTTGACGAAATCGTACAGGTCTCCGTTCTCTAGGCATCGTAACCGATCATAAAGGATGTCAAGAACCAAAATCCGCCAACGTTGATTCTTTACTGCGGCTGAAATATTCATTTTTAGAGCGTTAGTGAATTAAAAAAAGCAGTATAAAAACGCTCCCTTAAGGCCAATAATCTTAGGCGGCGATCTTCACGGTCTGTTGTTCTACGGCGGCGTCCAGTGCCCCTTGCTCTTTGCGTACGGCCTTCTCGAAGCCATGCCTGATAACACCTAACCACAGTGTCTACACTTCTTTGCACTCTAACTGCAATTGCCCAAAAAGAAAGTCCAGCGTCCCGAAGTCCCACTATACGGCCCCTATCAAACTCACTAAGTTGACGAAATCGTACAGGTCTCCGTTCTCTAGGCATCGTAACCGATCGTAAAGGATGTCAAGAACCAAAATCCGCCAACGTTGATTCTTTACTGCGGCTGAAATATTCATTTTTAGAGCGTTAGTGAATTAAAAAAAAGCAGTATAAAAACCGGAATGTCCAACTGATAAGGCTGAACCTTTTTTCACTTGTTATTTACAGTAAGATAAATACATTCACCAACTTTTATTAAAATAAAACCATTTAAACTGGGTGTTCGGATTTATATGTCACTTAGTATACAAAACACATTTCGTATCGACAAGCGGAACATTTGTCACCGAGTGATGACATGTGCCAATGCGTACCAAATTCGATCGAAAAATGAGCATATCGTCTCGTGTTATAGTATTTACAATTTTAATTTTACCATATCCCTCAAGCATTCCCAAACGCCTTCCCTACTTTTTTATGAAAAAATGTTTTGTTCTGGTCAACTTATTTCCAGAACAAGCCTACTACCCTACGGAATAAACTTCCTTCTATGCCAATGCTCCTGCTCAACTCTGTAAACAGAATAAAGGAAGACAAAGACTCATAAATTCGCCCTATTTTAAAGTTGTAATAGATTCCGGGATATCTGTTTCAGTACAGTATATGTAGCGACATCTCTGTTATACTGGACATGGTAACCGATGATACAGAGGGGTGTGAGTTTCACATAGGGGTGGAGGACTGAATTTTGTGGGGTGAGGTTATCGGTCGGAAATTGATTTATCCATTCACCCCAGAAAAAATGGCGTCAAGTAGATTGACTCTGTACTTCCTACGCCTTCGTTGAAGGTTTCAAGGAACAGGTATGACTCACATCGTTTCAAAAGGCGAAATAGAATCGTGATTAAAAACCATTAAGGTTTGGTAATGTCAATTTTGTATACAATTTTGACGATTTTTAAGAGTTTGCCCCCATAACAAAATTTTACATCCCACGCTCTTGGAGGCAGGTACAAAAATGAGCGATCCAAGTTGCCCATACCCTTTACATTTTCTGACCTCAAAAAGTACCGAATTGCAACGTTGTATTAACGGTAACAACTTTTCAAGAAAGCAAAAGAACAATGGATCTTTGGATTCGCTATCGAATGACATGCATATACAGGGTCCTGCACAAAGGACGGATGTTTTTGAAACAAATGAAATCTGATAATTCAAAAGCCTGCTGCTTCTATTTTTCTACAACAATCAAGGTTTGATAATGTCAATTTTGTATACAATTTTGACGATTTTTAAGATTTTACCCCCATGACAAAATTTTCCATCCCACGCTCTTCAAAGGGTTTTGGGGGCAGGTACAAAAATGAGCGATCCAAGTTGCCCATACCCTTTACATTTTCTGGCCTTAAAAAGTACCGAATTGCAACGTTGTATTAGCGGGAACATTTTTTTAAGAAAGCAAAAAAACAATGGATCTTTGGATTCGCTATCGAATGACATGCATATACAGGGTCCTGCACAAAGGACGGAGGTTTTTGAAACAAATGAAATCTGATAATTCAAAAGCCTGCTGCTGCTATTTTTCTACAATAATCAAGGTTTGGTAATGTCAATTTTCTATACAATTTTGACGATTTTGCCCCCATGACAAAATTTTCCATCCCACGCTCTTCAAAGAGTTTTGGGGGCAGGTACAAAAATGAGTGATCCAAGTTGCCCATGCCCTTTACATTTTCTGGCCTCAAAAAGTACCGAATGAGAGTGTTGGCGAGAGTGCCGTTCGACTCGGGCATTCCTAGCATTTTTAACAATCGACATTATGGAGCAATGGACCGTTAAGCACCACTTCAATATTTATCGGAATCGAGCTGTTCTTTGTCAAAACACCATCCTTCTTCAGGTTCAGTCATTTCGCACACGTGGTGTACTGATCAACAAAAGACCACCAGGAGCTCCACGAACGGTTCGAACCCCTGAAAATGTCCTTCGCAGTCCGGCTCGATCTGCTCGGCAACATGCTCCTGAACGTCGCCTCAGTGATCGGTCGGTGAAGCCTATTTTGCATATGGAACTCTACTTTCACCCCTACAAATTGGCCATTGTGCAACAGTTACAGCCTGGAGATTACGCACAACAAATGAACTTGCACGTGAGATGCAAGCACTTATCGAGCAAAATGAGAACCTCATCTTGTTCATGAGTGATGAAGCTCACTTTCATCATAGGGGCATGGTTAACCAGCAGAATTGAGGTTATTGGGCTGATGAAAATCCGCGACAGTTACATGAAAGACCTTTGCACACCCCAAAAGTGACGGTTTGGTGCACTGTATCGCAAACTTGCACTATCGGCCCCTACTTCTTTGAAGACGATAATGGTAATGCTGTTACCGTGAACTCGAATGGTAACCTAAATTACGACGATGACGTGCTCCATTCCATTTCCAGGTTTGGTGATGTTCATTGGCCTCCTCGGTCCCCAGATTTATCCATCTACGATTTTTCCTATGCGGACACCTCAAGGTTCGTGTATACGAGCACAAGCCCCGAACTCTGGACGAGCTGAAGGAGGCAATTCGCGTGGAAGTCGCCCAAGTTGAGAGAACGATCTTGGAGAGAGTCTACGGGAACTTTCAAGAACTAGTGGCGCAATGGACCCATTTATTGGCCTGCTCATTCCCGGGATTTAACGTCTTGCGATCTTTTTCTGTGGGGCTATTTGAAAGAGTTGATGAATCATGATGGAACAGTAAATACTCTGACAGAACTTCAACAGCGCACTGAAAATGCTTGTAGCTTAATCCGCGGACACCTGAATTTTATTTTCGAAGCTTGTAAAGAGTCGTGGATTCGCCGAGCAATATTTTGCGTTAATCGAACAAATGCGGAGAATTTTGATCAGTTTTGGTAAAAGCGGTATCCACTTGACTTGATAATCATTTTGTTATAAATAATTTTTAATAACGTAAACTAACTCTCTTATGAACTTTTAACTTTTATATAGGTGATTTTTGGTATATCAACTTCTTTTGACGAGTTCTACAAGCTGTTAAAATAAATGACTCAATTTTGAAAACACCCTGTATAATTTTGCTAGTCCTTGGCCCGACGACATTTCACGAATTTTTAGATGGTTATATTCTAATTCAGCATTCCAAATTCTACAAGTGCATCTATTTACTCTTAGTGACAGGTAATACAGTAAAAACGTTGCCCAACAAAATAGTTACAATATTATACAGGGTGTTTCACAACTTGTCCGACAAATTTTAACCACATATGCACTGTTACGAAAGAAGTTGATTTTTCAAAAAAAATGTAATAAAAGTCCTACAGAAATCGAGATAATAAGATAATACAGTTTAACAGTTCACTTACTTATAAAAGTTGTTCAAAATTTTTTCCATTGACTGCAATGCAAGCTTGGACGCGTCTAATCCAATTTGGGCACACTAGTTCAAATACACCTCCTTCCTGCTGTGCCTGAAGGCTCAAATTATCGGCAGCCACTGTGATTCGGTCACGCAATTCTTCAATATTCTGAACTGGAGTACGGTATACCTCGTTTTTCAAGTATCCTCATAAAAAGAAGTCCAGAGGATTTAGATCGGGAGACCGTGGAGGCCATTCAATTGGTCCACCCCATCCGATCTAGCGTATCTGGTATACCTCATTCGTGCAGAAACCACATACATACGTGCTCGGACTGTCAATGGCACATCTTCAAGAAGTACTGGCAAATCATTCCGGAAAAATTCCAAATACTGGTAAACATCCATCCGATCTGGCAATATGAACGGTCCAATTAGACGTTCATCGACAGTACCTGCCCACACGCTTAAAGAAAAACGATGTTGGAAGTGTGTCTGGACCGCTGCGTGAGGATTCTCAAAGGACCAAACGTGTGTATTATGAAGATTGGTTATCCCATTACGAGTAAAAATAGCTTCATTGGTGGGCAAAATATCAGCTGTAAAAATCTTACTCTAAGGAGGTAGTCTGTAGGTAGCAGCGCCTGGACTTTCTGGACGTGATAAGGGTATAGTTGGGCCTCATGTAATATTCGCCACGCTGTTGCATGTGACACTTGGACCTGTTGGGCTAACTACTTTGTGCTTATTTCCGGATTTTCTTCCACAATATCCAAAAGTTTTTCTTCGGCATATAAACGCGTTGTGGGGGAACCCGACCCCCATCCACTCCTCGTCTGCTAGCACGTACTCGTAAAACAATTGAACTAAATGTTTCGTGATGTGGTATGTGCCTATTCGGAAATTGGTGTGCATTCAAACGAGAAGCCGCTCGCGAATTTTGCCCTGCTTCTCCTTACGCTAAAACAAGGTCCACTAACTCCTCATTAGCGCACACACGTGCATATTTATTAATAAATAACTAAAAACATAGACTCGCAAAATACTTTCTTAGTTAACTCCACAAAAATCGACCGTTCTTCATTCAGATCACCCACGATACAGATTAAACCTTATATACACGTTCTTATCAGTATGAAAAAACAACAAACTTCCTGGTATTTTGTTTTCGTCAGTTGTTTGGTACAACATTCGCTACAATAAATTATACTAAGTGACATATAAATCCGAACACCCAGTTTAAATGGTTTTATTTTAATAAAATTTTGTATAAGTACTTAATGAAGCATAATAAGTAAATGATAAAAATTTCAAAATGATTGCACTGCTTTAAAACCCTTAGACCTTTAATAATGTGTGGATGCACCCTGATGTGCTACGCATTCTCCAACGCGCCTAGGCATGCTTCTGATCAGGTGTCAATGTCCTCCTGTGGTATCTCATTCCAGGCAACCACCAATTCCTCTAGAAGTGCTTCTAGAGTCTGAGGAGGACGTTGCAAACTGAGCAATCTCCTATCCATCATATCCCACACGTGCTCAATTGGGGATAAGTCGGGAGATCTTGGTGGCCATGGTAACAATGTGACATCATTATGTTGAAAGAAGTCTATTGTGACTCTTGCAACATGTGGTCGGGCATTATCTTGTTGGAAAGTTGGATCTGCCAGGGTGTCAAGATAGGGTAAAAGATGGGGTTCTAGAACTTCGTGGATATAACGCTGCGCGTTCATGTTACCTCTGATGAAGATTAAAGGTGACCTGGAACCATAAGCTATAGCACCCCAAACCATAACTCCAACAGTGTGATGAACATGTCTTTCAACAAAAAACTGTGGATTCCTCCTTTCACCACGTCGCCTTCTAACCCTGGCACGACCATCGTGCATGCCTAAACAAAATCGAGACTCGTCACTAAAGACAATACTGTTCCATTCCTGATCCCAGAGTGACCGTTATCTGCACCACTCAAGGCGATTACGTCAGTGTTCTCGAGTTAAAGGGAGGACCCAGTGTGGCCGGTATGAAAACAAGCCAAAACTTCTCATTCGTCGGTAAACACTTCGCATGCCAATAGGTCTTCCGTGTTCTGCAAACCATTCATTTGCAATGGACCTGGTAGTGGAGAAACGGTCCCTTAAGGCCAATAATCTTAGGCGGCGATCTTCACGGTCTGTTGTTCTACGGCGGCGTCCAGTGCCCCTTGCTCTTTGCGTACAGCCTTCTCGAAGCCATGCCTGACAACACCTAACCACAGTGTCTACACTTCTTTGCACTCTAACTGCAATTGCCCGAAAAGAAAGTCCAGCTTCCCGAAGTTCCACTATACGGCCCCTATCAAACTCACTAAGTTGACGAAATCGTACAGGTCTCCGTACTCTAGGCATCGTAACCGATCGTAAAGGATGTCAAGAACCAAAATCCGCCAACGTTGATTCTTTACTGCGGCTGAAATATTCATTTTTAGAGCGTTAGTGAATTAAAAAAAAGCAGTATAAAAACCGGAATGTCCAACTGATAAGGCTGAAAATTTTTTCACTTGTTATTTACAGTAAGATAAATACATTCACCAACTTTTATTAAAATAAAACCATTTAAACTGGGTGTTCGGATTTATATGTCACTTAGTATATTAATGCGTGTTCTAATATCAGGACGATGAACGCAAAATACAGATCTTTATTTTCCAATTTACTATTGAATCTCAGGTTTATTTATAACTTAATTTCTGTAGGATTTTTATTGCATTCTTTTGAGAAATTCACTTCTTTCATAACAGTGCATATGGGGTTAAAATTTGTCGGATAAGTTCTATAGGAAGTCCGACGTTAATTTGATTCAAAAATCGACGAAACATCCAGGCAACTCAATTTTCGCCTAATTCAACAAGTAGTCAAGTATCAGTTTTGAGAAGGATAACATGAATTTTTATACCCACAAAGCGTCAAATCCGTCAACAACTATCTCATCAGTGGACATATCGCGCTTGGTTGAACATTGCAAGATGCATCTGTCTATCTGAAACACGCTGATCAGTTACTGCGTGGGACAGCGATATGTAATAATTTCCTTTGAACTGGAATTACGTCCAACCACCTGTTTAGTTTCACTGAAACTAAGTTAATCAAAGCGTATTATATTATCCGATCATTATGCATTGACACCGCTATGTGGGAAGCAGACGAGCAGAGGGTCTCTGTTTACGCAGCTGTTGCTACTAAAAACAATAGCAGGGGAAAGACGAGATTAGTAATTAGCTCCTATTGCCAATTTTAAGAACTACATACTAAACAAGGCTCTCGGTTTTACTTGGACGAGACGAAAGCTTAACATCCGTAGAAAAAATTCTCCGACTTTTCATAATCACGTTTCTTCTTGATAAGAAGACGAGTAAGACGCTTAGCTTTATTAGAAGACACTCTAGATACTTCAACAACCCTGCTACCATCTTATTAGTATATTATGCGTTTATTTTTTTTTTTTTTTTATATCGAAACAGCCGCGCAGGCAGAAGCCTAAATGCCGGAACACCGCGGCTGCTATGATGATCCCAAAGAAATTTTGTTAACACGATTTTTGAACTGCCTAAGGTTAGTAGAACTGGGAAAAGCTTCCTCCCGTAGTTTGTTCCACAATCTAGACACCCTCGGGATAAAGGAGCGGTCGTATCGGCCAGTTCTGGATGTACGAAGTTTGACACGGTTAGGATGGGACGCCGAAGTCAGGCGGGTCTGTCTGGCAGGCACATCGCGCGGCGGCATCATGGAAGAGAGCTCTGAGGAGCAAAGCCCGTTGGTGTAGCGATAGAAAAGAGCTAGATCGCCGACGGCCCGCCAGTGCGAAAGAGTCCCGAGACTGTCTGTTAGAGAAGAGTCATCGTTCAGTCGGACCGCCCTCCTCTGGACAGCATCGAGCATGGACAATGTAGTCGGGGCGGCAGCACCCCAAATGTGTGAGCAATACTCGAGGCTAGGTCTTATCTGGGCCTTGTATAGAGTGAGAAGGTCATGCGGAGAAAAGGACTTCTTAGCCCTAAACAAATAGCCTAGCTTTTTCCCAGCAGCTGCAGCTATTGAAGAGATGTGTTCGTGCCAGATCAGGTCCTCGGTGATCTGGACTCCGACCAACCGAAATGAATGGCTCTTTGGTAGAACTCGACCGTCCATCGAAACTGTATGAGCGCTAGGACGCTTTTTGTTCGTCAAAGTACAGTACTGTGTTTTGGAAGCATTGAACTGTACAAGATTGTTGCGTCCCCAAGCAGTGATAGCCTCCAGGTCTCTTGTCAGAGAAGAAGTCGTCGCTAGTCTTCTTTTTTCCAGCTCAGCGGCAGAGATCGGCTTGTCACTCTGAATTCCTGCATGTAGAGTGCTGTCATCAGCGAAGCTGTGGATTGGGTTGATCGTGCAGGAAAGGAGGTCGTTGATATGTAAGAGAAACAGTGTTGGAGCCAAGACCGATCCCTGGGGAACACCCGCGTTGACGTTGTGGGATGAAGAGGAGAATCCGTCAATTACGATGGATATCTTGCGGCCAGAGATAAAGTCAGCCACCCATCTGCAAAGCTTTTCTGGGAGGCCGTAGGATGGAAGTTTGCTCAAGAGGGCAGCGTGCCACAGCTGATCGAACGCTTTCGTGATGTCAAGAGCAACGACATGAGCCTCACCATGAGACTGGATGAGTTTACTCCACAGTTGCGTGACGTAAGCTAGGAGGTCCCCTGTGGATCGTTGGTGCCGGAAACCGTACTGCCTGTCGCTAATCAAGCTGTGACGTTCGAGATAGTCCAGAAGCTCGCGATTTATGCACCTCTCCATCACTTTACTTATAACAGAAAGCAGAGCTATAGGCCTGTAGTTGTAAGGGTCGGTTTTAGATCCTTTTTTTGGGATGGGCTGTACATGAGAAAATTTCCAGTTTTCTGGGAAGGTGCCGGATTCATAAGATATCTGGAAGAGACGCGAAAGAACTGGAGCAAGCTCAGCTGCACATCTCTTCAGTACAATGGCAGGAATCAAGTCCGGACCAGAAGCTTTGTTGATGTCGAGCGACAAGAGCACTCGTCTTACGGTCTTATGCCTGAATGTTACCTCCCGCATAGTGTGGGGAACCCTTTGAATTGACGGCACTTGGGCGTTGGTGGGGACGTCCATGGTGGAGTTGGCAGCAAAGATCTTGACTAGCACTTCCGCCTTGGCCTTTGAGTCGAATACAATAGTTCCATCCTGACACGTAAGTGGTGGAAGGCTACTGTGTGAGAAGTTCTTTTCAATCTGCTTGGCCAGCGTCCAGAAAGACCGACTGCCATTGCGCTGCGACATTACCCTGTGCCTAACTTTTATATCATGCTGGGTTTTGGCATTGCGAACCGCTTCGTTATATTTGTTTCTGGACTCGACGTCGGCTTGTCTGTTCTCTACAGTGGGGTTTTGTAAGTAGGTTCTGTGGGCCTTGATCTTCTGCTGGCGAGCAGTGTCACACGATTTGTTGAACCAGCCGTTGGACCCTGGTTTAGGAGCTTTCACTGTGTGAGGGATGTATTCCTCCATTCCGACGTGGATAATTTCGGTTATTGAAGAACAGACAGTCGACGCATCCGCGTCAGTGAAACAGACATCTCTCCAAGGAAAGCTAGAGAAGAAGTCTCTGAGCCCCTCCCAGTCGGCATGTCCGTAATGCCAAGTTTTGCGGCCTGTGCGAGTTTCTGCGGCCACAGCGGCTTCTGACCGAAACCTAACCTCCACAACACCGTGATCTGAGTTACCCAGGGGGGACAGGACGGCAGTGCTGTAAGGGGCAGGATGCGTGGTCAGAAAGAGATCCAACAGGCTACTGGCGTGTGACGAGACGCGGGGGAAAAAAGTAGGGCTCGTCACCAGCTGGGTCAGCCCTTGAGTAAGAGCGAACGCTTCGACTGCACGACCTGCTGCATTGGTCTTATTTGAGCCCAACCAAAGCTCATTATGGGCATTGAAATCACCGAGAAGAACTACCTCTGAAGCGGGGTGATTGATGTTTAGGAAGTCGATCTGGACGGCGAGGTATTCGAGTAGGTCATCCCAGTTATGGTTCGAGGGAGAGCGATAAAGGCAGCAAATAAATTTGGGTGATGTTTTGGAGTTGAGGCGAAGCCACAGAATGTCCTTCCGGTCTGATTCCAAAGAAAGATCCCTGGAGCAGGAAAGACTGCTGCGGACAAAAGCCACAACTCCCCCGTTCTTTCTCAGATTGGAGTGCACCTCGTAGTTTGGGAAGTTGAGATGGTTAATCGGTGCAGCCTCTGAGATTTTTGTCTCCGCCAAGAAAAGCACGGCGGGACGATTGGATTGCAGGTAGTGATGAACAGCATCAATGTTGCTGTTGATCCCGCAGATGTTGGAAAGACAAATTTTATCTTCGATGTTGTTCCCTCGAGCCCACCCTCCACCCGGACATTCCGAGAGTGGAGTGAGTTTACGTCCGGAGTTTTTAGTGCTCGAGGGATCCATCATCATTAATTTCTTTGTTTTAGTAGATAACCGACTGCATAGCTTAGGTGTGGAAACATGCGGACATTATTTGGAATCCACACTACGAAGTCCACATAAGGAGAATTGAATCTGTCCAACAAAAGTTCTTGCGAATTCTGGCTTATGAGCTTATAATCACGATTATAGCTTGCAAATGGAACATTTCAAAATCATCACCTGGCTAAGAGAAGGGTTTCTGATTGATTTTTACTTCCCATAATCAAGCTGACTGCTTTCTCTTTTTAACGAATTCAATATAAATGTACCGATAAGAGTGAATCCGAGACACTGTACGTACTTCAATATTCCGTTTTGCAGAACTAATATGGGTTTTAACCCTACACTAGTATAGATGCAAAGAAATCTGCAAAACTATGGTAAATTTGCTGATATTTTTGCTTGTGAAATGTAAAAAAGTTAAAATACTTGAAAAAAAAAACTGAATGTTTCATGTTTCTCGTTACTGAAGTAAAATCATACCATTGTATCTTCATATATGTAGATTATAAATAACACTGCTGATAACTTTAATATTTGACGGTCAATTGGACCTTATCGAAATGCAATTTGACGGAAGCTGTCAAAGCTCTCTGAATATCAGTGATTTCTATTGAAATGGTAAATAAAGTCGAGAAAAAATGGTTGCCTTATAAATAAGGGTACATTATAGATGTAATGTTATGTCTTTGAGCTTTAGAATTAGGATAAATTTCATGGAATTTCAAATTTTTATTATTTCAGAAAAGACGGTCAGTTATTTAAATGGACCAATGAAATAATAGGTCGATTTTCTAGCTATTATATTTGGTAGGATGTTTTCACTATTTTTGACGACTGTTCATGCATGGCAATCTAGTTTTGTCTGTATATCACGTACAGGGTGTTGTAAATGATACGTACCTGTAGAAATGTACCGATTTGTTATATTTTCTTATTATTTCTTTTATTATACCACGTCTGGGCTATCAATTGCTTTTAAAGTGATCTGCACATGTGCAGTGTCGCCGAACCGGCAAAAAAAAACGAAATCTGTAAATAGTGTCGTTGAATTTGGTATAAGGTAAATGCCGTTCCAAGATCAGTGGTAGATCAAGGACCTTTGAGTCATGAAAAACGTCTGTTATTGTATTGGGCGCACACACAACATGTTTTTTGAGGGCATAGTTCTACATTACAACTTCTACAATGTGCATACTGGTCGCTCTTTCAAAGTACTTTGCAACCATTCTGGAAACTCCTTTTTCGATTCTTGCTTATAGGATTGTGAATATTTTTCTGTTTTACCCCTGAACTCATGAACTCACCTCTCATTTTAATTAAATATTTATTTTGAAAACAGACAGGTTTCGGTTTCTTTATTGCTTGTCCGGTGATGAGGTAATGACAGTAATCTACCAGTCTGTACCTTTTGTATGTACAAAAATCAATTCAGGGCAAGCGGAGTAAGGGATGAGGATGTGCGTTCGTAATCATAGGCAACCCAAATCTACGCCTCTCATGTGCCCGAGATTGATATGGGGCATGGAACTATGACGACTACATAAAATTAACTTTTAGCTTTATTTTTGGTTTCAGCTCTTTTTCGGCAAGTATAGAAATATTTAAATTATTTTGAAAAATCTTGGAGAATGATGTTATCGGTAAATATTCTCTTTTCGGTAAAAATACCGAAACATCCGGTTCCAGTTCATGCTTAGACAATCTGAAATTTGCAATATGAATTTATATTCTAAATTCTATGCATATTCGTTCATATTCGTCAATATTTCATTTGAAGCTTTTATTTGTCATAAGATTTTAGCAAAATGTAAGATAGTAAAGGCAACACCGCACCCTGCAGCCCAGTTGACAAGAACGACAAGCTGTCAAGATTAGGGATGTGTAGATCCACGAAAAGTATCGTTATGTATTGATTCCTATCGTTTTAGGAAGTATCGGTACTCTAAAATATTGGAATAAGATTATCGATATCCAGCGGAAGGAAACAAAGAAGAAAAGTAATCTGAAGTTAGTCACTCTTTCTGACACAGTCCGGATCGAAAGATGACGATACTCGGGAAATGTATCGATACTTCTAAATATAGGATCGTATCGAACACCCCTACTGTCAAGATGTATAACCCGAGGTACCGACTGAGCGATTTTGCGGCGCCATGGAAATAATTTTAAATTTTCATTTGCATTTTTTCAAGTGTTGTGCAACGATTTTTGGGAAATTCCACGTATAGTCTTATAAAGCATAGTACAGTATATTTCAACAGTTGAGACTCCACTGGGACCAAGGATTGACGGATCCCACACATGTGTCACTCGTTGGGGAGTTTAGAAATGTAATAATCAGCTGTTATTCAAATAATGTCTAATATAAATATAACCTAGAATGTGTACTCGGTGAAAGAAGAATGTTATTGCAAATAATTTTTTTGCAGATTTTAAGTTTGCTTTACGACATATATTTGTGTATTTCTTAATCACTGTAAATATAGTGTAGATGTTTGTTCAGTTCCTGAACAACCAAAAAATACTTGACTATGGATGTATGGATATCATAGATCCTGAATGGTTTTGTGGGGATATCAATCGACGGTGCTATAATGGTACTGATGAACAGCAAGTAAATGAATGAATGTTTGAAAACGAGCAATATCTATGAAATTTTTGGTAGAGCCTGTCATCAAGTGGGTGCTTAATGGCTATCTGCACGAGGTTTACAGGAAAAGAACACACGGTAGGTGATGTTGAATCAGTAGAATCGTATATCAATGGAAGGAAATAATACAAACATGAATAAACAATCGACAATATTAAATAAAAACATGAATTTTATTCAAAAATCGAACACTTTTTTAAATGTTGACTAAATTATATGTAATTCCTCAATATTCAGTAAGCTGGTGATGTTTCAGTGATAAGCTGTCATCTCATACTTTGACAGTATCTTGTTTTCAACATTTCATAGGTATTGGTTGCTCAAACTTGTTGATTGGAACTTGAAGCTCTTTCGCTGTATTTGACGGACTGTTACCCTATAGGTAGAGAATAACGGACTGTTTATTTGACAATCCTGGTGAAATCCACCCTTAGTATCTTTAACTAGACTGAGGATGTTTTTTTTTCTCTGTTCGATGTCCCTAATTTGCTATATAAATAAATAAATAACAAATGAAAAAACTTGATAAAATTCATATTCCGTGGTTTTTCGACTCACGAACAACCTGTTATCAGAATTAATGTATTTAAAATTAAAATTTCCATAAAAATCATATAAAATCATTGTGTCAATTAATTCGACAGGGACAAACGAACGATTTGAATCAACGTTTTCGGAAAAACTGAACCTCTAGCTAGAAAAATGTTATCTTTTTTTTATACTTCAACCACTACGAAGGCCTAAGGCCTAAACACCCTCGGGGTACCGTGGGCCTATAGGGTGATACAGGGAAAAGAGGGAACGCCACATGGACTCTGGCGAGGGAACACGTGTACATGCAACATGCACACATTCTGGCCCCGCCTACGAGATCCGCCGGGTGGTACCTCCACGTTCGACAGTCAGAGACCGGCTACTACCTACGGAGAATCACAACATACATATCCAAGGGAAAAATGTCTCCTGAGACGGGATTCGAACCCGCACAGCGCATGGCGACTGATCAGGAGACCGAAGAGTCTACTACTGCAGCCACCGCTGCTGCGTGCCTAGCTAGAAAAATGTTATCTTGTTTAACTAACATAACATGAGCCAAATAAGGTTCTTTCAGAAGTGTTTGTTGATGTGACAACTTTCCTTACTGTTGTATCTATAATTAGATAATACTTTCAAGCATCAAATCGTAAGTCTACGCCAATGTGATTATGCCACATAATAGCAGATTTACTGTTTGCCATCTCTGTTTGGATATATGGTTAACTTGCCATGTAATTACTAGTTCCACGAGAAAATTGCAATAGGACATTGCTTTGGTAAATATACAGTATAATTCCAGTTGAAGTGATATTTTCATTTGAACAGTGGGAACATTAAAATTTAACACGAAAAGAATTCCGTATTTCTTGACATGTTTTAAGGTGAAGCATCTCGAAATGCATTCTCGGCATGTTGCTAGCTTTTTGACATAAGTACACGAAACACCGATACACCACGCTGAACAAGCTGTAGTATTACTATTAGTATTACTGCTGCAACTTTTACAAATCCGTATTATTAGCAGAGGTGTTAGTAGCAAAAAGTGGCGTCAAGTAGGTTGACTATGTGCTTTCCACGCAATGCTGTCATCAATTCATAAAGGATTAGGTTCGGCGTAAGTTGGCCACTCTGAGAAAAAACATACGAGCGCATAAATATGATCGAAACTCTGTGTACATAGGCAGTACCGAGAAGCGTATGATCGAAAAGATTTAAATAATAATAATAATAAAATGTCTTTATTAGGCACATTATATACACTACCACATAATGTGACCTCTACGTAGGCGAAGTCTAGCTCTTGGCTACTCTACTTAACCTACCCAAATACTCAATTGAAACACTCAATTAAAAGAAACTTTGATAAGCAAAAGACGCTTCAAAACAACGAGCTTGATAGCTTCCTAGCATACATATATACACACATATATTACGTAAACTAAAATTAAATGTAAGAATTAAAAACTAACTTTTCCAAAATTACTATAATGACAAATAAATCTGTTTCACATGCTTACGAAATCTGTTTACTGGCCAATCCTTTATATTGTCATCTAATTCGTTATAAATCAGGATAGCATTTTAAGTGTATGAACTACGAAATAAAGTTGTTTTATACATAGGGATCTCTAGTCTTTTTTGTGTCTGAAATCAATGTCTGAATTATTTCGTCTGAAAACAAATTTCTCATAAAGATACAAGGGGGATCTAGAAGATATGATCTTATGTGTAAACACTGCTAGATGGTACTTGCAAGCATTTTCTATACACATCCAACCAAGCTGAAATCTCTTTAAGGAAACATGATCATACTTCTTGAGATTAAATACAAATCGACAACAAGTATTTTGGAGTTTTTGGAGTCTTGCTTTTGTGATAGAATCAAGACAATGATAGAACACAGTGCTACAGTAAAATAAGCTTGGAAATATAATAGCCTCACATAACTTTTTTCTAACTTTAAAATTCAAAATAGCGCGATTGACATAAAAACACTTCAACGTTGCATAACATTTTTTTAAGATAGACGAAACATGCTCCTTAAACCGTAAAGTATAATCAATAATCAACCCTAAATTTTTTGTAGTATTTACGACAGCTAGACGCTCCTTGTCGATTTTTACATCAAGAGAATTCAATACAGTGTTACGTTTGACAGCAGGACAAAAAAGCATCACTGAGCACTTATCCTTATTGAGCTTAAGATTATTACCATTTGAGTATCCTACTATTGCCTCCAAATCATCATTAAGCTCATTGATTGAAGTATGCAAAGTGTTACTATTAAAGCTTTTATATATCTGTGTATCATCGGCATAGCACATCACAGAAGAGTTTTTCACAGAGCTACCCAAGTCTATAGTATAAATTAAGTACAACAAGGGCCCTAAAACTGAACCCTGAGGGACACCTGATGTTATATCAATCGGACTAGATATAGTGTTGTCTATCTCTACTACTTGTTTACGATTTGAAAGATATGTTATAAAAAACATTAGAGGTATGTCTGAAAAACCAAAAAACTTCAATTTAGCACATAAAAGCTCATGATCTATTTTATCGAACGCTTTAGAATAATCTAATGATACAAGTGCTGAAGCATCTCCCTTATCAAGCGAAGCAATGATGTCATCTAAAACCCTTGCTAAAGCTGAAGTTGTACTAAAACCACTGCGGAAACCAGATTGACACTTGGGAAAGAAATCATTATTAGAGAAATAATGATAAACCTGATGTTTAATCAATTTCTCCAATATCTTCGATATAACAGGAATCAAAGTTATAGGTCTTAAGTCTGAGAGACATTTTGGATTTTTACATTTAGGCAAGGGTTTGACAAGAGATAGTTTCCAAGCATCAGGGAAATACCCAGCCTCCAGGCAACAGTTCAATAAATGCGTCAGGGGTAGTAATACTCGAGGCAAGCAAAGCTTCAGCATTGAGACTGTTATACCATCCGAACCTGCTGCATTAGATTTTAGGGACAGAATAATGTCTAGCACATTTTGTGGGGTAGCAAAACTAAATTCAAATCTAGCACTTTCATTAATTTTGGTACTATTAAATTTATCAACTAGATCCTTGCAATTGCCCGAAGGCGTGAAAACGGAAGAAAAATAATTGTTTACTTCATCGGCATTCTTCAACTGTGTAGGTAAAGATCTATCTACATTAGTTTTGAGTTTCAATGAATGTACAGCTTTCCAGAGATGCTTGTTACTATTTAGTTGTTCATTGAAGCTTAGATATGCTGCTTTCTCCCGCCTAATAGCGGAAATGACATCATTTCTTAATTTCTGGTAATATTCGAGACTAGCTGGACTTTTTAAAATCTGATATTTTCTAAAGGCTTTATTTCTCTCGGAGATCAAAAATTTTATGCCACCTGTGAGCCATGGAGCATAAGGTTTAGTAATACGTGATGAAATAACAGGAGCATGGACATCAAACAAATCCAAAATATGATTAGAAAAAAACGTAGCTTTATCCTCTAAGTTAGTGATGTAATATATATCGTCCCATGGGATTTTATCCAAATCCACCAAAAACTGATCTTTACAACAGTGTTTAAAATCTCTATATTTGACAGTCTTTTGAAAATTCTTAGGCCGTGTGATGTTGAAGTCACATCTGACTACATTATGATCTGACAAATTCGGAACAGGTACAGAGCTAGTTGAAATTAATGATTCAGCTAAGTTATTTGTTGTACAAATGACATCTATGGAGGTTGCCGTGGTTAAAGTTATCCTAGTTGGTTGGGTGATGTGAGATACCATATCGTAGCACGCAATGCAATCTAGAAAAGAATGGTCAGTAATTTGATCAACGTTTATATCACCCAGCAAGCATATATTATCATACTGAGGAGACACAAATGAGAGAAAGTTGTCTATATGATCAATAAAACTTGATAATCTGCTCGAAGGAGCTCTGTAGATAACACAAACCAAAATTTTTAGATTATTCAACACTATTTCAGCACAAACCTGCTCCAACATTTTAAGTTTTAAGGATAAATGTACGGGGATATCTATGATAAGTGCAATATATCTAAAAGGTGCGTAGTTCGAGGCGTATAAGTATACCCCTGTTAAAAATAAACACTGCTCTCACCCCTTTTCAAAAATGGTCTGGGTCTCATGAATCGTCAAAAAACGAAGTTGAACGATTTTTACTTTTTGAGGCATTTTTTTTTTAAATTCAAACCTTAATATTTTTAGGTCATTTAATAACGTTTTAAGTAAAACAGGACGCTGAGTATATTTAAAAAACAGAACTGAAAGTTCCACATCTGTTCTGTCCGACTCGAGAGGCAGTACTCGTAGACATGTGTCTCAATTTCTTATATTCTGGCTTTGGTATTATGAGTTACCGAAGCAAATATGTTTTTACCATGGTCAGTATCATATTTACCCAATAACAATAACACACTGTATACAGGGTGACTTCGAAGTTGAGTCATTTATTTTAACAGTGAGTAGATCTGATCAAAAGGAATGTTTTTTTCCTTTACCATTTTTCTGGTAAAATTAAAGTAACAAAGTTATAGCCCTTTGGAAGTTTGAGTACCGCCCTGTCTCAATAATAATATTATGTGCTCGTGTTTGGCGACAACGGATATAATCCGCCGTATCGGTTCATCGCATCGGAAACAAAAAAGTGAAAGAATTTGGAACGATGTTTTTACAATTATTTTATTCATTTGTATACAGTCAGTGTCAGTGAATAGTGGTGTCTGTTGCGTGGCTCAAACGAAATAAAAAATGGCATATGTTTATGCGGATCGGTTTCCCAATCGAGTGCAACCAACCCCTCGTGCCTTTGTTAATGTAGTACAACGGGCTCGTGAATCAGGTGACTTAATACCTCACAGGGGACCTCACGATCAAATACCGCACTGAAATACTTGTCGGGAGGATACTTTATAAAACAAGGTAAAATTTTTTTTTTATTTTTTTTTATTTTTACACACATATTTTGGTTTATCTTCCTTCTACAATCATTATCTGAAAATTAATGACTCAACTTCAAAGTCACCCTGTATACCTAACGTACCAGTATACCGTCTACCTACAATTAAATTCTTTCAGTTTCAAACTTAGAACTAAGAATTATAGTTGTGAATACGCTCCAGGTCACAATAGCTGATAACAAATTTGCTATTACCTATTCGTCGCCGATCCATCATAGGAGAAATCATACCACCCAAGGCAAGCCTATATTAAGCAAGTATAACTTTCTCTAATTGATGTCTGGATTGTTATGTATATTACACAGAAAAACACTTCAGTTTCAGCGAAAGGATTAAAAAATAGCGTCAAGTAGGTTAACTCGGCACTTCCCACGCAAGTAGCAGTATCTCAAGGTCCACAACATCATAAACCCCAATTTGGGCAAAGGGCGGAACTTAATAATATATGTATACAGGGTGTTCCCTAATTATATGCGAATATTTAGGGGTGTGAATCTACATGAAAAATTAATGTTATAGTCGAAATCACGAAAGATGACGATTACGTCATACCATAAATTGTAACGAAATAATTACCGGACGTACGTCGATGATAAGGTTACGATGTCAGGAACATGTGATCGAAGTTAGCTGATTTCAGTGATTATTTTTATTTATTCTATTTCATGATTTTAAATTATCATTATCCGTGCACAAATTTACATTTTAAGACTTCTATTTGCAATAAAATTACATATTTATTAAAAAAAAAACAGCATTTCCTCTGTTCACAATAATAGTACGTATTTTGAACCTATTTTTCACCTAATATTGTTGAGTCCCTAGAGTTCTTACCAAAATCATAATAATACATTGGTATCAGCTCCATTAAAACGACCAATTGATTCTGAGAACATGGTTTTATTTTATAAAAAAGTACAAACACAAATAAGCATACCAAAGTGAAAATATTTTCACTATTTCATGTCATGCCATCCACTATTCATTTTAGCATAAGCTACAAAATTATATAAAACATATATCAAATAAAATAAACTGTACATTTCAATATGTTATTCCATTACTTATGGTCAAATTTAGATTAAAAATTAATCGCTACTGTCAGATTCAGTATCGCTATCTGAATCAAATGAGATTATCAGTGGTTCTATTTCACGAGTAATAGTTTTGTTGTACCACTCTAAAATTACATCATGGGTATGCTTCACACATTTTTTCCAAACATCTGGTGTAATTTGTGACAGAGCTTCATTCCACATAGCTAAAACATTTTCATCACTATGACCACATCTTCCAATATGTCTATCATAATACTGCTTAGCATTGGCCTATATTAACTCGATGGCATTAAATTCACACTGGTATGGGGGTATGAAGAACTTCATGTCCATAACTTCTTATGATTTCATCTATTAAATACTTCTTTTCCTTACAATTTCTTTTCACTATATTCAATAACTCCACTTTAATTAATGTTGGTTGGAACACAATTTCATTTTTAACCAGCCAGTCAATAATCTCTTTTTTTGGAGAACTTGTGTTTGGAGTCTTTTCCAATAAAATGCTATGATAGGATGCATTATCCATAATTATCACTGATGGCTCTTCCAAGTTGCAGAGGAGTTTTTCTTTTAACCACTTAATGAATGTCTCGCCGTTCATATCACCATGGTAATCTGCAGATTTAGACTGTGAGGAAAATAACAGACTTGCTCCATCAACAAATCCTTTTTCTCTCCCTGCATGGACAACAATAAATCGCTTTCCTTGAAAGCCCAATGGTCTCCTTACACTTTTTATTCACTCATCTTGCCAAGACTTTTTTGGACTGCCTTTTGAAAATATCCATGTTTCATCCATGAAAACAATTTGATGCGAGGAAGTGTTCACATAGTCATTATAACTTCTCAAAAATTTGGTGCGAAGTAAAGCAATACTGGATTGCTCAACTAGAAATCTTCTATTACCATGTTTTTTATATTTAAAGCCTATGGTGGGCAGCACTCTTTGTAAAGAGCTATTGCTGATAGAAGCAAGCTCTTTCTCTTTAAGCGTTTTATTCAAATTTGCTATTGTGACATGTTTCTCTGAAACAAAACAAAAAATCAATAATTTGGAATGTACCATCTCACGCTCATTATCATTACTTTCACTATACATTTGATACACTGTATCTCGTATGTTATGCCTGACTATCTGTTGTCTTAGACTTTTTTCTGGGTCTCTTCTTTCCAGGTGATCTTAGGACATTATCATTAGATGATAAACGGCGCTGTATTCTGGTAATAGTGGACAAACTGATACTTAGTGCCTGAGCCACCCTCTGAAAAATAATATAGAATAAATTGTCAATCATATGACCATATTTCTAACTATTACAAACCTCTTGGACAGCTAACAATGGTAATAGAGGCCCTCCATTATCCTTTTCTTGTTGAAAATAATTCAGCAAGGATAGTACCAAGCCCTGTGATTGAGAGCTAAGAGTTTTGCCTTAGCGAAAACTAGAATTAAAGTCTTAAATGATGCTCTTATGTTGGAAATTATTTAGTTTCTACCTTAATAATAATTTTTATGAGGAGTTTTTGTTTTGAAAAAAACAGTTATACACACAACAGAATACACCTCAAGACAGGAACACCAACGACCAAAGTATTGTTCGAAAACAACCTAACCTGCAACGAACTGTCAACACGCTGACATGACATACACATAACCTCACTTGTCATCTTTCAAATGTGATCGATCATGAAACATGCAAAAATCGTCTGTCTTTATCGGATACATGCAATTCAGCAATACTACTTGTTTAGACAATAAAATTTTGTTTGTCTCTGTCTAACACATCTGAACCTTCATTAAAAAATATTCACAAATGGCTGTCGTTTGTCTTTACTACAGAATAAAATGATGACGTAATCGTCATCTTTCGTGATTTCGACTATAGTTGGCTTTATAAACTATGGTCCAAAATGTTTCCTTACAAAAACTCGCGCTGTTGAAGTTTTAGGAAAAAAATGGAAATTAATTAATATCTTCAGAACCGCTTCAGATATTTCACTAATATTTAGTACGTAGTGAAAATTAACAAAGCTGCATATTTTTCAATGCAAAAATAATTGTTTGCTTCAACAGTGACGTGCTTACGGGTGTTGACTTCGATATTCTTTAAGGAAGAAATAGTACGCCAATGGTTTCTTGCCAAATAAATGTAAGTAAGTAAGTAAAAAAATAAAAACCGTTCTATTGTCCGAGAATTTTAATGTGATAATTGAAGATGCAATTTAGCAATAAATATATAGTTGCTCTGGAATATGTCACTGGCTTTTGACATCTGACAAGTCTCTGTTATTCAGATCTGTTCGCTGTGACATCTTTTTCATTATTTAGTTTTTACAATCTTGTTAATAATGGTAAATTATTCAAATGCAGAAATGGCGGAAATGCATTACGTATATGGTCTTGCCGACGGCAATGGTGAGCAAGCCAGACGGATTTATCACCAGAGATATTTTCTAGTATTCATCGTCGTCCTGTTGAAACTGGTTCTATCCGAAAAGGAACATCTAAAGGTAGACCTCTAAGTGTGAGAAAACCTGAAATTGAGGAAGCAGTGCTGCACAAAATCGAAGAATATCTTGAAACGAGTACGATCCCTAGACGCTTAAATATTTGCCATCAAATTGTTTGGAGAATTTTAGTGTATCTGTTGCTATATTCTTACCATATTTTAAGAGTACAGGCATTACTTCCCATTGATTTTCCAAGGCGCGTGACCTTTTGTCAGTGGTATCTTCAAAAGGTTACACAAAATCCGCAGATCCGCAGTTTGAATCAATGATTCTGTTCACAAATCCCTATGCCGTAACCGGAACCCATTTCCAACACCAATTTTCGGTTAACGTATGGGCAGGAATTATTGGCAACCACTTTATTGGCCCATTCTTCTTGCCGGGACGACTTGACGGACAGACTTACCTCAATTTTCTTCAACAACAGTTGCCTTTGCTGCTTGATGATGTTCCGTTAGTAATAGGAAACAATGCATGATGGTGCACCAGCGCATTTCAGTATAGCGGTTCGTAATTATTTACAAACTGTCGTTGGATTGGCCGCGGTGGGTCCTAAGAATGGCCACCAAGGTCCCCAGACCTCAACAGTTTAGATTTCTTTTTGTGAAGCTATCTTAAGACACTAGTGTTCACAAGCCCCATGAACACTGTAGAGGAATTAAGGCAAATAATAGTTGCATCTTGTGATAGAATAAAAAACACTCCAGGGATATTTCAACGACTGCGCAATTCCATGAGAAGAAGGGCGGAAGCATGCATACTGAGTGGGGCCATTTTCAACAATTTTTGTAATCATTTCGTTGGTTTTAATGTTATGTTTATGTTTTCAGTTGTTGTTGTTATTACCCCTAATGTGTTTAATATTTACAATTAAATTAATAATAATTTTGCAAGTTAGACAATAGGACGGTTTTTATTTTTTTACTCAAAAATGGCGCATGGAAGGAAAACAATTTAAGTAAGATCATTTATTTTAAATAGAACGTGGAATTTAAAAATAATTTTTATTTGGCAAAAAACCATTGGCGTACGTCAATACCCGTACGCACGCCACTGTTAAAGCTAAAATTTGTTTTTGCATTGAAAAATATGCAGCTTTATTAACTTTCACTACTTACTAAATATTAGTGAAATATCTGAAGCGGTTCTGAAAATATTAATTAATTTGCATTTTTTTCCTTAAACTTCAACAGTTTTTGTAAGGAAACATGTTTGTACCATAGTTTATGAAGCAAACTATCATTAATTTTTCATGTAGATTCACACCCTTAAATAATCGCATATCATTAAGGAACACCCTGTATATAACAAATAGAGACAACAATGGGCAAAGTCCGCAAAAAGAAAGATAATGGATACGAGCAGAAAAAGGATAGGTAACCCGAGCGATACGTATCTCTGCTTGTTGGCTTCATTAGGCCCGAAGTGAATGCACATATGAAACTACAAAAATAGATACACATGCCCACACATCCCGATACGGGTGTAACCTGAGGAAACGGAGATGAAGAGGGAACAAAACGACACACGAAGTCACCAACAAGAGCCAACCTACACATTGTATAGGACAAACGTTATTGATTAAATAATTGATGCTTTTTCACATCTTGGAATAATCTCAAAATGTTAAAGTAGTCAAAAGGTTAGAAGTGATGTGTGAAGTTTGTACTATTAGCATTCAAGTGTTGTTACTAGAAATTGGTTTTTGTTGTAGTAAAATAGGGGTGAGTTGTCATATTCTCTTAGTAACTAGACAGTTAATACAATGTTGCATCATGCTTATTCAGCATTGATAACAACTTCCTTTGGTCTATTGTTCTTTGTATTCTGAACTATAGTCTATTTTAAGCCTACAATGCATCGTCAGCGGAAAGCCACCTAGGCCTGAGCCTAGATGCCTTGAAAGCAAAATCTTAAAATAAAGGGTTAGCCAACAGTGAAAAATGTTGAAAAACTATTTTCAAGGTGAGTACTGTGTTGCAGAAACCTTGCGAAAATTGAGAAGACTATCTGGACGGAATGAAGCTCCGTTCGCGACTGGTATACAAAAATTCGTGACGAATGTTGGTGAAACTGGCCTGCTTGTGGATAACAGAAGGTATGAGCGTGTTAGACCCGTACGTACAGCCGAAAACAGTGCTGCTGTTGCCCAGAGTGTGCGTGAAAGCGCAATCATGTCAAATCGTCACAGAGCACAACAAGTGAGCGTCAGTCCCACTTCTGGGATTACGTTAACAAGCAGAACTGTATAATTTGTGATTCTGAAAATCCACATGTCATCATAGAAAAACCAATGCATCCAAAAAGAGTAACTGTATGGTGTAGCTTTTGGAGTGGTGAGATTATTGGTCCCTATTTTTTTCAAGATGAAGATTGTAACAGCGTGACGGTAAACGGGGACCGCTATAGAGACATGTTGAGGAGTTTTTTGTGGCCACTATTAGACGACATGCACTTGTACAATCTCTGCTTCCAGCAGGATGGCGCAACATGCCACACCAGTCGTGAAACTATCGATCTTTTACACACTAAGTTCGGTCATCGCGTTATCAGCCGTGTTGGTGACGTTCATTGGCCAGCCCTCAGCTGTGATTTGACGCCCATGGATTACTTCCTATGGGATACTGTTAAGGACCGCTGTTACACTAACGATCCTGATGTTCTTAACGGAAATATCCGTCGAGCTATTGATAAAACAGACCCACAAACTATCGAAAATGTGCTTCAAAATTGGGTTAAGAGGATGGAGTACTGCCAGGCCAGTCGCGGCAGCCATTTAACTGAACTTGTTTTTTATAAATAATCACAAGGTCTATTCTTTTGAATCAAGTATCGAGTGTTACATACACCTATTATTGAAGAGTGTAATTTTTGATACCAATTTGAAAAATAAACCAACGGATGGCCCACCCTTTATAAATAGGTCCTGTGAACCTATACCTTTGTTCAATACCTGGTCAGACTCTGTCATAGTCATTTCATTGTTCAATACCCGGCACAACACCGTAGCCTACGAGTAGTCATAAGTTCAATTTATTGTAACTTGTAATTTTGTAACGGACTATAGTTACAGTCCTCGAATACCACATTTAAAGGGCCAATTTCACCAACAACAGTCCGTTATTCTCCACCTATAGGGTAACAGACCGTCAGATACAGCGAATGAGCTTCAAGTTCCAATCAACAAATTTTAGCAACCAATAGCTATGAAATGTTGAAAACAAAATACTGTCAAAGTATGAGATGACAACTGGTCATTGAAACATCACCAGCTTATTGAATATTAAGAAATTACATATAATTCAGTCAAAGTTTTAAGAAATGTTTGATTTTTGAATTAAATTCATGTTTTAATTACTATTGTTGATTTTTTATTCATGTTTATATTATTTTCTTCAATTTATATGTGATACTGGGTGTTTTTTTCCTATAAACCTCTTGCAGATAGCCATTAAGCACCTACTTGATGACAGGCTCTACCAAAAGATATTGCTCGTTTCCAAACATTCATTCATTTACTTGCCGTTCATCAGAACCATTATGGCACCTTAGATTGATATTCCCACAAAACCATTCAGGTTTTTTGATATCCATACATCCATAAATTTTAACAAACATCCACACTATATTCACAGCGATTAAGAAATTCACAAATATATGCCTTAAAGCTACCAGCAAACCTACAACCTGCAAAAAAAACTACAGATTTGCCATATTTTTCTTTTTTCACGAGTACACATTCTAGGTTACATTTATATTAGACATTATTTGAGTACAGCTGATTATTGCATTTCAAGGAGTGACACATGTGTGGGATCTGTCAACTCTTGGTACCAGTCACAAAACATATACTCTGAAGGCTATTTAATGACAATACGGTGACTTGTGTGGTTGTCAGCGGCCATTTTGTGAGAGTGCGACAGGGTTGCCAGATTGTGCATTAATATCCCGTTTCACTGTCCTGGTCCCAGTGGAGTAAGTTCCGCCAACTGTTGAAATATACCCTACTATGCTTTATAAGACTATTCGTGACATTTTCCCAAAATCATTGCACAACACTTGAAAAAATGCAAATGAAAATTTAAAATTATTTCCAAGACGCCGCAAAAAAGCTCCGTCGGTACCTTGAGTTATACATCTTGACAGTAGGGATGTTCGATACGATCCTATATTTAGAAGTATCAATACATTTCACGAGTATCGTCATCTTTCGAGACTGTGCCAGAAAGAGTGACTGCCATTTGGCTGCGACACTACCCTGCCAAATCAGACATATCTTTTATCATTTTCAAAGAAATTGTACAAAATCATCAAATTTGTGAAGTTAGCGAGTTTCACTTCATTCGTTGTTACCAGACATGACCAAATCATCAGTTGCTTCCGTGATATTTATCCCGACCACTGCATCCCCGCGGCTAGGCGACCTGTATGTTGAATTTGTATTGATAGGGCAGCGGGTTATGCTATAAATCATATGTCATATGTCATCAAATATTTTCATAAATAGGAGATCTTTCCCATTCCGGATCGAACAATCTACCAAAGATGCTTATAATCATGCTACCTAGTAAATTTTCACGAAAAAAATTCAAAACCAGCAAATGTAAAAGATTCATTTCGCACCCTCCACCACGAGACGTGATCGTCGTTAGACTTGGCAACCCTGCGAGTGACAGATAGATATCCCCGCCAGTCAAAAAGGACAAAAAGACAAACAATAAACATTACTAGTTTTTATGATTTTTGGACTTAAAAGACATTATTTGTGAAACATTTTTCATAATTTTTTGTCTATGTCCATAGTAAATTGCATTATGCATCAGGGAGATGTAGGGGTTGACACGTCTTACACATATTATCTGTGTTTTAGGATGGACAGGACATAATGTTTTTATTGCTTTGAAGAAATTCATTAACCCATAAATTATTAAATGATTACTAATATGACGTAAAGAAAGATGAGGAATTGGATGGAATGTATTTTATATTCTAATTTCTTGCAAAATACAGACAAATCCACACTATTCAACAGGTATGTAATGATAACTTTCAGTATATTGAAGTTGGTAAATTCGAGAGTGCCATGCATTAACAAACGTCCAAATCTGCTGCCAAATTTAACAGCTAGAAAATCGACCTATTATTTGCCGCATTCCCATTCGCTGAGGGGGATAATGGATTGTTAAATGTAAACCTATAACATATATCAAAATACATGAAAAGTTGTCCTGTTTTTTCTGTACAAAAGCATCATGTTGGAATCAAAAAGTGGTCTTGTTTATAATACAGTCGATTTTATTCAATATTTCAATAGAAATCACTAATATTCAGAGACCTTTGACAGCTTCTGTCAAATTGCATTTCGATAAGGTATTTTCCCATTGGTCCATAATATTAATGTTGGTGAAATTGGCCCTTAAAGAGTTATTTCTAAATTTAAGATTCATGTCACAAAAAAACAATTAAGACCAGCATTCGTGTCAGGTGTTACCCTAAGCTTATGAACCGTGTCCAAAAATAAACCATACGTCCCTTCTACCAAATAATGAAACCTTAATTTTTGACATGAAATATCTGCAAAGGTCGGTAACGTACGGGAACCGGCGATTGGATCCCGATAACGAACCGGGGAGGGTTGAAATGACACAAGTGGCTAAAGTTATAAAACAATGTTAAGTGCATCCGCAACGTTACATAATTATGAACAGGTGTGCTCGTAACATTAATACCTGTGATTCATAGGACGTCTCATTCGCCTCACAAATTAGCATAGGCAACCGAGGGTGAATACTTGCATGCATGCAAGCGTCTGCTGCCAGAGGTGCGCGATAAAGCTTATTAGAGAGGGCATCGGCAAAATATAAGAACCTCCCTAGTAGCACGGTTTATTTAAGGTGTCTGTCCATCGAGCTGAGTAGACGTGCTTGTATTACTGCTGCTTCTGATTCTTATCTTCAAGAATATATTTTTTGAGATAGAATAAATCCGACATTAGGGATGATGGCGCATATCATACGCTCTGCGATGGGTGAGGTGATAGCAAAAATGAAGTATCTGCAAGAAGAGGTTGTGATGTTGCGCGAATCGTTGTGGAAATACCAGAAAATAATATTTTTCAGTCAGTTGTTGTATACAGGGCAGTACAAAAAAGTTATGATAAGTTATTTACCTAAATAGTGCTGTAAATGGCGCCCTCTAGTTGTTTGGACATAAAAAATGACGGATTCTTGTTTCTCTTACTAGAAAATCTCCCTATACCGAGTTTTATGCCAAAATCTGAAACACTTCTCAAGCAATAAGTAAAAATACAAAATGAAATTGTAACTGTATCTCGCAAGCTATTAACTTTTGGACAGGTATAGTTAGGTCAATTCCCATATTTTGGTCTGTAGTATCTCCAGTTTCGAGATTTTCCAACCTTTCATATAATATTGCACATCCGAAAAATCAAATTGATAACAATAAAACATCTGTAACTTTGAGGTAAACATCCAGCAGCACACAAAAAGGAACCATCTAAAAAAACTAGCAATTATGAAAAAGACAAAACCAGGGCGAAAGCAACCAGAAACAAAAACTAAAAACGCTCCTGATACAAAAACACATCATATCTGCAGTCAAACGGAAATCCTTGACTTACGTGTGAAGAATCACGCCGGGTTCTGGTTTTGCTAGCAAAAAACAACATATGCAAATGTTTTTCGACAACACTAACTTCGAAATTGAAATGCTTCTCAAATGGAAGAATAGTTGAGCTGAATCATTTAAAATAAAAGTCGGCTCTGCTGTTAGGGAAATTGCTGAGAGTAGCAAATGGCCAGAAGGTACGCTAAGAAATGACAACCGTAAGAGCCAATGATGCAACGATCGTGTGGACAAGTTGAAATTCTTCAGTATAAACATTCAAAGTTTATTTAATAAAATAAGATAATGGTTACCTTGTTGATATACTACTAGAACCTTATAAACTGTTTAGCATTTAACACTGGCTTCAAAGAAACAATTGTCAAATTATTTCAATTAATCTTAAAACTTGATTTTCCTTATTGTAGTTTTTAAATGGTTTAGTTTTATTACGTTGTAACATGTGAAGTAATTTTTAAGCAGTTTTATAGATTCTTCTGAAGTAGTAATGAAACCCATTATTAAATTCACGGGATCTATCGGCAATTCTGTGAGTAAATAATATTCCTTAAGTCTATTTCTTCAGATTTCTCTAAAACTGCTTCTTTAAATGCAATTAGAAGGCTAAATCAAAACTGAACACTCTTAATGAATTTGGTTATAGTAAGTTCTTGTTGGAATTAATAAAACGAAAGTCACCGCTCTTCTTCCATGTCACCCCCCTTCTTCCATGTCCAAAATAAACACCGCATCTTGTTTAGAGTGAAACAGTGGCGTACTGTATTGTTAATTTTAGTTTATCGTTCAAAACCATAGGAAAAAAGAAAGTACAGTTAGTATGAGTATTAAGCATTCGTCGATTCTAAGGTTAGATGGACATCAAAACCAAGCAGCATTCATCACCGCCGCATTCAGACTAAACTGTTTTAATTCTAAAGCCACCCTGCTTCTATCTAGCATATGTGCCCTTGGAACGATATAATATAAAACCCTTTGACTGTTTAGCATTTAACACTAGCTTCAAAGAAACAATTGTCAAATTAGTTCAATTAATCTTAAAACTTTATTTTCCTTATTGTAGTTTTTGAATGGTTTAGTTTTATTACGTTGTAACATGTGAACTAATTTTTAAGCAGTTTTATAGATTCTTCTGAAGTAGTAATAAAACCCATTATTAAATTCACTGGATCTATCGGCGATTCTGTGAGTAAATAATATTCATTAAGTCTATTTCTTCAGATTTATCTAAAACTGCTTCTTTAAATGCAATTAGAAAGCTAAATCAAAACTGAACACTCTTGATGAATTTGGTTATAGTAAGTTCTTGTTAGAATTAATAAAACGAAAGTCACCCCCCTACTTTCATGTCCAAAATAAACACCGCATCTTGTTTAGAGTGAAACAGTGGCGTACTGTATTGTTAATTTTAGTTTATCGTTCAAAACCATAGGAAAAAAGAAAGTACAGTTAGTATGAGTATTAAGCATTCGTCGATTCTAAGGTTAGATGGACATCAAAACCAAGCAGCATTCATCACCGCCGCATTCAGACTAAACTGTTTTAAGTATAAAGCCACCCCGCTTCTATCTAGCACATGTGCCCTTGGAACGGTATAATATAAAACCCTTTGACCCGAACGTTTCACTGTCGATTGACTGGCTTTAGTGGATTTTAGCTCATTTGGCTTTCTCGAGACGCTGGGAGCCACGAGGGATAACAATATTGAGGCGTACATTGAATAATAAATAAATTATTAACTTAAAGGCTATTTATTTTAACCTTGAAAATTTTAAAATTATTAGTAGTACCTTGACGGACCGAAATAACTGACTACTTTTTATGACATTATAGTTACAGATACAATTTTATGTAATGAGTGTACAGTTTTAAAGAACAATTTTCATTTAACTTTTATGTTAACAGTTAACAAAAATATACATTTAACAAACACTTTCAAGTTTACTTTAAAATGTATTTTAATTGGTTTTAAAAGTGCCTCCAAAGCGCTTTAAAAAACAGTTGCTCAATATAGCAAAGTTTTATGAAGGTTTTTATTTTTGGTTTCATTGGCCGCGTTCAGTGTGAGCCTTTTTATGCTCAAGGCGAGTTTATTTCAGTCTCAAGGTTTATTTAAAAACCAATTATTTTTGATTGTAGTTTTATTTCACAGTTTTAACGCATCCTTAAAATATTTATTAAACCAGTTCGATGCTACTGGGTATATTCAATCAATTGATATTAGCTTATATCTTAATTTGGAAACTTCCACAGTATGGTCTACCCTGTGCCCCTATTCTTGAGTTTAATAGAAAATCACACTCCCTCCCTTTTTCTACTCCCCCGGTTTTCTATCGATTTGAAAATATTGTATTTTTGAGAAGACTCGGTAGAAAGGAGAAAGGAAATCAAGACACAGAGTTGCCAGGTTTGGGCAAACGTGTTAAACCAATCAAAATGGAGATAATTTTGACAGTCAAAAAGTAACCAAAGATTTTGGTCAAGATTTCCTCATAATGTTATCTATGCACTTTAAAAAACACATTACATATGAACAAAAGGACAAAATGATTGAATTTCTCCGAGAGTACCCCCGAATGCACCAGGGAAAATTCAATCATAGGGTAAAATATACTGTCTTAGAATGACTAAAACTTAATATCTACTCTTGTCTTTGTTGTGATCGAAAGTGTCGAAGCTCGTGGGTGTGGTTGTATGAATGGAGTCGATATCTCCAGCAATTCATATACCAAATCTTTGGTCAACCTAAACATCTGTACAAATTTTCGATCCGATGTTATGAAAGAATCTCAGTGCCCAAGAACACGAGCCCCTTCCCACTTTAGTTGGCCCAACTATTGAAATCTTAGTTTTTTTCTTATCAAACACAAATAATAAAAATGTAGCAGTGTGTTATAGGTTTAAACTATTAACAAAGAATATTTTGATAATATGTATATAGTAGAAAACACCAACTTTATCACTCCCTGATGAAATTTGCAGCATAAAAATAACACATGTTGCAATTACAGCATATCAACCTATTTTCATTTCAATGCAAAATAAGTCTATAACGCATAGCTGGCTGTGAAAAATAAAAGCCATGACAATTGTTTTTATTAATAACAGCTGTCAGAATACGTTTAAAATAGTTTTGGGTAGGTAGTTAAGGTTTTGAAAATGGGTAGAGGAAAGGTTATTAGTGAGAAAATTGTGAAAGTGAAATTTCCAGCATACATTATGGTCTGGGGCAGTATGTCATCAAAAGGAGTAGGAAAACTTCATTTTATCGATGGAAATGTGGATACAAACAAATATTTGGCAATTTTAGAAGAATCGCTTTTACCAGTGATGGAAGAATGTTTGACATCCGGCCAAGATTTTGTGTTTCAGCAAGATGGTGCAGCGTGCCATACCTCAAAAAAGGCTATAAAATGGACGGAAGAAAATAATATACCACTTTTGAAATGGGTTTCTAGCAGTCCAGATCTGTCACCTATTGAAACTTTGTGGCACGAGATGAAAAAGGTTGTACGACAACATCCTTCAAGAAATATGGGATTGTTTTACACCAAATTTTTGCCAAAACTTGGTTAACACTATGCCCCAAAGAATTGCAGCCGTAAGAAAAAATAAAGGTGATGTTACCCAACGGTAATCTTTCAATTGTTGCTTTGTTAACTTTGCGCATTTATTCGCACATTGTTTATTTGTTCAGATGTTCTATTAGTTATAGGTCTAAGTGATTTCAAATATGTATTTTTTACGACTAGAGTGTATCTGAAATGTTTTTGAGAAAATAAATTGTTTTAGAAGGAGATAGTTTCGTCATGTTTAGTTTATAAAGGCATATTCCAATACATCAATTGATTGAAATTATGTTATCCATTTTCCGCAATATGTTTAGCAGGAACGACAATAACAATGCCAAACACGTCAATTTTTAGATTGTATAGCGCTATTTTCTACTAATTTTTCCAGTTTCTCTTGATCGGTACCAAGAGAAATCGCGACTCCCCAACGAGAATTAATTTCTATCACTTTTCGGTAGAATTGATTTCAAGAATACTACATTTATTGGCCACATCCACTTTTTGCCATTTTCTCTCACAATTTCTACACCCTCAAACTCAAGAATAGAGGTCCTGGTGGGTAATATGCTTCTATCATAGGCTGCGCGATGGCGTAGTGGTAGACGCTGTGGTCTGCTAAGCGGGCCGCCGTGAACTGCGCGGGTTCGAATCCTGTCCGTAGAGAATTTTTCTCTTGGCTATGGATGTTGTGACGATCTCAGACATATGCGTGTCACATGCAGACGTGTTCCTTCGCAAGAAGGTGGTTCAAGTATAAAAACGCATTGCATAAATATTCCAAGGCAAAGATAATTAGCAAAATGTTCCATAAAAGTGAGCCAATCCCCTAACTTGAGGAGTTCTTCGGCGGCGACTATAAATTCAACGGCTTTCCTTGATATACCCTCTATTTGCAAGGCCACGTTTTACGTATACCTTTACTGTGTTTGTACAGATGGACATAAAACCTAAGTAATTAAGTAAACAAAGCTCCCGGCGTATTTTTACGACTCCTCCCATAGTTTTATGTGCCTAATATTCGTTATTATCCAGCTACTAATTTTTAGGGAATCGTTTTATTGTCACCATAAACACAACATTTTCTAATATTATATTGTTTTACTGGGCGTTAATATAATTTGCTACAGGCATTCAGGAACCGGGAAAAGGGTAGAAATTCCAAGTACTTTTTACGACTTTCAAGGTAACTGAACCAGACAACACAGAAAAAACATGCAGTAGCGTCACATTAATTTGAGAAGTACCTAGGGATTTTTTGCTTTCATTATTTACCTAGGCAGAGAAAAACTACTCGGTGAAGCATTGCATTGAGAAGGACACTTAAATACACTCATTAAAAGAAAAAACGCCAAGAACCAAGAACTACTTCACCCTCTGGGCCCCCAGGGTCCTTACCTTAAACATTTTAAATAACAAGGGGTATCGAGTAATAGCTTATTTGAAAGGTATTTCGAAGTCCTTTATTTTGATGTTTGATGTTTCAAAATCAGTCGATTCGTTTTCGAGAAAATTAGAAAAATCTTTATTTACCTTAATCTGTTCAGATAGAAAACAGAAACACACGAAAATATCACTTTTCTCATATGTTCTGCCGATTTGGCAATGGCTAGACGACGAGTTTCCAGATAAATAAATATGGTGAAAAGGGCCTATAGAATGGCCTGCTAGATCTCCTGATTTAACGTCATTAGATCTTTTTTCTATGGGGCCATTTGAAATCTACTGTGTAAGCTAAAAGCTTGGATGAACTTCCTCAACGCATCATCGAAAGCTGTCATGATATCCCTCAACATGTTTTTGAAAATGTCCGTCAGGAATTTGAACATCGCCTATACCATTGTTTTTTCGTGTGTTTTTGTTTTCTGTCTGATAAATAAATATTTTTCTAATTTTCTTGAAAACGAATTGACCGATTTAAAAAAATCAAACGACAAAATACAGGACTTTGAAAGACCTTTAAAACAAGCTATTACTCGATACCCCTTGTCATTTAAAAATTTTCTTGACAAATCTTTTGACGTGTCTCGGCGTTTTTTCTTTTAATCAGCGGTTTTCGATCCGTGGCGGGACGTTTTGAAATAAACACCCTATATAGACAGCATTATACAGCTGATGCTACCATTTTAGTGCACTCGGCGCTTATACTGAGTGAGGAAATGAACGGTCAGATAATATAGGTAGTATAAGCTGAGGCCTTTTCATATCTGAGAACAAAAAAGTTAAACTCATTTCTTATCGACGTGTAAACAGTCCTAATATCTTGGCCACCCTTAATCCGATTTTGATAAAACTTTGCGCAATAACAAAGCTACTTCGAAGTAATGTGAAACTAGGCTGGCAATTGAAAAATCCAGCTGTATGTTGAGATGTTTGACGGGGTACAAAAAAGCCAATAAATGGTGTTTATTAATAAGTAAAATACATTGATTGGACCTCTGCGTCTTGGCTATATATTTGAATTTTCAAACATCTGAGATTTTGAGTTGTGTTCTACATAAACCGGTAAGAAGATGAGTAAAGTGAATCGTGCTCAGCCTTACAAAATAAACGTTGCACATTTTCAAACATACTCTTAGCTATTCTCGTATTTTTTAATTCAATCCCAAAATGAAGGTCCATTCTCTACTAGTGATGTTAAGATAACACAGCAATCAACAAGACTTTATAGAATTGGGTGCTTGACTATGTTATGTGGCTTGGGCAGACCTTTTTGAAAATGAATTAGTGACATAAATGCAAATGTTACTAATTTTTTATTGTATGACCACTACTCTGATCCTTACTTTTTCAATATTTATTACCCACCTGATATGTACGTATATAAAGCGTACATGAGATTCGTCAGGAAAAAATAATTTACAAAATATTTTATACATAAAAAACAATGAAATAACCAGCAACAACAAGCAATAGCTAGAATTAAATTTCAAAAACTGGAGAATGTCACCAAAGGCAAACAGCAGGCACATGATATGATAATAGTTTAGCTTTCCAGCACTTAAAAATATATTAACAAAAATATAATTTAGGAATACATCAAAGGACAAGCAATAAGTGGACAACAAACAATATCAAAAAATGAACATCTACGTATCCACAAAGCAAGGCTTATTATTGTAGCTTTTCAACTGTTTGAAATTATCAATATTCTTAATATACTTGGGCAGCTTATTGAATACTTTGGGTCCTAAAACGGGGGGAGATCTACTACCTACCTTATATCAAGCAAAGGGCAGATGAATGTTATGCTGCCCGCATGTATTGAATGTATGTTTATTACTATTCAAAGCGAAATAGTGTCTCTTAATATACATATACATTGATACAGAAACAGCGAGGGCTGTGTCAAAATTTTTAATTTTGTCAACAAGTATCTGCAACTGTATATACTGTCCACACCTGCTATGCACTCTTTTGCTATGACTTTGATAACATCAATAACTGGTCTTGTGTAAAAACTGTTAGCAGGACTTTAAATAGGTAGGCTGACTAGCCAAGTTTCGCAGAGAGGTATTCACAATGTCCTTTAAATATTGTCCTGATTGCCAATGTAATTTCCTCAATGCTAAGTCAGTAGTCGAACCTAGACCATGTATGGAATTTATATTCATGTATCAATACTCTAGAATTAGCGAACACACCAAGTTGCTAATAATTTCAGAATTCCAAAAAGCCGAATAAGTGTGAAAATACAAACGACATTTCTAATTATTGACAAAAGTGGGTCTTGCCTGCACCTTCTATATCGTACGCGATATAGTAGAAAAATCAGCACCCTCTACAGCTCTAGTTTACTAGTTTACAAGCGATTGCACAAGCTAATACTGTAAAAATATATGTCTAACTAGCCTTATCACAGTCGATTTGTATTCATTAAAGGCATCCTCTTAGGCATTTATGACTGACATTAAAAGTAGGTCTCTATCTACGGGACTACCGAAAACACTTTACGAAAGGAAGACTGGGCCATTTTATCTGATTTCGGACCTCCGTTCCATCAATGAATGGTCAAATGTCGCAGGAAGGTTCTCGTGATAGCTGTTGACCAAAGACGATATGTGTCCAACTAGATTACCTTGATATTACCCTTCAAAAATTGAAACATGACGACGCTGAATCATTCATAAAGGATGACATTCGGCACAAGCAAAAAGTTGGCTACGAATATATACATCAAAAAAATTAAATAGACAAGGTCACTCAAACATATCCATACAGTTAGTTCACAGACGTTTTTTTCCTGTACTGCTGACAGTAACGACCTTTTATGGCAATGTTGCTATGACTAACCTCGCCACTCGCCAACCACCCATCCCATCAAGCATGCAGGTAGATCTACGTTCGTTTCGTTAGATAGGGCTACTGTGTTGAAAATATTTCTGTAACATTTTGAATTTTCAAGGCAAATATATGTACCGGGAAGTCTATGATGTGTGAAATATGTCTAACAAATGCCTAGAATTACCGGAGTGGCAGGCGTATAAATATACTAAATGAGGTATACCCTCGCCCAAGCCTCAATGTCCAACCACTACAAAAATGTTTCTAAAATGGTCAGAAGAGCCTGGACTCACAAAAATAGGGGTTTCAGCGTGCCTGTGGCGTTCCCGCTCCTGGGATAGTTCTAAAAAATTACCCAGCATTTTGGCATTTGCGTCAAAATTTCATCAAATTCCTACAGTTATTTTCTAAGCTATAGCAGGGCCAAAGATTAGCATACAGACATACCTACAGACAGATCAGCAGACAGAGTGATAGAAAGATCGACAAATAGAGTGACAGACAACAGACCTGAATATCTGTTCTGTTAAGGTTGTTCTTCAGTAAGAAAAATGTATGCCTGCCTTTTATACATAATTGCGATCAACTTTTTGTACTTGCCTATAATAGTGTAATGTTGTTCGATTAGAACATTGAATGACTTCATGGCACTTGTTTAAATAATGAATAACAAAAGTCCGAAACACGCAGAATAACGTAGAGCTTTTCTTGCTTTGCGCGAAGTCGACATTTTATATTCTGGCTTTCCATTCCAATCTTGATATTAGGACTAGATTAATCACATAAATATAAATATAATCTATTCAAACCCCGTTTCAAAATAAACGTGGACAGTCGATCGTCGCTTCTTTTGACTTGTCGCTGCCTGGCCAGGCATTTATGGCTCGCGTGCGCTGTGTTTGCTTCGATGAAGCGTAAATGAGATCCCTGCTCCAACTGAGCTTGCTCATTTGAGACCTATGAGTCTACTATGCAGTCCATCCAAACTGTTAGAAAAAATAGTTAATGTACAGCTAAATCAGTATTCAATAGATCAAAACATTCTGCCTAAGCACCAGTTGGGTTTTAGGGAAGGGCATAATACAACCACTGCTCTTTTAAATCTTAATGATGAAATTATACGGTCGCTAGATAAGAGGCTTGCCACTCTACTTATAACCTTGGATTTTTCAAAAGCCTTTGACACCATTGACCATTCACTTATGTGCGCAAAACTGTATCATTATGGCCTTGACCATACAGCGTTGAACTTATTTTGCAATTACTTAAGTCTTCGTAAGCAAAGCGTTACTCTACATAACAAAAGATCTGAGATAACAACAATAACATCAGGAGTTCCTCAAGGTTCTGTTTTAGGACCGTTGTTATTCATTATATACGTACAGTACTCAGACATCCAATCTTATGCTGATGACACGCAGCTTCTGTTTCACTTTGAACCATCTCTTGTGGAACAGGTAAATGATTTAATCAACACAGACTTGCGGAATATTGATATATCAAATACTAATAACATCCGCTTCAAACTGCATCTCAGACAACATCTTCTATGAATTCAGCATAGGATCAATGAATAAATGCCCTGTGATCGATTACCATTTTCTTTTTTTAGTTAGATTCACAGACAGACAATCGTTTAATGTATATGTAAAATACCATATTTGTATGTCAAATTAGCATTAAGCTTTAGTCTTTAGAAAGGTTGAGTGCAAGAATAGCTGTGCTAAACTCGGCCAATAAAGCCGTTTATTATTATTATTACTATTATCTGAATACAGGTAAATCCATTTTTGGTACTCTGGTTTTGGAAGCAGGGCTATATTAAAATCAGATGTCCCGTTTTTAAATGCCGTTGTTCTTCGATGACATCCTATTAACAAATTCAGTGGTATTCTTATCACTTTTTGCATTCGAAAAAACTTCGATTTTCTTGAAACCCCATTTTGCAGAAAATTGAGTTTTCAACAGAAGCAAATACCTTTTTGAAGATAGAATGTAATAAGAACAAAGAAAACAAATGTTCTCCCCCTAGCTAAAATAATTAGCCCTACAGATATTTCACATCTGAGACCTGTGAAAAAGCTTATATACTTTGGTTTTTCGGAATCTGTAATTAATTTTGTATTAAGTTATTTCACTGACAGGAGTCAGATGGTTGCGATTGGGTCAAGTATCTCGGAGGAGATACCAGTTAAACTAGGGGACCACAGGGTTCGATTCTGGGACCATTATTGTTTTCAATTTACATTTCTGACGAGTACGTTGAACACTGCAGTATTTATCACTATGCTGACGACACTCAATTAGATATTAAAGATTTAACCCTCTATTGTACACACCTAGTTGGACTGGTTAAAAAAATTGTTTTGGTCGAAATATGATTTGTTTATGAGCATAAGAATAAACTTTATTTGGATATTTTATCTTCAAAACAAACTATTTTTGAACTAAACATATGTATATTGAAATATACATTACACCATTCCGTCAATAAAAAACTGAAACTAAAAGAGCTACAAAAGCTTGAATAACCACAAATGAAGTAACAAATACATTTTCAAAATAATTTCATGTATGAAAATGAGTAAAGCAGTTTCTATCCGGCACAAAACATAAATAACACTTGCATTTGGTACACATTACTTTGGTAATCTTTTGGCAACGTCCATTCTTACATCTTCCAGTTTTTTGTTCATATGTGGGCCAGTGACACATTCCATCTGTTCTAATTACAATCTATATTTGGTCGAACACTAGATATCTTTTGTTTCTTTACGGGTGGTAACTGAGAACTTGATGAAGGGCGACCTCTTTTGTTTTGTTTTCCCACCCAACATAAACTTTGTGCTAAATCACTTTTGAAATCATAAAGCGACATTTGGTGTTTTTTAGATACGCCACAGTCGTCGGAAGCGCGCCTATATAAAAGCCAAGAGATAACTACACACATATCCATCAAATGAAAGAAAATACGCAAGTAATATTTTCTTGATCTTATTTTCGTTCTGTACAATGCCAGAAGAGAGTCTATCAAATCGACACCCCCCATGAATTTATTGTATATGAGTATAATACTGGGACATTGGATGTTTACATCTTGTCGGTTTTTGCGGTCAAATCTTTTTATAGTAGTCACAGGATAGCCGCCTATGAATGTACTTAGCAAAGTCACCACTTTATTGTCCTGCCATTTCACTATCTTTAGTTTAGTGCTTCCACAGCTTGTAATTCTTTCCTCGAAGCTCCCCCTGCCCTGTTTTTTCAGTGATTTGTCGGTTGGCAAACCACTGGATGGCACTCGATTCTCCCGTATAGTTCCCACACTGTAAATACCATTCCGAGCTAATTCGATTTGAAGCTCGGGGCTACAAAACCAGTTATCAAAGAACAGCAGAAAATTCTGGTGTTTTGGAATGTTTTCAGCCAGTCGAATCACTATATTGCTACTAGCACTTATATCCGGTAGATTTTCCGGTTGATTCGTGGCCCCACAGTAAAATTCAAAGTCGTAGACAATACCACTAGCACCTGCCAAACAAAATATTTTGTAACCCCATTTTTTTGGTTTTTTCGGATTGTACTGTTTCAGGGAGCTACGGCCTTTGAACGGTATTATCTGCTCATCGACAGAAAGGTGCTGTTCCATGGGAATTAGTCTCAAATTTTTCCTTATACTCTCCACGAGCTTCCTGATTTTGAAAAGACGATCTGGTGGTTCAACTGGCAATGTAGAATTATCTGCAAAATGCAGAAACTTTTTTATTTGTTCCCACCTCCGAAGAGGCATTACGTCTGCCACTTGAGACACTCTGCAGGCACTGCTCCAGTATCTTCTGGTCCCAGGCACTGTAATCAGTGACATATAGAAACAAACGCCAATAAATTGCTCTAGCTCTTTGGAATCCATGCAGAAATTTAGACGTATGTCATTCTGTGCCGCATATAGGTTCGTTTGTTCTACTATGTATTCCAACAACTCCTTATCGACTAATTTGTAAAAATAATGCAATGGTGTCTCTACAGATGTCTGAGAGGGTAGTTGAGCTTTCCAAGTTGGCAAATCACTGGGCTCCTTATTAGAGCTTTGCCATTTCAAGGGAGCCTTCTTGATTTTCATGTTTTTGACCCCACCTTGAACAGAAACAGCAGACACACGGAGAATCTTATCTCGAAGTTGTCTGAGAGGGATCTCGTCATCTTCATTCCAGCTACCTAGATTATTCCTTTCCTCATTGTTGTTTCCTTGGTTGTCAGCATTACTTTCCTCTCCACTACTGCTCTCCAATAAATCCTCTTCTAAAAAAAAAAAAATAGCAACACAACTTATTATTTCCATAGTATTTTACCTACCATCATAATCTAGCAAAGTGGGTTTATATGTTTCGTCTAATAAGCTATCATCACTATCGAAATCCTCCTCACTATCCAAGTCCGGTACTAATACTGTAACATGTTCCTTTTTTCCATAAAATATTTTTGGATCCATAATTTCTGTAAAGTCGAAACCAGAATTGAACAATGTACATTCAAATATACAGTGACGTCAGTGGCCTGAAAAGTACAATAATATAAAATATATATTATTTCTAACATGCCTTTGTAGTAAACATACCTCAATAAGTATTCAAAAAAAATGTACGCTCAATTCTGCCAACAAAACACACTAATAATGTTATTTGATATCACGTGTTTACCGGCGGCGTCCAAACAGCACGACACTTTCCGTACAGACTGAAATAACTGCCCGAAGTGGGTGATTTACCAACGAAATCTACCGAAAACGATCGATCACACGTGTATATTCAGATATACACTGTGTAGCTTCGACTTGCGGGTCATAAGACGCAAAGGACAAATTGTTTGATATTTGTATATTTAAATATACATGATACCATACAGGGTTAAAAAATGGCGAACATTTGATTAATAATGATTTAATGAATTTATCTAACGTATCTTGTGCCCATAATCTCAAAATTAACCCCTTAAAATCATCCGCAGTTATATTTGGGCCAAAAATCAAAAAAAGTCAGGCAAAACCATTTCTATTAGGCAGCAGCGGTGGCCGCAGTAGTAGACTCTTCGGTCTCCTGATCAGTCGCCGTGCGCTGTGCGGATTCGAATCCCGTCCCAGGAGAAATTTTTCTCTTGGCTATGGATGTTGTGATTGTCCGTAGGTGATAGACGGTTTCTGACTGTCGAACGCGGAGGTACCACCCGGCGGTTCTCGTAGGCGGAGCCAGAATGTGTGCATGTCGCATGCACACGTGTTCCCTCGCCAGAATCCGTGTGGCGTTCCCCCTTTCCCCTATATCCCCTTATATCCCCACGGTACCCAATGGGTGTTTAGGCCTTAGGCCTTCGTGGTAGTTGGAGTATAAAAAAAACTATCTTTGAGCATTTTAGACCAACCCATCCCTATAAAAAATTAGTGCAAGAATTTAGGACTCTGGATTGAATCTGATTTGAGGTTTGAAAAACATGTTAGTCAACTGTGCCGAACATCATTCGGTGGCTTGAAGCAGTTATTTCCTCATAGGAAAAGTATGAATACTGGTCTCAAGTTGAAGTTGTGCGAAACCTTAAGGAGACTTCAGACTATTCAAAATGCGTGTCTCGGATTTGCTTGTGGAGTGAGAAAATTTGAGACTGTCACATAAATATCGTGAGATGGGTGTTCAAAAAATAGAAGAGCTACAAAAAATGCACGTGTTGACCTTGAGCCATAAAGTAATCACAACACAAGCCCCTCCATATCTATCAACGAAATTTATCAGATAGTCAGATGTTAATCAACTGAACACAAAGAATGAGCATATCTTGGTTATCCCGAAACATTTAACATCTCTGTTTCAAAGGTAGTACATATATACGGCTATGAAGCTATACAACGCGTTGCCTACCGACTTCACTCACTACTAATTTCAAAAAAAGATTGAAGCATTTTATCTCTGATTTCATTGCCCAGTAAGTAGACCATGGCCATGAATAGGGACTCGTTACAGTTTTTTAACTTTTTCTTTACATTGGGATTAGAAAATTTACACAAATATTTGTTGGATTAAGTTGAAAAACGCTTTATACTTTGTATAAATAAAGCCGGATTATTATTATTATAAAAGTAATCTATCGTTTAATTCTTCCATAAAAGTAGAATATTCATATACAATTTTAGCGCTGTGCTATTAGTTGTTGGCAAGCTATGATTGGAGAAATATACATAAAAGATGCAAACATGCACTTTTCGATGAAAATAAAACTGATTTAAAAAGCCCCGCTGCATGGAACGTCCAACTCTTGCTGACCAGGGCACGTCTGTGGACTAAGCTTTTAGTATTGCTCGTAAGAACCTGCTCGCAAATGCGCCTTTAGATAACAATGGGAACGGCTCATATATTTTACTGTATTGATTTTATTGCAAATAAGCTTCACACTTAAATCGATTCGTCATTGGATCACCTAAGTTTATTGACAAATTTTGTTTATGTTGCACAATAAAACAAAAAGCACATCTGTGTCAAAAGAAATGCAAAGGAATACGATCGGTATAAAAGGCGGGAGAGTACGGGATTTAACAGATCTATTGGGAGCGTGTTATACGACTGTAGCCCCTTGCTTTTAGGGAGCACGGACACTTCAGTGAAATAAGGCAATTTCATGGATCAAAATAAAAGTTAAGCTGAGGGTTTTACATTTTGACCCTGAAATTCTTTAACTCAGAGAAAGGTATTTCAGTTCTTATCAGGCAGCAAGGCTTGAACTATCCCTGTCCACATGCAATGGTGTCCGACTTTGCTTTATTTTATTTGTATATATATATATATATTTTCCGATTGGAAATATGCCGTTTTATATTTCCTAAGCTTAAATCGATAATGGAGCGAAGGATCGTCTCAAGTTTTCAAATAAAAGCGTGTTACTCCCTTTTCTCTCTTGCCGTTAAAAGTGCCACGCTTTTATTTGGAAACTTGAAACAAAAGAGCTTCATTACCATTTAGTGGTTAAGAGGCATGAATCGACATAATTTAGAGAAGAAAAATTCTGTCATTTAGTTTTGCAATATGACTCAACAAACGGACGCAGGAGGCTGCATGTTACTGCATGTTGATTTAGTTGTTCATTCGTATTGACAGTGTATGGCATCGTGGTCACGTAGTGTTGGGGCGCGGATCCAGGGGGAGGGGGTCATGGGAGTCATGACCCTTCTCCGCCAGGCCCCAGGCGAATTTACTTCGACCAGCAATATTTAAAGTTCCATATCTCTTAGATAAATCTGTAATGCACATATATTAAGTGGATGCCGTACTGGTATATTCTACTAAACACTGGCAGCACTCCACCCGTCAACTTTGATTTAACTGTAAGCTGGATAGGTGATAGCGCAAGACTGGTTGCCTATGCGGTCAGCTTGATGTTGGAAAAACTTCTTCGCGCGCTTAAGCTGTGAGCAAATTTGATAAAAAATACTTTTTGACGGAACAGTGGCGGATTTAAGGAAAAGGGCCCGGTGGTATGACCGGGGACAGACGGCAAATAGTGCGCACTATAACTGTTTTGCGAATAGCATAAATTACTGCAATTATTCACAAATAAAATACGGCAATGGAAACTTTGATAGTTGCATGATAACTCTTAAATTATTATCAAAATTTAATGCGTAATGTCGTGTTAGTGCAATCGTACATCAGCCTGGTTTTTGCATTTAATAGTGCGTACGGGCACGGGATAGGTTGTAATGCGCATCGTAATTTTTTGAGGTTAATTAAATTTGATGATTCACCAGCAAACTTCTTGTGCATAATAGAGTTTAAAAGGTATCATGGATGCTACCGATAAGTAAAGCGCGTCGCATAAAATTATAATTAAGAAAAAGAACAAATATGACCGATAGTTGATGTCGTGTTTGGTTAATATTTCATTGAATACAAACTTGGTGAACAACACTAAAATACGTTACGTGCATTACTACAGGATATATACTGGGCACTATTTGCGAAAGTGATATTCTCCACATTTATGGCTATTTGCAAATTAATGACGGCAATTAAGAATAAAAAATTAGAAAGGTTGTTTAATAGTAATTTGATGCAAAAAGTTAATCTGATGCTGCTTCAACTTGCCAATAAAACAGCTAATTCAACTTTTTCAATATTCACTCGAATCAAAAAATTTCCGTAAAATCCATCTAAATTGTTCAGATAAAGTTCGAACTACAGATTTTGCTGGCAATAAGGATGACACATATTAACAGGGGCTTACAATTATATGCACAATAGTAGCTGCTGCGCACTGTTACCTCTGTTTTTTACTATGTCCATATAACCTGAATCAAGTAGAGACTGTGAGATCAAACATTTTTTATTCAATACAAAATAACAGAATTATTCTAATTTGAACCCGCATCTTGCATTTTGTTCAGCAAAAACTTCCATCGCAGAATCAAAATTGAGTGCATTAGATACTGATCTTTCGACATCGAGGTTAGAGAAGTTGTTGAGTGTGTCTTTCGCCAAAGAAGTTCGACGGTATTCTTTAATAATTTTCAAAGAGCTCATGACACGTTCTGCACTAGCTGAACCGATATTCAAAGTCAGAACCAATCTGAATAAACTGCAGCTCTCTGTAAAACTGTCTACAAAATTGTTTGCAATCATGAACTTCAAATAATCTAGCGGGCTGTCATTAGTAAAATTACGATTTTCCAAGAAATACGTGCTCGTAAAACTGGCTAATTCATATTTTAGATCTGTAGTGAAAAATTCCGAATATTTTTCCATCAAATTAGTGATGCTGGTTTATAATTCGTTTTCTTTTAGATTGACTAATTTATCTGGCATCAAGAAACCAAACACATCATTCACTGCACGAAATCATTCAGTACGTTCTTGCAATTCGTTACTCATTGAATCCAAAACTTCGTAGTAATTCATTCGATGTTTTTCGTGTATTTCCAGTGGCGAGTCAGCAGGTTTTTCGTGGAACATTTTTTTGATTTTCCTCTTTCTGACAATGGGAAAACCAGGATTCTCCCATTCCATCTCTTCCCATTTATTCTTAGCCTTCAGAACAAAATTATCGTATGTGCTTTCGCTCCTCAAATGTTTTAATTTTTTTAATGCTGCTGAAATGCACTTTTGAGCCATCATCAAGTCTATTTCTTACTTTTGCATTTGAACTTGCACGGTATTCAGTACTCTCAATACTAAATGCCATCATAACAAATTGAAGAAAAGGTCCAGTTCATGGAGGAAAGGAGAGGATCTTGCATTCATTATATCTTCGTCAGAAGCTCCCACTCTTGAAATTTCATCTTCTATGCAATTGATAATACATTCAAAAAATTCCTTCCGCGATATTATCACGAAGAAAATAGATATACTAAGTGACATATAAATCCGAACACCCAGTTTAAATGGTTTTATTTTAATAAAAGTTGGTGAATGTATTTATCTTACTGTAAATAACAGGTGAAAAAATTTTCAGCCTTATCAGTTGGACATTCCGGTTTTTATACTGCTTTTTTTTAATTTACTAATGCTCTAAAAATGAATATTTCAGCCGCAGTAAAGAATCAACGTTGGCGGATTTTGGTTCTTGACATCCTTTACGATCGGTTACGATGCCTAGAGTACGGAGACCTGTACGATTTCGTCAACTTAGTGAGTTTGATAGGGGCCGTATAGTGGGACTTCGGGAAGCTGGACTTTCTTTTCGGGCAATTGCAGTTAGAGTGCAAAGAAGTGTAGACACTGTGGTTAGGTGTTGTCAGGCATGGCTTCGAGAAGGCCGTACGCAAAGAGCAAGGGGCACTGGACGCCGCCGTAGAACAACAGACCGTGAAGATCGCCGCCTAAGATTATTGGCCTTAAGGGACTGTTTCTCCACTACCAGGTCCATTGCAAATGAATGGTTTGCAGAACACGGAAGACCTATTGGCATGCGAAGTGTTTACCGACGAATGAGAAGTTTTGGCTTGTTTTCATACCGGCCACTTTGGGTCCTCCCTTTAACTCGAGAACACCGACCTTGACTGGTGCAGACAACGGTCACTCTGGGATCAGGAATGGAACAGTATTGTCTTTAGTGACGAGTCTCGATTTTGTTTAGGCATGCACGATGGTCGTGCCAGGGTTAGAAGGCGACGTGGTGAAAGGAGGAATCCACAGTTTTTTGTTGAAAGACATGTTCATCACACTGTTGGAGTTATGGTTTGGGGTGCTATAGCTTATGGTTCCAGGTCACCTTTAGTCTTCATCAGAGGTAACATGAACGCGCAGCGTTATATCCACGAAGTTCTAGAACCCCATCTTTTACCCTGTCTTGACACCCTGGCAGATCCAACTTTCCAACAAGATAATGCCCGACCACATGTTGCAAGAGTCACAATAGACTTCTTTCAACATAATGATGTCACATTGTTACCATGGCCACCAAGATCTCCCGACTTATCCCCAATTGAGCACGTGTGGGATATGATGGGTAGAAGATTGCTCAATTTGCAACGTCCTCCTCAGACTCTAGAAGCACTTCGAGAGGAGTTGGTGGTTGCCTGGAATGAGATACCACAGGAGGACATTGACCACCTGATCAGAAGCATGCCTAGGCGCGTTGGAGGATGCGTAGCACATCAGGGTGCATCCACACATTATTAAAGGTCAAAGGGCTTTAAAGCAGTGCAATCATTTTGAAATTTTTATCATTTACTTATTATGCTTCATTAAGTACTTATACAAAATTTTATTAAAATAAAACCATTTAAACTGGGTGTTCGGATTTATATGACACTTAGTATGTCATCAAATAAAGAAATGCACAGTATTATGAAAGTTTATGGTTATAAGCATTGAAGACGTGAAAAGACTATAATAGACGCATTAGAGTCTTTATTAGGCAATAATATTTACCAATTATTAAATTATTTTTTTCGTTGCCATGGCTAATTATTCAACAATTCATTTAAATTCGCAGTACATTTCCTATCATGTGACAAATTTTTTAGTTTGATTTTATTCAAAAATGGCAGAATTTATCGATATTCAATAAGAGTACCTTTTTTATGTAGAAAACCCTAAATTTTAAAATTCTAAAATTGAATTTCAAAAATAGAATCACACAAAAATTTTGGGGCTAAAATAACCTGAGTCCGTCCCTGTTACATACGCTTCCAAACAAAACTGTCTAAAATTGTTAATGTTTTTAAATCCAGCATAAAAAACTAGGCTAGAATACCAAATTTCATGTCTTTATCTCAACCTATGTTTATATAAACTTTTCTTCCTATTTTAAGCTCTAGAAACCGCTGGTAGAGAATTGCACACTTTTTTCGGGACACCCTGTATATTATTATTTATCAATAAATACGATTGTTTAGTCGATAGACTAAATATAACGCCTATATTTACGATGAACCATATAGTGTCAAAAAGTTTTGTATCTATACCATATAACAGCGTTGTTTCTACGCCATATAGTATGTATCTTCAATTTCACTTTTCCATCTAAAATCAGTTATAAATGGCCATCCGTTTTAACTTTATACAACTTAAGCGACCGATATAAAATATTATATAGTATTTCATGCAGTTTGTTTGTTACAAAACCGTTGAAGAACCGTTAAACCTGGATTTCAGTGTGAGATTTTCATGAAATGCAAGTTTCACAATTGACATTAGTGCACCGCTATATTTGCTCTGAAAAAGTAGTGTTCCTTGTTCTTCAAATCCCTCACCACCTAACAAACTAAATTGATCTCATAAACCAAGTGAGATCCTTTGAAACATGACAACGCGTCCCCTTTGTATTAAAATATGAGTCAGTTTTGGCCATCTGTTAGCTTTGCTTTTGTACCTGTTAATCGTTGAAGGTACCCTACGTTAAAGGAGCTCCCAGATAGAAAGTATTGAGCTAATAAATTGAATAAACCTCAAAACGGAAAAGAATATAAAGGTGCTGGTCAGTATTCTACTACTTAAGTAAACAAATTCCTGCTTTGAACGGTTTTTAAGAATTGCCACTGATATTCCCTTACTAAAAATGATGGTGTATGTTTTGCTGACCCTATTTAGGACATGTATATAACTGACTGATTTAAATTGCGCGCCATTTTGTGTCCAATTCATCATGGAGCGCTACACGATCCCACAACGCGTCCGTATTGTTAAAACGTTTTACTTAAATAATAAGTCGATTTGTTGCAACGATTCAGAAGCTACGATGAAAATGTAACATTCTTAAATCGCGTTTTGCTGTTACGCGTTAAATACAGTTGTATTTTCCTGTTATCAATATCAAAATGCTATCATAAAATGAAAATGATGCTGCTATCCCTTGGTTCACCAATATTTTATGAATAATTATTATCTTCTTTATCGGCACCTTTTGTGTGGAGATTTCCCTCCGTCTTTGAATGTAGAACGATATCCAGCGCAGGCTGGTTATTGTATTTTTTACGATGCAACTTAGATTAGGGTGGTGCTCCCTAGAGGAGGAAATTTCTGTCGATCTATATTACACCTCATATTTGCATATCTACATAGGAACGAATCTGAAATGCTTGCCATCACGTCAATTCTCCTTCCTTCCTAAGGAATATACCAGGGTCTGCCAATAAATATACTAAGTGACATATAAATCCGAACACCCAGTTTAAATGGTTTTATTTTAATAAAATTTTGTATAAGTACTTAATGAAGCATTATAAGTAAATGATAAAAATGATAGGCGCCTAGGCGCGTTGGAGAATGCGTAGCACATCAGGGTGCATCCACACATTATTAAAGGTCAAAGGGCTTTAAAGCAGTGCAATCATTTTGAAATTTTTATCATTTACTTATTATGCTTCATTAAGTACTTATACAAAATTTTATTAAAATAAAACCATTTAAACTGGGTGTTCGGATTTATATGTCACTTAGTATAATAAGCATAGTATTAGCTTTTAAAATCGTGTATTCTGCGGACATCTACACAGAAGTGGTTTACACCTCGGAACACCGGTCCACAGAATATATTTTTGAAAGTTTTAGTAGAATGTGTTTCAAGTACCGAATATCAAACAGTTTGAGTGGATTATTTTGTGTGCGCTGTTTGATTTTTAAACGTTTTTTTTTCAATTTTCGTTTATATATACTCAATGACATTAGAAGTCTTACACCCAGAAAAAATAATTTCTTCAACTTGATTTTTTGGCAATGTCTTACATCAAGAATGAAACAATAAGAAAAAACAATGTGTTGGGCGACCCCGCAGCCGAATACACTCCTGAATACGTCTAGGCATCGACAAGATGAGATGATCGGTATATAATGTATCGTAGCGAATCTGTTCATTTACCCACAAAAACGAAATGAATTTGTTTAGAATAAAAAAGGTAACTTTTCCTTTTTCGCATAAAAATAACAACTATCTTCCGGAATGGTTTGTGATTCATGTTGGCAAGGCAAACTCGTGTATTTAACTACTAGTGCTACTAGTAGTGATGGCCGGAAGACGGGTTTGAGATGAACAATTAGAAATCCTCAAAAACTACTAGATCAATCGACTCCAGTTTTGTTGTTAGAAGTATCAAGCTTACGGATTTGAAGAATTTCCATTGAATCCCAAAAAACACGTTTTCTCATTATTTGTTGTCGAATAATAATAATAATTATTATTATTATTATTATTTGTCATTTTAAACAATATGAAAATACACTATATGTTAGCAAATGAATATTCTAGCGCTCACAGAGGGTACACACGTTGTCCGTGAGTTTAAATTATTAGCCTAATGATAAGCAAAAAAAATAAACATTTTCTATCATATATAAATTTCAATCACTTGCCCAATCACTGTTACAACAGTATACATCCATACAAAACTTTGATATACAGGGTGGCGCATCTAAAACGAAACTGACGCATTTACTGGCAGCTCAGTTTTTTTTTAAAAACACTCAGACCCGCCGATTTTGTTTTCGAGGGAGACACAAGTTTGGCAAAAAATCACGTTAACACGTGCAGCCCCCTGGGCGGGGGTGACACCAACCCTAAAATCTTAAATGGAAACTGGGGTCGAGTAATACCTCATTTTAAAGGTCTTTCAATTCCCTTTATAATGATGTAAAATACATGAGCTTCAGTTCAGTAGTTTTGAAGATTTATTGATTTAAAGCTTAAAATAAACTTTAATATGTACATCAGATGAGTTTGTACTACTTTCAGAAGAAATTTGACTAAAAGAATTTACGTAATAAGTAAATGACTTTCTTCACTACGCCCATGGTTTGTTTATCATTTTGTTGATGAAAATAGCTATTGGAGCGTTTTTTTGTGACAAAAAAGTTATTTCTTGAAGAAAGATAAGGAAATATCTCGTACCTATTTCATCCGTATAAAATTCACCTGGTACAAGAACTTAATGAAGACGATTTTGATCGGCAATTACAATTTTGTGAAGATATGAGTGAACGAATTATAAGCGATGAACAGTTTCTATTCAACACTTGCTTTTCCGACGAATGTTCCTTTTTCTTAAATGGCGTAGTAAATCGTCATAACTGCCGATATTGGTCCGATTCTAATCCCAGAATTTATCATGAGGTTCATACACAGCAGCCACAAAAATTAAATATTTGGGCTGGTATTTTTGGCGATCATTTGATTGGTCCTTTTTTCTTACCTGGAAATTTGACCGGTCAAATGTATTTGGAATTACTGGAAGATGCCATAGATCCTGTATTAATAGCCATAATTGAAAATCAGAATGATCGGCGGTACATTGCGAATAGATTGATGTTCCAACAGGATGGTGCCGCACCACATTACGCATTACGTGTTCGACAATATTTAGATCAGACGTTTCCAGATCGATGGATTGGTAGAAGGGGTGCCATTGAATGGCCGCCAAGATCGCCAGATTTATCACCGTTGGATTTATTTATGTGGGGTGATTTAAAAAGCAAAATCTATGCTACTCAGCCAACATCATTAGAAGACCTGCGACAAATAATTGTGAATGAGTGCCTTCAAATTACTCCTTAAATATTGCAAAATGTGCGGCAACGTTTTGAGCAAAATCTTTATTACTGCATGGAGAGTCATGGTGGCCCTTTTCAACATTTACTTGCCTAACGGGTCAGTTCATTCTTCATTTTTAAATTACTTTGCTGCCAAATGTATTGATCTCCACTAATGATGATGGATTAGTTTTATTTAAGCTTTATATCAATAAATCTTCAAAACTACTGAACTGAAGTACATTAATTTCATATTATTATAAAGGGAATTGAAAGACCTGTAAAATAAGGTATCACTCGACCCCCCCTTTCCATTTAAGATTTTGGGGGTGGTGTCACCCGCGCTTAGGGGGCTGCACGTGCTAACGTGATTTTTTGGCAAACTTGTGTCCCCCTCGAAAACAAAATCGACGGGTCTGAGCGTTTTTCAAAAAAAAACTGAGCTGCCAGTAAATGCGTCTGTTTCGTTTTCGATGCGCCACCCTGTATAATATACACTGAACTGTCATGTAATTACAATGAAACATACATTCTTATTCACTTATTTTGTTGTTTATATTAATTATATACCTATATAAGAGCTTAAACTTTATGATTGTTAATCCTTGTTATAGCCAGAAAAATCATAAATAATGAAGTTATTCATCCTTAAATATTGTCATTTATATAGTAAGTATTTTTTACATCAACATATTGATGTACTCTTGCTGTTAGCAACCCTTTTATCTAGTCTTTCAGCTTTACTTTGAATAACTCCAAGGAGCTAAATTGCTTCAAATCCTGCGTTATCATATTATAAGATCTGGGACCAAGAAATAATTAATTATTAACAAGTTTTCCCACCCATTTTATGCGTCGATGTTTTAAATACTCCCTTGAACAACTTGCATCAATAAGAGCAGAATTTACAAATATTCCGCGAAATAGGGGGTATTATGTAATCTTTATGTACTGATAAGGACCTTGCGTGGAAAGTGCAGAGTCAACCTACTTGACGTTATTTTTTCAGATACCACTTATTATATTGGAGCTATAAGCCGATTACACACTAAAAACTCACCCCGCATATGGTTCGATATGGTGTGCCCTCGTATAGCGTACCCTCGCATCCAAGTCGAACCATATCTTAAATACTCCTCGAGTTCTTTTGTGTTGTGATGGATATCGCTACATACTTTATATTACCGTCGGCTTTTGCTCATAAGAGGATTTGCTTTGTTCGGATTTTTTATTTATTTTATTGCAACGCGCTTTCCTTCGAAGCGAAATTAGTATGGGGTGCGTAGGTAATTTAAAAAATTAAACCACCCGCCTGTACCCCGACAGATTACGCGATTTTGGAACAGAATTACGCTTTCAACCCAACTTCAAAGGTAGCATTTGATAAAAAAAATCACGTCAAAGGTAAAGCTGCTGATATCCCGATTGTACTTGTTTCTTTTTTCCTTCTACAGGGACAAAGGGATTACGTACATATATTAAATCCGGCGATGAAAAACCGTGTTTTATTCCAGTCATGCAGGTTGTAGATGCATTACATGATTTAAATCCAATGTTCGCTATGAGCTAGTGAGTGGTGGGGACCGACTGATCGATAGCACAGCGCAATGTGGCCTAGACGTGATTGACATGTACCAAATCGCTATATTTCATACAATTCCACACTAAATTTGTTAGACACTTTCACATAACAACATTCAAATGCTCTAAATGGGTCACAATACATGCTGGGTTATAAACTGTGTAAAAATCAGTACGCGCACATTGTACAGTGTTTGTCCGGAAAGTAATAGGACTCATTTTCTTCCGCCATGACTGTACTTCGGAGCGTGCGCCGACTGGATTCGGTAGAGGGCGTTCCTAGCTAACGAATGAGCGTAGAGATGATCTTAGCAGCGACTTGCAAGTCGCCGGGATAACGGTGACAGCGACCTTAAAGTCGCCGGTAGATTTAGCAGCGCTTTAGGTCACTGCTTATCTATGGTCGCTGCCAGCAGCCAGCGACTCCCTGGCGCTGATTAAATTACTCGATATTTGGCGGCGGTTATCCATTGATATTAAGGAGGTGTAGATGTTCAGGTTCCTGAAGATTTGAATTAAACTATATTTAAGGTTTTTGTTTTTAACAATATTGAGCACAAAACACATAAAATCATAAAAATACATAAAATATCTTTCTATGAATCTTAAAAAGTAAAACAAAATACTATTTTACCAGTCAAAATAAAACTTTCAAAACATAACACATGTAGTATAAAAATGCTTCTTTTATATGTTAAACATTGCTTAATAAACGAAACATTTTTCTATGAAACAGGAACTCACAACAATAACAATAAAAACTAACAAAATAGGTTAGGCTACGCTGTAGCGACCTTGTACTTCCCGCGCGATGATCGCGAACACGATGTGTATATGCTTCCTGGCAGCGACCGCGACCGAAACAGCGCTACAGCTACCGATCAGTGGTTACCGATACCGATACTTCCAAACAGCGATCTGGGTCGCTGCTTCATGGAGAATCCGGTCGCCGGGACTAACGGCGACCATTCAAGCACAGCCGACGTCAACTACGAGCCGTGATGAAAGAAAGGCAACACCGCGCTCGGACGGCATGGTAGTGCTACCTGTGAACGTGGGCAGCCAGCGGCTGTGTGCTCCGTCTCCGTGTAACGTTCAAGAACTAAATTTAATTTTGGAAAAGAGGACAGTTCGATTCGATACAAATCATCTGAATATGAAATAGCTCTAAAAAATTTAAAAATACGAAATAATCGTGATATATATGAGTCGCTAATGCAGTTAACCTAATTAAAAGTATTTAGTTTACGTTTTTTGGTGTCAGCACTGTGTTCCAACAGGCCCAGCTTGGAAATGTGGAGGTACCTGTTTGTTTTTAATACATTTACTTTCAGTTTTACTGTTATTTTTCAATTTTACATAATCATTCAAAATTATGTTTGAAAAAATAGACAAAAGCTTAGATAAAATATCTGCATAACTGCAGCCACAGATGCAAGTTAAAGAAAATTCACTGTATATAAAGTCAGACTGAATGCTGAGCAAGGTTAACTGTCACAAAATAAATTTTTGATTATTGCTTTTCAAGAAGAAAATTTCCAATCTATCTACATTAATAATAGATTCAAAAATGGCATACATATGGTAGAATATGATTGGTACATAACTGGTTGGAATTGACAGTCCTCCTCTTTGCAAATGATCAAAATAAACATTTGTTGTTAATGAACCTTTTTCTTTAACTATTAGCGATTTGCATATCTCGCAGTTTAGGTTTTTAGAGATAGCGTGTGAAGCATATCCAGATATATAAGTCTTAGTACTATCCTCTATGTCACAATTGGCTAAGTAATTTGTCTCAAATACTTCATTGAATATATCCAAAACTTCGGGATTTTGTTTGGTATCCAAGAAATCAAAATTTTCTTGAGTTTCTAAGCAGTTTTGGAACCTTGTTTTAATTTCTGCTAAAGAAAATGACGATTTCTTTTCATTGAAAATATGCTTCAGCCGTATTTTCTTTTCAGCATTTAAAATTTCATCATATGACACATTGTAATTGCAGCCACATAAAAGTCTATAATTGCCAAATCGTTTTTCTAAATTATCAGTGGTGAATTTTCCAGGCAATACATACTCAATGTCAAATTGATTAAATGAATATTCAATTATATTAAGTAGAGTCAGCGTGCTTTGATATAGAGCTGTATACGTTTCTGGTGTCAGGTGTCCATTATTATTCTCTAGATTATGCCATTTTTCTAAGCATATCAGGAATTTTTTTAAAAATTGTACTCTATAATCATATTTATTGGTAATAGGCTTTCAAAATTCGTTTAGCTTCAATTCTCCTTTTATTACACTTGTATTACTGACAATATCCCACCAATTCCTGATTATTTCCAAAAAGTGTGCAGCATCATTAAACTTTAATTCTTTCATAGCAGCTATTGTTGAGTGATGGAATAAATTATCTATAAAATTTACATTTTGCCTTTCAAATGAATTTGGATGCAATGTTTTATAATTTAATTTATATGCTTTCTTAACTACAGCTTCTTTTTTCAATTGATATACAGCACAAATGTTTTCAAATTTAGCATACTGAATAATATCATTATTGTCAAAATTAGGATATACAAAAGTTTTGTCTAGGTTTTTTAAATTAATCCAATTATTTCTGATACTCTTGAAAATATGCACAACATCATAAGTTAAATATATGTTCTTATCAGGATTATGTGGATTTGGAATAGAATAATTTTCTGATGAATCCTTTGCTAATTTCCTGAACATTGCTCTATTAATTCGGTGATTATCAGTAACAACACAAATAACTTCAAATCCACATTTTTGAACTAAATTTATCACATGTTCAACCAAAGGTGTCATTTCATCACCTGTTAGATTTGAAACTGTTAGTAATTTGATAATTTCTGTTATGTTTCCAAATGCTGAAGGCTAAAACAGTTTTAGCCATGTCATTTTTATTTGAAATTTGAAAAATACAACCAGAATTTGCACGTTTTCAATAGTTGAAATCCTTAGCGCGAACAGCCACAGTCACACTTCTTAGTTTATTTTTAAAGCACAGAAGCACTACAACTGGAGTCTATTTCTCATATATTATAGTCACCGATCACTTTGAACACATACACACACTTTGAAGCTTAGAAAACAAGCTTATCTCTTAATTACAGCCTCTGCGATTCCAAAATCATAAATTGAAAAGGTTATGTTTTCTCAGCGTTTTGAGCGGCGGGAGTAACACTACCACCTACGTTGCCAGATTTCTTTGTTCACGGCTCGTAGTTGACGTCGGCTGTGATTCAAGTCACCGGGAAAGGTCGCCGGTACCGATATATCGATCATCTCTAAATGAGCGGCTGGTCAGTTGTCTCCGAGTACTTGGAGAGTCAGGACAGGCATTTTCGCGCAACGTGTTTCTGTGAGTGGTGCAAGCCGAAAATGCAGCGTTCGTTAGAGCAGAGGTACATGATTAAATTCTGTATGAAACTCGGTAAATCTGCGACAGAGACGTTTGATATGATCAAGCGGGCTTACCCAGGTGTTGCTTTAGCAAGAAATGGTGTGTTTCGGTGACACCAGGCCTTTTAGGAGGGCCGGGAAGAGGTCGCTGATGAAGACCGTGCTGGAAGACCTTCGACTTCGACAAACACCGATAATGTGACTCGAAAGTTTTTAACTCAGACCGTCGACTAAGTATTCGTTTAATTGCCCAGATGTTAAATTTACCAAAATTTGTGGTTCATGACATTGTGACACAGCATTTGAACATGATGGTCCCAAAAGTGCTCACTGACGACTAGAAATTGCGGCGAGTGGAAGTGTGCCAAGAAAATTCGAACATGTGTGACAGTGACCCCCAATTTTTGAATAACGTTATCACAGGTGACGAGTCGTGGATCTTTGAGTATGATCCCGAGACAAAGAGGCAATCTTCCGAGTAGCACACGACGGCGTCTCCTCGCCCAAACAAGGGAAGAATGAGCAAATCCAAAGTGAAAACGATGCTCATTGTCTTTTTTGACATCAAAGGCATCGTCCACCATAAATTTGTTCCTCCTGGACAAACCGTCAACGCCAGGTTTTACGTGGAAGTGCTCAGGAGACTCAAGCGAAGGGTCAGTCGGGTCCGACAAGACATCGCAGCCGACTGCACCACGACACCGCCCCGGGTCACACCGCGTTTCTTGTGAACAGCTACCTGACCAAGGCCGGCATCCCAACGCTTCCGCAGCCGCCCTACAGCCCAGATGTGTCCCCCCAGACTTTTTTTTGTTTCCTCTCCTGAAAAGGCCGATGAACCTCAAGCATTTTGAGACGACAGAGAGGATCCAAATAGCATGCACCGCGGCTTTCAAGGCTATTCCGGAAAATGCCTTCCGTGACGCCTTCAATGCTTGGAAATCGCGCTGGCAGCACTGCATCGACGCAGAAGGAGTCTATTTTGAAAGTTTTTAAAGAATTGTAACGATTGGCTCAATAAATTTTCTTAAATCGACTCAGTCCTATTACTTTCCGGACAAACCCTGTATACGTTTCCTCCACCAATATGGTAATTAGAGCAAAGAAATAAACCGATAACTAACTGTATACCCTGTTTCACGAGTATCCATCACAGTAGAATGACAGCTGGTTATCTATTAATATTTCAAATGAAATTCCCCATATCGGTAAAGGACACATTATTCTGACGGATCCGTCAATGCCATGTGGACAGAGCCATTTTTTGTTTTGGTGTTTTGTACGCTACAGATTCATTTTGTACTTACTAAAAGCTCTTTTATTTAGAAAAGTTCATTTGCATACAAAAAACAAAGCGCTACAAAGTTTTGGTAGATTCACACCTGATTCATTATATCCAACGTTGCAGACTAACACAAAAATGTCACTTGCTGATCAGCTATCTCAGTAGACGTCAAAGCGTGATGGATACTCGTGGAATTGGTATAAGTAGAAAAAAGTGAGCAACATAACCTTGTATGATATTAGTGAATATATTTTTGCTATACAGTGCGTAAAAATTCCAACAAAATAAACATATCTAATTATTATAGGCTAACGTGAAGCCGACTCACAAATTTAATTTCATAAGGTAGATAGGTACTGACATTTAATCATGTTTTGTGGGTAGCTTGTGCCACAGACGAATAATTATTACGGTCACTAGGCGGCACTGTCTTCTAGGATGATCACCAATTCATAGTCAATTTACTTGGCTCCTGATGGTATTCGGACTTTACGACAACAATTACTGATTACCTAGAATTTTGGCTTTGGATCAGCAATAAAATGACAGCAAACAGAACAGCTCACCTGGTGGGACAAGCATTGAAAATGGAATATTTTAGATACTTCCTTCTAATTTGATGCTAACAACGATCTCATAATATATATTTATCTCAGTGTAATATAAGTGTAGTTCAAATACCGGGTGGCTGATATGTAACTGACTGGTTTGTATCTTGGATATTTGTGAAATGAAATAAAATACTAATCAGGCAAATATCCATCACTTTTTGATAGGTTTCGGGAGCAATATCTTCAATCGCTTCTGTAATATTGTTATTCAGCTGCTCTACAGTATTTGGTATGTTGGCATAAACCCTATTTGTCAAAAATTTACATAAAGAAAAGTCAGAAGCCGTTAAATCCGGTGACCTTGGTGGCCACTTGACATCACCAGATCGAGAAATTAAACGTCCCGGAAATATGGTTCGCAAAAGATTCATTGTTTCCCAAGCTGTGTGACAAGTTGCTCCATCCCAATTGTTTTGCTCTATATCACGGTAGCGCTCGCCAGTAACAGTAACCTGGAGCGTCTTCAAAGAATTAAGGTCCAATGACACCTCCATACCAAACACCGCACCAAACTGTGACTCGACGAGGATGTAGTGGTCGTTGATGGATGGAGATACGACAATTCTGCTTATTTCATATCGAAGTGGGCTTCATCGCTCATTATCAGTTGTCGGTAAGAATCGTTATTTTGGGTATTAAGCTGCAATATAGCTTGACTGTATTGTCGGCGACTCTCTAGGTTGTAGTTCTTGGGTTAACTGAATTTTGTATGGCCTCAAATGTCTTTTTTTGATTGGACACATATGCTTTAAACAACTACTACGGCGCTACCTACTGGCATGCGTTTATCAAAAATGGCGCGCAATTCAAATCAGTCAGTTATATATTGACCACCCTGTATATACTTACAGAGCACTACGTTATAATGTTTCTTTTCTTTGTAGAATATTTGATAGTAATACAAAAAGTTATATTATGGGCACATTTGTTTGTAGGCATTTAAATTTGTTACCTGTTTGATTTAATTGCTTTCAATACTATTGTGACATTGCAATAGCAACAATTTATTGCTTTGTATCTCCTATAACATCTTTTTGTGTAAGAATAGCTTTAGCTAAACTTCGCATAATGAATCGCACTTCTGTACCTTTGTAAATAAAGACGATTTTATTATTATTATGTGCAAAAATGTACTTCTAGCCCTAAACGAATAACCTAGCTTTTTCCCGGGAGCTACCGCTATTGACGGGATGTGTTCGTTCTAGATCAAGTCCTCAGTGATCTGGACTCTGACCAGCCAAAATGAATGGCTCTTTGGTAGAACTTTTATATTTTGGAAGCATTAAACTGTACAAGATGGCTGCTCACTGTTATTGGTCCATTGCGCTTTAGCCTCTCCTATCATACACCAACCCCAGTGGTAAACCACACTTTTGACGTTAACGCGAGTGAGTGGTTTCTAACCACACCGTCACCTCCCATCTGTTCGATTGTGACAGTCGTGTTCCCCACCACATTAGACCATCGCGTAATCTTTATTTACTTTTTTATTTACAAGTGTAGGAAAAAGTCGACGGGCGGGGTTACGGTCCCGCCGCTTGCTCCCGCGTTGCGGACGCATCAAGTTAAATTGAGCAATTTAAAATTTAAAATTATTATGTTTGCTAAGCGGGGTGATGATTTTCAAACGCATTACTTTTTATTGCTTTTTATTTTTCCACCGAGAAGGGTAGGTAATTGATTGGAGAAATTAATGTTCTTTCTGGGCTTTTTGCAGTGATCCCGACGCTAAAGCTGGCGCTGGCGTCATTCCGCTTTGCGACGAGTCGGGCGCGATTATTTTAAACGTTCGGTCGGGAGGGATGCTGGTCGATTAATCAATAAATCATCAATGGTCTGTATGAAACCGTCATCAGCTCAAAGTTTCTATCTGACACTCTGAATGAATGAATGTAAAGTACTATCATCTAACATTTAAACAAGGCACATGATAGCTTAAAGAAATATGCCAAATATACTAACGGTGGATTTCACCAGGATTTTCAAATCAACAGTCCGTTATTATCCACCTATAGGGTCCGTCAATTAAAGCCAATGAGCTTCAAGTTCCAGTAAACAAGTTTTAGCAACCAATAGCTATGAGATGTTGGAAACAAAATATTGTCAAAGTATGAGATGACAACTTGTCATTGAAACATTACCAGCTTATTGAGTATTAAGAAATTACATATAATTCAGTCAAAGTTTGATATTTGAATAAAATTCAAGTTTTTTTTATATTGTCGATTTTTTATTCATGTTTATACTATTTTCTTCAATTGATATGCGATTTTACTAATTTAACATCACCTATCGTGTGTTTTTTCCTATAAACCCCTTGCAGATAGCCATTAAGCTACTTGATGACAGACTCTACCAAAAATTTCATAGATATTACTCATTTCCAATTATTCATTCACTTACTTGCCGTTCATCAGTATACTTTATCCGAAGTCACTTGAAACACTGTGAAATACCGGGTGCGTTTTATATATCTATATTTAACACGCTCTGTTGCTGCAAAAATCGCCAAATTTCGCAGCAATAAGATCAAAGGCAGTTTCGCCGGTCCACGTCGAGTAAAGCACGCCTATGCGTGGACATAGCCAATGAGAAAGCGTGTATTTCAGAGCTCCGAACAAGTGCAGGTGGCTACTGAAAATTGAAACAGTTTAGCCAGTGTCGTGTAGCGGTGAATAAACGTGTTTTCTTTAGTCTGTCCGTGTTTTTTCATAAATTTTATTAGTTTGTGTGTTTTTGACTTTTGAATACTCAGTTTACTTGTTGATTTAATTGTTGTGTTGATTGTTCTTGTGTGTCCTAAATATGGCTCTTTGGAGACCTTGGGAAAATGCTCCAAGCCACGAGGAGATGGTTGATGAACCTGTGCAGGCAGAATTCTTTCATAAAGATTTAGAGGAACAGACCCAAAGAGTAATCCTAAATATGTATGATTGTCTGAAAAACGAAAATCCAGATTCCTCGCAAAATCAAATTTTAAACAGAATTTGTATCCTGACAAAAATCAGTCGGTCTACCATTTATCGGGTTATAAAAAGGGGAGATGTAATCAACCATTCCTTCCACAGAAGGGCATAGGGCAAAAATTAAAAAGAATAGACGTGGGTTTTCAGGAAGATATTCGTCGTATAATATACGGATTTTATAAAGAAAATTTGGTGCCCACGTTGGAAATGATACGGGATAAATTAAAAGATTATCCTGAAGATTTTTATAATTACAAATGCTTATACTCACTGCACTGTATTGTAAAACTGTGTGGTTTTCAATACAAAAAATTATATAAAAGAATGGTGATTATGGAGTCGTCTCGAATCGTTGAATTGCGCCAAGAATTTTTGCACAAAGTTAAAATCTATAGAGAGCAGAAAAGAAATCTGATTTACCTGGATGAAACGTGGTATGATACCCATGATGTTGTGCAGTACGGCTGGGTTGACGACAGCAACAAGTGCATTTTAAATGCACCATGCAACCGTGGAAAACGAATCATTATTCTCCATGCTGGCAGTGAAAATGGATTTATACCTAATGCCTTGCTGTTATCTGTCAAACATATCAAAGAATCATGTGCCGACTATCATGAGGACATGACCTCCGACTTATTTGAAAAGTGGATAGAACAGCAGTTAATACCAAACATTTCCCCAAATTCAGTGATTATTATGGACAATGCGCCATACCATTCCCGACAGAAAAACAAAATTCCGAATACAGGCACAAAAAAACAAGACATTATTGATTTTATGAAGGATAAGGGAATGGAAATACCACAAAAATCAACCAAAGCCATATTATTGGATCTTATTAAAGGACAAAAATTTGAAAAAGAGTATGTTGTTGACAATCTGCTTTAGCAAAATTGCCATGAAGTATTACGTCTACCTCCATATTACTGCATTTTTAACCCGATTGAGTTGGTCTGGGCTGCTTTAAAAAAAAAAGTAAGAAAACATAATCAGACCCCTCAATTAAGTGAATCGCTATTGGCCACAATAAGAGATGCAGTATCTCATATTGCTGCCACAGACCTATGGAAGCAGTGTTCTAGGCATAATTATTGAAAAAGAAAATGAATATTGTGTTTTGCCTCCTGTAAATCCCGTTGTAATTCCTCTACAAGATGACTCTAGCGACAGCTCCGAAGGCAAGGATGATATATAAATACCTATAATGTAAGTCTTTATATACCTTTTTATATACCTACCTGCTATGTAAATATTTGCCTATGTCAAACGTTGGAATTCTGTAATTTTTCCATTTCTTAACTTTCAGTCAACATAAATTAAACTCCCAATATAAGTATTTTTTATCCCAAATCAAAAAAATAAGAAGATAGTAAAATCCATTTATTGTGATATAAAAACATTAGTATTATCGTTCTAAATAAATAACCGCACGCCTATGATACGTCATGAAATTACAAAGGACCAAAGGTTTATATGCTATTTCAAGTGACTTCAGATAAAGTATACCATTATAGCACCTTAGATTGATATTCCCACAAAGCCATCCAGGATCTTTGATATCCATACATCCATAAGGTCGAATATTTTACGTTGTTCAAGAACTGAACAGTCATCCACACTATATTTACAGCGATTAAGAAATACCCAAATATAAGTCATATAGCTATCGGCAAACCTAGAACCTGCAAAAAAACTAGAATTTGCTATGACACACATTCTAGGTTATATTTATATTAGACATTATTTGAATAACAGCTGATTATTATTATGATATTTCGAAACTCCCCAACAAGTGCCATATGTGTGGGATCCGTCAACGCTTGGTCCCAGTGGAGTAAGCTCCGCCAACTGTTGAAATATACTCTATTATGCTTTATAAGACTATACGTGGAATGTTTCCCAAAATCGTGGCACAACACTTGAAAAATTGCAAATGAAGATTCGAAATTATTTCCATGATGCCCCAAATAGCTTCGTCGGTACTTCGGTACATCTTGACAGTATGGATATTTCATTTCATACGATCCAATATTTAGAAGTTTCGATACATTTACTTCCCATAACCTGATGTTTTGGATCGATATTTTTATATACGACACTTGGGTGTATCGATACATTTCACGAGTATCGTCATCTTTCGATCCGGACTGTGTCAGAAAGAGTGACTAAGTTTTATTACTTTTCTTTTTTTTCTCCTTCCGCTGGATATAGATAATTTTATTCCCATATTTTAGAGCATCAATACTTCCTAAAACGATAAGAATCGATACATATCGATACTTTTCGTGGATCGAAACATCCCTAATGTTGACAGCTTGTCGTTCTTGTCAACTGTGCTGTGGGCTGCGGTGTTAAGTTTACTATTTCACATTTTGGTAAAATCTCATGAAAAATAGAAGCTTCAAATGAAATATTGACGAATATGAATGGATACGCATAGAATCCAGAATATAAATTCATATTGCAGTTTTCAGATTGTCTATGCATGGACTTGAACCGCATTTTTCTGTATTTTTACCGAAATTAGAATATATACCGAAAAAGTAATCTTTCGCGATTTTTCAAAAGAATTTAAATATTTCCATACTTGCCGAAAAAGAGCTGAAACCAAAAATAAAGATGAAAGTTAATTTTATGAAGTCTTCGTAGATTACCGTCATTACCTCATCACCGGACACGCAACAAAGTAACTGAAACCTGTTTTCAAAATAACTATTTTATTAAAATGTGAGGTGAGTTCATGAGTTCAGGGGTAGAATAGAAAAATATTCACAATCCTATAAGCAAGAATCGGAGAAGGAGTTTCCAGAATGGTTGCAAAGTACTTTGAAAGAGCGACCAGTATGCACATTGTACAAGTTGTAATATAGAACTATACCCTCAAAAAACCATTGATCTTGGGACGGCATTTTTCTTATACCGAATTCAACGACACTACCGATTCCGTTTTTTTTTTCCCCGGTTCGGCAACACTTCAGATCACTTCAAAATCAATTGATATCCCAGACGTGTTATAATAACATAAATAACAAGAAAATATATCAATGTTTGGAGATATATTTTCCTAAATAGGTATTTTTGATTCTGTCATAATATCTAGACGATGAATAATAGGTGGATGCGGATACATTTACAAATATCAATGCTTTAGGACCCAGTAATGCAGAATATGCTGTTTGTTTACATTTGGTGTGGATTTCTAGATCATAAATTGGCAAAAATTGTTTTTGATGTAAGAAAAGTTCATGAACTTTTTTCGGTACATTTCTACAGGTACGTATTATGTACGACACCCTGTACGTGATATAGAGACAAAACTAGAATCCCATGCACGGACAGTCGTCAAAAACGGTGAAAACATCCTACTAAATATAATAGCTAGAAAATCGACCTATTATATCTCACATTTTCATTGGTCCATTTAAATAATAGACCGTCTTTTGTGAAATTGTAAATTGTATGTATCTTAATTCTGAAGCTCAAAGACATAATATTACATCTATAATGCACCCTTATATATAAAGCAACCAGTTTTTCACGCTTTTATTCAATATTTCAATAGAAATTAGTGATGTTAGGCGAGCTTTGACAGCCCCCGTCAAATTGCATTTCGATGAGCTGCTCCCTAATTGGTAGAAGACCCTGCTAGAGTTAAATCTTAAATGCAACACCCAGAATTATTTATTGAATTTTGAAACTTGCAAGCATATTTGCTATGATGGAAGTATAGGCTGATAAAATGTTGAAGGCATTGCGAGCCGTACTTCTTTTGTTAAGGCTTTTTTTGTCGTATCACGATCCGAAAAGTATGAACATGTTTACTTAATATTCAGTGATTTTTCTGTGTTGTTTCCATTTGTTTCACTGCATTATCATGCCTAGAGTTCGCAGACGCGCAAATTTCACTCAACCTTAAGGTGGGATATCTCAGCTATTTTGCGAAATTTCGAGTTAAAATTTCTGTCTACCTATCAGTAGACCTAAAACTAAAAAAGTATACTCAAAATTACAGCACTCCTAGTCGGTGTCGCATTTTCTATGTCATTTAGTGTATTTGTATAAGTGAAGCACAAGTGCACAATAAAATAAGATAAAGAAGACCATATGATGTAGAAATATACTCAAATATAGAAATCAACACAATAAGGAAAGCCAAGATGTATAGCAGTACCCGTTGAGCAGAGAGTATAGAATATTTTCCAAAGAATAGTTTGAATATCACAATCGTCAGTAATAGAATTAAAATTTTTGACAACTTCATGCAGTTGATCTCTTAGTTACTATCCCATCTCCTCAATCTAAAAAAGGCGGATGACTTGTCTTTCTTTGCATACAAATTAATTTCAAGTGTCGAAATCCGGTTAGAATCAGGGACCAGTAGTGCTAGCTTTCATCAAATCTGTGAGCTACCAGTTGTACTCGGAGATTCGTCGTAGTTTTCTCTCCCCGACTCTCAAGTTTACGATCGTTGTAATTCCTAGTAGACCGTTCACGATCCAGCAGTTTCTGTAGGTAGATTAAATAGGGAGAAGCAAATACGATCGAGACAGCACAGCCTTCCCTATCATAAAGGTATGAAGTAAAACTCCTCACAGTAAAGCCAAATTTCCCGTACCAAGCGTCCAGTGAAATGCCCACTGGTCATTAATTCGTTTAATGGACGATTCATGGACGCCTGTAGAATGTTTTCCAGAAGGGTCAAAGAAAGCAACTATTCTCAAGTTGCTACCACAGGACATGTAAGATTGAGAGGTAGGTTGAGGTTAAATCGTGGAATTGTCTGCTAATGTTCCAATTTTTATGCTTCTCAGTTTTCTGATTCCTATGGAAAGTTAGTTATCACAAGACAGGTAAGATTCAGAGGTATTTTTAAGCTAAATAGTAAAATTGTCTGCTAATGTTTCAATTTGTATGTTCCTCAATTTTCTGATTCCTGTAGAGACGTTTCTGAAAAAGCGAGTAGGAAAAACAACTATTCTCATCAAGCTGCTATCACAGGATAAGTACGATTAAGAAGTTTTTTGAAGTTAAAGCGTAATATTGTCTGTTCATGTTTTAATTTTTATGCTTTGCAATTCTCTCATTTAATAATAATGATAATAATAATAATAAACCGCCTTTTATATTCAAAGAAAATTCTGCATAATAAAAAAATATATATAAATAAGTCTAGCTGACAGCTACTCTACTCAGCCACTGGAGAGGAGCACCGAAATAAGCAAATAATTGAATTTCTTATTAAATAATATGTAATTACATAAGTCAGAATCAATGACGTAGACATAAAAAGTATACATATGATGAATAACATAGAGCAACACAGGCATTCGCAGTAAAACATACATGTAGTGATTATGCTTTTAACTTTTAAAAACTATACAGGGCGCAGAAAGAAAGGAACAACACATTCTAAGTTAAACAGACATACTTTTGATATCAATATTGCTTTTATATATACATATATATATAAATACATATACACATATACACACATATATAAGAGTTACACAATAATAAATAAAAAGTTGAATATACAAAATTGCAGCATTGATCCAGCTGCATATCAAACAAATAACGTTTGAGTTTGAATTTGAACTTGTTCATATTAAGAAGCTTGAATTCTTGTGGCAGCTGATACACCCTGATAGCATTATATATGAACGATCTTTGAAACCTGGCGGTCTCATGCTATGCTGCGGAACGGTGTAGTTCAATTTTGATCTTATATTTTGATGATGAGTATCTTTAAGAGGTATGAAATGTTTGATCAGACCTGGAGCATTTGGAGTGTTGACCAGTTTATACGTAAAATTACACACGTGAAGAAGTCTCCTATTTTTCATGTCAAGCCATTCACACTCTGATTTTGTGTGATATGGAGTCATACTTCCTAATTCCGTATACCAGCCTACAACAGCTATTTTGAACCCGTTGTATCTTCGTTATGTCAGCACTAGTCAAGCACGGCCCATAAATAAAGCTACAATAGTTGAAATTACTAAGCACCAAGGTCTCATATAAAGTTTTTTTTAGTATTTTACTTAGGAAATGTCACCGATATAAATGATTTTGAGGGAACTAAATGCTTTATTTACAAGCGTTTGAATATGGAGTTAGAAAAGAAGGCTTGAATCAACAGTTGAGCCTAAATTACGAGAAGATTCACAGAAACTAAGCACTTCACTTGTAATTTTCAACGAAAAAGTGTCCTTTAAAATATTTATACTATTTTTATTGCCAAAAAGTATTAAATTTGTCTTCTTAGAGTTGAGCTTTAGGTTGTTCTGCTCTGATAATGTGTTTATCGATTGAAGTTTCGTTCTGCTACAGCTCTGTCTTTCATGGAAAAGCTAAAGTAAACTTGAATATCGTGTATATTATGTATAACAAAGGCCCAAGTATGGATCCTTGTGGCACCCCTGACAGGATATCTGTGCCTGCCGAATAAGAACCACCAATATGAATCCAAAAGAACAAAAGCGCTAGACAAACCTTGATCATACGCCATTAAAATATCTGAGGTTACCGTAGTTAGTCATGTTTCAGTACTTCTTCCAGGTCTGAATCCAGACTGGCAGTCAAGAAGTAGACCATAGACTGAAAATTATTCATGAATTTGCATATATAAATGTTTTTCAAAAATTTTTGAGACAGCTGGAGAATTCCGCAGGATTATTTATTTTAGGGATAGGGATACCAATAGCAGATTTCCATAGAATTGGAAAATAAGACCTCTCTATGCAGCAGTTGATAGTATGCGCTATATGAAAGGGCTGCACAATTTGAGCTTTTTGCATTAATCTCATCAGCACCAAAAGCATCTAATTGTAAGCTATGCAAAATGGTGTGCACTTCTTCGACAGTTATCATCCTAACTGTAAGCTTAAATTAGCATTATGAACATTGGATGAATAATATTCGATTTCTTTGTCGCAAATAGATGTAACACATTTTGAATACGATGCAAAGTGATTATTTAGATCATCAGGATTACTTAAATGAGCAGGAATTGAGGTCTTACGTCGCGACCAAATAAATAATTGTTTTAAGGCATTTCAAGTACCTTTAATGCCGATATTACTAGCGTAAATCAAGAAATTTTCTTTTTCACGCCTAGTAGCAGCCAAATTATAATAATAATAATATAATAATAATGGTTTATTGGTGCTATTGCACAGAACGTGCTTACACAAGTCAATATAATAGAAGCGTTCAGTTACAAGAAGAAAATAAATGACAATACATATAATAACAAACAGTACAGATTACACACACATAAATATGATAGTTCCTCAACTCTTTATATTAATTTTTGCAAGGCCCTCAGGAGGATTCTCAGGTTGCTATCACATGACACGTGAGATTAAGAGGAGTTAGTAGTATTATTATACAGGGTGCGGCAGAGAGGATGGACGGTTTTAAAAAAATCATAAAATAGTTAATTTTTACTCAAAAACAAATTTATTGATGGAATCAGGTTCACAAGGAAATAGCATTTGAGACAGTCAAGTGTGGAAAATCACATCAGGCATGTGGTGGCCGAAATCGTTGATACAGTGCTGGAGGCGTTCTTGGAAGTTCGCGTAGACTCTCTCCAACATCGCTCTCTCAACTTGGGCGACTTCCACGCGAATTTCGCCCTTCAATTCATCCAGAGTTCGGGGCTTGTTCGCGTATACTCTAGCCTTGAGGTGTCCTCATAAGAAAAAATCGCATATGGATAAATCTGGGGACCGAGGAGGCCAATGAACATCGCCAAACCTGGAAATAAGGGACGAAACTCACGCTGTACGACGATGACTGACTCATTATTTCGGACGAAACAATCATAGGCGAAAACGCGGTGATCCACCGTAAAAGGCTCCATAACGACAACTGGTAAAATAATTATAGGATCTCACAAGTCAAACGGCACCCTCCCCACCTCTCTCGTAGACAGTGGCGGAGAGTACTACCCATCCCAAAAACGTCCGTCCTCTCTGCCGCACCCTGTACATAAATGAGAAGTCGAGAAAAGGCTATAAACTCCAAACAAAGATAAGAAATTGAACATACGAAAATAATAAAGATAGTCATAATAAAACCAGAGTTCATGGTACTCTTCATCACCATCACTTTCCAGATAAAAGTATTCAGCGAATGAGTTGTCCAATACTTCTGCTGATGACCCAGCGTCCACGCAGATGTCTTCATCTAGATCGCGCATGTTGGAAAAGTATGACAAAGTCCACGTCTTTTTGATCTCATGGCACTACATGAAAAATTGTACTGGATGTTGTTTCGAAAGCGTCAATGTACTACTATCTACACGTATCCGGCTTTCGGAGTTTACAGTGCTACCCTGTTTGGAACGTCCATGCCCAAGTCCAGTAGAAATTACGAAATTTAACGTTCCCCCATCACTATAAAATCAGTTGAAGCAATAAAACGACTTATTATCGACATATACTATATCTACCGTTCATGTTTCAGAATAATTACCGTGGAATAGTGTATTTTGTCCTGCTGACTGTCCAAAATTAGGCCGTTATTGTTTGCTGATTGTGTGGAACGATTTTGCATGCAGGGATAAGTGGTAAATTACTAGTCGCCATGCTGTTATCAGGATCCTTATTAGGTCTACGCTAGCTTGGTTATTTTTCCACCAGCACGGTAATAATACCACAACACCCAGCAAACTCGGCAAATATAGTAAAATAATCGCTAAATAAGATAAAGCATTAAATTGGAAAATAGGCATATGTGAAGGCGTCTAAAATGCTGTAACTCGTTCATAGCTTGAAGGCAATTTTGGTTCTTCGAGATGTAAGCATCTAAAGATAATAAAGGGTTAAAAATAGGAACATGCTATTACCACAATACGATGTAGGCAATTTAGTGCCTAAGAAGTGGGGCCTGAGATTGTATATAGCACTACGGATTTTTAACACGCTTTTGTTAGCTTGACCTATATGTATGGAATCTTTTAATCTAATTTTCACAAATTTCAAAAAATCCGATTAACTTGAAAATGTGCATATTAGTCAAGAGCCGATGACCATACAATATACTTGGGAAAAAATAAAATCTATTTTTTTTCAATTGGAATTTTAAAAATTGGAGAAAAATTGGATTTTAAAATAATAGTTGTAAGATTCTGAAATTCACTCACACAGTTACTTCTTCTCTCATGTCCGGAGACGAAAATAAGCTGTCTCATTGAAAACAAGGGACTTGACCTTGACGTGACCCTGAAGTTCATGGTCAAGATTTATTATTGGCAATGACCATGGGCAATTAGACCATTGCAGATCAATGTGAAATGTCCCCCACTTTTTATTTCCGTATTCGAAAGTAGTGTCTCATCGAAAAGAAGTAGCAAAGATTGTTGATGTGGGGCAAAATTGGGACATCCTGTATGATTGTATTTTCGAAATGTGCCCTCGGATATCACAAATAGTTTTCTTCGATGTGTTTTTATTTAGGAGCATACTCCATTCTCGCATGGTTGGGACACCCTGTATATCATAGAAACGTTTCATATTATTGTTAAGAGTCCAGTGGAACTTCTGATCAGGATGATTTTATTTCTAAAGCTTGAGCAGACCCTGCTGGATCCCACCGGGGACTAATTTCCGTAATGTTTGCCTTTTGAAAATATCGAAAATTTAAATTCACCCAATTCAATATAAGGTGATGAACGTGCCAAGAAATGAATAGCAAGAGGGTGAAAAATGTACAAAAATTCTCTTGTTTTTGAATAAAACACTTTTATAGTCGTTAAGAGACTGAAAATTCAAAAAATAGATAATAGTTTAAGAAACTAAGAAAAAACACGCCGTACTAAAAAATCAAACTAAAAAGTAGACAATTATTTTCAGGTACACGAGAGCTTGTGTTACTGTAACAGGAAGTCAATCAATCAAGTATGACTAATTAATTTGGAATATGATCAGTATAAAAACTAAGATATCAAAAAAAAAATTCATGTATAGTAAAAAGGCAATCAACAGTATTTTTATAATAACTGCAATTTTGTACGCAGCAAAAAATAATTCTAACATTTAATGTCAAACACCCCACGCTTTTTAACCATAACTGAATTTTTCATTAATATCTTAATTTTTATATTGATCTTATTCCAAACTTATTAATCATACTTGATTGTTGGACTGTCTATTGCAGTAAAACAAATTCTCCTATACTTGAAAATTATTTTCTACCCTCTAATTCAATTTGCTATTAAAGCGAGTGTTTTTTTTGTTTTTAACCATAATTTATTTTTTTCGCATGTGGGGTCCCCTGTAATGTATCATTAATACGGTTAATACTGCACGGTATATGCAACGAACTGCATAGCAATCATAGTACTTCTAGTATAAGAAAATATTTTGATGCAGATTGATGTACGCGTACCACTAATATCTTATTTCCCACCATTAGGTCAATTAGCCGCATATGGAATAAGCCACAATGTTATTGATACCATGTACTGATGAGAATTTGATGTGTCGCTTCCTTCCGAAAGCAATTCGGCAGTGATGGTCCTCTCAAAATTTGAGCGAATGGCTGAAGGGCTATTCTTAACTGCAATTAAAGGTCCTATTGACACAGGGAGTGAATCACACCAGTCACGCTGACCAACGGTCAAAAAGTGCCCTCTTCGCATTGAATGCTAGAAGGCAAAGGGAGATTTATGGTTATACCATGATAGAGACAAAATGATACATTCATCAACTTGAGGCAATTGTTGGTGTCCTTTTACGATTTAGGTCTCATGCTTGTGAGTGAGTGATTTGTTTTTGGAAAGAGTGTAAAATTTCCAGTCTAGTGACTTTTCAACAAATCAAATGTTTTGGGACAAGATCCCAACTATGATTGTGTTAAAAAACAAGTCAGAAAAATCGTTGCCGGTCATCCATCCTGTTGAAACCAGGTTCTTTTTAACTCATCTTCGGTTAGAGTAGCTCGTAAAGCCGACACAACCTGGTTTCACAAAAGCTCTAGGTACCTCTGTCCATTCAGGTTGTAGTCGAACAAAAATGGTCTTATAAGTCGATTTCCTGAAATGATTAATACCTGATTTTAAAAAGGTGCCCAATTAAAAAAGGTAAGTTATATTTAATTACCCCACACAAAACGTTAGTTCCAAATCTGGTCTGTATATGTCTTCGTGAGGGTTTTCCACATCCCAATGATGAGTGTTGTGCTTATTAAAAACACAAGACACGATTTACAAAATCGGGATTTTCATTAGACTTCCTAGTATACCACTCAGAGAAGCGCATTTGCCATGGAAAATTAGTTTTCTGAAGTCCTTGAAGTATTGTAAGTTTGTATGAATGGTACTTATTCTTATTTAACACTCTCTGTAGTGTTGATTTTGACCAGTGATGGGCGTTTACGCGTATACATTAATTGTCTACGTCTCGATGTATACAATGCGTATACAATTAATACAATGTATACATTGCATATACAATGAATACAATGTATACAATGATGAAGACAATGTATAGAATAGCATAAGTGAGGTTAGGTTTATTCGCAAACGTCAGAAAGTTGGTAAACAGTCAACCGATAACTTAAAAGTAATATGGTTGGACGCTCCAAGAACAAAGAAATCGATGAACTAGGGTTCATTTGTTGTTCTTAATTTATTTAAAACTGTATCTTTGTATACGTATATAAATAAATATTATACAGGGTGGCGCATCGAAAACGAAACAGACGCATTTACAGGCAGCTCAGTTTTTTTTGGAAAAACGCTCAGACCCGTCGATTTTGTTTTCGAGGGGGACACAAGTTTTCTCAAAAAATCACGTTAAAACGTGCAGCCCCCTGGGCGGGGGTGACACCAACCCTAAAATCTTAAATGGAAAGAGGGTCGAGTGATACCTTATTTTAACGGTCTTTCAAATCCCTTTGTAACGATGTAAAATACATGAGCTTCAGTTCAGTAGTTTTGAAGATTTATTGATTTAAAGCTTAAAGTAGACTTTAATTTGACTAAAAGAATTTACTTAATAAGTAAATGCTTTTCTTCACTACGCCCATGGTTTGTTTATCATTTTGTTGTTGAAAATAGCTATTGGAGCATTTTTTTTGTCAAAAAAGTTATTTCTTGAAGAAAGATAAGGAAATATCTCGTACTTATTTGAAATAGGAATTTAGTACATAGTTTGCGATTGATTTGACCAAACTTTGTTGCTAAAATAACTTGTAATGCTTTATTATATAAATTAACCATGGTATATCCACAGCAGAAGGAGTTGAAATTATCGGAATATTTTTCGGAAATAATCAGTGCGCTAATAGAACAGCAGAAATATTTAATTAGCGACATGAGAACAGTAACGTGCATCGAAAATATGTTCTAGAACTTGTAGCTAAATTTCGGGAAACTGGGTCAGTCGCCAATAAAGAACGCAACATTGAAAATCCCATAAGGAACGAAGCAATAGAAGTGGGGGTTTTAGGGCAAGTTTATGTATATCCCACGTTAAGTACCCGCAAATGGGAGACTGTGTGTGGTGTTAGTCGACGTACTGTCCAACGGATTCTAAAGGCCCGTAGTTTTCATCGGTATAAAATTTACCTGGTACAAGAACTTAATGAAGACGATTTTGATCGGCGATTCCAATTTTGTGAAGATATGAGTGAACGAATTATAAACGATGAACATTTTCTATTCAACACTTGATTTTCCAACGACTGTTTTTCTTAAATGGCGTAGTAAACCGTCATAACTCTCGATATTGGTCCGATTCTAATCCCAGAATTTATCATGAGGTCCATACACAGCAGCCACAAAAATTAAATGTTGTGGCTGGTATTTTTGGCGATCATTTAGTTGGTCCTTTTTTCTTACCTGGAAATTTGACCGGTGAAATGTATTTGGAATTACTGGAAGGCGCCATAGATCCTGCATTAACAGCCATAATTGAAAATCAGAATGATCGGCGGTTGATGTTCCAACAGTATGGTGGCCCACCACATTACGCATTACGTGTTCGACAATATTTAGATCAGACGTTTCCAGATCGATGGATTGGTAGATTTATCACCTTTGGATTTCTTTGTGGGGTCATTTAAAAAGGTGCCATTGAATGACCCCCAAGATCGCCAAATTTATAACCTTTGGATTTCTTTATGTGGGGTTATATAAAAAGTAAAATCTATGCTACTCAGCCAACATCATTAGAAGACCTGCGACAAAGAATTGTGAATGAGTGCCTTCAAATTACTCATCAAATATTGCAAAATGTGCGGCAACGTTTTGAGCAAAATCTTTATTATTGCATGGAGAGTCATGGTGGCCATTTTCAACATTTACTTGCCTAACGGGTCACTTCATTCTTCATTTTTAATTTACTTTGCTGCCAAATGTATTGATCTCCACTAATGATGATGTATTAGTTTTATTTAAGCTTTAAACCAATAAATCTTCAAAACTACTGAACTGAAGTACATTAATTTTATATCATTATAAAGGGAATAGAAATACCTTTAAAATAAGGTATCACTCGACCCCCCTTTCCATTTAAGATTTTGGGGGTGGTGTCACCCCCGCTTAGGGGGCTGCACGTGCTAACGTGATTTTTTGCCAAACTTGTATCCCCCTCGAAAACAAAATCGACGGGTCTGAACGTTTTTCAAAAAAAAACTGTGCTGCCAGTAAATGCGTCTGTTTCGTTTTCGATGTGCCACCCTGTATATTTTTTCATTATTTATAAACTGCTTCCACAGTCAAACCAATAGTGCAATGTAGCAGAATTTGTATCTATCCTGAACTTTCAGTTCCACCTGAAATCGGAGAACCATTAGGATCAATCTGGAATTAATCCCAAACAGATTCGACAGACATGTGTATTTGAACGTAGAAAACAAGGCGTTGCCGCAAGTTGCAGTTGTATTCTGTGGCCTTCATCACTGTTGTGCCAGGCAACGTGGTATGTGGCGCACTCTATCTACAGAAGTGCCTGCTTGTCCCCCTCTCTCTCTTGCTCAAACACATGGAAATCTAAAAGGAAAAGGGAGTTTCGCCAGCACTATATGCAAGTAGTTGAACTATGATTTGTTATTGTACACATTATATACATTTTATACATTGTATACGTGAATATCGAGACGTATATATTCACCATTGTATACGCGTAGACAATGGTGAATATATACATGGTGTATAAAATGTGCCCGCCACTGATTTTGGCACACCAATTTCTCGTTCTATAGTTCTTACTTATGCACTAGGGATTTCGTTGTACATCTTGTAAAAGAAACACTAAGTGTCCACTAGACCTTTCACTATTTAACCTTTGCTGTAAGTATAACAAGAGCCGAGATCCTTGTATAGGGAAGCAAATCTGGGACACACTGTATGTAACATAATCTATATGTATAAAGTATAGGTTTCAAATTGAAATTCACTGAACCTTTTAATAGTAACTACTGGATTCACATTTTTACCCTTATATCCTGAACTATTAGTAAATACCATTTCAGTGTTGTAGCTCCCTTGTAGACTGATCCTAGTGCATAATACATCTATTTTATTGTCCTTTTGTATAACTATTTGGATGAGCATTGTCTGTTTTGGTGGAATAATGCGCGTAAGCTGCTGCATACATGCATTATGTAATGAGCAGTAAATCCTTCGAGATCCATATTGTTTTAATGCACAAACAAAAGTTAGGGAACCGTAACGTGGAAGCAAAATTAATACAGTACGAATAGGAGCGACAAAGTACTGTGATTTACGAGCTACACATGTATATAAATCGTTGAATCAATGAAACTGAAGTTTGAAATTTATATTTTAAAGTTTTTCGGAACTGTGTTGTTAGGTTATTTATTGCTTTCCAACACAATAATGATTAGAAAGAAGCAAACTACGAAGAAACTGGTCAACTAGAGAAAGACTATAATAGTCTAGTAAAAATGTCGAGCAGATTGACTCATCCACGCGTTAATATCAATCTCGTCAACAACGAAGTCTTAAATGTTATTAGTGATAAGACGAGCTTGATTTAGAATTGTTTGACCTTTGTGGAAGTATTGACTAACTCATGAGGTCGCCAAGTAGCTAAAAGACGAATATAGGACCAGCAGTTTCTGAAAATATATCGGTAATGAAGCCACAACTGAGCTGATTGTCAAAAGCTACTAGACTTTTCGTTCTAACTATGGTATTGTTTCAAAATATCAACATCTGTACGTACGTTTTGAGTTATAAAGAAGCCAGATATTATCAAAATTGATCACCGACGTAATTAAGTGACGTCATACAACATCCAAAAAGCATCATATCGATACATACATTTAAACATATTCTAGCAACTTCAGTCGAATGTTTAATATAGGACTGATGTGTACAGTTGATGTGCCATTGTAAAAGTTATATATTGATATTATTTCACGAACTTGAAGGACAAATGGCGTCAAGTAGGTTGACTCCGAACTTTCCACGCAACGCCTTCATCAGTTCTGAAGGATTACGTTTAGCATAGAAAAAAGTCAGTCAAAGAGGTCGGAGTCGTATCGTCAGTCTTTCCAAAATTATAGCACGCCTTTATAGCCTGCTTGATTTTCACAGTTTTCTAATGTTCTGTGTCAGCGCTTTATTTTGAGGTTATGTCACAAATATCTATTTGTATCAAGTTGTTCATGCTTTTGATTTACGAGTATATCATCTGTTGTATCAGCCTGAAATTTCCTACAATTCAAAAAGAAAACATAGCCTCACAGTAGGGGAGCGCTGATACTGACACGGAACAGTAGAAATCTAGAAATACCTCAGCCTTTCTGGAGCAGATAAAAAACTATGAAAATCAAGGAGGCCATAAAGGCGTCCTACAATTTTAGGAACAACAGACGATACGGCCTTTATTCGATAGACATTCTTTCCCTGCCCTACCTGTAGTCCATCCCATGCGCGGCAGAGATACCAGAACACTTACCAAGTCATATTATTTATTATTACGAATATAACTTATTAAAAAAACACATGTATTTAGAGGGATTTAATTTATAATAAACATGCAGGCAAGTCGAAACCAATCAATAAAGTGACGATTTACGCGGTAAAATGCTTAGAGAAAACCTGGCATGGAGAGCGCAGATGATTTCTCTTAGTTCAAAGCCCGTATCTACTGAGTACATACCAGGGCCTTTCTAAAAAAATGTAATATGCGGGGTTTATACTAAGTATAAATGCAATTTTTGGCGTTTACCGAGAAACTATTTTTCTTCATAAAAATGTAAAATACGGGGGTTTCCCTTTGTAAATATGTAGCGTAAATCATTATTATTCGTTTGGTGCAAAAATCTCAATTTGGACAGTATAAATATACTAGCATCAAAAAATATGATCGGTGATACTACCTGTATGACAATGGACTGTGCTCTTCTTGGATTTTCTGAATAACGCCCCAGCGGCTGTATAGTGCTTATTCTAATTTACCCATATTGACTGGTTTTTATGGCCTGTACTGCAAAGTATATTTGCCAGCGTATGTATTTCCCAACAGGCGGAAGGCATAAACGGTGGAATCAACAAACAAATATGTAGTAAATACCCCAAACAAAACCCAGTCAGCCGTCACTTCAATTTGCAGTTAACGGCATAATGAATTTGTTTCCAGCGGAGATAGACCGAGTGTATTTTTCCAATAAATTAATCAATGGCCGCGGCATAAATGCATCGGACAACTAAAACCGCCGGCCAAAAAAAAAGTGTTAAACAAATGTTTTACATTGGCCCCATCGATTAGTCGCCTTAAATTTAATCAACTAAAATCAATTTGTCAATTAGGCATCGGGCAAAAAACGCAAAGGTTTCTGCTTTAATTGCGTTTCAATTTGCAAATTGGACAATGAATTCCTGTCCGTGCAGCAGGCGGGTGCATATGTGCGCTGCATCGAACCCCAGGGAAACGCCTAAGGACATTAATGCAGATTGAATACCTCCACACGAACCTAATAAAGACACAACTCTTTTATTTATTTTGCGGTGAAATACGTGATAGTTTGCATACTACGGTTAAATGACCGTCTCCTCCGGATTTTACCTCCAGCAATGAATGTATTCATCCAACTTTTCCGACTGATTGGATTTAGAGGGATGAAAAATACGAATTGCCTGCTGGAAGCGGCTATTGTTCCCAAACGCGTAACTGTACTGGTTGTGATATTTCTACGACAGTTATTATACTGAATACAAAGAAACCAGTCATTGTGTCCAATAATATACAGGGTGGCCAATATACAAGCTGTCCCGAAAAAAGTGTGCAATATTCCACCAGCGGTTTCTAGAGCTTAAAATAGGAAGAAAAGTTTATATAAACATAGGTCGACAAACGTCCTCTAAGGGCGCTACGGTCTTTTAAAGGGGCTCCCCTGAAGATGGTTTTTCCTTAAGATTAACGAAACGTGTTGATATAAAGACATACAATTTGGTATTCTAGCCTAGTTTTTTATGCTGGATTTAAAAATATTAACAATTTTTGACAGTTTTGTTTGGAAGCGTCTGTAACATGGACGGACTCAGGTTATTTTAGCCCCAAAATTTTTGTGTGATTCTATTTTTGAAATTCAATTTTAGAATTTGAAAATTTAGGGTTTTCTACATAAAAAAGGTACTCTTATTGAATATAGATAAATTGTGCCATTTTTGAATAAAATCAAACAAAAAAATTTGTCACATCATAGGAAATGCACTGCGCATTTAAATGAATTGTTGATTATACATAGTTAGCCATGACTGCAAACAAAAGTTTTTTTGATTTGTTATGACTTATTTAGACGTTAAGCTGACATTGTTAGCAGTGTAAAATTACTAGATTAAAATCAAAATTTTTATTAAATCGATTTAAAATGCCAAGATTTACAGACAGAGAACTGTCTGACATGCATTTTGTGTACGGGTTTTGCCATGACACCTCATTGGCAGCCGTAAGAGAAGTACCTGGACGTCGAACGTTTACTGCTATTCACCTGAATTTGTCAAACCATGGAAGTTTTCAGCGCATGCAGGGCTCAGGATGGCCACTGGGAAATCATCGTATGGATATTGCTTTAAATATGTTTGGAAATAATCCGCAAATAAGCATACGAAGTGTTTAAGAAAATATAGATATACCTCGATCAATAGTAAGAAAAATTTGATAGTTATCCTAAAAATAATAATTTTAGATAGGAAGAATGACAAGAATGCAAGGATTACATCCTTATCATTTTAAACGGGTGCAGCATTTAACGGAGGCAGATTTTTTACCAAGAATCGAGTTTTGCCAGTGGATATTAGCAAATGAATACACTATTCCTAGAATATTATGATCGGATGAGTCAATATTTACTAAGAATGGTGCTTTTAACTTCCGTAACATGCATTACTGGTCAGATGAAAATCCGAAAGTTGTTCGCCGTACAAATTTCCAGCATAGATTTTCATTGAACTTATGGACAGGAGTGATTGGGGATCAAGTAATTGGGCCTATTGTACTTCCCAATCGTCTTAATTCAGAGGTGTGTCTGAACTTTCTTCAGAATGAGCTCATGGATATAATATAAAAAATATGTTTTTTCAACATGATGGCGCCCCTGCACATTTTGGACGCAATGTTCGAAATTGGTTGAATGCCAATTTTCCAGACAGGTGGTTAGGCCGAGGAGGTCCTATAGCGTGGCCGCCACGTTCACCTGACCTAAATCCATCGCATTTCTATTTTTGGTGGTCATTAAAAGACCTACTTTACTCGACTAAAGTAAATACTCAAGAAGATTTACTTCAAGGAATCCATCAGGCTGCAAATGAAATAAGAAGAAAAAGGTTTTCCACTTTTCGGGCTACGCAATCATTAGTTCGTCGAGCGAGACTCTGTATCCAACAAAATGGGAATTTAATACTTATTGTAAAGCTAGTTTTAAGTATATCAAACTGCATGTCTTTTTTTTAAACAAATTTCAATTTCGTTCGTAGACAAAAATTATTTCTTTTGTTTTTGCCTAAATGTTAGCTATGTTGCAATAGAAATATGTATACGTATTTATGTAATATTTACCAATTATTAAATTAGTTTTTTCGTTGCCATGGCTAATTATTCAACAATTCATTAGATTCGCAGTACATTTCCTATCATGTGACAAATTCTTTAGTTTGATTTTATTCAAAAATGACACAATTTATCGATATTCAATAAGAGTACCTCTCAGTAGGTGGCGCCGTAGTAGTTGTTTAAAGCACATCTGCCCAATTCATCATGGAGCGCTACACGTTCCCACAATTGTTAAAACGTTTTACTTAAATAATTCTGAAGCTACAACAGGATTTCGGTCGAAATCATGTGCCCAGTGTCGACACCATTTGTCAGTTGGTGCAGAAATTTGAACAAACAGGTGAAGTTTAAAACCTGCCAAGGTCGGGTCGTGATCGAACTGTTCGTACGAAAAATATAGAGAGAATACGTGAAAGTGTAGTGGAGCGCTCAGAGACGTCTACCAGACATCGTTCTCAAGAGCTGGGTATTCGTCGCACGTCATTATGCACTATTTTAAAAAAAGACTTGCATTTGCTATGCAAAATTCAGTTAACCCAAAAACTTCAGCCTAGTGACCATGAAAGTCACTGGCAATACAGTATTGCAATATTGCAGCTTAATACCCAAAATAACGATTTTACTGTTTTATTTTTATATAATAATATATAATTACTGGTGCTACGGTCTAGTCGCCATTGAACAAACGACCACAAACGACCAACCTTGGACAGCTGTTTCGTGCATGCGGGAGGGATTATATTGAAAAATAAAATTATCAAACGTATTTTGTTTCATGGCTATGTAGATTTCTTTTCTAGTGTCCCTCGTATAATCATAGGCCTCAGTCATATATCTATTATCGAATTTCACCAGAAAAACGGTCATTAATGCAATCTGGTTTTTTCAGATGAAACAAATTAAAACATAGTCTGTTTCATTCGTTTTGACGTGAAATACGTTTGCATGCTACGATTCCATCTCAATCTTCCCTACTAAATGTATGAGAAAATATGAAATATAGGAATCGTCCTTTGGAAGTGGATAGTGCTCCAAAGCATGTTTATGCAATTTTTTCCTTATCACCTGGGTAATTCATCCATTAGAAGCTATTTCATGTATATTTTTGTGAAACTTGAATCACAGGAACACTGTTTAATGTGAGCTGAACAAACTAAAGTCAATTTTAAAACCTATTTTCTGTTATATGTATATACATGTAGGAAGTCCTTGACAAGACTGCTCTAATAAGATCTCTAATTAATGCAATCCATTAATTAAATTAGCATCCTTTAACGGCTTGTAAAACAAAGGTACTGAAAGGAGAGCATATAATGTCATAATCCTTGATAATTTTCTTTAATAACTAATTAGAAATTAGTCTGTTGTTGCTATGTTGCTAGGCCAGAGGGGTGGCCCGTTTTTTATAGTATTACGTGAAGATTAAAATCGTAACTTTTCTTTTATTCTTAACGTTAATTCCCTGCTGTTCTCAAAACAAGGGTATAATTAGTTGTAATCCCCTTTAGGAGCAAACTTCATTCTGTTACATATTTTTTCGTTAATGAAAGTAACTGATAATGCTTTTGTTTCTGCAGGCTTGCCCGGATCGAGGCAGATATTTATGACTCTTATATCCTCCTCTTGTTTCAAAGTCGGATCGAAATGGTGTCTGCCAGAAAGATATGTACTCGTTGGCGACGTAGTTGTTTGAAAATTTCACTACAATGTTCTGACACAATTTGAGAAAAATTAGCATCTGCTGGAGGTAGGTATCGAGTAAAAGTCCATTCCATACGGAATACAAAAAATAATGTCGAAAATTCGTTTATATATTGGTGCCAAAACGGCGACACTACAAATCGGTTGACAGTATAATACATGGCAGCAGCGGTGGCCGCAGTAGTAGACTCTTCGGTCTCCTGATCAGTCGCCGTGCGCTGTGCGGGTTCGAGTCCCGTCCCAAGAGAAATTTTTCTCTTGTCTATGGATGTTGTAATTGTCCGTAGGTGGTAGACGGTCTCTGACTGTCGAACGCGGAGGTACCACCCGGCGGATCTCGTAGGCGGAGCCAGAATGTGTGCATGAGAATCCCCAGAATATTGATAATCATCCAGTCTTAGGCTTCTTAAAGATTGTACTTTCCAGGGCGAACAAGTATTGTTATCGTGGAAAATTTCAAAAATGAAATGGTACGTTTTTGGTAGCTATATGACACGTACATCATCAGCAACTACGTCACTCATTCCGTCTCTGCCTATATGTCTGTCCGCTAATCCTTTGTACCCCAATATCTCGAAAAGTACCGGGTTTTTTTTGACAAGAGATGACTCCTATGCCAACGACGAGAAAACGATGTAGCGGTTGACTCTGCACTTACCATGCAAAGCCGTCATCAACACATATTAGACCCTCTGAGAAAAAGTTAATTACGAACATGTATAACAGACAACAGTCAAACATACCCGCACAAGTAGTCCATAGACATTCTTTCTCTGTCCTTCCGGTAGTCTATCTAGCAGCGTAGCCTTTCCCCGATACCTGACGGCACTTCGCGTCACATGCGGTAACGCGGCAGTAAGGCCAGAACACTTACCAAGACCGACACGCTCGCCGGTGATCCCAGACAGCAGAAGCAGTGACGCATATCGAGAGCACTTCTCATTGTTTTGAAGGGAAACGTAGGGAGAAATCGATGATGTGTGAAATATGTTATGTATAATAGGTGCGTAGAACTACTGAGGTTGGGTATGTATAAGCCTAGTAAAATCGTAAAAACTGAGATACTCTCGTCCACCCTCTACGACATCCCTACCCAATTTTTTACCCTTAAAATTTTTTTCAAAAACTATCAGAATCCTCTGAATCGTCAAAAAAGGAAGTTATTAACAATTTTTTTTTCATTTTTGGCCTTTCCGCCGCTACTGGATAGATTTTCAGAAAATGCAAAGCACTTTTTTCCTTGAAATAGTAGTAACCTTTTTTGAAAATTTCATCAAAATCCGACCGGTGCTTTCCAAGACCGACATGGTTTTTTGTGACGTCTATATCAAAAAAAAATCTTATTTTCGAAATTCTTCGTGACTACAATACTTCTTCGCCAATAGGCGTGGAAACAAATCTTTGATGAAGCTTCGTTTTTTTTTTCGAAGCTCCTGGTTCTCCTCAGTAACTATATTATGCACCTATCAGACATATTTGGTTGCAATTTGAGTCACAAAACACATATAAAGCCAAAAAAATCGACGTAATGTCACCTTTTAGGGCGGCTCCGACGCAGTGAGTTTCAAGCCATTTACAAGGGTTCAGCTGCTTCGAAACTTACACTCCATTTTTCAATATTTTTGAATGAAATTCATGTATGTTCAGAAGACAATGTCCAGTGTGCTATAGGAGCACTTTTTGAAATTTTGTTTTTGCACGAGATTTATGATGGGTTGAAATGTTTACTTTTTGTTGATTTTTCCAAAAAGGGCCTAGTGAAAAAAACGAAAAAGTGGCTCGATAGCACCCTGTAGGGTTCTGAGCACACTGTAAAAATTTTATTGAAAATATTAAAAAATGAAGCGTCAGTTTCACAAATCTCATTTTACACGAATTTTGTTTACTGTTTCGTTATGTACGGTGATCCTGTTTTATATGATATCGTGTATATAAGTCATTCTGCAAATAGGTGTTCATAATCGGTTGTCTCTCTGATCTATCTTACACTGGCCAATAAATGAAACCTAAGATAGCGAATATACTAATTTTCTGACGTTTAGGCTGCTTCGGTAAATTAAAATGTTTGACTTTCCCATCTTAAAGCCGTTTTACTTCGCACGCTAGTGGCGCGAAAAATTTCGAAAATGAGATGTTACGTTTTTTAGGTCTTATATGCCATCGACATCACGAAAAACTATATCACTCATTTCCACCTGTATGTCTCCTAATCCTTTGCTCGTCTGTCACCGCTTAAATTCTTATGAAATTCCCACACCAGGTTACTACTGTGTGAAAGCTTTGTAGTTTCACTCTAGTGATGGCGGCGCTGTATGCAAAAAAACGAAAAAAATAACAATCGCTGAAACTCCGTTTTTGATGTTTCACGGGTTCCTAATCAGTGTCATAAAAAAATTGTAGTAGGGTTAGGGAAGATGATATTAAATGTTGCATCTTTAGTATCGGAAACACGTTATATTAGTTAGAAGCTTGTGATCCCAGTAATTACAGGAAATTTAAGTCACGAAAATCCGACGAATAATTTGCACACGATTTGAAAAAATCGGTACCTGTGATATAGATTTGACACCAGGAGCCAACAGATCTGCAACTGCCGACAGTAGGGAAGAATAAATTCGGATATTTATAATGTGGATTACTGGGTCTAGATCGTTAATCGAAATCCGACTCTGTTATTATGGAAATGTACACCGGTGTGCGCCCCCAGTCATCCTTTCCTTTCTTAAAGTAGCGCCGATGACCAGCCCACGGACGTTTCGTTTTCATCCCCTTATTGCGATTTACACTGCCTATGATAGCCGGCTGCATAATACTAGTGGTAACATACTGTATGACAATTGAAAACAGTGGCTTTCCCAGGATTTCAGTCTGGGAGGGGTAAAATGGAAAGTAAATTATCAGTGTGACGTACTGAAGTGTTATAATGATTTAACATTAAAAACATAGACATTTGCAGACGTATGAATTTGTTACAGTAATTTCTGTAGAAAATACATACATTTTTTTTCAATTTTGAATCATACGAAATGAAAATATAAATAAAGCAAACCAAGCTCTAGCAATCTTCATATACTAAAACAAAAATACAAAATGGTATAGTCTATCACAGACTTTTCTACATAATGTCAGACAAAACAACAAAAAATACATCTTCATGAAAAAAATAACAATAACGAATATGTTACGACTTCTATAAAGTCGGAGTGTAAGTCAGAATAAAATTCTTAATCATGAGAAAAACACAAAAAATATGCGTTGCATAACTACATTGTCTTAGCCAGTCTCAAAAAACAAAAACATCTATAAACTATGAAACTACATCAGTTCACAGTCTCAGAATAAAACAATCATTACATTAGCTTAGAAAGTGATTTGAACAGAATTTGAACAGACTTTTATATCAATCTGCTGGCCAATAAATAAAACCACATATCTTGATTGGATACTTTGGAAATGATCACCGTGGTGGTTTAAACGTAAGTAAACCGTTAACTACATCTGCTTTTTTATTTATTGGCCAACACAAGGGAGATGGATTTGAAAATTTCTTTAGTGGTACGGTAAAAAGCTTTTCCCAATTTAGTTGATTTATGTACTCCTCCTATTTTTGCAAAAACCACGCAATATTTATAGAAAAGTCCTTGTAGTTCCTCTGAATATGACAGCCAAGGAAATTTCTCAAAGTGTTTTTTGATAAGTAACATTTCACTTCTTTATTATTTTTCAAGTTTGTGGAATAGGGATATTTGAAAGAGTCATTAGGGATCATTGCACACCTCAATAAGGTATATTTTTCACAAGTTCCGCTGAAATTTACATATGGCGGAACATCAACAAAATTGAATCCTTTAGGTTTCGCACCCGATTGTTCAACATTTGGTTCAGCATACGGTGCAACATCAAGAAATTTTGAAGTGGAAAGCTCAGGTTGAATTGTAAGATTATCATCAGTTTTTTCCGGTAATTCTTGGGCCGGTAGATCAGACAGTTTGTTTTGTTTAGAAAGGAACCAATCGATGGTATTCTGTTTCCTTTTACTTATCCTGACAACAGCAGCCATCAACCAGCACTAAAAGTTACACAAATATTGTCAAATAAACGGCATTATTGGTTTCCACGCATTCACGTATATCTTTTCTGTTTGGAAAACAAGATTTGAGTTCATGCAATTTTCAAAAACGAAATATATAATTTGCCATCTCAGACGAACGAAATGCACTGAAGTGCTTATATACAGGGACTTCCGAGTCAAAATAGATATAGATGATAATGATAGCTGGAGTATGGACCAAACAATTCGTAATTGAAGTTATATTAAATTTTCACTTTTCCGTCTGTCATTTTTTTAGACACGATTTTTTTATAGTATAAAAATTAAAAACAAACAAAAATTAATTTTCTGACTTATGTGTGGAAAATAAAAAATCATTAGAACTTCGAAAATAGCGTTAATACCAAGCAGATCAACAAAACTCCGCTTTTTCACTTCTCGGCCAAATTTTGTTGCGGACTCCGGACTGGTACTGAATTTAGACACTAGACTAGACCATAAAGGACTAGACTATACCTGTTCCAGCAGGAAGAAGCGCACAACGTTGCTGTTGGTGGGAGAGCAGTCGCTAGTCGCATGCGCATTGAGCGGGTTTGCAGTGTTGCCGCTATCCTTTCTTAAAGTTACAGATTTTTTTCTAAGGCGCTTACTTTATACCACCTTTTCAAAGACTGCTGTAATTACCCCCTTTACCAGCGCCAGTGATTGAAGGGTCATGTTATATTCACTTGCAGTAATTCAATACGGCTATTATGTAAAGTCAACGATTCCATAATAAGAGGATAAATCTGACCGCAGGTAGCTAAAAGTCATTAATCACCTCATATCGGCGTGTCAAATTATTCAAGGTCAAAACAAAAGAAAAGCGGAATATTATGAATTCAGAGAATTTTCCGTTTCTTAGTTACAATCATTTTTTACAAACTACAAGATTTAGAACAGAAAGTCGCCAAAACAAAGACTCATAGAAAGTAGCTCGTGTTCAACTTCAAGGTGCAAGCTTCTTCGATTGGACTAACAGGGAAAGAAGCCAAATGCGTCGTGTTACATGGTCGATAAGCCATCCAGTTAATATCCATCTGGTGGGTGACAAGAGCAATACATCCAATAATGTCGAACGCAGTCTGAGAAAAAGACGCAACGCAGTGTCAGGTGTCACTGTTGCAGACATGCGCCAGCAGGCAGAAGCGCTTGGGGTAGATTTATATATCTCCATTTCAAAAAAGGCACTCCACTTATTCACCTAAATACACCTCATTAAGTTAATTTGGTTTGTCGGATGAAAGACCTCGCTGCCAAGTCGGTAAAGGAGTCGTCAATGTCGATTCGCTGTTTTCTCTGATAGCTGAGAAAAGCCACGTGAAGGATAATGTTGGATTAAATTGGGGAAAAAAGGATCTTGTTTATTTTAGGATACTAATACCACATAATGCGATAAATTCTATCATTACCCACACAAATGCGTAACTTGTTTATCCAGTTGATTGAAAACATTTTGAGTGAACAGAAATACGAATGAGATAGTGGGAAATGTTAATTCACGATGAAACAATTCTGGCCGAGACAAAAGACGATAGATGATTCAAAGTCAGCTATAGCTGTAACCACGGTTCTTGACGGTTACGTCATTAACGCCATATGAAATAAGTAAACAGATCGAGTCGAGCCCCTACTGAGCGAGGGCCGTGGCAAAAGCTTGTTCCAGAAGTTGTTGTATCCTGTGTACAACTTCTTCCCGTCCAAGTGATTGTACACGCGTTAAGGAATACCTCAGTACCGATTGCCGGGTGGCGGTACAAGTCCGCCAACGGGCCACTTTAGGTCTATTTAATATCACTAACATGAAAAAAGAAGGTGGTAGACAAGGACCAGTCGACCGAGGCGGTACCACCCGCTAGCTTTTCCCAGGGTGTCTTATAAATGCCCGCATGTTTCCACACCTGAGCTATGCAGTCGGTTATCTTCCAAAACAAAAAAATTAATGATGATGGATCCCTCGAGCACTAAGAACTCCGGACGTAAACTCACTCCACTCTCGGAATGACCGGGTGGAGGGTGGGCTTGAGGGAACAACATCGAAGATAAAATTTGTTTTTCGAACATCTGCGGGATTAACAGCAACATTGATGCTTGGAGAGATGTCTGTTTCAGTAACGCGGATGCGTCGACTGTCTGTTCTTCGATAACCGAAATTATCCACGTCGGAATGGAGGAATACATCCCTCACACTGTGAAAGTTCCCAAACCAGGGTCCAACGGCTGGTTCAACAAATCATGTGACACTGCTCGCCAGCAGAAGATCAAGGCACACAGAACCTACTTACAAAACCCCACTGTAGAGAACAGACAAGCCGACGTCGAGTCCAGAAACAAATATAACGAAGCGGTTCGCAATGCCAAAAACCAGCACGATATAAAAGTTAGGCACAGATTGAAAAGAACTTCTCACACAGTAGCCTTCCACCACTTACGTGTCAGGATGGAACTATTGTATTCGACTCAAAGGCCAAGGCGGAAGTGCTAGTCAAGATCTTTGCTGCCAACTCCACCATGGACGTCCCCACCAACGCCCAAGTGCCGTCAACTTAAAGGGTTCCCCACACTATGCGGGAAGTAACATTCAGGCATAAGACCGTAAGATGAGTGCTCTTGTCGCTCGACATCAACAAAGCTTCAGGTCCGGACTTGATTCCTGCCATTGTGCTGAAGAGATGTGAAGCGGAGCTTGCTCCAGTTCTTTCGCGTCTCTTCCAGATATCTTATGAATCCGGCACCTTCCCAGAAAACTGGAGACTTGCTCATGTCCAGCCCATCCCAAAGAAAGGATCTAAGACCGACCCTTACAACTACAGGCATATAGCTCTGCTTTCTGTTATAAGTAAAGTGATGGTGAGGTGCATAAATCGCGAGCTTATGGACTGCCTCGTACGTCATAGCTTGATTAGCGACAGGCAGTATGGTTTCCGGTACCAACGATCCACAGGGGACCTCCTAACTTACGTCACGCAATTGTGGAGTAAACTCATCCAGTCTTATGGTGAGGCTCATGTCGTTGCCCTTGACATCACGAAAGCGTTCGATCAGCTGTGGCACGCTGCCCTCCCAAGCAAACTTCCATCCTATGGCCTCCCAGAAAAGCTTTGCAGATTGGTGGCTGACTTTATCTCTGGCCGCAAGATATCCGTCGTAATTGACGGATTCTCCTCTTCATCCCACAACGTCAACGCGGGTGTTCCCCAGGGATCGGTCTTGGCTCCAACACTGTTTCTCTTACTTATCAACGACCTCCTTTCCTGCACGATCAACCCAATCCACAGCTTCGCTGATGACAGCACTCTATATGCAGGAATTCGCCGCTCAGCTGGAAAAAAGAAGACTAGCGACGATTTCTTCTCTGACAAGACACCTGGAGGCTATCACTGCTTGGGGACGCAACAATCTTGTACAGTTCAATGCTTCCAAAACACAGTACTGTACTTCGACGAACGAAAAGCGTCCTAGCGCTCATCCAGTTTCGATGGACAGCCGAGTTCTACCAAAGAGCCATTCATTTCGGCTGGTCGGTGTCCAGATCACCGAGGACCTAATCTGGCACGGACACATCTCGTCAATAGCTGCAGCTGCTGGGAAAAAGCTAGGCTATTTGTTTAGGGCTAAGAAGTACTTTTCTCCGCATGACCTTCTCACTCTATACAAGGCCCAGATAAGGCCTAGCCTCCAGTATTGCTCACACATTTGGGGTGCTGCCGCCCCGACTACATTGTCCATGCTCGATGCTGTCCAGAGGAGGGCGGTCCGACTAATCGATGACTCTTCTCTAACAGACAGTCTCGGGACTCCTTCGCACTGGCGGGCCGTTGGCGATCTAGCTCTTTTCTATCGCTACACCAACGGGCTTTGCTCCTCAGAGCTCTCTTCCATGATGCGGCCGCGCGATGTGCCTGCCAGACAAACCCGCCTGACTTCGGCGTCCCATCCTAACCGTGTCAAACTTCGTACATCGTACTGGCCGATGCGACCGCTCCTTTGTCCCGAGGGTGTCTGGATTGTGGAACGATCTACAAGAGGAAGCTTTTCCCAGTTCTACTAACCTTAGGCAGTTCAAAAGTCATATTAACAAAATTTCTTTGGGATCATCATAGCAGCCGCGGTGTTCCAGCATTTAGGCTTCTGCCTGCGCGGCTGCTTCGATATAAAAAAAAGGGTCTCCGTACCATGGGCAGATCTTAATTTTTTTGACTGAGGGAAACCAACTCAAAATTATTTACTAATCGTAATTCTCAAAAATCTTCTAATCTAGTACATAAACATGAATAGAGTATGACACGCCATTTGATTTGTTGTTTTTTAAAGTTGAAATAAAAGATACATACGGAATTTAAAATATAATACAAAATAACACATCGATTTGCTAACTTGATGGAACATTTAACATTGGATGTGGATATGTGACAAGCTTATGAGAGTTTTAAAAGAACCATCTTCAATAATAAAAATGCTCAGTTCTTCCTCAAGTGCAATGCGACTAAATAAATTACTGCTCGACAAAAAAAATACATTTTGATGATGATGCTCTTAAACTCGAGCTTTCAAATCTATGTCGTCTTAATAAACATCAAGCTCGTAACTTCCATATTTATTAAAATATTTAACAATCTACATTACGGTGCACACGTTAAGAACTAAAAATTTTCAAAATTGCTTCAATAAAAGTATGAATTATTGGATTTCTTCGTCAGAGTCATCTGAACTTTCTCTCATGTGAATGATTATATTAGTCTCCTCCCTATTAAACACTTGATGATTGTCCCAGTCGTTTTTAATCAAGTCTTCGGTATGTTTCAGACAGTTGACCCAAACTGTAGGAGTCATCTTCGCTATAGCATCGTCCCAAACTTTCAAATCTTCCTTGTCACCATAGCCATTTTCTCCAATATGACAATCATAGTACTGTTTGGCAATTCCGCAGACTAACTCAATAGGGTTGTATTGACAATCGTAAGGGGGAGCCGCAAAACTTGTCCATGTTCATGTAATATTTCGTCTGTGAGATGTCTTGGAGCTGATGGTTTATTAATTGAGGCGACATAGATTTAAAAGCTCTAGTTTAAAAGCGCCATCATCAAAATGTATCTTTTTGTCTTGCAGCCATTGCTACAATTGCATTTTACTCCGTAATTCCGGGCATTGTACAATTTTATATTGAAGATTGAGATCAGGGCAACTCAAATTGCACGCCGATGTCAAGTAAGTTGTCACTCTGACAAATATGATTGAGGGGCTTTCATACGTAACGACAAAGTTTTAGAGACGGAGACACATAACTAAAAAAGCGTTCACACAGATTCATTTATTGATCCAGTTAGATCTACATTGTAGACATTGGATAAGTCGGTGTATACAGATTAAAATATAGATAAAATGAAGCACAATACCAATAACAATAGGAACATAAAAAACAATACGATACACACATGGCAATAAATTATTTATTAGGTTCTATCAGAAGTACTGTGGAATGTGATAAATTCACCTAGGTCATAAAAACCGCAGTCCGATAGCTTGTTCCGCAAACGTCTTTTGAAAAGCCCTATGGAGTTTACGTTTTTGATCTCCGGAGGTAATAAGTTAAAAAAGTATATTCCTGCTGTTATGGGAGATTTTGAATGAAACGTATGATATGACACATGCCTAACTATATTATTTTTATTACGAGTGCTGTAGTCATGGAGGTCAGTATGCTTAAGATAATCATTTCTGTGCTGAAAAATATATGTTAAAAGTTTATGCTACTGTAAGTATTTTGTGTTTAACAAATATCTCACGACAAGAAGATCTGGACCGTATTTTAAACATAATTCGAATGATTCTTTTTTGTAAGACAAACACTCTCGAGATTTCACTAGCCTGGCCCCACGCAGTACAGTGTACACACGCATAGTAGACATCCATTAATGCTGAGGTGTTTAACATCCTCCCTAGCGTAAGTATTAGATACAGACTTTTTCCAAGCTTCTTACATACGGAATCAATTTGCTCTGTCCATCTTAAATTGCAATCAAAGCTTACACCTAAAAAAACAGTTTTTTTTGGAAGTTACAACTGTCTTGCATTGAAGACTGAAATTAAAATTTGACGGAATTTTTGGTTTCATAAAATATTCAACTGAAACGGTCCTTTTTGTGTTTATCATTAGTCTGTTTTTGAAGCACCATTGACTGAACTCATTAACCGAATCATTAATCTTTTCTTGAAGACGATCTTGCGATGAGCGAGCTAAAATGATATTTGTGTCGTCTGCATACAAAAGTAATTTTCCGTAGGATAAGTGTGCAGGCAAATCATTTATGAAAATCGAGAAAATAAGTGGTCCAAGGACGCTGGCTTGAAGGATGCCCCAATCTAAATTGAATTCATCAGATTACTACACTAACATAAAATTTTCTATTCGGTAAAAAGCTAACTAGCCATTGATTCAAACATCCCCGAATGCCGACATGACGAAGTTTATCGGCCACAAATGACGAACCCCACACAATCAAAGGCCTGAGACAAGTCAAATTGAATACTCACTACGTAATTACCTAAGTCAAGTTTATCTCAAACATACTGAACATACCCGATAATGCTTGTTTCAGTTGAGTAGCCTGCCCTGAGACCATGTTGAGCATATGTGATAATAGCAAATTTAAGAAAGTAATTTTCAATTTTCTTTGCAACCACTTTTTCAATGATTTCCGAGAAATACTTAATAGCGCGATTGGCCTATAGTTTTCAACATCACAATTTTCACCTTTTTTAAATACCATAATTAATGATGCCAGTTTAAGAGCGATTCATTAATGATGTCTGCTAATACTGGGGCAAAGATATCCATGTTCTATTTTACTAAATAGATTGGAATTTCATATAAGGGATACTGGTAGTCTTACTTTGACCCGCCAAGAACGGTGACTACAACTATATCAAGATCTTCAAAAACGAAAAAATAAAATGGAGCAAATTAGACTATCCCGAACATAATATTGTGAAGTTTCTCAGAATACTCTTACTAACTAATGTTTTTTGGATTTTTGCATTATGAAAAAATTACCCTTAACCGCGGTCTAGGGCTAAGAAGTACTGTTTTTTTTTTTCACGTAACCTCTCACTCTGGACAAGGCCTAGAAAAGGAATAGGATTGAAATCAACATCATAATAACATTCCACTTCATTTTTTTCTTGCCACTGAACAAAGGAATGACCCGTATCAGTCCAGGCATTTTGTAAATGTATCTTACCCAGGCTGCAGTTATACTAAGTGACAAAAAAAGGTACACACCTACGTATGTTTATCCGATTTTAATAATTTTTGGCATATATGTTCAGTGTCCCTCACTAGTAAAATGTTTAAATTTTGCAAGATAAATCGATATGTAAAAAATTCTAATAAACATAGGTAGGTGTTTATCTTTTTCTGTCACTCAGTATATATTGTTGCTGGTGAAGCGACTCGCAAGGGCCAGATGGCAATCTAGTACTGAAATCATTGTATCATACTGTATTATGATACATCTCGTGAACTGAGGCTACACCTAGTGTGTTTATACAGAGACGCGTACTGCATATTATTCCAGGATAACGCCGCGCTAGTTCAGAACATTAACGTATTTGGTATTGACATGGTAATAATTATACTAAATGGGATTACGGCTATATGTTATGTTACATATACATATATTGATTAATATGGAGAGTATACTCAGGTTCACTTGATTTGGGTTAATCATACGGAAATAGTTAGCGCTTACCGATTCTATACAGGGAGAATCAGTGTCACTCCATTCCCTAATAGCACAAGCACGTTCCAAAGAAGTTCCTGGAACTGCTACGTGCGACCTGGGAGACGTTTCCGCTAAGTTCATTTCCAGGGGGGTTGCCGGATGTTCCAGGAATGAACGAAATGACCCTGCTAAGGCCGTATGCCTGTGAGGGGCAGGAATAAGAATTTGAAAATTTATTAAAAATATTTGTACAGAGTGACAGAAAAGGTAAGCACCTACGTATATTTATTGGAATTCAAGAATTTATCTTGCCATGAATAACAAGTGATAAGATGGTCAGGCTTTTCTGTTAAGTTTTTGTGGTGACTGTGGGTACTGTTTGTTGATAAAGAAACATCCAGTTTTCGTACATTTACGGTGTCAGTTAAATGTTAAATTTTGTGTAGCTTATTGAGAAGCAACCAAAGAGCAACAAGACTGCCGGTTAAGACTGCTGGCGCTGAGAGACAGATTCAGTAGTACTCGAGCCATCGCTAACCAATGGTTTGAAGAGATTTAAAGACTGTTTGTTTTGCGTACGGTATATCGCCGAATACGACAGTTTGGCCTTTTTTGTTATTGCCCACATTGGGTGCTACCTCTCACTGCTGAACATCGGCGTAACTGTTTGACCTGGTGTAGAGAAAGGATTATATGGGACCGGGAATGGTATCAGGTGGTCTTTAGTGACGAATCCCGCTTCTGTCTGGGGATGCACGATGGTCGATTAAGAAGGCGACGTGGTGAAAGACGTGACCCACAATTTGACAGAGAGCGTCACGTTCACCTCACCGTGGGAGTTATGGTATGGGGTGATATTGCTTATGGTAGCAGATCACCACTTATTTTCATCAGAGGCAATATGACAGCCCTACGCTATAATCAGGAAGTAGTAGAGTCTCATCTTATTCCATACCTAAACACCATCCAAAACAGGACAATGCGTGTCAGTGGGTGCATAAGAAATCATGGATCCTCAACACATTATTGAACCAGCTTCTGCAGTGAGTTGACGAATCCACCTGAAAATTTAATCATTTTACTAGTAAGGGACACTGAACATACAGGGTGGCGCATCGAAAACGAAACAGACGCATTTACTGGGACAAAGGCCATCAAAAGAGTTAATCAAAGCACGAAAGCCCGCATTTACAGAGGACCTCCTCGGAGTCAATAAGAAGGCCATAGGGGTCTCCTGACATACTGTCATTTTAATCGACATATGAGACTCTTGAGTCTGACAGGAGAGGCCACATGCAATTCCAACAGCGGGAAGCTACCTGCAAGGCACTGTGTCAAGGCTATGGAGTCTGATCAAAGGGTTAAGGCTGGACACAGTGCCTTAGAAATTAAATAGGAGGATCAAGCCAACCCCTTACTTCTGTAATCTGTAAGGCGACGTTTCCAGATGCACTATCACACTCTACATAGATATTCCTTTCATCAGGGTGTTGCGAGTGAAGTGCAGACTCAACTTACTTGACGAGATGTTTTACATGGGATCGATAGTTTACGACATATTTGATTAATCAAAATGGCGACTAATGCCTCAGCCCAGCAAGAAACCAAGTTCAACTTCACTAGAGAGCAATATTTTTCGGAAATCAAAAACAGTTTCTGTTACACCTATTGTATAATTTTGTTATTCAAGATATCCCTATTCCGTAGCTGCTCAAGTATCCAAAGTGGAATCTCTTCCTTAAAACTATTTTGAGTGTACCAGTTGAGAATATCAGTCAACCGTCAGCAGTCATACAGCCTACGATACAGCTAAACATATCTACTTTGCCGTGGAGAACATTATAGACATATTCCTCAGCAGGTCCCAAGGAAGGTCATGAAACTTTACTGCCATTGTATATCCATACCACAAAACTAACATAGTGGGCGATAACTTCGGTTATGTACTTTCTTAGTAATGTAAAATTTACATTCCTTTAGTACGATTCCATTATAAACTTTATGGTCTGGTACTTGGCTTCACTTTAATTAATATTGTAGTTTTTATGACTGCTGATACACGGCTTTGACTGTCTAATCTGCTAATGCGACGTGGCTGAAACAGATGAAACGTCATGTAAATGGCTATTTGATAATTTTTTACTTTCTTTACTTTAGTCAGTGAAATATACTCAGTGACAGAAGTGTTACACCCTGAAAAAATAATTTCATCAACTTGATTTTTTGGCAATGAGGTAATCTTACATCAAGAATTGAACGATAACATTATCACGAAATTTTATTGACAAGAAATAAGAAAAAAAAGGTATTAATGTGTTGGGCGACCCCGCAGCTGAGTACACTCCTGTATACGTCTAGGCATCGACAAAATGAGATAATCCATGTCTGGTTGTGGTACCTCATTCCCAGCAACTCGAACTTCGCGGATTAGCTGTGGCAAAGTCTGTTGCAGATGGTGCAAAGTAGATAGTCCCTCCCTATCATATCCCACACATGTTCGATGGGATTTAAATCCGGTGAACGAAGTGGCCGCAGCAAAACATCAACGCCTGCCTCGTGAAAGAAGTCCGTAGTACGACGAGCAATATGAGGAAGTGCGTTGTCTTGCTGAAAAAGGGCGTGTGGACAGCCCCCTAGATGCGGCAGTAAAGTGGTTTGTAGGATATCATCAACATAACTCGCAGCAGTCATATTGCCTTGAAAAAATAGAAGTGGTGATCGGCTACCATAGGCAATACCCCCCATTAATCCAACAATCCTGTGTACATGCGTCTCAACAGCAAATCTAATATCACACCCTTCTCCACGGCGGCGTCTTACCCTTCTACGACCATCGTGCCTACCTAAACATAATCGCGATTCGTCGATGAAGATGACATTATGCCATTCTGCCTCCCAATGTTGCCGTTCCCTGCTCCAATTCAGACGTTGACGACAGTGGTCCGCAGTCACAGGAAGCACTAACCGTGGACGATATGAAAAAAGTCCAAAGGCTCGAATGCGGCGATAGAGTGTACGCATAGTAACAGGTCTACCTTCTTCTCCAAGCCATTGGTCAGCAAAATGGACTCATAGGGCTAGTTGTCTGAAGCGCCTATCTTGATGCTCTGTGGTTCGCCTCGTTGGATCAGTTGGTCCTCTTCCCGTTTCTCTAGCTTCTTCTATCTACACACGACACACACGCATTACCGTCATTGCAGTACAATTAACACGGCGGCCAATTTTGTGATAGGACAAACTAACATCTCGATAGACACTAATTCTACCCCTGTCAAATTGCTAATATGGAGATAATTTGAATGTCTTATAACTCGAGGCATTACGCTATGCTTAACACTAGTAACTGAAAGGGCAATAACTAAAAATATCTGTACTACTCGGCTCTCAAAAACTGCTTTCACAAAAACTAAGAGATAACATTTTAACAAATGCAAGAAAAAACAAGAAGAAATTATTTTTTCTGGGTGTAACAAGTCTAATGTCACATAGTATATAATTGTTTGAACGTTTCATAAAACATTTAAAGTTTCCGTTATGCATGGAAGAGCTGTAATCGTAGTATACAAGGTGAGTCGAGGTAGTCAAACTACAAAAATTTACACAGGTATAAAAAACCAAGAGCTGTTAGGTTGGTCCCAAACCGATGCTACTAATTAGAAAGGAATTAGAAGCATGGCGAAAGTATGGTCAGGCAGTCTAAAGGAGGCAAAAACTTTACATTTGGATGAGACATTTTCCCAATCAATTATTGGATCAAAAATGTCACATTTGGTTCATTAGTATACAGGATAACAATAGCAATATCGCATTAGGGCTAGTCCGTCTCTGGCATACTAAATGAGCCAACCACATATTATTTATATTTTATGAAAACCATCATATGAAGCGTGAATTAATTGCCTTACTATTAAAACTGCATTGGATCACACGTTATTATTCGAAAGTTATTTGAGAAAAATCTTCAAAAGACAAGTCAAGTAGCAGAATCCTAGAAATCACCCTTTGATTTTTTACCCTATATTTAAAAAACATCCTGTACAGGATCGCCAGCTAATAATGCAAGGTACTGTATCCAGGAACCTATCCATCGTAGAGGCTTGCGGCAAAAACAGTTATTACTAAAACGGCCAAAAGAGAAACCTGGAAAATATGTTCAAGTTTCTGATATGGTCGCTAGGGGGCGTAACTGCAATCTGGAATCTAAGAAGTGATGTTTCGGTATGTTACGTATTGCATTACGAATCAGGTTTATAATATCTTCTCTAAATGTAGGTTTCTTGGATGTTATATGACATGTACGTCACGAAACACCATGTCACTGATTTTCGTCGATCTATCTGTTTGTCGATTTGTCCGCTAATTTTATGACCACCGATATCTTGAGAAATACCAGTCGGATTTTAATAAAATTTTCACATAAGGTTACTACTATGCCAAGGATCGAAAAGCTTTGTACTTTTCGAAAATCGGTCGAGTGGTGGCGGACCAAATGTCCTAAAGAATGAAACTTCATTTTTTGACGCTTTATAGGGCCCTGATCATTTTCAGAAAGTAAATACAGGTGTCACATCATTCAATTGCTTCCTGATAATTCTGAAACAATACATAAAACACTAATGTAATTTATACAATCTTTGTAAATAAGCTAGTCACTTTTAACTAGTTTGCTCAGTTCTATGCCTTAAATTTGTTGGCCTTAATGAGCAGAATTTTGCTTTATGATATAACTTTTCCATGTAAGTTTAAATAATCTACCAACTACATCACGCCGATTTGATAAGTTCACAGTCTACCTGTAGCACTTTACTACAGAGTCTCCTGAACTTACTTACATTACAGCTACTGATAGTATTGCTTTATGTTCTCTACTCATTTTTAACGAAACATCTCCGAACGTATCACCGTTGAGAATCAGGATATTAACCAAAACAACCGCCATTTTTTCATTTAGATAAAAGTGAAGTATTCCATCAAGCATCACATGCTCGATGTCGGTAATGCAGTTTCCCTGATTTTGCCTGGAGAGGATGACCCAGTTCGCCCATGAGACGTTTCACCCGCTCGTCTTAGTGTTAGTGTCCAGGACCAGCAAAAAGTACCAAATGTGCCTCACTTACTCAGCGTCAGTGTCAGAACAAATATGACCATTCGATCGCTGCTTTTCTTCGCTGGTCGCTGACTGCCCGGGCATTCATGATACGCGCGACTATGAACATGGTACGTCTGCGTTTGTTTTGACGGGGTGTAGATGAGATTTCAATACACAGTAATTGCCAGACTTCGCCACTCGATTACTATTTCGTTTTTGCAGAAAACTAGTTATTAATCGGAATAAGTAGTGTCTTGTAGTAGTATCTTCAGTGACCTCATTTACGGCAATTGCACTGCTTAGATTATATTATCGTTCATGTGTAAAGGCTAAGATACACTTGTTTTTCAGAGTAAGTCAACCTATTAATTCCATATCTAGGCTAACTACATGTCATCAGTTGTATAGCATCTAAAAATAGCGGAATTAGCATCATTTTAGCGTCTCTAATTACCCAAACAACCAATTAGAATATATACATCCATATAGAAGCTAATACAGAACAGAAAGTATGTATGCCTCGTTAGAGGATTCCAAAGAGATGAAAAACCAAATCATTGCTGGTAATTGCAAATCATTACTGCTTTTTTTAAATGGGCAAATTGGAATTACGAGGATCGCTACGAAAACACAAAACATCTACAACAGAGTGAAAACATGTAATGAAATCGAGTAGATTAACTCTGTGATTCCAATAAGAAGTGACACTTGTGTATCGTCAATATGACAACTATAAGCCTGCTTTATTTCAGATTTTACTAATTGTCTAATCCTTATGAACTCGGCTAAGTCAGAATTATTTCCAAATTTTTTATATTTCTTTCTGAATTTTGCCTTGAGCTTAATATTCTTAATTATTTCTGCGTCAAACCATGCCGGATATCTATGACTGTAATTTCTATACACTGGTACATGCTTATCAAATAATTCATAAATTTTATTATACCACAGCTCAATAGCAGAATTCACATCAACACATCATACCAGAAAGTCCGAACTTCTCTCGTATAATTCCTTGTACAAAGCTGCAAAATGTGCTTTTCTGAAATTATATGTTTTACAATTAGAGTTAAATTCAAAAAGTTGAAGTAAATCAGTATAGCTTAATAAAGCGATTGACCTCCTATCGTTACACGTTGAGTTAAAAAATGGAATGTTAAAATCGCCAAAAAACATCGTTCTACCAGAATTCAAATGATCCAGCTGCTCATGACACTCAAAAAACAACAACAAAAAACTGTTTATGATGTGTGATACATTTAACAACTAGTAAATCTCTATTAGGAAAAGTCAAGTCAAATGGTGACACAGCAACAACCTCAGAAGTAATGTCCTGCCTAACGGCTAGAAGAACCCCACCACCACTGACTTTCTGAACAAATTTACGGTCTTTACGATGTACTTCATAATATCCAGGCAACACTGATCAACAGCCAAAAAATATCCTAAATAAAATCAACAAAATATTACTATTTTTAATGTGCTAAAACCGGAATGAAACTTATTTTTTCAATATTAGTTCAAGTTTTAGAGATACGGTAATTATATGTGTTCCTGCTGTGACAGTGTTAATATACTGTAATTCACAAGAATGCACGTGCTACATTTTTATATTCGGCAAGGAAAGATGATGTAATCGGCCTGATTGTGTTACGTTATACATACGTGTACATTATATTGTTTTATATTAGCCATTTTTTCCTCAGTTGGCTGACAGCGTTCATGCAAGATGTCTCGAAAGTGTGTAAACAATCCAGATCAGTTATGTTACGTGTGTGGTGATGTGACTTTTGCGTCTCAGAGACGGTTTATTACTCCACTAATAACAAAGGCATATCAGCTTTATTTCGGTTGTAAACTAGGTGATCAAGACAAACAGTGGGCACCCCACATCTGCTGTAATACATGTGCTTCAAGTCTGAGGAGCTGGTTAAATGGCAAAAAACGGTCTATGCGCTTTGCTGTCCCACTGGTTTGGAGAGAGCCTACAAATCATATTAATGATTGTTACTTTTGCATGGTACCTTGTGTTGGACAAGCCACAGGTATGTCCAAGAAAAAAAAAATCGGTTATTAACTACCCAAACATACCATCTGCGATGAGACCTGTGCCTCACAGTGACGAAAATCCTATTCCAAAACCCCCAGAATCCTACACTTGCGAATCAGAAAACGAATCAGATCATGGCGATCGAGTGATTCGTCAGGAAGAAGATATGCCATCAACGTCAAGAGATCCTGATTTTATACCGAGCACGTCATGCCACCAACCGCACAAAATAACACAGTCAGAATTAAATGATCTTGTAAGAGATTTAGAACTTCCAAAATGTAAGGCAGAGTTACTAGGATCAAGACTGCAGCAGTGGAACTTGTTAGAAGACGATGTTTCGGTATGTGTTTTTCGTAAACGTCACAAAGACTTAGAACCATTTTTCAATATGGACTGGCGGCTTTAAATATAAACTATAACCCAGAAGAATGGAGATTGTTTATAGACAGTTCAACATTGAGTTTAAAGGCAGTGTTATTGCATTTTGGAAATATTTTACCATCTCTTCCTGTAGGGTATGCAGTTCACATGAAAGAATCATATGGCAATATGAAGTACCTATTGACATGCATAAAATACGATGAGCACCAATGGCATATTTGTGGCGATTTGAAAGTTGTTGCACTTTTACTTGGGCTGCAGCTAGGCTACACAAAGTTTTGCTGTTTTTTGTGTGAATGGGACAGTCGGGCAAAGGCACTTCATTACACCAGAAAAAACTGGCCTGTTTGTCAATTCCTAGAGCCAGGTCAAAAAAATGTACAGCATATGCCATTAGTAGATTCGAAAAAAAATTTATTACCACCACTGCATATCAAGCTGGGCCTAATGAAAAACTTTGTCAAGGCATTAGATAGAGATGGGTCAGCTTTTCAATACCTGCGTCAGAAACTTCAAAGACTAAGTGAGGCAAAGGTTAAAGAAGGTATTTTTGTTGGGCCACAGATTCGAAATATTTTGAAAGATACACAGTTTGAAAACACTTTAACAGGTATTGAAAAAACTGCTTGGAATGATTTCCGTCTGGTGGTCACTAATTTCTTGGGAAATAGAAAAGCTGACAACTATAAAACCCTTGTCAAAAATATGCTGTCATCGTATCAAAAGATGGGGGGTACTATGTCTCTTAAGATACATTTTCTACACTCACACCTGGACTTTTGTCCTGACAATTGCGGAGCCGTAAGTGATGAGCACGGCGAACGTTTTCATCAGGATATTTCAACAATGGAAAAAAGGTACCAGGGAAAGTGGAATCCTTCCATGCTTGCAGACTACTGTTGGACTCTTGGTAGAGATGCTCCAGAAACGATCCATAAAAGAACAGCAAAAAGACAGCGCATATAGTGATTCTTATAAGTATATAATCTTGTTACTTTTTTTAATATATCCTTAAAAATAAAAAGTTTTTTTTCTAAGCCGCAACTATTTTTTTTATTTCATTGTCATTTTTGGATTCAGCGCCCCAAAATTAACAAAGAAGTGCACTTTTCCCACAAGATACAATTAAAAAACTAAAATTTGTTGTCCAGTATATCAGAGCTACGAACACTATCACACAACCATGTTTCACTTAATGCAATTAACTGAAACTCAGTATCGCTGAACTCCATCAATCTTAGTATTTAGGCCTCGAACGTTTTGGTAATAGCAACATAGTTGAGAAGCACCGTTGGAACAATCTAGTTTTTCGATTTTACAATTTTCGGATTACCATTTAAGTATTTTGTTCTGTATTGCGACGTCTCTCCCGAATTTTTTGACCTCAATTCTTCCCGTAATTTCTTCAGGTATTCAATTTACAAGATATTCATATTAACTTTTAACATATCACTATAAATCTCATAGTAATATTATAATTTATAGGACTTTTCCTATTTACACATAAAAGGCTATAAATCTGAAAACCTACACCCAATATCTTAATGCAGCTGGACAAAAAATAAGTCGAGTCCTTCCCGATTTCGTGGACATAAATTATTTGCCGACAAAAAATGATGTATTGCTTCCAGTATACACGAAAGGGGTGCCTCCCGAATATCCAAATAATGTTTTTTTCATGAGAGTGTTTTACATTGCTGCAATATGTACAAAAAGTGAGTTTTAAAGTGTTTTCGTCCACATCGCATAGGCGGGTAGATGTAGGGGAAAACGGGATTCCCCGGATTTGTCCTAGTTTAGAGGGTATCTGGGAGACGTCCGGAAGGGGTCTTTTGGGATGTGTCTCCAGAAGATTGCGTGATTTCAGTCAAAATGCATATATCTATTAGTATGCGTTGGTTTTCTATATACTGATGTAATGGAGGAACCATTATGCCTTTCGACAGATATATCTAGACAAGGAAGGATACTGTTTTGTTCAATATCAATTGTAAGATTGATTTTTGGTTCTGTGGTGTTTATTTCTATCAAAAAATTATTTATATCATCCATAGTGTAAGTCCATATCCCAAAAATGTTGTCTATGTATCGCCACCAGATTATTAGTTTCGTCGTGTCGTTTAAAATTAAAGACCTTCCAATAAGCTGGACTCTTCATTTTCTCTCAATGATCCGTCTAAAAGATTAACTACAGTTCTTTGTAACGAAGGTATATTGGTAGATGAATCTCTAATATTTTTTAATTGTTTGCATAAATATGCTAGATTCTAATTCTCTTATTTGGTGACACATTAAAAAAAACTATGCTGTAGTAATTGCGTGCATTTCTAGATGTTGCCAGTCAAATTCTTCAACTGGAAATTTTCTTTGTTTCTCTTATTGTAACTGTGTAAATCTGCATTTTTTGCACATTATGATTCATTTTGCTTAGTTCAACTAATACATACTGCGATAAATACACAATGAACGTCTAACTATCTTCTTTGAAGTCCAAAAACGTGTTTCGCATGGGATGTTTGCTCACCATTTGAGATAAATCCCTTATTAGAAAAATAAGTTAACTCAATTTTCTTGATAGTTCATATTCACAATTCGTGACTCAAAATGAAACATCATACACAGAACCGCATTTTAAGAGGGCCTTCTATGTAACATTTTTTCCTCGGGGGCTTTATTAAAAATATACGGGATGTTGAAGTTTAAAAATAAAAAACATTTTTTTAATATCCTCAAAACCTTCAACTGGAACGAACTGAAATATGTTTTTTTTCGAAACGCCCAATTTTTCGAATTTTACTTTCAATTTGCTACAATTAGTTATTTTTGTGTTTTTCTCCTGGAGTGCTTTGTTTAATAAAAAAACAAATTAGATAATCTAAACTTTATTTCAATAAATGTTCAAATAGACCACAATTTTAACGGATACAAGTGCAATATCTTTTTAATAAAGAAAAACGTATTTCCTCAAAATTTGTTGTGGCTTAAACTTGATGAAACGCATTATCTATTCTTTCTTGTAACTGATCAACAGTATATTGTTCAGCATATACTAGTTTCTTAAAAGCGTCCCACAAAAAGAAACCCAGGGAGTTCAAATCAGGAGACTTCGCAGGCCCATGTACGGGTCCGTTTCTACCAATCCATCGTTGTCTAACATGATTATTTAACGATGCGGTTATGTCACGACGAACACGCGGTGGGGCACCGTCATGCTGATCCCACATTCGTACTCTCGTTGCGAACGGAACATCATCTAACACATTTTCTATGTAATTCTTTAGAAAAGTTAAGCTTTATAGACGATATGGCATTACGTGCATAAGAAAAAGAAAATGCCGCACCAGACATTACTAGAAAATCTGTGTTGAAACGAGTGGATTCTTACCAGAGCGGGGATTTTCTAACCAATATGTTTATCATGAGAATTAAAGGTTCCACTCCTCGTAAAAAGCGGTTCATCTGACCACAAAACCAAATCACTAAAATCTGCATTTCCTTTATGCATTTTGCAGGATGTAAAACTTCTCGATTTTAAATTCTCCACGCAACACTTTGGGAACATGGTAACGAGGCTGCAATCCGCCTATTGCTTGTACTAGGGTCATCCAACGCCAAATTAGTCACTTTCAGTTCCTCATATTGCCGAAGTCTTAGAAATGAACGCGCAAAAACCTTTGGGGTAGGTTGGCGTCTGTTAGGAAATCATCAAAACTTCAACACCCCTCGCCCTCGAGGAAAAAATGTTACATAGAAGACCCGCCTTAAAATGCGGTCCTGTGTATGATGTTTCATTTTAGTCACGACTTGTGAATCACCCTGTATATGATCTTCCATGTCATTTGCGAATCAAGATAGGTACCAAGAAATTTGACATTCCTATTCGAGTACTACTAGCTATTATGGCACTGCTATTTTTTGTTTGGAAGTTTGACTCTTTTGTTTTATCACCATTAAAGTTTAATGGACTTGCCAAGCTCGCTGGTATAGACCATACCTATGTTATCTGATTGGGTAATTCTAGTCGTTTGTGATACAATTTGCGTTCATAAATAAAGTTCATCTGACTCTGTTACAAAAGGTTTCTTAAGCCGGGATTACACGGGTCAAGTAAACGGTCAAGTTGAGCAGTAAAGTCAAGTATTTTTTTCTACTTGCATCGTCTAAACAACTTCGGTCAAGTAAAGTAGTGACTTGCGTCAAGTGACGAGGCAAGTCAAGTGGGGTTCTGCACGGTGAACAAGTAACTTCACTTGACTGCTACCCCCCCTTCACTGGATCGCCAACTTGACCGTCTACTTTACCAATGTAAACAGAAAAAGCAAGAGTAAATAAGATTTTGCGGATTGTGGATTTGTACTCTGTGTTCTTTCAGACTTTTTACCCATTTTGATCACAGATAAGCAAATAATTTTGGTGACTTTGGTATATTGCAAATTGTGAACTAAGGTTGAATTTGTACAAGATGAACTGGTCAGAAGAAGAAATCATGCATTTTGTTAAACTCTATAGTGAAAAAGAGTGTTTATGGAAGAAGAGTAGTGTAAACTATCGCAACAAAAACATGCGAAAAGCAGCTGAACAGGATAGAAAATGAAGGTTTTGGGGTGGCAGAATTAAAGCAAAAAATTAAAATAATGATCAGAAAGCATTGAAAGTTAAAAAATCTAAGAAATGAGGAGGTAAACCGGATGATATATATTCGTTCCAACCGTCAAGTGGTTCCGACAATTGAAAGAAATAATGGATAGCTACACAGCTGAAAATGAAACGAAAAGCATAGTAACTCAAAAGTGTATTTTGATTTTAATAACTGGTAACTAATTTATAAAATTTCGTTGCCAAGACACTGCTCCTTCTTCAGGAATAAAATAATCTATCATTTTGTTTCGCATGTGTTTTGCTATCTCCGACGTCCTCCTCTCAGGTACCCCTGTAAGTTTCTCAGTTCTCGTATCTGTTGTCTCCACTGTCCAGGTATTATTTCGCCAGTGTGTTGGTTTTCACAATCAACCAATGGTGCATTATTAAAGAATTGATCTGGTGATGTTTTTCGTAGCCAGTTGTGAATTACAGTTGTAGCACTAACCAGTTTATTCACAGACGAAACTTTTATCTTTACTTTTGTTTCAAAAACACGAAATTTACTTGCTAAGATTCCAAAATCATTTTCCACTATTCTTCTGGCACGACTAAGCCGATAATTGAAAATATTTTCTTCATCGGTAAGAGGTAGTCGGTATCTACTATATGGTTTAAATAGCTAGGATTTTAGTGTAAAAGCATCATCACCAACAAAAAAGCAACCATCGGGTAGTAATCCTTCTTCTAGAGCTTCTGAAAATTCGTTGTTTTGAAAAATACCACCATCTGAGTTAGACCTCTTTGTCCCTTCTTCAAAATAGGGAAAACAGTAATTGTGACCTACAATTGCCATTAGTACCACGCTGAAGGAGCCTTTATAGTTGAAGTATTCACTTCCAGTATGTGGCGGAGCCTCGATCAAGACATGTTTGTCATCAATGGCACCACAACAGAAAGGAATATTCCATCTTGCTTCAAACCCTTTCGCAACTTTTTTTCCATGCATCAAGTGTATCAGGGACCTGAAAAAATAAACAAAAAATAAAAATTAATCATTAAACAAATGAGAAATATTAAATTAGTATTTCATTCATTTTAGGAAACACAAATCGCTCTACCTAGCGAAAATGAAGAAGGTCTGCTTGAGGAACAAGTCATTGAAGAACCGTCTCCAAATCTAACTGGTAAAACAGGTTCTCGAGTAGAAGCAGGATTAAAAAATAAAAAAGCATAGATAGAAGCACTAGCGGCAGCTGTTGCAGAGATCCGAAAAGTCCAGGAAACAATAACTTCTGATTCCATCAGTGACCATGAAGCCTTTGGCAAGTTCATTGCAGCCAGTTTAAATAAACTGCCCGCTGCTGATTCAATCATGGCGCAAGGTGAAATTCAAAGAGTCATACAAAAATATCGATTAAATGCGTTAAATATGAGCAGTTCTGCTTCTGAGGCTTCCGCATTAACTGCAATTCAATCACCAACCCTTTCTTGGGATTCACCTCCTGCAACTACTCCTGCATACAGCACTAGTTACCCGGTCATGAACGAGGACACATTTGCAAATGATGATGCTGGTATCGGAGATATTATCTCGCAAGCATGGAACTTGACAAACTAAATGTTACAATTGAATTTGTTTGTTTTTTTTTTTATTAAGAAGCCTAAATAAAATTTTAAAAATGTTCTATTATTATCTATTCACATACCTTTAAGAAATCCTTTAAGCAGTCATACACAGTTTCACAAACGATGGAAATCATGATAGATATCGCTGATTTAGAAACTCGTAAGAGATGAGAAAGGGTTCTGTAATTATTACCTGTTGCTAGGTAATTCAAGGTTACTTCCAACATTGTTTCTGGTTTGATAGCGTCTCTCATAATAGTGTCCTCTCGTTGGATTAATGGAGTTATTAAGCCTAACAAACAGTCAAATTTTTCAGTAGTCATTCTGAGCATCATTCTGTATTCTTTAGGATCTTCAACTCTCAGCTCGCTTATTAAATTGGTGGAAGCTCCTTGACTTTCTCTCCGTGTAAGCCATTCTCGACGCCATATCCTTTTTTTCGGGATGTCTCTCTTCCTCCAAAACTTCTTCCAGTTCTTCCACGAGAATATTTGTTAGATTAATAACTCAGTTTCGTATGACAATACGACTTAGGACCATGTCAACTTGCACATATACTGGACTACGTGGAAACGCGCCTTTTGGATCAAGTTGTGAACCAAGTAAAGTAGAATGCAACCACGCAAGTGCGAAGGCAAGTAACTTGACCGTATACTTGACCCGTGTAAACCCGGCTTTACTTTAAAAATGGCCTTTGAAGTATTTTTCCCATAATATGCAAATTCTGTCACACTCGATCATTGCAGCGGTCCTGAAGTTCTTGATAAACGTTAGTCTGACGAAGAGTGTCCTACGAGTGAGGGGCTATGGAACATAACTGTCGTTTACACATTACGACGGCAGCATCCACATCTCCAAGCTTTATGATTACGCCGATCCATTTCTATTCAATTTATTCACAAACCTTCGAGAGATATCCACAAAGCGGACTCACCCCCGATACATAAGATCTAAGCCCCTTTATCGCCAAAGAAAATCACGTATTTCCGGCTGTTTCCACTAAATCTCGAACACAATGCTGGTCGTTGTTGCCAATAGCGTATCGCCGAAAACATAAGTCTAGCGACATCGTCTTGTGTTTTTACGATTATGACCGAGAGTCGCAAGGAATATGTTTCCTCCTCAGAATTAAAGGCTGAATATGGTTAAAGTACCCCTTAACTCCCTTGCGGACCGCAGACGCTAACGCTCGTCATATTTCAGCCCGTCACAGCTCATTGAGTTTAATTAGGTCATTGTTGGCAAGGGTAGAAACGCTCCATTGACTCAAGGGAACTACGTTGACGGTACTAGTGTGGCCAGACAGGCTTCACTCGGAGAAATTAAAGGACACTTTTATAACCGAGCAAAGCATTTTTCTACAACCACGCGGAAAAATCAGCTTTACCACTCGCAGTGGATACACAAAGCTGTTTGTTGAGAACTGATTGACAGTGATAATTTTAACGCTTGCTTGAAAAGCAAAAGAAATCATCACAGAAAGTAAGAAATGAGCCAGTATATCACGATCAAATTTTCCATCATATTTACAAGAAATTGAATCGTTACTGCGATATTTTACATCTACTTTCTCTCAGCTTTTAATAGATTTTCGAATAAATTGTAAGAAAAATTGATGAATCTCTCTCGATTTTAGTAAGGCATCCGACATCATAAGCTGATCTACTTCTAGCCAAGTCTACTTATCTTGGACTTGATAAATCGGCACTACGTTTCATAGCATCACATCTGAAAGGCAGACAAAAACAGGTGGTTCTGGGCACAAATATGTCAAATTTACAGAATGTTCATCCGGGGGTACCACAAAGTTATTAATATACACAACTTATCCAACAAATTTTAACCACATATGCACTGTTACGAAAGAAGTTGATTTCTCAAAAAAATGTAATAGAAGTCCTACAGAAATCGAGATAATAAAATCATACAGTTTAACAGTTCACTTACTTATAAAAGCATTTCAAAATTGTTTCCATTGACTGCAATACAAGCTTGGGCGCGTCTAATCCAATTTTGGCACACTAATTCAAATACACCTCCTTCCTGCTGTGCCTGAAGGCTCAAATTATCGGCAGCATTTGTGATTTGATCACGCAATTCTTCAATATTGATATATTGATATAACTCGTTTTTCAAGAATCCTCATAAAAAGAAGTCCAGAGGACTTAGATCGGGAGACCCCCACGGCCATGCAATTGGTCCACCCCTGCCGATCCAGCGTATCTGGTATACCTGATTCAAAAAATCACGAACTTCTAAATGAAAATGCGGAGGTGCCCCATCGTGCAGAAACCACATCCGTGCTCGGACCGTCAATGGCACATCTTCAAGAAGGACCGGCAAATCATTCCGAAGAAATTCCAAATACTGGTGACCATCCATCCGATCTGGCGATATGAACGGTCCAATTAGACGTTCATCGACAATACATGTCCACACGTTCAAAGAAAAACGATGTTGGAAGTGTGTCTGGACCACTGCGTGAGGATTCTCAAAAGAACAAAGTGTGTACTTTGAAGATGGGTTATCCCATTACGAGTAAAAATAGCATCATCGGTGGCCAAAATGTCAGCTGATAAACGGACATTTCACAACCACTCACAAAATCTTACTCTTACGGGGTAGTCTGTAGGTGGCAACGCCTGGACTTCCTGGACGTGATAAGGGTACAGTTGGGCCTCATGAAATATTCGCCACGCTGTTGCATTTGACACTTCTGGGACCTGTTGGGCTAACTGCCTTGTGCTTATTCCCGGATTTTCTTCCACAATATCCAAAATTTCGACTTCGGCGTTTAAAACGCGTTGTGGGCGAACCCAACCCCCATCATCTCCACGTCTGGGCCGAAAATCTCTACTAGCACGTGCACATAAAACAATTGATGTGGTATGTGCCTATTCGGAAATCGATGTTCATACAAACAAGAAGCCGCTCGCGAATTTTGCCCTGCTTCTCTGCTTAAGCCTGATTTACACGTTCTTATCAGTATGAAAAAACAATAACTTAATTTCTGTAGAACTTTTATTACATTTTTTTTTTTTGAGAACTCAATTTCTTTCGTAACAGTGCATATGTGGTTAAAATTTGTCGGATAAGTTGTGAAACACCCTATACACGTTCGATTTGGTCGTCAAAACTTTATTCTTAAGCTTTTCCCCTGAAGATCTTAAAATGGCTGACTCTAAAATTAATATTGATCTAAAAACTATCAATAACTATTCTGTTATTAATAACATGAAACTCAATCCTCAAAAATCAAATGTCGTACTTTTTGCAAGGCAATTTTAGGCCTGGTCATAGATAAAGATTTATGTTTTTCACGCATGCTAAAATCGTCAACAATACATGCTATTTTAGTCTGAAACTGCTATACAGGGTGTTTCAGAACTATGGGATCAAACTTTTAGGAGTTATTCAGTGTAACAGTCGGAAACATTTGAGTATAGGGACCCATATCCAGCGCTTGTGTGTTGATATCTTTAAAAACGATAACAGAGATTGTTTTATGTAGCTGCATTCCATATCGCCTTAGTCGTGCTATCGTATTTGTGGAGTTTGCAAGAATTTAACAAAAAATAATTGTTGCTAGTGGAAAGCATTACCAATCAAGAATTGGCGGATATGCATTTGGAGCAACAAGCTGCAATGCACGAGCAGCAGCGCGGTTGTATCAAGAACGTTATCCCGAACGACAGCATCCGGGATACAAAAAGTTTATTGCTATTCATCGGCGGCTCTCCGAGACAGGCATGCTTAAAACAAACATGCATGATACTGGTGTTGCTCGAACGGTAAGAACGCTCGAATTTGAAGAAGAGGTCGTTCAGCAAGTTTCCGACGAACCATCAAGTAGCACACGTCACATTGCTGAGGATATGAATACGAGTAACGCTTCCGTCTGGCGGGTGCTACACGAGCAACAACTTTATCCTTACCACTTCCAGAAAGTTCAAGGATTGACTGCAGCCGATTTTCATCCTAGAGTTCAATTTTGTCAATGGCTTCTTCATCAAATCGCTGAACAACCAAATTTTTTACGCTATGTTTTATGGACCGATGAAGCCTCTTTCACAAAAGGTGGTATATAGCCACGTTTGGGACAAAGAAAATCCCCATGCAATTTTTTCTAGAAAACATCAGCAACGTTGGCCTGTCAATGTATGGGCAGGCATTGTTGATGTTTATTTGATTGGGCCATACCTTCTACCGGAGCGGTTAACAGGACCTATTAACCGTCGTTTCTTGGAGGAACTTCTTGAAAATGTTCCATTGAACGTTCGACAGCAAATGTGGTTTCAGCGTGATGGAGCGCCGGCTTACTTTACTGTACAAGTACGTTGGCTCAGTGGTTTCAGCACCGTTGGATTGCCAAAGGTGGAGCAGTTTCATGGCCTCCTAGGTCACCCGATTTAACGTCACTAGATTTTTTCCTGTGGAGATATGTAAAGTCTTTGGTTTACGAAACTCGAGTAGAAACAGAGCAAGACTTAATTGGACGAATTACAGCAGCATTCGAAATCATTCAAAACGAGTATCAAATTTTTAGTCAAGTCCGCCGAAATCGTGTGCGACGTTTAAATCTGTGTATTCAGGTTGGATGAATGCATTTTGAACAACTGTTGTGATGATATCATGTACAAAAGGCAAAAATTAAATGCATTAAATCCGATTTAGGCAATTCATCGTCTTTCTAAATTTTAACGCGTCTTACGGCCGTAGTGCCGTAGTGACACTTTTGCGGATATGGGTCCCTATACTCAAATGTTTTCTCCTGTTACACTGAATAGCCCCTAGAAGTTTGATCCCTTAGTTCTGAAACACCCTGTATACCAGCGGGCACTTCCTCAGTTTTAAAACAAAACAGCGATTACGTGAATCCTTAATTATTTTCAAAATTTCATATGGAATCATCCTTGCTTAGATCAAATGTGCGCCTACAGACTACAGAAAATTTAAAATTGATGTTGCCTGTTAACAAAAAGTCTTAGGAAATATCATCCAACATTCTGGATGGCTCAAAATTAATAACCTGTTCAAATATTTATTATCTGTCATTTGTAAAATTTATTTATTTTTTAACTAGTTATTCACCACTACGTTTAAGAAACAAGCTAACATTTAGAACACGCATTCATGATTTAAATTTGAAGTTTGACGACAGCCATGTTTCAGCGGTTTTACTCATATAACGCATATAATAATGCATTAGACATCAATTATAGGAATACACCAATTCACCATAAATTCAAGTCACTATTGAAACAATATTTTTTAACACACAGAAATTTTGATAACACTTAATCTTTTTTGTAACACTTAAATTTTAGAAGCATTCAATGCCTTATTTATTCTATCACGTATACATTAATTGACTTTTTTATAGTTTATGGTATCATATGTACCTAATTAAATTTAATTCAATTTAATTTAGTTAAATACATTTTTGCACTTAAAAGATTGGAGAATAAACGTATTTTCAAAGATCAACTAATACTTTTTCATGTAGAGTCCAGAAACTTTTCAAATCGCATCAGGTAACTAATAGTAATAACCCATATCTTTGGGCATTTTGACTGTCGTCTGTTGTTGAAACATGGCTAGTTTAGTCTGGTTCGGTCCATTCCATCATGTCTGAGAATGACAGAGTACCCCTACCTGGACAACACAACACCATGATAAATGTGCTTTTTGTATATTAAAAGTTGTCTGGTTATAGTGGAGCTATCGTTTTTTCGCACACGTTATCTCTCAGTATTTTAATTTATAGCGCACTCTGGCTTACCGTAATTAAAATGAGCTACACTAGTGGCCAATTGAAAGGAGAAGTTCAACAGTCCAAAGCAGTTGATTTGAAGCCAAAACTTATCCTGTCACAAATGTATGTTTGAATTATCTCTCTCACGTGTCGATCACGTTGGTTTGTGGCTTCATTGTGTTCTTATGCAGACTTCCATACTATCGCCTCCCAGAGAAACTTGCAGATGAGTGGCTGACATTGTCTATGGCCGTAAGATATCCGTCGTAAGTGACGGGCTGTCCTCTTCATCCCTCAATATCAACACGGGTATTCCCCGGGGATCGGTCTTGGTTCCGACATTGTCGTATCAAAGACATCCTTTCCCGCACGATCAATACGATTCACAAGTTTACTACATGCATAAATTCAGAGTGACTGTCCAACAAACCTGAAAGATGGCCCTGAGAAGAAAGTCTTATCCAAGGCCAAAGGAAGCCACAGCGAGCAACACTTGGTTGCAGAAGAATATGTTTCAAAACGGAATTTTAGGTGGCTTTGGGGGCTGTCACAACGGTAGGCGTTCAAATATTAGCCTATTCCTCGACAAGAATGTACAGTTTAAAATACCTTTAAATTAAGTGCCATTTCTTGACGGTGATAATCGTAGACATAAAACCATATAGAGAACCTCTTGGGAAATCCAAGTTCGAAGACTGTATGCAGATTTCGAAACATTAGGCGATGTTTGGCCCAATTTGGAGCCAGATATATTAAACAATTCAGTCAATAAGATGCCTACGAGATCTTTTGTACTAATTACAAGAAAAACGTAGGATTAAGCCATTATTAATCTAAATCTTTATTTTTATAAAAAGTGGTGTGGCTGTAGTTACGTATCATTAGAATTACAGTGGACCCCCGATAATGCGGCCCCTGTCTAATCCGACATGTCTATGAATATTACATACATATGTATTTGACAATCTTCGCTAATGTAGATCACGCAGGTTTGAACAGGTTACAACTTATACACGCCACCGCTATCGTGCTCGACGCGTAAGCATTGTTTTACTTAGTTTGAATTTGACTGCTTGTGATAGCGGTACGGCCTAGCCTGCGTTCATTCTTTACTATTTATTCATTGTGTATTAAGTATAGTACCTAGTAATGTCATCACAAACTCAGAAGCGAAAGCACAAAACATTGACAATTAAATAAAAATGTGATATTTTAGATCGCTTAAATCACAATGAAACTTTCAGTAGTTTAGCAAGTGGATACGGGGTAGGCCGATCTACAATTTATGACATTAAAAGAAACCATAAGAAGATCAAGAAGTTCGTGTCAACTACTGACTGCGGGCCAGGCAAGAGACAGACACTCAAGAAAGCTGAACATCCAGAAGTGGAAGAAACTTTGTACATGTGATTTCTTCAGGAAAGAAATAGGCATGCACCAATTTTAGGACCCATGTTGGCCATGAAGTTAAGTTTTTTTATAAGGAAATAACAAAAAAAGATGATTTTGTGGCCAGTAAAGGATGGCTAGAACGATTTAAAAGTCGTCATGGCATACGTTTAATGACTATTACAGGAGAGAAACTTTCTAACGATGCCACCTGCATAGAGCGCTTTAAATTAAAATTTTTGCAAAAGGTGAACGACCCGTCACAGGTGTACAATGCAGACGAATCAGAGCTTTTTTGGCGTGTGATGCCTAACAAAACTTTCGTTTCGTGTAACGAAAAATCCGTACCTGGACGAAAAGTAAGTAAAGAGCGTGTAACTATACTACCATGTGCTAACGCTGCGGGCACCCACGCGCTTAATATGATGGTCATTGGGAAATCTAATAAACCACGGGCATTCAAAAACATTGATTTAACTGTACACTATTACGGACAAAAAAGTGCATGGATGACAAACGACCTTTTCAAAAAGTGGTTTGATGAATGCTTCGTACCTGAAGTTAGAAAATGGTTAAAAGATCATAATTTTCCTCAAAAAGCGTTGTTGCTTCTTGATAACGCTCCCGGTCATCCGTCTGAAGAAGAACTAACAACTGAGGATAAATGCATCACTGCGATGTTTCTTCTGCCAAATTGCACTGCACTGATTCAAGCAATTGACCAGAATATCATTCAGTTTGTCAAGCAAGACTATAAGAAAAACCTACTTCTAAGAGCCGTATCAAAAGACCAACCAATAGAAAAAACTTTAAAAGAATTTAATATGAAAGACTTGGTTTTTGCTCTTTGTCAGTCGTGGAATGCGTTACCGTCATCAACTATTAAATCGTCTTGAAAAAAGTTATGGCCGGATATAGTCACCACTCCTAGCAACGTTCCACAAATCAATGTAACTTTGGAAGTTATAGAGCAAGTCGCTACTGAAACACAGATAAGTCCGGAAGATTTGGAAATCTGGTGCCGTGGAATGGATAAAGAGGAAATTTTTTTTCATGAAATGTCTGACGAACAGATTATAAAAGAGGTTTCTAATTATACAACAAACAATCAGGAAAATAACGACGACGTGATTGCAACTGCTCCACAAGTCACAGCACAACACGCAATTAACGCCTTTGAGCTAGGTTTACAATGGGCTGAAGAGAATGGTACATCCTACAACCAAATTTAACTTTTGAGAAGACTGAGGGACAAAGCTCTGATCTCGCGTTATAACAACCTTAAACAAAAAAAATTGATGAATATTTCCAAGTTTCATAATTTGATAAATTCATTAATGATTTTGATTAATAATTATTGATTATTTTGGTACATATGTATGTGAATTTATGCTTAGTTTTATAATAAAACGTAAGCTCTCTATTGTTATTTAATTTACATACATAAACTATGTATGATTTGCACTTCAAAGTACATACATATACATAACATATATAATCTGACCATTGGATATGTAATTTGTCGGATTATAAGGTACTCTTTTGTAAAAAATTCCGGACTATAGGGGGTCTTAGGCAGTGCTCTATAATCCGATAAATTCGATAGTCCGACACTGCCCTGCATAATGTTTGTCGGATTACCGGAGGTCCACTGTATATTAAGTGAAATGCCTTATTTGCTACGTAAATCTAAATAAATTACATATTTACTATTTTGCTTCTTTTATCACCCCAATAGGTCAAATTTGAACTGAGCAAAAAAATTAAAATTGATATATTATTCTAGGCAGGAAGGAAATTCATTGAAAATATGCTTCTGACTCTTCCAGGTGGCTACACGTATATATTCGCGTTAACCACCCGTCGATGGAACATGATAAAATAGGTGTGCTCAACTTGTTATCGGTTATTTCCACGACTGTTTCCGTGCAATCTGACATTTTTCCACTCGAATGTTTATTACGAAAAATTACGACCGCAATCAAACTGGAATTTATTTGTTAATCAACTATTTTTGCATAGAATTGCACTGAGTCACTCCTATGTATACGAGTTTATTAGAGAACTTCCAATTTCGAGCTCTTTTGTTCCGAGATACAAAAGTACGTTTTTGACGACGGTGATTGTAGCAGGGAGACTTGGATCATTGATTTTCATTAGGGCCGCACATTCCGATTCTGAAATCTATTCCACGCTAGTACCCGAAACCGAATTTGGTCCATAAGCATTAACGATTTTCCAACGGTGATTTCATATTCAGCGCCCAAACTGTCTGATAGTACCAAGTTTTATTCTGTTTCTAACTATGGGAAATAAAAGTGAAGAAGCCCTACAAAGTTCTATAATATATCTAAGATTAACCACAAAATATATTCAAAACATCCCGTCAAGTAGATGACTTCACACGCAACGGATTTAAAGAATTATTTTCAGCACAAGTAGCACCCTTTGAGAAAAAAGTCAATTACCAACACATATAAAAGAGAAGTTAAGCAGATGTAGTTAGTCAAACAGGCCGATACAATTAGTACATAGAGATTTTATCCCTCTCCTACAGGTAGTGCCGTCCATCTGGCAACGTTGACTCTCCCCTATACCTGACCACACGGCTCGTCAGTCGTACCAGCGCGGCAGTAATTCCAGGACACTTATCAAGACTGTCACGCCCGCCGGTGAACCCAGAGAGCAGAAGCAGCGCCACGTATCGAAAACATTGCTTTGTCGTACTGAGTTTTGTACGGGGAAATCTACGATGTGTGAAATATTTCTAATAAGTTCGTAGAATTACCGAGATTGGGAGCGTCTAAGTATACAAACATCTAAAAATTGAGAGATGCCCTCACCCACCACCTGCAACTCCCGAATTTTTAGCTCCTACATTTTTCTTCTGAAAATGATCAGTTAGCCAGGAGTCAAAAAACGAAGAATGAGCTATTTCTGTTTTTTGTTTTTTTGTCCCGTGGCCTTCGTCTTTGATGTCATGTCTTATAACATCCAAAAACACAACTCGTTTTCGAAATTTTTCGTGATTACAGAACTTCCTCAACAGTAGTCGTGGAAAGTAAAATTGCAGCCCATTTGTGACGCTAATGTTAACTCGTGTTCTGTGTAAATCGGAATGAGAAACGAACATCAAAATTTTGTTTTACGAATATATATTTTGAGCTTCCTATGAAAAAAAATGATTGAAAAACCCTCCGTATTTATGATATCTACAAAAACTCATGGGTAAACAAGATATTCGTAGTACAAATCCGACGTCAAGGTGAAGCAGGATCCACCGGGGGTCCCAACTTTTTGACAATCGTATTCCGCGTTCAGCGCCCCAAATAACCAAAGTGTCAATAATTAAACTGCTGTCTTGATTCGGGTCTAAAGGCCGTCGTCGGTTGGAATTTCTTCCTAACGTTTCGCTAGCACGACTGGCAAGCTTCTTCAGAGGTCCTTCCATTACCGATGCTGGATGTGGTCTACCTCTGAAGAAGCTTGCCACTCGTGCTAGCGAAACGTTAGGAAGAAATTCCAACCGACGACGGCCTTTAGACCCGAATCTAGTTAGCAGTTTATCACCTGGCCGCGAAATTCTTAACCAATTTCTCAATAATTGTTGTTGTATCAACGAAAGACGAAAACAGAAAAATAAACATTGAAACTTATGTCCTGTGGATTTCATGCTAATCTTCGAGTGTTTCTGTTCGTTCATGGGCAAGAGGTGAATGAACTTCTTATAAGAGTGTACCTTCCTCCAAAGGTTTTCAAAGTGCGGAGAGTGCCAAATTTTGTCAGGGTGTCGGACCCTAAAAATCTGGAAAATTTTACACAAAAGCATGCTAAATATGCAAATATTGATTGTATGTGCCTACTCAACATGACATGATCCATATATAGGGTGCGCCATCTTTTATGTCGGTATGTAAATATAAAATAACTTTGAAAACGAAGAACTGATTTCTATATATCGGGTATTTTTAATAAATATGGTCCTTTACAATTTATTGGGACTAGTTTTTAAACACAACATCTATCAAGTGGCCACCTTTATTGGCCAAAACAAAATGTGCTCGTCTTGCTGGGTTTGCCATTGCTTTTTCGAGCATCTCTGGTGGTATAGCGGGGATTGCGGTACGATTTTTTGCCTTGAGTTCTTCAGTGGTCTGGGGCTTGCTAGCTTACCCGTGACTTTTCAAATAACCCCACAAGAAGAATTCCGGTAGGGTAAAATCTGGAGACTTGGGTGGTCAGTCAGTGTGACCTCTTTTTGACATCAGACGTCCAGGGAATTTTCATTGCAGAAACTGGATTGTTTCATTTGCAGTGTGCCATGGCGCGCCGTCTTGTTGAAACCAGTAACCATCAAGACCTTTTTCATGCATTTGTGGACAGACATAATGAGCCAACATCCACAGATATCGATTTCCATCGAGTGTTTCGTTTTCGTTGAAGAGAAATGGCCCAATGATGGTTTTGGCGCAAAGGCCTGCCCAAACAGTCACTTTTCGGTCATGCAACGACATTTCGTGGATCTCATGTAGAATTTCCGCCCCCCCAAATGCGGCAGTTTTGCTTATTAATGCCGCCAGAGAGCGTGAGATTTACCTAGTCGGTCAATTGGCTTCCAAAAATCAACTTCAGCATCAACCATGCGAGCGACTGTTTAAGCGTATTCCGTGGACGATCAGTTGGCAATATTTTTTGTGTCAACTACACCTTATAAGGAAACAATGCAAATCATCCTTCAAAATGCGCCGCAACGTGATTCCACTGATGCCAAAATGCTTAGCGCGGTGAAGATACGGCACTTTTGGGTTCTGGGCAACGCTGTCTCTGACCGCTTCAACCAACTAATTGGAACGTCTTGGTCGTTGATGAACGGTATGTTGACGATCTGCCACTGTCCCGTACTCAAGAAAATTCGAAACCAAACGACTGATCGTGTTGTCAGTTTGCCTTGATATTTTCGACAATATGCACGTTGCGTTAACACAACTGAACGACGATTTTCAATGTACGTTGTGACTATTTCGGCGCGTTGTTTCGGTGTAAAGCTATTCAGGACTGAATATGTAGTAAATTGACGTTTCAGAAACACGTATAACCAAATCACTCGGTTGGTAAATATCAAAGTGATTCGATGTTTCAACACCGACATAAAAGATAGCGCACCCGTTTTTTGGGCCAACGTGTGCAGAACATAATCCTTTATGAACTGATGACAGCGTTGGGTGACGAGTCAACCTACTTGACGCCATGATTTATTATTAGTTCTCTCTATCTGTGCTTTGTTGGTATGAAATAGTATAATCCATTACTCCCCACTTCTTACATTTCCGATGATTCACCAGGTCATTTTGACACTTTATCCGAAGCATATAACCTACATGCTACCAGCCATCATCCTCCAAATTGCTAGACTTCCTTTCTGTAATGGAAGGCAATTCGCAGTTCAAATGCGAGGCCATAAGACACTCGAAGAGAGCAACAAAATAAATAACTAGTAATAACTCCGTCTAACAGATATACCTTCCTTGGGAATAAATAAGAAATCGTAGAGTCAGTCGGTGCAGGAAACTGGAAGTGAAGAAGACTGCCGGAAGCCGGAAGTCCTTCCTACAGTTGCCAAGATCGTTCTGGCTTGAAGCAATATTAGCCGTACATTGAAAATTAATGATCTGGGGACTCAAGCGTAATCGTTATTAAGACAGACTGGCTGATTGTTCTCGTGATTCGGGATGCTTTATAATGGGGTGCAAGTCTAACAATAGTAATTTATTCAGATGTGAAATTGTCGCGACAAAACCTTCTGGGAGTCGCATAATGTTAGATTGGAGTACGAAAACACTTTATTAGGAATCAGTTATTATACAGGGTGCTCCGGAATAACATATCAATCTCTTCTATGCATCGAGCCCAAACAACTAAATATTCGGACACCTTTACTTTTTGTACAAGTGGACCCATAAATTAACTGCCGCCTTCTTTCTTTGGCAATCAATGTATATTGATAGATAAGCATAATAAACAGGTATTTTTAATAGCGGCACCTCTGATTTCAAATTTATTACTTTAAGACAAACAAAATCACTAAAGTATCGTGAAATATGGTGACAACTAAATGTTCGGACAGGTCAAGAAGCATACCATTAGAGATAAGCAGGCTATGCAAAAACAATTGAGGGCGATACCAATGTCAAAATACCATTTAGGTCAACGTCGTTAGAAATTGTATTTAGTATCTAATTTGTAAGCTTACGAAATATCTCAAACACATTTTTGCATGCGAGTCCAACCCTGTAGCACACAAAACCTTTCCAGAAGGTTCACAAGGCTGCTTAGTGTCACTCAGCGCTACGGCCCTTACGCCTGTTTATATTACACATTCCATTCTTTCTCTGGGTACTTGTTTCCAGGATAAACTCTCTTAAAAATACGGGCGAGGTTGGCGATGCAGTTCAATTATTGCGTAGAGGAGATCGCTTCTCAGACCAAGTAGTGCGCTTTGTGGACTTGATTGCAGTGTTGATGTGCTATTGGGTGTAGTGTTTTGGTTACGTGAAAGGTGAGCAATCACTGAGTGTTTCCTTTATTCTACTGTACTGCATGGATTGATTACTATAACACTTTTATGTTCATGATCATGAATGTCGTAAGCCATATTTATATAGAAGCTTTGATCGTATAGCCCTAGTTATAAACATACTTTGAGCATATTCATATTTACAAAGATGCTTTGATTATATATCCATAATTATAACGAGGCTCTGACCATATATCCACATTTATAACGATGCTTTGAGCATATATCCTCATTTATAAAGATGCTTGGATCACATATTCATATTTCTACTATTGGCTTACGGACTCAATAATTGCGGATAAGGATAGGGGAGTTAGGTGGCTCATACAGGGGTGACGCCTCCAGTCTCTGGGGGTTGTTATGGGACTTTCGGAGCCCGTTTGCTGGGTTGAGGTAGTTATGTTACTTAGCACATAGGGTGCTGTGTGCTTAAAGCTATGTTGATCACATAGGCTGCTGTGTGCTTAAAATTGCCTAAGTGTAGGACTGTGTGTTCCAGGACTGTGTGTCCCAGGGGAGGTGTCCCCGTTCTTAGGGTCTGCGGACCAGTATATGATAAATCAAAAGTAAATAATGATGAATTGGTACCACTGTGGATAATTAATGTAATCCTAAGGTAGTGCATGTTATGAGTCGCTTGCCAAAGGAGGATAACTCGTTGCCGTTCCGTCACCAAGTAAGTGGCTTTAATATTATCCTCACATTGTTGCCCATATCGAATTGTTCACGTACTGCCCTTGTAGTAAAAATGAAATGGTACAGGGTGATACTTCGATGGGTTTGTGTTTTTCACGTTTATCGTTACATTTCTAATATTATCATCTCGTTCGTATCCTACAAATTGTATTTTCTTGTTGGTAATTTATATTCATGCAAAAATGGTGCGAGGTGTAGCCACTAACCAGAAAATGAGGCAAATTATTATTCAGCAGTTTTGCAAAGGCAAGTCAATACGCAAAATATCAAGTGATCTTATTATCCCTAAGTCTACACTTTCGGACATTATAAAAAAGTATGACGAAACCGCCAGTACTGATGTGCGCGGTAAAAGTCCAGGTCCACCGAGGATTGTGACTGAATGGAATCGAAGAGCTTTGGTCAAAATCTGCAAATCAGCTAGACGAAACACTTTCAGGGTAGTTACCGCTCAGTGGAACACAAAGTGTGGAATGCAGCTTTCATGGGAATGCTGCCGAAAATACATTCATAAATCTGGACTCAAATTTTATAAGGTATGAATTATAAAATTATTATTCCAAAATAATTTTAAAATGTTTTTTCATTAACTAGGCGAAAGAAAAACCGCTTCTAACTGAAGTCCAAAAACAAAAGCGCTTAATTTGGGCAAAATCAAAGCGCTCTTGGACAAATGAGAACTGGAGCAACATCATATTTAGTGACGAAGCCAAATTTGACATATGCGTAGCGATCATCGGAAAAGGGTCGTCAGAAGCAAAACTGAAACCTTCCACAAAGGCTGCATTAAACGTATAGTGAAATTTCCCAAAGGTATTATGGTGTGAAGCTGTATGTCTGCATTTGGAATGGGACGTCTTCATTATGTAGATGGCACAGTAAATGCAGCTGAACACCAAGAAATCATTGAGAACACATTATTGTCCACCATATCCTGACGTAGATTGCATTTATCAGCAGGACGGCGCATCATGCCACACTGCCAAGAGCACAAAACAATGGTTTGGGGATCATGACGTACATGTCTTCTCTTGGTCCGCCAGTAGTCCCGATTTAAATGTGATAGAAACGGTACAAGTTTACTATCTTGTTCTGTTATTTTATAGAACAATTTGCACAAAATTTAAAAGTGGCCGAATATTTAGTTGTTTGGGTTTAGAGCATAAAAAGTAGCTTTAAGTAGGCCCTCTGAGGAAAAACTATTTACGAACATTTACAATAGGGAAATTAAACGGATCAAGTCAGTCAAAAAGGACCATACAATTAGTCCATAGGCGAATGCCCCCCTGCCCTACCGGTAGTTACCGTCCACCTGGCAACGTTGCCCCTTCCCATATCGTCAGTACGAACAGAATAATCAAGCAGATCGTTACGCCCGGATTTGAATCACTGGGCTGTAGAAGTTAGGGTAGACGTTTGGAACTTTTAAGTAACTTCTAATAAAACTCCAGCAATCACGCAGACAGACGGAAGACGGAAGAACTCTAATCTGCACCATACAGAAGCAAGTACTACTAGATTACCCCTGGTACATGTACAAATGCAAGTCCCCAAAAATAAACTTGTTCCGTCTTATAGGAGAAAATTTTGTGTATGGAGAAATCTATGATGTGTGAAATATGTCTAATAGATGCGTAGAACTACCGGGGCTGGAAGTGTCATAATTTTCAAAAACTACAAAGCTTTATCGTTCTTGGCATAGTAGCAACCTCGTATGAAAATTGAAAGGATTACCGGACAAATTTAAGCGAATAACCAAATGAAAATAGTATTTACTATTTTGGATTGGTATCTCCGATCCGGTCAAACGAGTGTGGTTATCAGTTTGGTTATAAGATTCGTGACGTCATGAATCAGCTGTTATATGTCATAGTTATCAACGCAAAATTGTGGTATTTACCCAACTCGGAAGTAGTTTTATATTTCTGGTCATTATTTAAAATGTGACAAGTTAGATTTTTTCCGGGTATTGGATATTTTTATTGTACTTCAGCTTCATTTTTGTTAAACTTGATACAGGCTAACTTCAGTTTTAGCATAAAGTAGAGCACCGTATTAGTTATAATCATTACTGTTATTGGAAACCATTAAAATATGTCCACCTGTATACGGTTTTGCTAATATCTTTTTTCCATCGCTTTTTCCTATCATTTCTGCTAAATCACTAAATGTTTTCTTTGACATGCAGAAAAGTCTAGAGGATTGAATGTTATCATACCTTGGTTCCACCATTAAACATTTTTTATGTAAAAAACATTTCTCCTATTAATATTATGACAGGCTTCTTTTTTTAACTTTCGATACACCGTATAGACGAAAGAGCACCGATTATTAAGTGATAATAAAAATAATCAGAAATTATATACGAGGATGTCTTTTAAGTTTTGCATATAGAAACATAGTAGGCCGCGCGGAACAAACGTCAGTACCTCACTCTTTCGTTAACTTAAATTCAAAGTTTCAAAACAAGTGTTCTCACTACAGTGAATTTTTAAGTGTCACCAAGTCTTTAGAAAAATGGAACTCAACCGAGAACATTTTCGCGCCATAATTTATTACAACTTTCGTAGACAATTATCGCAACAAGAATACCTTGCTGAGTTACTGTCTGTTTTCGGCAACGAAGCGCCACATCAGTCGAGAATTTCCCGTTGGTATGGAGAATTCAAACGTGGACGGGTGGGTCTTAGCGACGATCTCAGGGTAGGTGCACCAAAAACGGCAGTCATCCAGGAAAACGTCGATTCTGTGCGCAAACTCATCATTGAAGATAGACATGTGACATATCCCGAGATTCAAATTCAAATTCAAATTCAAAATATTTATTTCGTCATGAATAAACATCATAAACAAAAGAAATTCTACATATAGAGTAATGACGAAAAAGGACAGTCTCTCGATTATAAAACCGATACATTGGACCCTTTAATACAAAGAGTCCATGCGAGAAACCCCAGAATACCCTAAAAGTTCTTAAACAAAATAAAAAATACAATAAAGAGGCAAATGAAGAGGCGGTGAAACACAAAAAAGGCAAAAAACGAAGAGAGAACCCCCGGGAACTGGCAACGGACGCGAAAAACAAATCTTTACAACTTGTCAGCAAGTAGGAATGTAAAAACGTTATTTTTGCTCACACAAACGCTGCTAAAGTAGCTGGTGATTCTGTAACAACGTTTTTGTCAGTTTTGAGAATGTTTTTGACGATGAGCTTTTAACTGAAGTTGGTAAATTATTCCATAAGTGAACCGCCACATAGGCAAACGATTGTCGGAAGGAACGCGTTCTATGCCTAGGTACGATAAAATTGAGATTATTTCTACTTCTCTGGGCACTAGGCAAAGGCACAAATCTTTCTCTTAAATAGGGCGGTTGACCTGTTTTTATAACCCTATAGATAAAAGAATACATGTGATATTTTCTGCGATTCGTCATGTTTAATATGTTGTAGTTATTCAGATAAGGAGTGATATGGTTCCGATATGGAATTCCAAATGCAAATCTCATGCAACTATTTTGAACTTTTTGTATGCATTTTTTGGTTCGCGATGATAGCGAATCACCATAGACGACATCTCCATAGTCAAAAAGTGATAAAATTAAGGTATTACACAAATAATATTTTTGTTTGGCTGATAAATGTTTTTTAAATTTGTTTATATTTTTTAGTCGCTTGTAAGCTAAATTTGTTCTGTTTTTTATATGACTGCCGAAGCCAAGCGAGCTATCAAATATAATGCCTAGATTTTTTGTCTCCTGAACTATCGGGATTCTGTCATTGTTAATAGAAATTACTAAATTTTGTTCAAAATGTTCTCTTTCAGTACTGTTTTTATTCATAACCATTACTTGCGATTTTGAGGGGTTTAGTTTAAGATTGTGATGCTTTGCAAATGTGTCAATTCTTTGGAGATCTGAATTTAGTTGTTGTTGTGCAATATGGATTGTGGTTTTATTGACAAGGAGATATATTTGTGAGTCATCTGCATATTGTTTTATCTTTGCGAATTTTACCGATTTGACCATGTCAGATATGTAGATTGAAAATAGCAAAGGAGATAAAATTGAACCTTGAGGAACTCCTCTTTTTATAGGTTTAAAATCGGTTTTGTAAATAGCAGAATCATTTGCTAACATAACACAGTTTGAACGGTTGCTTAAGTATGTTTTTATTAGATTTACGGAGTTCTGCGAAAACCCCTGGTAATGTAACTTAGCTAGTAACATTTCATGATTCAGAGTGTCGAACGCTTTACTAATGTCGAGAAGAACCTTGCACGTACTATTTTTTTGTTCTTGATGATGTCTCATATCATCCAAGATATTAACTAATGATGTACTTGTGCTAAAGTTTTTTCTAAAACCGCATTGACTATCTGGTATGATATCGTTTGTGTCACAAAAAAATCTAATTTGATTATAAATATGCCTTTCTAAAATTTTGGATGTAGCGGGTAATATGCTAATAGGCCTCAAGTCTGTAAATTCTTTAGGTTCTGCTATTTTTGGTAAGGGTTTAACAATAGCTTTCTTCCATATTTCTGAAAAATAATCCCCCCAAAATACATGTGTTGATTATATTCAGCAAGGCATTCGTACAAAATGGGATACATAACTTTAGGTCTCTCATAGAGAAGCCATCCTCTCCAATGGCATTTGATGAGATATTAGTTACAATTTTGATTAGACTGGCCCTGTCTGAGATTGAGGCGTCCTTGAAGATCTCAAAGACCTCAATTCAAATTTACATGAAGAATTAGGAGTAAGAAAATTAGTTTCTCGTTGGATACCCCACCTGCTGACTGAAGAGCAGAAAGCAGCCAGGGTTAATTGGTGTCAAAAAACGCTTGACCGTTTCAATTCCGGAAACTCAAAAAATGTGTACAGCATTGTTCGTGGTGATGAATCGTGAATTTACCGTTATGAACCAGAAAATAAACGACAGTCAGCTGGGTGTTCCAAGGTGAAGAAAACCCAACAAAAGTCATCCGTTCTCGAAGTGTTTCGAAAAAGATGGTCGCGACATTTGTGTCAAAAGCGGGTCATATTGCAACAATTCCTCTTAATGAGCAAAGAACTGTTACTGCGGATTAGTATACCACCATTTGTTTGCCAAAAGTTATCACCGAGCTTCGACAAATCAACCCCGAAAGAAGAATCATCCTCCACTAAGACAATGCAAGCTCGCACACAGCCCAAAAAACAAGGCAGTATTTAACGGAAGAAAACGTGGAATTATTGAACCATCCTTCATATAGTCCCGACCTAAGTCCTAACGATTTCTTTACTTTCCCGAAGATTAAAAACAGGCTGCGTGGTCAAAGGTTCCAGTCACCAGAAGAAACAGTTGACGCATTCAAAAATGCCGTTTTGGATCTGCCAGCAAACGAGTGGAATAAGTGCTTCGAAAATTGGTTCGAGCGCATGCAGATGTGTATTAATCTTCGTGGAGAATACTTCGAAAAACAATAAAGTCATTTAAAACTACCTACCGTGTTGTTTTATTTCCATATGCAAGACTTAAAAGACATCCCTCGTACGCGCTTTTCTAAAATAAATGACAACAATGCAACAAAACCGCAGTTAAAACCAACGCGTTCAAGCGATTCGAATAACTGACGTCATCAACCCGTGTGTCATCTTGAGCCATATTAAAACCGCGGTACATGACATAGGAATTTTAGTTATTCGCTTGGATTTGATTATGAATATATCTCATCTTCGAAATTTTTCACGATTACAATGCCTCTTCGCCCAGTAGCGAAGGAAGTAAAATTAAGAACGTGTGTTCTGAATCGATCCACCTGACACAATTTCATCAGAGGACCAATTCAACTCGATAGGGATAGGAACTCACGCACGCATTCTTTTGGGGTGCAACAAAATCCATCATTGTGCCCCACGTTTATTGAAATACATACGGGTCATAAATTCATCAGGTGTATTTCTGATCAACAGATCGATTAAATTAAAGCGATTTCGTTTAATTAAGTTGAGGTACGAATTACGTTTGATTAAAATTCCATTAGGGGAATGGCCGTGTGAAATCGGAAATCTGCTTTTTGGGATTAGTTTTGATCTGAAAGCGAATCTACAGCTCGCTCGTTTCAAAATTGGTATGTTATACATAATAAATAGAGTATAAAAGCGGAGTGTGCGAAAATGTTCCTTATGCTACCAATGATACCACACAAACTTCAAGGGGAACTTAAACGCCAATACTACCTCGATCCGAGGCTTGACGTGTCACAGGACCTCTCTCTTCCGCTTTACAAACACTTTACAAACACTCCTAGATGGGCAGCACCAAACCACCATCTGCCATTTACATTCATTTAATACCAAGCATACCATCACATACAGGGTGTTCAATTGAAAACTTCCCACCACGGACTAATCAAAACCGAGACACGTCAAAAGATTTGACCAAAAACTACCTCACCACCTTTTACCCTCGACAACCCCCCCCCCCCTCTGGGTCATTCCCTTAAAAATTTTAAATGTCAAGGAGTATCGAGTAATAGCTCGTTTGAAAGGTTGAAAGGTATTTCGATGTCTTTCATTTAGACGTTTGATTTTTTAAAATCAGTCTATTAGAAAAATCTTTATTTATCTTAATTTGTTAAGATAGAAAACAAAAACACCATTCATGTAAAGAATATCTGCTTCAGTGATGAATGCACGGTTTATCTAAAAGGATTTGTTAATAAGCATAACTGCAGGTATTGGAGCAATGAAAATCCTCATACTTTTGTAGAAGAGCATTTCAGCATCCCCAAAAAATTGAATGTATGGGGAGGCATTTTAGGAAACAAAGTGATTGGGTCATTGTTTATTAATGGACATTTGAATGGAGACATTTATTTGGATATGTTGGAAAATACCATCAATCCCCGTATCACTGAAACCATTGAAAACTAAATCAAGGAGAATGGAAACCCTATACTTGACGAGGCTGAAATATATTTCTAGCAAGACGGCGCTCCTCCTCCCTATGTTCTTTCGGTTCGGCAATGGCTAGACGACGAGTTTCCAACTTTGAAGTTGAGTCATTAATTTTCAGATAATGATTGTAGAAGGAAGATAAACCAAAATATGTGTGTAAAAATAAAAAAAAAATGTTACCTTGTTTTATAAAGTATCCTCCCGACAAGTATTTCAGTGCGGACCTGTATTTGATCGTGCAGTCTTGGAGCACCGGGTTGGTTGCACTCGATTGGGAAACCGATCCGCAAAATCTGTGATGCCGCGTAAATAAGAATCATGTCCACAAGTTCAGCATTTTCGTAAACATGTGCCATTTTTGATTTCGTTTGAGCCACGCAACAGACACCACTCACGCGTTACCGACTGACACAACTGAATAAAATAATGGTAAAAACATCGTTCCAAATTCTTTCGCTTTTTTGTTTCCGATGCGATGAACCGATAAGGCGGATTATATCCGTTGTTGCCAAACACGAGCACATATTATTATTGAGACAGGGCGGTACTCAAACTTCCAAAGGGCTATAACTTTGTTACTTTAATTTTACCAGAAAAATGGTAAAGGAAAAAACATTTCTTTTGATCAGATCTACTCACTGTTAAAATAAATGACTCAACTTCGAAGTCACCCTGTATAAATGGATAGGGCGAAGAGGGCCTATAGAACGGCCTGCTAGATCTCCTGATTTGACGCCATTAAACTTTTTCTATGGCGTCATTTGGAATCTATTGTGTTTACTCCCCAACCAGAAAGTTTGGATGAACTTCGTCAATGCATCATCGAAAGTTGCCATGATTCCACATCTTTCTGAAAATGTCCCTCAGAAATTTGAACATCGCCTATATCATTGTTTGTCCAATAACGGGCAACATTTTGAAATAAAAAGTGCTATTTTCGTGTGTTTTTGTTTTCTGTCTGAACAAATTAAAATAAATAAATATTTTTATAATTTTCGAGAAAACGTATTGACCGATTTTTAAAAATCAAACGTCAAAATAAAGGACTTTGAAAGGCCTTTCAAACAAGCTATTACACGATACCCCTTGTCACTTGATATTTTTAAGGGGATGACCCTGGGGGGCAGAGAGTGAAAGGGGGTGCAGTAGTTTCTAGTTGAAAGGTTGGCCCCCTGACAGATCTTTTGACGTGTCTCGGTGTTTTTTCTTTCAATCGGTGATTTACGATAAATCCGTGGCGGGAAGTTTTCAAATGAACACCCTGTATATGATATTTGCCTTCTTCATTTTTTTGTTTCAATTATACTGTAGTTTTTAGAAACATCCTCCCTACTTATTCTTTAAGCGAATCAACCTAGCGAGCTGAAATTCGAGATGATGGAATTAACGCACCAATACTATCTTTTAACGTAAAAATAACAGCTGAAGATTATTAGATGGTAGATGGGCGCCATTTTGTAACACTTTTTTAACTGGCAAGGGGGCCATGTGATACTTTATCTTGGAGCTCCTTATAGGTACTTTATAACCCTAGAATTCAAAATCACTATCTTCCAAAATGGCGTACTGGGAGGCTGTCAGGTTTTTTGAAAAATAGTTACCTTATATTCTAGGGTTATACACAATAGTCACAAGGAGCTTCAAAATGAAGTAACCTAAGAACCCCCATTTCGTTTAAAAAAATATTCCAATATGACGACCAGCCGCCATCTTAACATATTCAACTGTTATTTCATATAAAGTAAAAGAGAGTTCATGTATCAATTCAATAACCCCGAATTTCAGCTTTCTGACTTGACGCGTTCAAAAAATAAGTAGGGGGACCTTTTTGAAAAGCACTGTACTAAGTTAATATTATATTTGTATCATGTTTACTTTGAGTAATACTTGTTGCGACGAGCGACAAGTGTACGTACAATAATTATCTACCACGACCGATATGTTCAGCGTTAAACTTCATATATACTCTTCAAATATAAAATATGCACCTATAGATACACATAAGAATCGAATGTATCAAAGTATTTGTGTGACTTACATAGATATCCCATACACTTTCGGAAGTCGAGGATTATAAGAAACATGATTTTTGCCCCATAGATATATCAAAGTTCTTCTCTTGAAGGGGCATTTCAAAGTATATTAAAATTTTATAGGGTACCTACTCCATTCGAAAAATATATTTTTGTGTTGTCCTGTAGATATGAATCACCCTAGAGAGAGAGAGAGACATATTTTGAAAGTGATGAGCGTATAGCTGCCCACAATTTTTATTAATAGCTTTTTAGATACTTTAAATATAGGAACTTAACAAATTAAAGAATCGCCCTTGTCGCTTTGCTGGTGGTTAGATCTCGTTTCCGCGACAAAGACACCAAAATTCTTGTGATTGAATATATCTCAGCAGCGTAGCAAAAGCAAATATTTTTTCGTTTATTGTAAAAATATTTCCACCATTACAAATTTTGTAGCTTTTTCATAAATAAGTCATCAATACTCCGTCGCTTATTTTTGGACAAACATACTCCTTTTTAGTACTGATTCGCGCAATCTGCACTAGATCATATCGAAGTATTAACATTTTACGATTGCAAAGAATATCTGCGGCCGCTGCAGAGTACGTGGCAACACCGGCTGCTGCTGAGCACTAAAACCTCTTTCATCGTTGTACTAGGGAAATTTACATGCGATTTTCTCCATAGAAATGGCCGCCGTTTCTGATAGTGTCAAGAGAGTTTCAAAGCTAATTGTTATCTAAGAATCTAAGCTGTGCAATAAACATATAACAAAGAATTTCGATGAGTAGCCTAAAAAAATAATTTTGCACTAACCATCTTCCATCCATTTTTGAATCTCCGTGTCTTCAAAGCTTTGCTTCATTTCCCGTAATCCAAAGGGTGAAAACACTACAAACACTCACTAACACTTGTTTTACTTGCCACCAGCACATTTTGACTGGTACGATAGAGTTTTCAGTTTGAAAACACTGAAAATGGCGGTCCCGAAAAGCCCGTGTAACAATCCCGCGGTATATGAGAAGCATTTCTTCTCTCTTCCAAAGATGCCAAGCACTACAAAAACTTATTTTACATGCCAGCACACTTTTCCGGGTGCGGCCGAGTTATCTCTTCGAAAACACTGAAAATAACGCTCTCGACGAGCCCGTGTAATAAGCCCGCGAAAAGTACTAAAAACAATTGGAAGATTGCATACCAGACGACGACAAACGTTTTTCCAAGATTTCAGTTCGGGGAATTCCTCAGGCGAGTTTGTATTAGTAAGGGCAATTTCGTTTATTTCAACAATTAATTTTTTCCTCTACTACTGTTACATATGGTGGTAAAAATAAATAGTAATCATATTAATTAGTATTCTTATACCATAAATTTATCGGGTGATGAAGGTGATTAACCGACTATCTCTAACAAAAGAGAGAAAGAAGTCTATAAAGCAGTGTTAACTCAAGGACTACAAAAAGGGTACCGCATCTGCAACTCCAAGAGGACGGTTACTAGCACTACCACTACTACATCTGAGGTGCTGAAAATTTCTGAAAATTTTAAGACTTAGCGATCTGATGAACAACACTATGGATCAAAGCGAAATAGTTCAGAACTATCTCAGGAAATCTTAAAATCGACACTTCGGAGACTCCTGCGATTAATGCCACGACTTCCAAAAGTAGAAATACGGGTCGAAAGTGAGTCCAAAAACCTCAATGTCAGTGGCGCTTTTATATCAAAATTCGATTCATAACGCGGATTTCGGATAGTTCGTGGTATACCTAGACCTTTCCCTCCATGCCAAGTTTATTTAAACGACCAGCGACAGTGATGACAGTGATGTGATGCACGATACTATGAAAATCAAGGAGGCCATAAAGGCGTCCTACAATTGTAGGAACGACTGCCGATTCGGCACTTAATGTCCAATTGTGTACGTATACTCTAAGACGTTATTATGACGTGTTTTTGAAGTTCTATCTTAATTTTGTATTTATTTTCATATGTAAGTACGATGTTTTTGGTATTTCCGATTCAAAGCGGATCAAGTCAACTTGCAGAGAAATAATTATCTCATTCCATCCTTCATCGACGTTCAAAGTTAGCTAGATTTTTCTGGACATTCTGAACCAAAAAGGTTATAAATTAATAGTTTCCGAGATTTAATATCCGGAAAATATGCCATCTTCGAGTAACGGAAATTTTAACGTCCTCAAAGCTCCCGAATATTCTTCAAAGACCCTTTAAAAAATCTTAAAACATCTTAGGGAGATACTGTAAGCCTTTGTTTTTAATATCTAAGGGCTCCCTCAAGCTGAGTTTACTTTGAGAGTGCGGTTGATTAATAGTTAAAAACAAAGCTTTAGAAACATTAAAATGTTCGTCCATATTGTATATCTGGTAAACTATCAATTTTAGAGAAGAGTTCATGGAAACTTTTTTGTTCAGAATGAGCCGAATCAACCTGAAAGAACTCTGTCAGGAGAGAAAAAAATTTTGAGAGACTGCTTAAAAAAGTCTTGGGAGGCAATTTTGGGCCTGACAACATGCAAATTCGAAGCGGTCCTTTTTGAATAAAATTATGCAAAAAACGGAATCAGAATATTTTTTCGAACAAATGCGACGATATTCCCTAGACTATTGAGGCAGTTTCCACAACACCAGAATCCGGATATATTTGGAAAGATGTTACATGATTAGGAAAGCTCAAAACCCCCATATTGGTACCAATGACTTATAATTTAAATCCCTCTCTTCTAGTAGCTTTCACTAAGGTATTAGCTCAAGCTAACTGCAGCTGGGGATCTTGGTCTCAAAATATCCAAGAAATGGGGTTGCTGTACCCTCTAGTGGTAAAAATATGCATTCGTTCATCTTTGATTTATGCGAGTTTCCGACAGATGGAGCAACAAGGTCGGAACTGACAGTTTGAGATGATTGAGAAGAATCGATTTGAGGTTAGCAGTTAGCTCCTAGCTTCATTATTGTGATGTTTGTCATTTTTAAAGTGCTAGGAGTTGGCAAATTTTGTAACACCGCAAACATAAACAATATTTCCCACAAATGTGCGGTGTCGCAACTGATGAGACGAATACTTAATGCCTCATAATCATTATTCTATACATATTGCCCTAGCAACGCATAATTTTAAAAAACTTGTGACGTTTGACAGGTGCCACCTCACCTAAATAATCTTACGTGGTTTTCCCATAATTTTCGATATTTTTAAATAATACAATGGCTTTAGAAGGGCCAACGGCCAATGTAGAGGTTTCCCCCGCATTTATAGAAAGTCTGCAAACTGATTTCAAGAGCTTAGCCAGTGAATCAAAGAAAAAATATCCACAAGTCAAAGAGGTAGGATTGTTTGGTACGTTATCCATAACAATAACAAATACTGTGGTTTCAGGCATGTGAAGAGGCAATATCTAAGCTAAAAAGTATTCAGTCAACCCCACAGTCTTCAATTACCTATGTTGTGAACCAAATGATCTACCCATTATCACAAGGATGTGAAACGAAAGATGTCAAGCTCATAAGGGTAAGAATCCTTGAAGTAATATGTAAATAGCAATAGATATCATTCAGGAATCCTCTAAATGATTTAAATTCAATTAGTAGTAGAAAATATATCTATTCATGAGCTTGCCGTTGTTTTTATCAATTATAATTAGCAAATATAAACAATAGGAGCTTGTGTGATATCCAACTCTCTAATAAAAGATAATATTGCATATGCAGCATACATTATCTTACAAAAACTATCATTGGACATATCAACTGATATTAGATTGAGAATGTTCTATTGTGATTTATAGAAAACTTATAAGACAGTATTATTTTGGGTAAGGTCTGAGATATGTCTTGATATACTCATAAATCCAAATTTAGTTATTATAAAGGAAAATTTGTTTACTTCCAGATATGTCTTCAGATAATGCAAAAACTGATAACAAATCAGCTCATTGATCAGAAAGGTGCTTTATATATAACTGATACGCTATGGGCTTTGATGGAACTAGGCATAGAAGAGGTGAAGATCTTACAGACTGTTACTTTGCTACTTACCATCAACACAATTGTGCATGGGGAGACACTTGCTAGGGTAAGCATATTCTTTGTGCTTTAGATTACAGTAACATGTTAATTTTAATAGAAAATAGAGCAAAGCTACTGATGGATCAACCTCAGATGTTGTATGAATGTTATCGACAAACTATGGTAATTTCTGTTGACCTATTTACTGATTTTTAAATGTTTTTGTCTGACCAACTGTTTGTGTTACTTTTGTTTCAGACATTAGTATTGTGTTTTCGGCTCCACTTTGCTAAAAATTCAACCACAATAAACACTGCTGGTGCCACAGTGAGGCAGTTGGTTTACCTTGTGTTTGAAAGAATTATTGCCGAAGATGAGCAGTTAAGCAAATTGGAAAACCCACCCCAGAGAGCACCTGTTAATTTTGAAGAATTAAAAATTCCCAGTAGTCAACCTCCAAAAGGTAATTGTAAATATTCAACTCAGCGTAATAAGTATTATTATCTTAAATTCAAAATCATAGTGATACACAATACTATATAAATAAAATGTGAAGTTAAAATTTTTTATTTCTAATATTCATTATAATTTTGCTTACAACAGATGTTATTGTTCTATGTCTATGAATTAGGATTTATTTTTGTATTTATTGTGTCAATTTAGCAATTATATGTTGCTGTCTAACTTGCTGATATATGAAAAGTGATAAACTTCTGTTTTCAGGTTTAGCTCCATGTGCAGGAGATGCCTTTTTGCTTTTTCAAGATTTAGTACAGTTAGTGAATGCAGATCAGCCATATTGGCTTATTGGAATGACTGAAATGACTCGGACATTTGGACTTGAACTGCTCGAGTCTGTTTTGACACAGTTTTCTTCAATATTTTACAAGGTGAGGGGTTTCTAGGAGAATAGTTGAGAAAATCCTTCATTCAAAAGCATTGTATCTAACTAGATTCTGATGCTCAAATATTCAAAGTAATTGTTTTTATTTTTTTGCAGTATGCAGAGTTCAGTTTTCTACTAAAAGAACGAGTTTGTGCTTTAGTCATCAAACTTTTCTCACCAAATATCAAGTATCGCAGCAATGTACCAAGCAGCATACAGCAAGCCACACCATTTGAAAAGCCTTACTTTCCTATTAGTATGAGATTGCTCAGAGTTGTGTCTATACTTATCCAAAAATATCACAGTCTACTGGTAAGTGAAATCTACCACTCCATTCTTTTTTGAATTTCATTAATTGGTACAGACTAAACTTTCAAATTTTTAATAGTATTAATAATCTTTATTCCATTGGGATAACCCAAATCACAGGTAGAATACAAAATTTACCATAGATTGAGTAAGAATCAAGAATAATTGAATCAAAGAAAAATCAGACTCGGGAATAAAATAGGCAATAAAATAAATATAAAAAATAAAATTTCATATAAACAGTGTACAAGATTTGATGAAATCACTATAATCTTAAACCTTCAACTGTCCGCATTTTCAAAGGACCTATTCGGATTTAATAGAAAGGTCGTAAGGGCCATAGTGGGTCTCATCTAAATTGACATATGAGACTGTTGGGTCTTGCAGAAGAGGTCACATTCCATTTCTGCAGAGAGCATGAGGAAACCCCAGTGCATTTCCTGTGTCATTGTGAAGGCCTAGCAAGGTTACGGTTTCAGATAGTAAAAACCACAAATCCACCAGCGGAAATCTACATGCAAGGCTGTGTCAAGGCTATGGAGTTTGATTAAAGGATCAAGTCTGGACACACAGAAAGTGTATATGGGTCACAATAGATCCATTTGGGTCACAGTGACGTTAAGGCTAGCAAACCAACCCCTCAATTTTGTAATCTAAATCTTGAACAGTATCAAAGTATTGCTCCATAGTTTCCTCAAAGTCTAAAACGGTATTTTTCTATATTTTTATTTCTCAACATTTTTGATGTGGTTGTTCTATTCAACATAAATATTGAATTTGAAGTGATTTTTTTTTCTTTTGTAGGTTACAGAGTGTGAAATATTCCTATCACTCATAGTGAAATTCTTAGATCCAGACAAACCAACATGGCAAAGAGCATTAGCTCTGGAAGTTTTGCACAAAATGTCTATTCAGCCAGAGCTTCTTGTGTCTTTCTGTGAATGTTATGATCTGAATAAACACACCACCAGTATTTTCCAAGATATAGTGAATTCTTTAGGTGCTTATGTACAGTCACTCTTTGTTAGCCAGCAGCTTCAAATGGGATCTGGACGTAAGTTTTTTTCTTGATTTTATTTGAAAACAAAACATTTTTATTGTGAGTTCCAATGGAAAAATGTAATACTGGCCTCTAAAAGAACAAAACTAATTCAAGGATTCTATGAAAATATAGAAAACCGGCAATAGTCACAAATGTCTCATGCTAGATAACTTAAAACCTCATTCACTAGTAATAGTTGAATCAACCAATATTTGTTTTAGTTCCAATGTCTCAAGGACAACCTCAGCTTCTGATGGGAGGTTTACCAAATGGTCCTGGTGTCACTCCACAACCTGGGTTTCTTCTGAGAGGTGTATGGTTACCTCTAGTAGCAACTTTTCCTACCGGACAAGCAAAAGCCACATAGTAAGTTCATTACACAGTATTTTTTGAAGTTGGTAGTTTCCTTTACACAGCATATACTTTTTGTAAAAATAAGCCTGTTGCCTGCCTCTGTCAAAGGTAAACCGAGCTGTTTGCTTATAAATCGAGTGGGAACTTGTCAGTTTGATGTTAGTTTACAGTAAATGTCTTCAAAATACTGATGTTACTTCTAGAGTGTTCAGATGGTTTTCCTGAATGTTTCCATCCGCGCGGCTTAGATTTGTTTTATGTGGTACAAACGATGTTTAGAGAAACGTCGAGGTGGCCACAGTAAAAGATATAAACAGCCGCGAATATTGAAAATTCAGAAAAAAGTCAACAGATTTGTTTTTTTGGATCAGAGGGCGCCAATTTTGCACAGTAATTACAAGCAACATGTTACCCGGCGGTACTTGAAATTTCTTCTCACTTTGTTTAATTTGTCGGTACTGTTTTACCATTCAGTACTTACGAGTTCAATCATAGTTATTTCTGAAAAATTCCAACTGGTCCAAACATCCTGTATATTTAGTCGCAGCGAGGTAATATTAATCTTCAAAATTTAGGCAAATCAATCAACTAAACTGCTAGGAGTGGTGATGGTGAATATTGGTAACATTGCCTTAATTATATTAATTGAAGCCTTTGGTGCAAAAGATGTGTTAACTCAGATTTTATAGTTTGGAGATAATTGGCCTCAACGTGTAAATCCTGACATTTTTTATTGAATAGTGTTAGGGCTGCTTTTATTAATGAAAGTTATTTTAGACACATATAAAAGTTTATCAAATAGACAGTTTTGTTGAAAAACTTGCTTTTATTGTCAGGAATTTGAAAGATTGTTAAAAATCTGACTTATTTGCTTGGTCTGGAAAATGAAAGTAGGAGAAAGGTGTTAATTCAGTGATGTTATTTATTAAAAGTAAACATTGTTCTTTTTTCTTATTACAAACTCACAAAAGTAATAACAAATAATCCACACACTGTAACTAATCATCTCTTCTTAAAGTTTGATAACAGTCTCTGAAATTTGCTGGTATTAAATGGGACGGCTTATATCGACATTCAATAATAATGGTTCATTTTATACTCTATCGAGATTTCGCTGTTTTTTTATATCAACAATAGTTCAATTTTCCGTTCCATTAAAAGAGTATGTGTACTTGGTTACATCAAATTCTTCAATCTGGATCCAACTTACATCTCTGAATGAAAATTTCACATTAGTTGTAGTTTTTTTTCTAACGACCAGTTCAAGTTTTCTTGAACGTTCTTTAATACGAACAAATTTGTCCGCCATTCTTAAATAATATTAATATAATAATATTAAAAAGTGTCTTTTTCCTGGCTTCTGCCATGATTCATATTGATCCACCATATAAATTAGAAGTTGGTTTCTGATAGACTTTTCTACAGCTGCAAAACTTATTAGGTAGTGCCATAGACAGACAATATAAAAAATTTTATTTTGGCCATAAGTGAGCTGCCAATCTCTTCAGGACCGCGATTTCCTTGGTCTTCTGCCCAGACGTGGAAAAAACCTTTACCATTTGGTTGCTGTTTAAATGTATTCCTACTTGTAAATAGAAGGCTTTACTTGTAGAAATTTTCGGCAAAAGAAGTGTTTTTTGCAAATCAAATGTGAAGTATATGATTTTTTCATTTTTTTTCCTCGATCAGATTTTTGTACGTCAAAAGCCTTTTTATACTCTCCAGCATGTGCCTGATTCGAACGTACATCGCAAACATTTTTACGTTTTAAACGAAAGCTGAATTAACTCTTGAGTTAACATCTTTTTACCTATAATGCAGGAGTTAACACCTTTTAAAGTTTACAGATTGAAGTTTTTGATATAGTTAACACTTTTATGAATCTCTGTAACTAAGAACCATTTTAACACCTGTTTCCACTACAAATCTTAAAATCCGAAAAAATTGGACCAAGTCTTCAATTGATCCTTTTATTGAGAATTTATATCACGTAGATCATACTTTATTGTTCATGAACTTGATGATTGATCTGACTTTTTTGTAACCTGTTTCACATGATAATACCTATTTTGGCCTTAGCTCTTAATTTTTTTTTGTATGCCGCTACAATCGATCCTATTCAAAGAGTTCTGCTATTACACACTATGCAGATTCCACAATTGTTAGTTAGTTTAGTACGTCATTTATAAGTTTTAACACTGCCGTTAGTTGAAATCTGCAATTTGTCGCTCAAAGAAAAACATTTCTAAATTCGTCCGACGCGCCTTGGTCGAACACCGGATATTTGAAGTGTTTTTGTCTTTATGGCAAATTGTAATATTTATCTTGGGTGATATTAGAGCTTTGCCTCCCCACCATTGCTCTCACTACTCTAAGGACATATCGGTACACTCTCAGATAATATCCTATATCACGTTGCCTATATACAATTTAATTATCTATGTATTGTTCTTTTTCATCAATATGGCTTACTAAGATTCGTTGACTGCAGAAACCAATGCCATACAGTGTCACACTCGGTCATTGCTCATTAATCAAGCCTTTGCATATTGGTGTCGGCATATGATGGGCCAATGTGTAGAGAAGCTATACCAAAGCGCAGTTCTTGTGGTTAGTTATTTACAATTGCGTTCGTTTTCAGTTTGGAGATGCTGGACAAAGTAGAACCTCCTCTAGTACCTGACGGATACGGCATTTCCGTCGCTTATGCCTGTTTGATGGAAGTGATCCGTTCTCTACAAATCACAATCAGCCCTCAGCCTCAGCCAGACAGTGAGCCCTTACCACCACGTCAAGAAAACAGCCGAGAACTCAACAACCAGCTGATCAACTCCAGTTGGTGTGGACTTCTAGCTGCGTTGAGCCCACTTGTAGATGCCAGTACTGACGAGTCGATTACAGAAAATGTACTGAAAGCCATACAGACCTACACAGCCCTTTGTGGGCAGTTGGACCTTTATACACCCAGAGATGCCTTTATTACTGCTATCTGCAAGAGCTCGCTGCCTCCTCATTATGCTCTTATGGTGTTGAACACAGTTACTTCGGGAGTTAGTTTGAGACATGGTAAGAAAATTCAACTTATTACTTAGGGATCAGTATTTCAAAAACTTTATCCCAATAGTGCTTTATTGATCATCATAGGAATCCAAGACATTGAAAAAAGTCACTAAATTTAAGCTCTACGTTTATGGCTGTTTGAATATGAAAAGTATATTTTTTCAATTTTCAGGTCATCGGGAGGTTCAAGAAATGCCAATGGTTGTTCAATATGGAGAAGGCGACTACAGGCAGCAGGTAGTTGCAGTTGGTACCCCCTTACCAACATCTTCAGTTCCAGCAGGTACCCAACAAGGTCCAGTTATGCTAACTTCAAAGAACCTGCAGTCAATGAGAGCTCTGTTAAACCTAGCACACTGTCATGGAAGTATCTTGGGAACCTCTTGGCATCTGGTGTTGACCACTTTGCAACACCTTGTTTGGATCTTAGGTATGTTGAATCATAATTACCCATGCAGTCTAAGAAAATTGTTGTTAGAAAAAAATATGGAATTTCAAACTCCTATAGAATGATTATACGGAATTTTGGTTTTTTCTTTTATCCTGCTCATACAAGTAGTGCTATGTTGACAATATTTAGACAAGGCGAACGAAAGTATACCTCATTCGCAGTCTATTTACGCCCAGACAAAACACACCATGCCCAAAGAGAGATTGTACAGGTCCGTATTTTCCTCAATGGCCTTGGAATAATCTAACAAAATAAATCATTATTTTATAGAAAGAAGTGGATATACTTTTCACAATTCTTTATTCGCTGGAAGTACTTGAGTCATCGTCCGAATGGTTAATATTAACTATTACAGATTTAATTTGAATATTGATCATATTGTCCAGATCCCACATCTTTGTTTCGATTGTCTCTTGAACGTGACGGATACAATTTTTCCAATGGTTTGCCGTCACTGTGTTGACAGCTTCATATAACAAATTTTTCACGTTAGAAAATTTTAATGTTCTATTGTTGGAAGCCTCATAGTTTTTTATATTTGTCCAAATCATTTAAATGGGATTTAATTCGCAGTTATAAGAGGATAGCCTTAAAACGGTCTTATTTTGGTTTTTAGCCATTTCGTCAATAACATTAAGATCATATTTATGTTTGTGCTGTCTGACTAGAAGTTCTGCTTTGACCATATTTTCATTGAAACTAATGTCTTCTGATAGGACCCATTGTTGAATTTTCTGTGGACATTGTGCGAATTTTTTCTAGTTGTTGAAGGCAACCAGCAGAAATACGTATCGCTCGGGTTACCTATCCTATTTTCTGCTGCTCGAATTCACTTTCCTCTTTTTTGCGGATTTTCAGTTTCTCTCTTTCTATATATACACCTTGGGAAAAACCATTATTATACATTATGATGAGGAAGAGAGATGGAAATATACAAAAGTATGTAGGTGCGTGAAAGACAATCGATTGTAGGATCGTATCTGGCAGCGTCGGAGTGTGACGGACAACGGGGTAAAGTAGAAGAGTGATAAAAGAGAGAGATGGCAGAACGGGCGCTGGCGCCTACCGCTTAGACGGATGCGCTCAACAAATGCGATTTGTTTCTTCCATTCGCAGAGTTGCCGATACCAATATGTCATATTTCTAAGAAATCTAAGTCTACCCAAATTTCGGGAAAAATAGCTGCGGATTCCACATAAGAGTATTCCAAAAATGAAAAAAGTTCAAACTATTAAAATTGTATTAATGTTTCATGGTTCAAATCATATTTTTCAAATGTTTGTATATTGTTGTATAAATGATTTTGTAATCCCTATTCTTGTTGCCAGTAGAGATACAACAGTATTGAGAGAAATCATGGACCGCTAGATAGGGCTACAACTACCATATGACTATCAAATAGTAGTGATAAACACGGTTTGTTTATAGCACAGTTGCCTGGTGTGGCGAATTTGCGCCATAGGGGCGATTTGACAACTTTGAAGGGCAACTATAACGGTCACTGTGGTGCCCGGTATTCGGGAATCTGGCAATACCTGATGATTCCTAACGTTTATTACGCCATATTGTTTGCTGACTTGCGCAGTACAACATGACAATCAACGTGACTGAGCACCTGGTAACCCTGGTTTAAGGTGTTATATTTAAAGAGGTTGGGGCAGTTAGGTATCTAGGTCACATTTTTTAATGTATTTCGAGAAATCCGTAATGTTGAGTAAATACTAGATCACGTTTCTTGCTTAGTTTGCTGAAAATTCTGCAATAGACGTACATTTTGAGAAACAGAGATTTGGTGACGACAAAATCGTAAAAATATAACGCATTTTCGTAAAATAATTTCTTTGTTGAAAAGACTGTGGCTTGATGACCCATTGAACGAGTATAGTGTCCCGCTCCGCTTTGAATATTCGAAACACTATACTCCAGCAGCATTCAGCTTCAATGTTACCTTTATGAAGTTCTAACGTCTAGACCATGATGATTAAGAGCTTGAATGAATCAACACTTAACTCTAAATTCCCCACAATTCGGGAAGCTCTACTCAAATTGGCAACACAGCGTATCTGCCTATTATTCTCATTCGTGATACAGGTCTGCGGTTAACGGTAGGAAATATGTACGAATAGCGATGAAAGTAGACGAGCCGATGCGCTGTTGCCAAGAAATGATTTCCCATGTATAACAATGGTTTTTCCTAAGATGTATATATATATATATAAACGTTAAGGACAATTTCTTTTGCCTGAATATTCAAATGTCCCTTCTTGTCACGTTTTCGGGGAGGAGACATCACTGAAGAGGAAGCAGTTTCATCTGCCGTATCCTTAGACGACATGCTAACTAATAAACAAACGCTATGTGTGCAGCAAATATGAATAGCAACTGCCGGCGTCGGCGTGCCGGCGATACCCCGAGTCTGAGTTCTATCCTGTCGAATGCTGCACTTTTTCGTAGTTTTATGGCCGAATGACCAATAGCTATTGCAACGCTTAGGCGGCTGCCGCTTTGCCACGCTGCATCTTTGTTGTGCCAGGGCGTAAATGGACTACGAATAGGGTAAAGAGAGATCTAGAACCAATTTAAAGGGGCAAAATGGTACTTAACCATGGCCTGTTGTTGTTTATTTGACTAGAGATGGATGTGCTATTTGCCGCCAGATATTCTTTTTCGATGAGGGGGTTGGGTAGTCAAGCGGGTAGCGCGTCGAGCTGCTAATTGGTTGACTCGAACGCTCACGGGTTCGAATTTCCCCCTCGGAAGTAAATTTCTATACGCACCAGACTAGTTGCAAGATCAACAGGTACACCACATTGCTAAAGTTGATTGATGTAAGAACACTATGAAGGGACCGCTAAAACGAGGGCGATTCGCTCATAGATAAGTATTTTTGCTGTAAAATGTGGTAATCTAGATAACCAGTAATGCAATGCCGATCCAATTTAAAGGGACAAGGACACTTGTGTGTTTATTTCTGATAACTTTCTATCATATTACATAATTCGTGTTTTAAATTACCTATTTATATTTTAGGACTAAAACCATCAACAGGTGGTAGCTTGAAAGCAGGGAGAGTTAGCACCGATACAAACGCGGTCATAGCAAATTCGGTGATGGCTGATCTACCAGTATTGTCCACTATGCTCAGTAGACTGTTTGAATCTAGTCAGTATTTAGACGATGTAGCTTTACATCATCTGATAAACGCCTTGTGTAAGTTATCTCAAGAAGCTATGGAGCTAGCTTATTCTAACAGAGAACCATCTTTGTTTGCGGTTGCCAAACTCCTTGAGACTGGCTTAGTCAATATGTCAAGGGTGAGTACATTCCTGTCATTCCCATCGTTTTTGGTGTTTTCTAATCAAATAAAAACCATGACGGTCCAGAAGGGCCGGAAAATACACCAAGTTTAAATTGATCAGGTCTTTTAAAACTTTACGTTTAAATATTTCAGGACATATGTACATTGTACAGATGAATCTATACAGATGAAAACCTATTGTTTTGTTTTTTTTTTTTTCAAAAAAAACCTCTATTTTTACCAACCCTGTCGTAATCCTGGATTAAACTCGTACAGAAAATTATCTCCAGCCAAATACATCTTAGTAAAATGTCGCCCTTCATTGAGATACAGGATGTGGAAATTTAATTCTCGATATCGCTATTTTTCTACAGCTCAAGCTATTTTTTTGACATCAAGATGGAATTTGGGGTTTCTAGGGATGGAAAATACGATTAAATTTTACATTCCATTTTATAGGTGGAGGTTCTGTGGCGACCTTTAACCAACCATCTCCTAGAGGTTTGCCACCATCCCCACATTAGAATGAGAGGTTGGGGCGTTGAAGCTGTTACCTACCTTGTCAAGTCATCTTTGATGTTCAAGCACGCAGTTCCTCTGAAAGAAAACCAGAAACTTCAAACATTGTTGTTGGGACCTTTGTACGAACTTTCATCAGTGCCTCATGGGGATGTGAGGCAAAAGCAACTGGAGTGCGTTTTGCAAATATTGCACACAAATGGAGAGACATTGTCCCATGGTTGGCCATTGGTGTTGGGAATTATTGGGGCTGTCAATGACCAGCATGGGTAAGTTACTGTGTTTGGTATGAATGTAGCTTAAGCACGAAACGTTATGCTTTCGATGTAATAACTACTAAGAGGTTTACAGAGTTATTGGAACATTACCACTTTCAAGAGGAGTAATGTGCTAACTAACGTTAGTTGGCCGTGTTTTCATTTTGCCAGCATTAAAGACAGTTTTCTAATATTATCTAGATTGTTGATTCGAGGCTGATAGCTAAATAATAGGTTATATCAGCTATTTATATCCCTATCGACGAACCGAGACACTTTCCAGCATTTTCGCGACCTATGGAAGTGGTCAAGCCAGCAATCCCTGATGTCCGGTCTCGTAACTCTGGTTGCCTGGCGTAGATATTTCAAGGCGACCTTTCGCCGCTCGACGTCCCGATTACGAGGGCGTTACAATATAAAGTTTGCCTGGCAAAATGACATAATGATATCAACAGCGCGGTGGCGTAGTGGTAGACGCTATGAGTCTACTAATCAGTCGCCGTGAGCTGCGCGCGTTCGAATGGAATTTTTCTATTGGCTATGGATGTTGTGACTGTCCGTAGGTTTTAGAGAGTGTCAGACTGTGAAGCATGGAGATACCACCCGGCGGATCTCCAAGACGGGGCCAGAATGTGTGCATGTCTGCTCCCTCGCTGAAATCCGTGTGACGTTTCCCGTTTCAACTGTATCCCCCTACAGCCCCACAATTTTCCCGGGTATTTTATAAGCATACAAAAACAGGAGTGTGAGGAAAAGTAGTTTCCTAATAACTTAGGACTCAAACTTCCGTCTGTTATTTGGTATACATATGTTATGTTATGTTATGTTATTGAATTATTGATATTAATCATGTTTTTAGGGAAAACCTTATACGAATAGCCTTCCAATGTCTCCAACTTGTTATAACTGACTTTTTACCTGTGATGCCTTGGAGATGCCTTCCACTTTGTGTTGATACTGTTGCCAAGTTTGGATCGCAAACCCAAGAATTGAATATATCTTTAACAGCTGTCGGCCTTATGGTAAGAATCTTATTAAACATACAATATTTATTGTCTGGGGAAGGAGATTCACCGAATATTTTAGATACTTCCTCAGGTCGTATTTCAAAGATAGTTCGAAAGTGTGAAAATTTGGTTGAAAGTTATTTTGAGATCACGTTGGTTGGTTTGACGGGCCAAGAAATACTCCTTCGGGTACACCCATTTTATGGGAAAACTTTTTATTCGGTAACAAAGAATGAGAAAACCCGTTTTTTTGGGATTCAGTCGAAAGTGTTGGCAGGAACGAAAAAAATCTTCAAATAAGATTTTTAAGTATTTATGAGACCTACAAAATGAAACCACACGTAAAAAGATCCGACTAATAGTAGAAAAGTTATGGGTATCAAGAAATCTTGAAAAAAATTTTTCTCTTCGTAGCAAAACGTAATATACACATCCGCTTTATTTTATAATGTGTATAATAACGTATGTTTTTGGAATATGGTAGCGAATCTGATCAGTTACTCGCATATACGAAATGTTTGAATCAGTTTAGAAGAAAAAACGTAACCCGTCGTTTTTTGCATAAAAATAACAATTATCTTTCGGAATGGTTTGTGATTCACATCCGCAAAATAAAATTCGTGTATTTTGCTATAAAATGCTCTTTGAACGAACCGTGGATCTTGCTCAGTAAACTAGTATTGATGGCCGGAAGACAGGTGTTTTGGGATAAACAATTAGAAATTGTCAAAAACTACTTATCCAATCGACTCCATTTTGTTGTGGTTATTTAGAAGTATGAAACCTACGGATTTGAAGAATTTCAATGCGTGAAATTATCGTCGTATTAGCAACAAGTGCCAAAACCTGCATTTTGCCTCGGTTCTCGGTCATAACTTTTTCACTATTCAGGTGTGGTCTCACTTTGTAGGTCTTGTAAATACCTAAAAAGCTTATCTGAAGAGTTTTTTCGTTCCTGCCAACATTTTTGATTGAATCCCAAAAAACGCGTTCAACTGAAGGTTGTGTTAAAAGGACCAAATAACTGACCTTCGGTTGGACCTCAATTGTAAGACAGGTATCCCCTTTCAGTGGAACATTTCGGACTACTTTCATCAAAACCAAGGGAAACTGAGCCAGACATTAACAGACGACAACACAGTGCTTCCCGATTTTCCTGGAACTCCGAATATGCCCAGCTTCGATAAGCTCTGGATGTGCCTATATGCGAGACTGGGTGAGCTCTGCGTAGATATCAGACCTGCTGTCAGGAAATCTGCAGGGCAAACCTTGTTCTCCACCATCTCAGCCCATGGCGGACTCCTGAAACAGCCAACTTGGCAGGCGATACTTTGGCAGGTCCTTTTCCCTTTGTTGGACAAGGTTAGGAGCTTATCGAATTCTGCGAGTAGTGAAAAGGTTGATGCTGGAGGTATGTCTCACGTTATTTTCTGGATAAAAAGGATCAAGGTCTATAATAACTCGGTTATTATGAAACTTTGTTGTATGTGTTACTAGAAAAATAATAGGGCACAAAACATACCGGCACCCTCATTACGTAGCTTAAAAAATGGTAGTGTGTCTATTTTTATGACGTTTTGTGGTTTTACCACAAAATGACCTAAATAGTTGTTCATATCCTTCGATAATAATGCCTCACTAAACTACTAGTCACTTCTGAATTACTTTAGTAGTAAATAAATATAACCTTTTTTAAAATTGTCATGCAATCTTTTTAACCTATTTTGTGGTAAAATTATCGTAATTGTAACGTAAAATGTTTGTTGGGATTAGGCGCAGAATGAACCAGCGACACACTAACTAACCTAGTGTACAAGTTAACATATTGATTTTTTGACATATAGATTTTTTTACGTAATAACCCTGCAGAAAGGGGTTACAGTGGAATTGGATGAATTTCTAATATAATGTGCACCATGACCTGATTAAAATATCCCATGGGAGCAAAGTTCGATAATGGACAGTTTTTAGTATATCGAAAATCAAACTTAAAGAATATAGGCGTCTGCCCTCATGTCTGTCATAGAAGCCACTGTAGAGGTGTAGCAGCGAAGACGTACCCGTCTCGACTTGTTAAACATTTTTGACATGCAGTCTGTCTTAAACAGGGCGTAAACAACATTAAAATTCGAACTTCGACAGGTACATGCACTGCTACGTTATCTCTAATATATATTCATTGGAAAACTGATTAAAAGAAAAAACGCCGAGACACGTCAAAAGGTTTGTCAAGGGGGACAACTTTTTAACCAAAACCTACTTCACCCCCTTTCACCCTCTGCCATCCCCTTAAAATTAATTGATTTCAGATAGCCTCATAGAAAAAAGTCTAATGGCGTCAAATCAAGAGATCTAGCAGACCATTCTATAGGCCCTCTTCGCCCTATCCATTTATCTGGAAACTCGTCGTCTAGCCATTGCCTAAACGGAAGAACGTAGTGAGGAGGAACGCCATCTTGCTGGAAATATATCAAGTATAGGGTTTCCATCCTCTTCGATTTGGTTTTCAATGGTTTCAGTGATAAGCGGATTGATGGTATTTTTCAACATATCCAAATAAATGTCTCCATTCAAATGTCCATTAATAAAAAATGGCCCAATCACTTTGTTTCCTAAAATGGCTGCCCATACATTTAATTTTTTGGGGGTGCTGGGATGCCCTTCTTCAAAAGCAACAGGATTTTCATTGCTCCAATATCTGCAGTTATGCCTATTAACAAATCCATTTAGATGAAATGTACATTCATCACTGAAGCAGATATTCTTCATTCATTTGTTCACAAAACTCAATTCGTCTATCGAAATCATCGTCGTAACTCTTGCAATATTTACATCTAGAATGGATGAAGTTTAGTAACTGCGTGTACAGAGCCTAATGAAATACCAGTCGCAGCAACAATTTTGCGTAATGAAGTATTAGGATTTATTCCAAAATGACCCAAAACTTCAACTTGAGCGGCTTCGTCCAGAACTATCCGATGATCACGTTTTTTATTTGCAACAGATCCAGTTTGAGTAAAAGGTCCAAAACATATCTGTGCGAAGTTATCTTTCCCGGATATCAGGCGTTAAACGTGACGGCAGTTTGCCGATCACATTGATCTTGGGCACCATAAATTAGAATCATTTGCACTCTTTCGGCTAGTGTGTAAACCATTTTGGAAGTAAAAACTGAATCAATAAATTAATTTTCACTATCCCAAGATGGTCACAAAGGTAACTGACAGCAAACTAAATTCTTTTCCTTAGCAACAAATAACTAAACAGGTATAACAATAAATACAGTTCGCCCAGGATATCTGTGGTGATGAAAAGAATCCGGAAAGAAAATTCGGGTTGTTATTTGGTTGTTGCCACGTCTAATCTTCCGAATTACTGTTTATGTTGGTAGTTTCCGTTTTAAATTATAAACGAATTGTAGATTTGACAAACCCTAACGGGCAACATTGTGAACACTTATTGTAATAAAAAGTGATATATTCGTGCGTTTTTTTTTTCTATCTGAACAAATTAAGATAAATAAAGATTTTCCTAATTTTCTCGAAAACGAATCGACTGATTTTAAAAAATCAAACGTCAAAAGGGACTTCGAAAGACCTTTCAAACAAGATATTAATTGATATCCCTTGCTATTTAAAATTTTTGAGGTGATGACCCTGGGGAGCCGAGAGTGAAAGAGGGTGAAGTAGTTTTTGGTTAAAAAGTTGTCCCCCTTGACAAATCTTTTGATGTGTCTCAGTATGCTTTCTTTCAATCAGTAGTTTTCGATAGATCCGTGGGGGGAAGTTCTCAAATGAACACCGTGTATAGAGGCTTCTAAGCTGAGTTGGAACATAATAATAATAATAATAATAATAAATTGCTTTTATTGCTCATGTAAGTACAGAAAAAGAAAAAGTACATAAATCTGATGCAGTGAGCAAACGGCAACGTTCGCTTGATTGACAACCATTAGTTGTCACATAGGTTTACTTTTTACGTGCAAGATTTTTGAGTTGAATATGAAGATAAGAGAGGATGGACCGTCGCATATTGAATATCAATATGAATTATATGGTGTAGAGATGTGTTCCAATGTAGGCTGAAATTGTAACTCACTTGCTGTACGATGCCATCAGCTGTAACATCAGATGTCTGTATCCCTGGCCTTTGTTCCAACCTCCATATCGAACTTTGTACTTCCCGAATGTTTTGTACTGCATTACTTGCTTATCTTTACAAAAACTGTATAACTTAAAGAACACACTGTTATCGATAACAAATTAGTTTTTTTTAGGAAACATCTTGATCCACCATACAAGGAATACAGCTCAAAAACAGTGGGCTGAAACCCAGGTACTGACCTTGTCTGGAGTAGCCAGGGTTTTCAACACAAAACGCCAACTGCTACAAGCGTTAGGCGATTTTCCAAGAGCCTGGTCGATTCTCCTAGAATTTATTGAAAATGCTGCCTTGAGCAAAAATAATGAAGTATCCATAGCATCGTTAAAGTCCTTCCAAGAAATATTATTCATCAGCAAAAACCAAAATAATGACAACAAGTTTGCTGAAGACAAAGAAATATGGGCAGTTGCATGGAAGGTGTGGGTGAAAATTGGAACTGAAATCACAATTCCTGTAGCAGAATATGAAGGGCAAGAAGAATTCTACTTGCCAAGTCAAGCATTCCTCACAGCTTTGGTACAAATATTTCCAAGTGTATTCCATCATATCAAGGGCAACTTCACCCTGGATGATTTGAAACAGCTAGGTAAGAATAACAAAGACAAATACTTTAAATAATTTTGTGGTTCTGTAATTTGACGATTTTAAAAAAGCTGTCTAGTAGAAGTTCAGAAAACGTATTACGCAAGGTGTTATAGCATATAATTAGGAAAAATTAGGCCGCAAAAATATATAGTTTATATAAACGTCCTGAAAGTTCGCCGTTTCTAGACTTTGTTCAGTGAAAAATATTACGCCACTGGTTTTTACAAAAATAAATGTCATGTTCTCAAACCCATTATTGATTCTGCTTCAAAAGTGACTCATGGAGTTCTTTTGTTTAGTATAAAAAGTATCAGCTCATTTTTTTTGTAACGATAAATAGTCCTGGCTAATAGTACATTTGATCCAGGTGAAAAAAGACATTTTCGTTAGAGTAAGTAAAATTTTTGCGATTTTTAGCTGTTTCCCACAATTTACTCAAAATGTTGAGGGCGTACGTACGTAGTTGGGTCTAATCAACCACTTTTGTTAGTATGCCAGTTAGTAGTGAAAATATAATTTTTTTGTTCCTGAAACAAAAAAATTCCAAAGGCGCAATTTTTAAGCAGTTATTATTTTTTCCAAAAATTCATAGCATCCTATTTTTACTTAAACATATAGACTTATCGGTGCGATCGCCACTGATGTAAGTGGTTTAGAAAACAATTTTTTTGATGTTAATGTGGCTTTTGAATGAACTACTAAAAATCATTAAGATTAACCACCTACTGTGGTAAATATATTTTACATTCCTGGACGTACAGTAGCGGACAAAAGCTTAGAAACATTATTAGTAATTTTCAAAAAGTGACCTAATTTTTTATTCTTTATCATTAAGGAATATTTTTATCTCATATAGTTTAATTACAGTCTTGAGGATACAAATGACATTTTTTCTTGCTGTGGTACTACAGATTAGCATTAAAATACAATATTATTTTATGACCAAAAATGAGACGATAAAAGTATGGAAACATATTTTTTATTACAAAATTAAATACAATAACTCTACAAAAAGACTTAAAAAATACTGTTTAGCCAATATTTGCTAGCATAGCCTTTAGCATGCAACACTGCCTTACATCTGCTGCTCATAGAAGACACCAATTTTTTTTAATTTTTAATCAAATAAATCGTTATTATTTTAAAAAGTTTTTCTTGCCAGTTGTCTTTTAACATGTTCCCAGAGATGTTCTATAGGGCTTAGGTCCGGGGATTGCGAAGGCCATACAAGAAAATTAACATGTTTGAGTCTTAACCAGTCCTTTACGAATTTTGAGGTATACTTGGGGTCATTATCTTGCTGAGATGTCCATCGTAAAGCTATTTCTTCTTCAGCAAAAGGGAGCATGTCCCAGAACTAGAAAAATAGCCCCAAACCATGATGTTGCCTCCACCGTGCGTAACTGTTGGGAACTGATACTTTTTGTCAAATCTTTTTGTATTGAAAGAAGTTAAATTTGCTTTCATCGCTCCATAAAACTGTATTCCATTGTTGTTCTGTCCAAATTAGATGAGTTTTAGCAAATTCAAGCCGAGTAATACGATTTTTTTTTTCGAAATCAGAGCCTTTTGCACTGGACGCTTACCAGAAAGCCCAAAATCCACCAAGCGTCTCTGCAACGTTCTGACAGAAAGATTCTCGGCACCCTCTTCTACGATTCTTTTGAAAATCTGTGTGGCTGGCATTCGAGGATCTTCATGGGACAAACGTTTAATGTAGCAATCCAAAACATAATCGGTTTTTTCAGTCTTCCGCACCTCCGCGTTGCTGTATTCTTGATATTTACTAATAATTTTCTAAATCGTCCCTTTGTTCATTTTTAATCTTTCAGAAATGTCAACATTTCTGACACCACTTCTAAATAATTCATTTACTTTGTCTCTTAAATCTCTTAAATTCTCTTACTTTTGCCATTCTCAGTGATGTTAATATTTACCGCACGCAATATCAGAGTATCATAGAATGAATAAATAGGACAAAACTGAAATTTGAGTATTGATAAGATAAACCTTGTATTAGTACTGGAGCCCAAGGTAGACTTTAATATTTATATAATCTCTTCCTTCACAATTTTTTCCAAACTTTTGTCCGCTACTGTTTGTTTATGTAACGTTATATATATAAAGTGCTAACAATCTCGTGATCACCTCCTCCTAGTAAAATAAAATTGATCCAATGAACTAACTACTTGATTGTATTTTTGTTTTCAGGTATGGTGCTTTCAAACACAGTCAGTGTTCCCTTCTATGGTGAATCAATGCCTTACATAATCTCGGCATCATCAGATCTGAGCCTAACTCCATTGAATGACGGGGTGTTGCATGTTATGGAGCTTCTACAAAAAGAGGCTATGCTCAGAAATAACTCAAAAATGATCCCCGAGATATTCAAGCTGCTCCTAACTTTCGCAAAGTTCACTTGTTCTCCACCGGTATTGTACAAAGACAACAAAGGAGGGAAGCTCACAGATGTGGTTACCATGAACTATGTGCCCTTTGGAGAAAAGTCGATCACAATGGTTGTGAAATTGTATGAAAAAACGGCAGAACATACAGAAGTAATCAATGCGAATATCCTCACGGATATAATAGCTACATTGCACACCCCTTTGGCGTTGAAGTATAACTGTGTTTCTGATACTATTTGGAAACTAGCAGCTAGCAGTCTTATCACAGTCTTGAAGGTTGGACTGAAGGTGGCAAGGGTGCATAGTAACCAGTTCTCGTCGATGTGGAGTGAACTCTATAATACATTGAATGATTTTCTATTTCCCACCACGTAAGTAAAAGATGACGTCAAGTCGACTGACTATACTCCCACGCCTTCGTTCAAAATCACAAATTTCAAAGTGAAACTTAAGTACGATGTATGATTAAGCTCTATATCTCAACTATATAAAATAAACCTATCATATTTCTGTTTCAATGGTAGACGTATGGAAGTTATGTAATACAGGGTGGACCAGAAAGACGTACGAATTGCAAAACCGTGACAGGCACGCGGGTGCGGGGATAAGTAGCTTGGTGCTCGGAAATTCAGTTGCCATGGAGCGTTTCACCAGTGAGCATCGTGCGTTCTGTGTTAAGGATTATTACGAAAATGGAGATTCGTGCTCTATTGCGCAGCATCTGCTTCGCTCCGAATTTAGTAAAAGTGTCAATACCCAGGGTCAATACGAGGGAAACTGAAGAGCATCTGTAAAGCATATTTTGCTAAAAGACCTTAAATTGCACCCATATAAACTTCAACTAGTGCAGGAATTGAAATCGCAGGACCACCATCTACGCCGTGCGTTTGCCGAAAGAATGTTAGGGCACTTTCCAAGTTTGACCAATACTCTCTTTTCTGAAGCTCATTTTCATTTGAGTGGATTTGTCAACAAGCCAAATTACAGGTACTGGGCCGCAGAAAATCCCAAATTAAAACACCAACGACCATTGCATTCGCGTTTTTCTTTTCACAACTTCAACATTTTGAAGCCTACCATAGCAGGACCTGGTTTCAACAAGATGGCGCGACGTCCATACCGGCAACGAGTCTTAAGCAGTTGCCCAGCTCAAGCATAACATTTCCGAGATGTCCGCTAGCCCAAGAGCGATGTGCCAGCGAGTTTTCACTAATTTGAAGTCGCGATTCGACGAGTGCGTACGTCTCGATGGCTAACATCTCAATGATGTTATTTTTAAAAAAAAAATCCATGTGCATACTTTATTAGAAATATAAATTACACTGGTGAACAAAATTAAAATAATTTTTTGTGACATGGTCAAAACAAGATGCTTATTATGTGAAGCGTACCAAAAAATCCGGAAGGCAATCGATTTTTTCCATCACCCACGGTTTTCTTGCAATAAGGCATTTTATTTGCTGCTTATGCTCGTGAAATATAAGGATAAGTGGTGTAAGAGTACTAATAAACACTCGAATAAACATTAATCTCAGAATGTTGTTGTCGATGTTTTACGGCGATATGTTGCTCCTGAAGCATCTCTTAACAATGACCAGCAATAATCAGCAAGCAAATTGACACTCCATTTGCCTTGACACCGTTTTTCCATAGCAGAAATGTCTTGGTGGAACCGTTCACCATGTTCATCATCGAGATGAGATTCCAAAAAGTGAATTTTTAGAAACATGTTACATCCCATTCCTATATGAGCATTAATTAGTTCACTCACAATATCTTTATAACTTTTCGCGTTCACATTGCCTAAAAAAATTGCAGTAACTGATTTAAAGCATTCCAAGCTCGTAATTCAGTTTCATTTAGAGCACTGTCAAATACAGCATCCTCCGTATTTGTGGACCCACAAATATGCCCTCTTTAATTTTTGCCTCACTAAGTCTCGGAAATGTTTTTTTTAAATGCAGAAACCATCTTCCATTTCGATCCATAGCTTTCACAAAATTTTTCATCAGTTCCAACTTAATATGCAAAGGTGGAAGCAACACGTTTTGGGATCATGAGTGTTTCATGAGCAATGTTTTTGAGGCCCAGAGTTAATACCTGACGTAGTGGTCACTCCTTCTGTTCATAATGACGATGTCGTGCACGACTGTCCCATCCACAAAGAAAACAACAATATTTGGTATATCCAAGTTGCATTCCAAGAAGAAGGGCTATTACCTTTAAATCTGCACATATGGCCCATCCATATTCATTATAATGGATATGCTCTAACAGAACTCGCATATTTTCATATGATTCCTTCATATGAACTGCGAGCGCTATAGGTAGAGATGGAAATTTATTACCGTTGTGTACCAATACCGCTTTTAAACTAAGTTTAGATGAATCAATGAACAGGCGCCTATCATTTGGATCATGTTTCTGTAATGTTAACATCACCGTGGAGAAGATTCTATCCTTTTAATCTTGACGTTAAAAGTGCTGACTGGGATTTTGACAGATTTAATTCTCGAACTAAGTCATTAAGTTCACCCTGTGTGATCAAATGCGGCGCTATTGAACATTCTGGCAGATCAAACGAAGGATCGGAAATTTTTACGCTTTCTGTACCATCACTTTCAGAATCGGTGGATTCGACTTTTGCATCCAAAGACCAAGATTCTGGTGGAACTGGGACAGAAAGTTGATTACTATGCTTTACTGGCCACAAAGCTGATGGTAAATTGAAATACTTAACAGTATGTTTCGATTTTGGTACAGTACCTTTAATATTTGTGAGGCAAAAATAGCAATCAGTAGTATCTTCTCTCGGTTCTCTCCAAACCATTTTTACCGCAAAGGGCATTTTACGATTGTTACCTCTTAACCAACCTGTTAACAACGTAACACAAGTCTTACAACATATAAGAGGAGCCCATACTTTATCTTGGTCGCCATCTTTAATTCCAAAATAAAGTTCGTATGGTTTCAACACATGGGGAGTAAAAGTACGTTTTTGGGATATAAAAGTTAGCTCTTCGTACACATAACAAAAACTATTCGCACTATTTACACAATTTCTAGGCATTGCCGATAAAGCTAGTCTCGATCACAATAAACTAAAAACAACGCACAGTTTTAACCTAAATTAACAGTACTCAGAATATCTCAGTACTCTTCAACACAGAAAACGTAACTGACTCGGCTGCTATTAGTCTACTAATAAACGCAATATGCTCTCTAAACATAGAGCTCGCAGATAATAAACAGGAATAGACAGGTCGTAACATTATATATGTACGTCATCGCATAAACGCCTAGAAATGCAGCAATATGAGATGTTACGTTATTGTAATTCATAAAAGTAGATGTTACCGAATATCTCTGGGTGATAAAAAATTCTGTTTTTAGATTTGATTTAAGGGTCTCAACATACATAAAATACACCCAAAAATTGTCATGTCACAAATCCTGTGTTTATCAGTGTTACCTTCCCTATGGTTTGTAGTTTTTTCTCTATGATTTAAAATCCGCTCAACTTAATGGCCTACCCTGTATTAGTGCCTTCTTAACAAGAAAACCTCTTTCACTCATACCAAAGATGCAACATTTACAACCATGTACCCCCTACAACTTCAAGTCCCAATTTTCAACCACTCCATAAAATTTTTGAACATGATCAGGGATACCAGAAACGTCGAAGCACTATGTTTCAGCGATTTTTGTTTCCTTCCGTAACGCCGCCGTCACACAAGCTTTTTCATCCCTAGCATAGTAGGCACGTTGTGTCAAAATATCGTCAAATCTGTACTTTCCAAGTTATAAAGGGGTTAGAGATGGGAGATCAGACGACAGACAGGCCTTAGTCACTGTGTCTGTCAAGAAACATCCAGGTGTCTTCCCACCGTGTTGTGACATTGTCGCAAAGTTTGTCAGGTAATTACGCCAACGGCTGTTGTTTATTTGTGATTTATTTTCGTTCTTTTTGCCTCAATATTTGCATTGTTATTTTATAAAGACAGTTTTTTTCAAAACTTTGAGGTGTCCTTTTGAGCATTTTTCTAAAATCCCGAAACCTCTGGGTCGACAATCAAAAGAATTCGTCATTTCTTTGACGAAATATTTTGAGACCGAACGAGATCAAGGAGCTCCATTATTGCCTTTACAGTTCGTAAGAGAGGTATTAGGTAGTAAAAAGAATTCATACTAGCTCTAGCGTTTACAAAACATACGCTCCGTACTGGTGGTTGCGGTAATGCATCGAAGACAAAGTAGATTTTGTAAAGCGTCCTGGGATCTAGGAGTTTTAATTAATGTGGCAACCATGTGGGTTACTTTCAGTATTTGGCGTTGTAACGTAACTGCTTTGATCCAGTGAATAAACTACTTTACAATTTCATTTAATTCCTCATTCCTCACTGGCCAGTTTGTTTCTAACGTCCCAAAGTATTTCATCCTGAGTAACCGTATTATTATTGTTAGATTTGCTTACATTTTCTGTAATTGCCTTTGACTGTTGTCTAGTATTCGTCTTTGTTTTATTGTCAGGATTTCCCAGGCATCAGCGGTGGCGTAGTGAAATGTTTCTCTTGGCTATGGATGTTGTGATTGTCGGTAGGTGCTGGACGGTCTCGACTGTCAAACGTGGAGGTACCATCCGGCGGATCTCGTAGGCGGGGTCAGAATATGTGCATGCTGCATGCACATGTGTTCCCTCGGTAGAGTCCGTGTGGCGTTTCCCCTTTCCCCTGTATCCCTCTATAGCCCCACGGTACTCCATGGGAGCTTAGGCCTTAGGCCTTCGTGATAGTTGGAGTATAAAAAAAAGTGAATCATGTTCTTCACTATGAGAAGATGTATGTATGAATCTTCCTATATCCAGACAAACTTCAAATACTCTTAAGAACACAAGCAACATTTCACGTGAAGAGGACAGCGAAAAAAAGTGAGGTTTTAAAATTCGTTCGTACTGAACCTGTTTGTACATCTAGTATGTGTGAAAGAGAGAGCACGATTTTTTTAGTCGCAAGTGCATTTGCTAAGTTACGACAAGATCTATATGAAATTGGGATTTTTTTCATCTTTGTGCATTGTGCCCGTAGCTTCGCCAAAACTGGATGAATTCTCAAAACCCACAAAGTTTTTTCGTACTTAGCATAGCACTAATATGGGGTACATGTTATGTACCAACCTAAAAACTAAATATTCTGTGCTCGTATCGCGCCAAAACATTTATTTTTTTCTTATGCACAAGCAGCAATAAACTGCTTTCTACACTGTTGGCAAATACTGTTTTAGGTGTGCCCCAGGAGACAAAGGCTTGGATGAAATGGTGTCAGACGAAGCAACAGATTGCCAAATAATTGAACTGCTCCGTACCGAAGTGCTACCATACTCTAAAACTATTCCTAAAGACTTCATCATGCAGGTTGTGATCCTCCTTAACAAAGGGTCTATCCATTCAGCAACGAATGTCAAGACCGACGGAGATATTGAACTATCTCTAAGAGAAGAGTTTGCGAAGACATGTTTCGAGACCTTGTTGCAGTTCTCTTTGATAGACGGAGGGAACAGTGGAGTCATGATGAATGGTGATGATAAGAACATTGGAATTGCTGGACATCTCGCTGTCACCTCCTTGTTACATCGATTCCAGGAGGTTCTGAAGAAGTACATTGACGACGAGAAACTCAGCGGGAAATGCCCGTTACCAAGGTAACTTTAGTACATTATTATGCCAACCAAGAAATCTTATAAAAGAACAGAGCCAGAAAAACAGTGGCAATATTTTTATGAATATAAAATGTAATAATAAACGACTTTTATTCAGGCGAAGCTTAGCTACAAGCTATTCTACCACTTAACCATTGAAAATAACTATCACTAGAATATTGAAAACAATTTTAACAAAATATTCTTCCAAAATTTAAAAAAAAAAGTACATATTGCATAGAACGTACATAAGAGTGTTCAAAAAGAAAGAAAAAAAGGATTTATATAATATGCAGAAATATGAATGAACTATAATACTAGCGGTTTCAGATTTAAGCATCAAAGGTAATTTGTTTAATTTGCTTTTTGACATTATTGAAATCAAGATGTTTAGCAGTCGATGGTAATGCATTATATAGATTGATGGCATTATAGGTAAAGCATTCATGAAATAGAGAAGTTTTGTGTTAAAGTGTCAGTGAATCGAATGTTTCTTGAATGGATATATATTCACGAGATATTAATTTATTTTTAAAAAATGAAGGAATCAAAGTATGTAGGAGTTTGTGAACATAGCATAATAAATGAAGAACAGAACTGCGAGCGCTATAGGTAGAGATGGAAATTTATTACCGTTGTGTACCAATACCGCTTTTAAACCAAGTTTAAATGAATCAATGAACAGGCGCCTATCATTTGGATCATGTTTCTGTAATGTTAACATCACCGTGGAGAAGATTCTATCCTTTTAATACTGACGTTAAAAGTGCTGACTGAGATTTTGACAGATTTAATTCTCGAACTAAGTCATTAAGTTCACCCTGTGTGATCAAATGCGGCGCTATTGAACATCCTGGCAGATCAAACGAAGGATCGGAAATTTTTACGCTTTCTGTACCATCACTTTCAGAATCGGTGGATTCGACTTTTGCATCCAAAGACCAAGATTCTGGTGGAACTGGGACAGAAAGTTCATTACTATGCTTTACTGGCCACAAAGCTGATGGTAAATTAAAATACTTAACAGTATGTTTCGATTTTGGTACAGTACCTTTAATATTTGTGAGGCAAAAATAGCAATCAGTAGTATCTTCTCTCGGTTCTCTCCAAACCATTGGTACCGCAAAGGGTAGAAATATGAATGAACTATAATACTAGCGGTTTCAGATTTAAGCATCAAAGGTAATTTGTTTAATTTGCTTTTTGACATTATTGAAATCAAGATGTTTAGCAGTCGATGGTAATGCATTATATAGATTGATGGCATTATAGGTAAAGCATTCATGAAATAGAGAAGTTTTGTGTTAAAGTGTCAGTGAATCGAATGTTTCTTGAATGGATATATATTCACGAGATATTAATTTATTTTAAAAAAATTAAGGAATCAAAGTATGTAGGAGTTTGTGAACATAGCATAATAAATGAAGAACAGAACGTGCGTCGAAGTCTCTTCCTCTACCCCGCAGCATTCACACAAGGGATTCTCAGCCACCCCCATCAAGAGCAGGTGGCACCTTAACGTGTTATGGACAGACAACAGTCCCACCAGCAACCTTAGGTTGGCTCTATCCAAAGATAAGCAGAAACTTCCTTCCTTAGCGCTGGGCCCTACAATGAGTTCCCGTGCCTGACGGAGATGATGAGTGTTGTCTTGCAATCTACTTCTCCATCTTCCTCCTAACTCTTTGCGATGGCTCAGAACCAACGAGCTTACTGGCTGATCCTGTTTTCGCCAGAGCGCCCGGTACTACTAATACCGGATGCGTCGCTGCTAGACAGTCCGGACTCTTCCCTAACGGGCAGTCTCGGGACCTTTCACATCGAGTGGCCGTCGGCGATCATGCTCTCTTCTGCTGCTCTGTCAATGAGTTTTGGTCTTCAGACTGAACTAGATGCAATCTAAGCAATTTAAATCTTTGTTATGTTTCAGGTATCGGCTCTCCGAGATTTCCTTCGTTTTGAAAGCACTGACCACTTTAATCATATCGATGAAAAAAGCAACGACTGTTAAAGGTGAGTAGATTCAACTTTTCAATTTAGTATTTTTTATATATTATTCCACATATACGAGGTTTGCCCGAAAAATACGTATAAAAAATTCGGGGCGCAGTGTCAAGCTGTTGTGGAGGGGTGGTCCGGTGGTTCCCTCTCTCTATGCAATCCCATCTATGCTCAGTGCGAGCAGGAGTGCTCTGCGAGTAAGAAGGATTTACGTGTGCTTGTTGAAAGTAACCCTTTTTTTACCTGGGGTCGGCACGGAGCTCTATCTGATCGAGGAACAGCGCAAAGCTAGGCAAGAATGGCCGTGAGATTTTTGAGTGTTTGAAACAATTTTACGGAGACAATTCTCCGAAGGAACCAACCGTCAACATGTGGTTGAAAAGGTTGCGGAAAGGTCGAGAAGTTGAGCAAGGCTCAGGACGCCCCTCCACATCGAGCTCTGAGGGAAATGTTGAACGAATTCGGGGATGTGTTCTTAAAGACCGTCGATTGACAGTTAGAATGATAGCTGACGAACTGTCAAACGAAACGTCCACGAAATTCTGACAGAAAAACTTGAAATGAATAAATTGTGCGCGAAAATCTTTCCGAAGCTCTTGACTCCAGAACAGAAAGTAAGGAGGGTTGCTGTGTGGTTGGAAGCAGAGGAAAGGGGGGACTTTCTCAACTGGGCCATCACGAGAGACGAGTCTTGGTTCTACGAATTCGATGTGGAGCTGAAATCTCAAAGCATGGAGTGGAAGCAGGCAGGGGAACCGAGAACAAAAAATTCGAAAAATCAAGGTCCAATGTGAAACAATGCTGATTGTTTTCTTTGATTCTCGGGGCATTGTTCACCAGGAATTTGTCCTTTCCGGCAAGACAGTGAACAGAAATTTCTACGTTGAAGTTTTGCGTCGTCTCAGAGCTCGTGTGGACCGAGTTGCACAAGGGGGCAGGTGGATCCTTCGTCACGACAACGCGCCTGCTCACACGTCTCGTTGTGCGTGAGTTTTTGATCCGAAGCTCAATAACCGTGACAGAACACCCGCCTTATTCACTCGATTTAGCCCCTTGCGTCTTCTTCCTGTTCCCAAGATACAAAATCGTGCTTCGGGGCCGGCACTTGGGGGATAGACATACGTTTCGGCAGCTGACCTAGTTACCTAGATTGCTGGGTAGCCAACTCAATGGACAATTTTGCTACATCTGCTATTTTATATCTATATTTTATATAAAAAAGAAGCTTTGAATAAAAAATTGAAGGGTACGAATGGAGATATATAAAATTTGAGGCGTAGCAATGTTTGCCAACAAACTAAAAAAAGCTGTTATTTACATTTTGCGTCGCCTGGCGTCAGCTTTGTAGGATAAAATACTTTTTGAATACGGAACTTCTTCCAACAATTGGGAAAAAACATTTTTTTTATTATATAAATATATACTAAGTGACATATAAATCCGAACACCCAGTTTAAATGGTTTTATTTTAATAAAAGTTGGTGAATGTATTTATCTTACTGTAAATAACAAGTGAAAAAATTTTCAGCCTTATCAGTTGGACATTCCAGTTTTTATACTGCTTTTTTTTAATTCACTAACGCTCTAAAAATGAATATTTCAGCCGCAGTAAAGAATCAACGTTGGCGGATTTTGGTTCTTGACATCCTTTACGATCGGTTACGATGCCTAGAGTACGGAGACCTGTACGATTTCGTCAACTTAGTGAGTTTGATAGGGGCCGTATAGTGGGACTTCGGGAAGCTGGACTTTCTTTTCGGGCAATCGCAGTTAGAGTGCAAAGAAGTGTAGACACTGTGGTTAGGTGTTGTCAGGCATGGCTTCGAGAAGGCCATACGCAAAGAGCAAGGGGCACTGGACGCCGCCGTAGAACAACAGACCGTGAAGATCGCCGCCTAAGATTATTGGCCTTAAGGGACCGTTTCTCCACTACCAGGTCGATTGCAAATGAATCGTTTGCAGAACACGGAAGACCTATTGGCATGCGAAGTGTTTACCGACGAATGAGAAGTTTTGGCTTGTTTTCATACCGGCCACACTGGGTACTCCCTTTAACTGGAGAACACCGACGTAATCGCCTTGAGTGGTGCAGACAACGGTGACTCTGGGATCAGGAATGGAACAGTATTGTCTTTAGTGACGAGTCTCGATTTTGTTTAGGCATACACGATGGTCGTGCCAGGGTTAGAAGGCGACGTGGTGAAAGGAGGAATCCACAGTTTTTTGTTGAAAGACATGTTCATCACACTGTCAGAAGCATGCCTAGGCACGTTGGAGAATGCGTAGCACATCAGGGTGCATCCACACATTATAAAAGGTCAAAGGGCTTTAAAGCAGTGCAATCACTTTCAAATTTTTATCATTTACTTATTATGCTTCATTAAGTACTTATACAAAATTTTATTAAAATAAAACCATTTAAACTGGGTGTTCGGATTTATATGTCACTTAGTATATTTATTAAGTATTTGATCTAAAATTGCATGATCATTAATAGGAGAAGTTCGATTTTCATTTTCTCTACTATTTAGTAGTGGCATATGGTTTTTTAGTGACTGCATTCGCACTTGGGCGAAGAAAACCCTAGAAAACCTCTACGGTCACTGCTAAGATTAATTGTATCAGCTGAAGAAAAATCAAGTCGTTCCCCAATTCTGGCTTCATTTGTACAATCGAAAATCGCCAGCATGCCACAGTTATTAACCTAAGTAAAATAGCATTGAAGTAACGGTTTATCCGAGGGTCATTTTTTAAGTAAGAACCGTTTTGTAATCCAGTCAGAGAAATTTTATTTATGAATGTAAATTGTATTACAAACTAAAATATAAACATTTTTTCATTTTTCAACATAGCTACCATAAACATTCGAACACAAGTCAAGCCGTGGCACCAGTTTTTGTGTTAATGTAGCATCTGAAACTTATCCTGCTGTTTTCATGACGACTATTTCCCTCGTCTTAATTTCTACCAATCACAAACGCGAAATTTTGAATTACAAATGGTTTCTAGATGGAAAAAATGTATAACAATACCTGTCAGCATTTTTTCCAGTTTAAAAAGTAGCTAAACCGAATAGAGTTCTGCACAGAGCTGTAAACTCCTAGACATTCCGCTGCGCCGACGGTTGCCGAGAGACTGAAGCGATACGGTACGGCCGGTAGTACAGCGACGCCCCTTTCCAACTCCCACTCCGCGCGTCTGCTAGCGGTCAACGTAAACATCGAGTCGCTTCGAGAGCAGACGCGCGTAGTGGGATCTGGAAAGGGGCGGGGCTGTACTACCCGGCCGTACCGTATCGCCACAGCGAGGTACAGCACTCGCACGCTTCAGTCTCTCGGCATCTGTGGGCGCTGCAGAATGTCTACGCGATCGCAGCTCCGTACATAGCACTATTTGGTTTAGATACTTTTTTTCAGTAGTGGTGTTTACTATAGGGTTCTCGATTGTCTCTCAGTGGTGTTGTGACGTGGGTGTCAAGTGTCTCCAAAGTGGAAATTAGGTCTACTTCCAACTCGTCTGAGTGAGACAGGATATCTGTGCAGGAAACTATAGGTGAGCCTTGCATACTCATCTACTTGTGTGTTAGGGTTGACATCCTATGTTTTTTTAAATAAATTGCGCACATTGCATACACTTAGAAATTAGTCATATACTGAGGTATTTGGGAAAAACTAAAATTTGGCCAAATCGTTTTTATTTTTGTCTTACTATTTTAAGAAATGTCAAAAAACTAATGGCACTATTTAGGCACTATATGATGGTGTTTTTAAAAAAGTGCTACACTGTATCTAATACCAGCTTTTTCTATGACTTCAACGATGTATCACGTTACATTTGTTTTTTAGTTATAAACAAAGGTGTCTTTTCTACTTTTTCATTATATTTAAGTAGGCGTTGCAAACAAATGCTTGATGTAAGATTGTATGATTACTGAGTTTAATCTAGTCTGATCCTTATCTTGGCCACCCCCTAATACATTATTATAAAAAGAAATTTACAGAAACGTGCACTAATCTAACGTCCTTGTAAGTATTCTTATTTACTTACATTCATTTCTGAGCAATCTCAAAACTGTTAGCAAGGCCTCGAACAAAAGGTCCAAGGAATTGGTGATAGCAGAGGTAGCAAAATCATCCGATGAGCTGGCAACGCCGCAATCCAGGTGGAAAGATCAACTCTCAAAACGTATGTCTATCCCGGGGTAACGACGGAGTCATTTAGAACGTCAATGCGGCAGTTTTTCATTCTTCATTTGCATATTTTTAAGAATTGTGCAACGATTTCGAGAAAAATTTAGCTACGGATAGTCTAGTAGAGTATATTTCAATAGTTGACTTGCATGGGGAGACCATATTGAAACGCCTGAACAATTGTAAAATAAAGGTATTATTCCACTTTATAAATATTTTCTGGACAAACCTTGTACAACTTGTTGAAGTAGTCTTTTAACTACTAATATCAGTTGTTTTGAGGCAGGTGTTTAACTGCGATAAGATGTTGAAATGCAAATATCGCGGAAAGGCTATGTTTAATCGAAATAAATGTGAAGTGCCTTTTTTGCGTAATTATAGTTATGGTTTATTGATGATTAATGCATTTTTTGTATTTCCAGAAGACAATAAGGCATGGGAACAGCTGATCAGTTTATATCCCTATTTGGTTGAGTGTACCACAACTACTTCTACCCAAGTCTCACGACCTCTAAGGGAAGCACTGTTACAATTCTGTGATCTTTTGCAACCACCCCTCAATAAAAATAACAATGTGATGAAGATATCAAACTGACTGATATAGGAGACCTTGGAAACATAATTTTCATTTTTGTACCTGTTATTGTATCTGCATTTGATTTGTAGTTGAAATTTGGTAGTCTTGGAAAAAGCATTGTTTGAATTACTTTGTTCTCCATTTTTTATGAGAAAGCTCTTGAATCTAGCTAAATATTGTGTTGATACCATGTAAATATGTTTAGCTGTATCTAATTTTGCAGGGTATTTTATACAGTGGGTCAAGAAAATATCGGCACACCCCATTTTTTTTCTTAAATCTCAATAACGAAAAGACGATTATTTTTACTACATTTATTTGAAAGCATCCAAATAGTAGTTTAATGGCAATAGATTTAACAGATTAAAAATAATCTGAGAACAATAATAGGAATTATGAAATCCAATGGTCAAAAGACAAGTAAACTTTAACATTTTTTTACAGCTAGTATTTTGTTATTTCTATCAGTTATGGCGTGAAGCTGGCTCATGGAATTTCTGAGTTATTTTTTGGTCTAATTTGGTTTCAGAAATTTTATTCTTTGGGATTTCAGGTACCGCTAATGTTCAATGGGATTGATATTCAGGGATTGTGCAGAAACATTGTAGAGTAACCATTAGTTTGTTTTAGTGGCGGTCTGCTTAGGATAATTATCCACTGACAGATCATTGTTTCCCTGATCCCCATGGGGATGGGACCAAATTGGACCAGAAATATCCATACCATGATGACTTCAGGTCATAATTGATACAGATGGCATAACAGCAAAGTACGAATTGTAAACAAATTTTGTTTCTTTACACTTGAATTTAATAATTTCTATTATTTTTAGTTTGCCATCAAAAATGCCTATTTGAATGTTAGTTTTCCAATAAATTTAGTATCAAAAAATGTATCTATTCGTTATTGAGAATCACTGAAAAAATAGGTTTTTGACCTGCAGTATATTAAAAGTCATTGGGAGCAACACTACATTTCACATTTATAAATTCTGCTATGGAGATACCTAATAGTGCTTTTTTCTAGATTCATGTGTTTAAATAAATTATTGGAAGAAGTACTTGTTTTGTTATCTCTATAATATTGATTACTTATATTTGACAGGTCTGAAAGAGCATCATGATGCTATAAAATGGACAGAATTTAGTAGGTATTTTCAAATGTATTCAGAAGTTGAAAAAAGAATATTAAGGTGTTTACTTACTGTGTAGGATTGTAATATATCTTGTTTTTATATACTCCAGCTACCACAAGGGCCTAAACCTAAACACCCATGAGGTACCGTGGGGCTATAGGGGGAAAAGGGGGGGACGTCACACGAGGGAACAGGTGTGCATGCTGCATGCACACGTTCTGGTCCCGCCTAAGAGATCCACCGGGTGGTACCTTCGCGTACGACAGTCAGAGACCGTCTAGCACCTATGGACAATCACAACATCCATATCAGAAGACAAAACGTTCACCACTGCGGCTACCGCTACTGCCTGATTTTTTTAAGGGTGAATACTTGTCAGATCCGTGACCATAGTATTTGTTTGAGCTTCCCGTTGATAATTTATCTGTAAATATTCCGAAAAAAAATAGAATGCTCAGACTGATTGCTATGGAAGTTACTATTTTCTGTCTATTTTCTAGTTGAAATACTGTGGCTGTTGTGGCTCAAATGGATCATCTACAAGCAATCAGATAAAATTGAAATGGTTTTTTAAGTTTCGAAGAAGGTTTTGGTTTGACTGTTTCAGTACTGAAGTTCGTAGTAACGACGATATTTTAGTTGATATACATATTTTATGTTTTTATAAATATTCGTAGAATTTTGTAATTTATTTTCAGCTCACTGATATAAATTGTACAAGGAGCATTACTATGTTTTTTCCACATTTTGTACCATTTCATAAAAAGTATTTAACTACGCAAACGATAGTCTTGTCATTATCAGTATACTATCATTTAGTGGTTCCAACGAATTCAGACTAGGTAAAACGAGACAGTCAAGGACTTGTTTGCCTCCTTATTCTCATAGTCTGTAGAGAAGACCAAAGTGCACTTGACTTAAGATAATTTTTTTACAGTTGTATCATTAAATCCACAGTTTTATTATTTTTTTTAAAGTGCGAGTGTTAGCAGATAATTGTGCTGTTAGACGATTTCAAAACTTACTACTTCTTTCATAATTTGCAAAGAGCAGCACAAGCCTAATGAAGGTAGATGTTTCCAGTCGTCAGTATTATTATTATGTTGATACAACGCTGTCACTTTGTTAGGCATTGGTAGACAAATGAGTCAAAAGTATGCACCAAAACTACGCAATTTTGGCGACAATGCAATGTGAACATACAGGGTGATTAACAAGTCGTGACCAAAAATATCATACACATGACCGGTCTTCCATGTAACATTTTTTCCTCGAGGGCTTGTTGAAGTTTAAAAATAAAAAACAATTTTTTTTAATATCTTCAAAACCGTCATCTGGAATGAACTAAAGTTTGGTATGTTGATTTACCCAAGTATTTTCTATATACAAAATTCTTTACTTAAAATTAAGGTGCACCAGTGGCAAAGATACAGAGGATTAGCGGCATTATTTTTCCAAATAAAAATAGTACGCCAATGTTTTTTTTTTTCGAAATGCGCAATTTTTCAAATTTGACCTTCAATTTGTTACAAATAATTCCTCTTGTGTTTTCCCTAGAGTGGCATTGTTTTCGTAAAAATAAAAAAAAAACAAATTAGATAATCAAAGCTTTATTCCAATAAAAGTGCGGCATCTTTTTAATAAAGAAAAACGTATTTCCGCCTAATTTGTTGTGGCTTGAATATGATGAAACGCATTATATATTCTGTCTTGTAACTGTGTTGTATTAATTTATTCAGCATATACTAGTTGTTTAAAAGCCCCCCACAAAAAGAAATCCAAACCAAGAGACCTCGCAGGCCAATGGCAACTGGGCTGCAATCCGCCTAGTACTTGTACTAGGATCATCCAACGCCAAATTAAACACTTACAGTTCCTCTTGAACAGTATGCCGGACACCATGGCCTCTAACTCCTGGAAGTTTGGCAATTCTATATTGCCGAAGTCTTGAAATGGACGCGTAAAAATCTTTGGGGTAGGATGGCGTCTAATAGGAAATCTATGTTGATTCTCCCGCTAAAGCATTTCCATTACAGAACCCGTACACAAAAATAATATCGGCGTACTCATCATTGCTAAATTCTACTTCACAACACTCCAAAACGGAAAAAAGAAACTTTTAAAAAATGGTAGTAGTAACGATCACAACCGTATAACACAACTTTGACAAACTGTCTCCCAAGAAACGTCAAGTTGGTATCAAGGCCTCCTATTTTATTTTGAAACTAATTGCATCTCGGCTCTTGATGAATGATCTAATTTGTTTTATTTTTGCTCCTAATCTATTCGAATTCGTTGAATGGCACCACTGAATAATATTGATTCCGTTAACAGCTTTGGGTGAAACACTTTTTTTCCTTAGATTAATTTTAAATGTGATACATCTTATTTGTATATTAGTTAATTAGTTGTATAGGTTTTAAAAATAAATGTATCTATATACCAACTATAACTTTTTACTACACCACCAAAGCTTTAGCGTTAAACTCCCTAGTTTGAAATTTGCATGGTAGTGCTATTGTTCTTAAAAGTTTTTTCTGACAGTATTATCAAATTATAGTCAATTTATATGCATGTTTTCTAGTCATGCGAATGCAGGTAGTATTTATCGCATGTAGTAGACGTTAAATACATGAAAAGGCAAGACGCTACCACTAGGTACTCGGTCCTCTATTTATTGAAAGTTGAGGTAAAAGTTAAAAGCGATAGAACTTTCAGGTGTTTGGTCAACAACAATGTTTAATTTTATTCTGTAGTATAAGGAAATTAATTATCGTATGGCGATACTAAATGCGCCAAAAACATTTCAGATACTGTGAGTGCAAGACTAAGTAAAAAATTGAGATAGTGAATTAAATACATCACTATGTCGCAATGTGTGTACAAAACTATTTTATCTCAACATCCCATATCCAACACGTAATTTTAAACTTATCACACTTTTAATTCTAAAAATCCTCAAAATTGTACATAAAATCATGCTAGGTATTGGAATTCTAAGATCCAATCGGATTCTAGGGTGAGTGATTGGGGGCCATGGCTTCCCTGGCATTCCCTGCCCAAGTGCCGTCAATTCAAAGGGTTCCCTTCACTATGCGAGAAGTAACATTCATGCGTAAGACCGTAAGACGCTCCGGACCTGATCCCTGCCATTGTACTGAAGAGGTGTGCAGCGGAGCTTGCTCCAGTCTTTTCACCTCTCGTCCAGATATCTTATGAATCTGACACCTTCCAAAAAAACTGGAAAGGTGCATCGTCCAACCCATCCCAAAAAAAAGGATCTAAAACCGACCCTCACAGCTACAGGCCTATAGCTCTGCTTTCTGTTATAAATAAGGTGATGGAGAGGTGCATAAATCGCGAGCTTCTGGATCTCGAACGTCACAGGGTACGTCACGCAGTTGTGGTGTGCACTCATCCAGTCTTATGGTGAGGCTCATGTCGTTGCTCTTGACATCACGAAAGCGTTCGATCAGCTGTGGCACGCTGCCCTCTTAAGCATACTGCCATCCTATGGCCTCCCAGAAAAGCTTTGCAGATGGGTGGCTGACTATATCTCTAGCCGCAAGATATCAATCGTAATTGACCGCTTCTCCTTTTCATCCCACAACGTCAACGCGGGTGTTCCCCAAGGATCGGTCTTGGCTCTGACACTGTTCCTCTTACAGTATATATATATATATACTCGTATACAGGGTGGCGCATCGAAAACGAAACAGACGCATTTAGTGGCAGCTCAGTTTTTTTTCAAAAACGCTCAGACCCGTCGATTTTGTTTTCGAGGGGGACACAAGTTTGGCAAAAAATCACGTTAGCACCTGCAGCCCCCTAAGCGGGGGTGACACCACCCCCAAAATCTTAAATGTAAATGGGGGTCGAGTGATACCTTATTTTAAAGGTCTTTCAATTCCCTTTATAATGATATAAAATTAATGTACTTCAGTTCAGTAGTTATGAAGATTTATTGATTTAAAGCTTAAATAAAACTAATACATCATCATTAGTTTAGATCAATACATTTGGCAGCAAAGTAATTTAAAAATGAAGAATGAACTGATCCGTTAGGCAAGTAAGTGTTGAAAATGGCCACCATGACTCTCCATGCAATAATAAAGATTTTGGTCTAAACGTTGCCGCACATTTTGCAATATTTGAGGAGTAATTTTAAGGCACTCATTCGCAATTCTTTGTCGCAGGTCTTCTCATGATGTTGGCTGAGTAGCATAGATTTTGCTTTTTAAATGACCCCACAAAGAAATCCAAAGGTGATAAATCTGCCAATCCATCGATCTGGAAACGTCTGATCTAAATATTGTCGAACACGTAATGTGGTGGGGCACCATCCTGTTGGAACATCAACCTATTCGCAATGTACCGCCGATCATTCTGATTTTCAATTATGGCTGTTAATGCAGGATCTATGGCGTCTTCCAGTAATTCCAAATACATTTAACCGGTCAAATTTCCAGGTAAGAAAAAAGGACAAACTAAATGATCGCCAAAAATACCAGCCCAAACATTCAATTTTTGTGGCTGCTGTGTATGAACCTCATGATAAATTCTGGGATTAGAATCGGACCAATATCGGCAGTTATGCCGATTTACTACACCATTTAAGAAAAAGGAACATTCGTCGGAAAAGCAAGTGTTGGATAGAAAATGTTCATCGTTTATAATTCGTTCACTCATATCTTCACAAAATTGTAATCGCGGATCAAAATCGTCTTCATTCAGTTTTTGTACCAAGTGAATTTTATATGAATGAAAACTATGGGCCTTTAGAATCCGTTGGACAGTACGTCGACTAAACTACTTAACGTAGGATCTACATAAACTTGTCCTAAAACCCCCACTTCTATTGCTTCGTTCCTTATGGGATTTTCAATGTTGCGTTTTTTATTGGCGACTGACCCAGTTACCCGAAATTTAGCTACGAGTTCTAGAACATATTTTCGATGCACATTACTGTTCTCGTGTCGCTCAATAAATATTTCTGCTGTTCTATTAGCGCACCGATTATTTCCGAAAAATATTTCGTTATTTTTAAATCAAAATCGACGGGTCTGGGCGTTTTTCCAAAAATAACTGAGCTGCCAGTAAATGCGTCTGTTTCGTTTTCGATGCGCCACCCTATATATATACAGTACTGTACCTTGACGAACAAGAAGCGTCCTAGCGCTCATCCCGTTTCGATGTATGGCCGAGTTCTGCCAAAGAGCCATTCATTTCGTTTGGTCGGAGTCCAGATTACCGAGGCCCTGATCTGGTACGAAAACATCTCGTCAATAGCGTCACCTGCAGGGAAAAAAGCTAGGCTATTTGTTTAGGGCTAAGAAGTACTTTTCTCGGCATGACTTTCTCACGCTATACAAGGCCCACATAAGGCCTAGCCTCGAGTATTGCTCACATGTTTGAGGTGTTGCCGCCCCGCCTACATTATTTATGCTCGATGCTGTCCAGAGCAGAGCTTTCCGACTGATCGATGACTCTTCTCTAAACGCATCGGCAGGCCGTCGGCGACTTAGTTCACTTCTACCGCTACAAAAACGGGCTTTGCTCCTCAGAGCTCTCTTCTATGATGCCGCCGCGCGTTGTGCCTGCCAGACGGACTCGCCTGACTTTGGGCTCCGATCCTAACCGTGTCGAACCTCGTACATCCAGTACTGGCCGATACGACCGCTCCTTTGTCCCGAGGGTGTCGAGATTGTGGAACAATCTACAAGAGGAAGCTTTTCTCAGTTCTACTAACCTTAGGCAGTTCAGAAATCGGATTAACAAAATTTCTTTGGGATCATCATAACAGCCGGGGTGTTCCGGCATTTAGGCCTGTGCCTGTGCGGCTGCTTCTGTATGAAATAAAGTTGTTCATGGAAAGTGAACTGCCGGGTCCGGGATGCGAACTCTTCATATCGTCAAGAGGTGCCTTGATGTGTAGTATATGCTGTTCTTCCCCCGTACTTTATACGTAAAATCTGTTCAAACCTCATTTATTCTGCGTCAAAACAAGCATGGCTCAATGAGCACTTCTATTCACTTGTTGCCTGTCCAGACATTTATGGCCCGCTGGCCAATAGAAGCAAGCGAATTTGAACGGCGCCAATTGTTGTATGTTTATTTTGACAGGGTATAAATGAGATTTGGATACACTGTAATGCCCCTGTGATTGAGTGTGAAATAAGGAGACATGATTCCTGCTAGATTTTATTTGATCAGATAAAGGTAAAAGTTTCTACAAACTATGACAACATAAACTCAACTATAACATAGTAATATCTGATGGATCTCTAAAATAAAGCACTTCTAGCATTATGTAACAATATGTGCAAGATAAGTCAGGTATTGATGTTAGGAAAAATTCTAATTTTATACGGTTTTCATTTGAATCGTGTGACCTCCTAGATAGATCTCAAAAAGCTAATTAGGTGTCAACTTACAGGTTTTACGAATGGCTACTGTTTTCATGATATTATTAATCTATCTTTTCGCGGGTGATTTTTTTAACTTCATGAAAACAGAAGGCATCGTAAAACCTGTAAGTTGTCGTCTAGCTAATTAGACCTCGCGAACCCCGTCATAATTGAATAAAGGACGAAGTTCTAATTTCTCACGGCATCTGATACAAATTTGTATATTATTATTTTCGTAATATGTTCATTGTTCCTCGTCTCCAATCTTTTGTCTAACCTTGGCTAGTACCGTCCTCAGTTCTGTGGTCCTAAGGGTTTGATACTGAAATGAAAGAATTTGCTTTATTAATATTAAAATCCTATTCCCTCACGAATCAATAGTGTAATGTATAGTCGCCGTGCCATGTATGTCTTGGCTGCTGATGTCGTGATTATCCAAAGGTGGTAGACGGTCTCTGACTGTCGAACGCGGAGGTACCACCCGGCGGATCTCGTAGGCGGGCCAGAATGTGTACATGTTGGATGCACACGTATTCCCTCGCTACGGTCTCTGTGGCGCCCCCTCCTTTCTCCTGTATCCCCCTATAGCTTCACGCAACCCCATGGTTGTTTAGGCCTTCGTGGTGGTTGGAGTATAAAAAAACGTTCCTGGACTGTTCAGGACATTTTGTCAAAAAAGGCAACTTTGACATAATGTAAAGGCACTTTAGTAGATAGAGAGGCAATCTCTTCAGTCTTATCAGTAGTAAGGACCACGCAACACCAAGACCCGTAACAATCAGCGAAATTAGCCAAAACCACTCTTGCACATTAAGAAGGTGACCGAGTAGATCTGATACCCCATTATACTGACTTGAACGACCTATATATTGGGACTCGTTGTGTTTGGTGGCTTTGCCCAATGTGACATTTGTTGTGAACGCCGAAAACACTTTTCCCATAGGCGTGTTGCATGGTCATGTATCTTAGTAACGGGAAATTTTAGGACCCATGCTTATAGGGACATTTTTTATTATTTTTGGATGTGCGCTAGAAATATTGCTACAGCTTCCAATTGGGTTAGGTATTGCTGGTGGAATATTTTAATCAGTCAGCTTTAGACATAATGATTAGAATAATTCATTGGAGGATTGTAGACCTACATAGGGTTAGGTATTTCGAAGTGCTGAATACGAATCTCGGGTCCGTTTGACCCATAGACCCTAAAATGTTTGAGGTAATTGTGAAAAACTGCTAAAATAGCTGAAATTGTACCTATACAAACGAGAAAAATTTTCTCGACGTGGATCAAACGTATTTTTTAAGTATTTCGCTATGCTCAACACAATAGCAGCGCATCGAAAAGCATAACCTTAGATGGGTCTAGTCAAATGTACAGGCCATCTTTTTATTTTTGTATGCCGGTGTTAGTGACTACACAAATACTTACCTCAGTGACAGATTTCATAACAAGTAACTGTGAATGCAATCTTCCGCCTTCTTCCTTTCCACAAATCGTTTCTAGTTCCCGCTTCTTTATATCAAACATTTGGTATCCTGCAACCCCTTTAAACTTATCCCTGATACTCTTCTCAAACGCCTTCTTTTCCAACCATTCTTGGACTTCTTTAGGGGTCGACTTCTGACTGATATAGGACTCCTCTGTCTGTTTGATGATAATGTTTCTGGGCCCGTCTCGTTTTCTCATATAATGTAGCACGCTAGACAGCTCTTCTTTCATTTTGTCATTGTTCGATTTCGTGGAAATTTGGGATTGGGTACGTTTGATTGGTTGAGGGGTAGGAGGGGCAGATGGGGTTGGCATTGGAGGTGGGGGTGGAGGTTTAAGGTCAGGTTTCTCTGTTAACAAGTTGTCAAAATCAGTCGTGACTACAAAAAAGTTCTTCAACATCTATAAATGTGACATTCCGTTATACAGTGAAATCTGATGAAGTGGACCCTAGACATGTGGAAGGAAAGAGAACCAGCACATTAAAACTGTACGCCATTGCTGGAGTTTTGCCTATCTTTCTTGAAAAGGTGCAATTTTTATTTTTTTTTTTTTTTAAGACAGAGGTTGTTGTACTGCTTAACAAAATAATGTAACGCCCTCGTAATTGGAACTCTGAGCAACAATGAGACCCCTCGTAACATCGACGATTAGGCAACCAGAATTTCGCAACCACCCATCGCCATCTACCAAGCTTCGAAGAAGACTAGAAAACGCGGGATCGCGTCAAGACTTGTCGATTCGAAGAAAAAAAGGCACAGGGGGTAGTGAGAGGCAGAGAGAATAGACCGAAAGGTAGCAACGGGAAATACGATAGAATTGCCAGATAAATTAGTCTGCAGGTAATAAATTGGAACCTCAAATGATAAGGTGATCACATAATACATTTGCTTTTAGCAAATCTGTTTTCTGGAATTATGAGATGAACGATCAAAGACGGACAAGTATTATGGAAACAAAGTATTTCCGGACCTATGTTTATCAATTTTCTTGAAGACATTTTGGAATACCAGATATATATATATATATATATATAGGGTTTTGCTTATTATCAATAAATAACCAGTATAACGAATGCCACAACCAAATTACACGTTTTTTCAGGCATACGAATGAAACTTTCTCAATACATGTGATAATAATTGATTGAAACTGAATACCTGATGATATTCTATTATCTTACGAGTACATACACCTTGAGAACGGTATGAAGCAAAAAGCATCATAGTATACTGACAAACAATAAGCGTACACAAAGCATATTTCCTGATATATTGATATAGCTGAAAAACAAAATTGACATAATTGTACATTTATTGCAAGTTAACAGTGTTATTGAAATAGCTACTTCTAATAATTTTCTAGTACGAAAAAATAGCCAGCGCATGAAGACTAAATATATTTGTTGGTTGAAAGAAACTCAAAAGAATAGTGGATAATTTATTGATCAAACTGTTTACAAATATATATTTTACGTATAGATTTGAGTTAGTATAAAAATTATTTTGTATAGTCATCCAAATTTCTCTAAATATATACATTATAATAATTCTGTAAATAATATCCTAGCAGTAACTACTGTTATAAGTGGACTAATAAATATCCTAAAACAAACTTTTCAGAAATTGAGAAGGCACAAAAGCAACACATTTTCCATAAATTTTGGGACAGCACAAATACAGTGACGGATACAACAGACTTAACACACATAGAGCAGACCTCTCAGAAATATCGGAATTCCCCTTTCTTACCGATCCGCTGGTTCTTTATCCAGTCCGCGTTGTTTTTCGTGGAAGTTGGGTGATCTGGAGTAGTTGAACCGTGGCCACTATTGAACCTTTCGATCGGCGATTCCTAAAATAAATATAAACCATATTGCCATAACCATATACAAGGTATTCATAAGTCGTGACCAAAAATGAAACATACACAGGACCGCATTTTAAGGGGTGCCTTCTATGCAAGATTTTTCCCTCGAGGGCTTCATTAAAAAGATACGGGGTGTTGGAGTTAAAAAATAAAATAAAACAATTTTTTTTTAATATCTATAAAACCGTCAACTGGAATGAACTAAAATTTGGTATGTGGATTTACCTAAGTATTGTCCACATTCAAAAGTCTTTACTTGAAATTAACGTGCACCAGTGGCGGAGATACAGGGGATTAGTGTCATTATTTTTCCTAATAAAAATAGTACGCCACTGTTTTAGACAATCAAATTCAATAAATGTTCAAACGACCACCATTCTGACGGATACAAGTGCGGGATCTTTTTAGTGAAGAAAAACGTATTTCCGCAAAATTTGTTGTGGCTTGGCTATTATTTTATGTGTGATCAACAGTATTAATTTGTTCAGCATACACTAGTTGTTTAAAAGCGCCCCACAAAAAGAAATCCAGGGGGTTCAAATCAGGAGACCTTGCAGGCCAATGTACGGGTCCGTTTCTGCCTATATATCGTTGTCTAAAATGATTATTTAACCATGCGGTTACGACGAACATGCGGTGCGGCACCGTCGTGCTCATACCACATTCGTACTCTCGTTGCTAACGGAACGTCATCTAACACGTCTCTGGAAAAGCTAAGTATGAGTTTGCATTTAAACGTTGTGCCAATACTTGCATAAACTGTTAGCCGCACCAGACATTTCTAGACAATCTGTGTTGAAACGAGTGGATTCTTACAGAACAGGGATTTTCTAACGACCAAAAATGTTCATTATGAGGATGAGGTTCCACTCCTCGTAAAAAGCGAATCATCCGATCACAAAACCAAATCAATAAAATCTGCACTTTGATTACGCATTTGCAGTAACCACTCACAAAAATTTCGCCGTTGCACTTCGTCGCCGGGTTGCAGACATTGCACATTTTGCCGATGGTAAGGATGTAAAACTTTCCGATTTAAAATGTTCCACGCAAGACTTTAGAAACATGTTAACTCGGCTGCAATCCGCTTAGTACTTGTAATAGGATCATCCAACGCCAAATTAATCACTTCCAGTTCCTCTTGAACTCAGTATTGAAACTGGAAGGTCACTTGAGTACTACATATTTATTTATAAACTTACCGGTCTTCTGTGATTTGGAGGATATGGATTATTAAAAGCATATGGTGTAACTATTGTATGTGGTACATGAGCGATTTGACCTCTGCTATTTCTTGCCTTCCACCATTTCCTGCTATCATCAAGAATCTGTAAAAACATAGTATTTAACATTCAGTTTCTAGTACTACGATGGAAATTATAAAGAAAATGCAACATTCAATATGTTAATAAAAAAGAGCTAGTAGCTTATTGGAATGGCATTAGCAAACAACTGCATATACACTGTGTGGTAGGAGAATTAATGGGATGCTTCGAAGGGAAAAAATTTGAAAAATAAATTTTTTATAAGCACATATGAAGCTACTAGTTTACAAAAAATATTCAAAAAGCCCACTTCCAGCACCTCTTTTCATAGACTGCGTATTTGTGTATTTGGGCGAGTTAGATATTATATGAGATAATTTGCATTCTAGCTTAAGGTTATAATTTTGAAGAGTTTTTGTGTATCAAACATCTTCATTGCTTCACATGTGGTTTTGGCAATAAAGAGTGTAATTTTCGAAACTTATTTTTGCCTTTAAACTGAAGGATTGTTAATTTTCAAACAGACAAATTCTGAAGTGTTAAAAAACTACTTCTTCTACTTTGGATATTAAAAGAATTTACCTCGAGGAATTCTCCACGGACAACTGTCAATTCCTTATCATTATTAGCAGTTCTTGGATAAGTCACTTGCACAATATTAGCGCCTCTACTCTGCAGTTCTTCCAAGAAGGCCTCTTGGTTTCTCCCGAATCCTCTGTCTTCTGGGTTTCTTTCAATAGAGTCCACAGATATGTCGCTTCGGGTACTTTCCACCATTGGTGGAGGCAAGTCCTTTTCAGGTGGATGGTGATAAGAATTTCCTCTATCATGAGCATCTTGGCTCGAAGAGGGATAGTCATTGTAGTCACTGCTGTATTGTTCATGATAGCCTTTGCTTTCTGACTCCATCTCATCTATTACTGGGAATTCTGGTGACCAACCGTCCATGAATACAGGATGGTAGGATGGTACATGCCCTTTGTATTGGTCCCTGGAATAAAGATGGAGTTTAAGTAAAATATTGAATTAAGGTTGAATTATACAGATTGTTTCCAAAATATTTGGCAAATAAAGGCGATTCCTTGAACCATTTTAAAACTATTATGTTTTATGATTTTCGTAAAACTGATTCGTTTTGAAGATAGAGAGTCTTAATAATACTTGTGATTGTATCAAGTAGCTTAAAGCTAAATAAATCCTCTTCTATTCGATTCAATTCAACATTTCTGGACATAATATACAGGGTGCGGCAGAGGGGATGGACGGTTTTAAAAAAATCATAAAATAGTTAATTTTTACTCGAAAACAAATTTATTGATGGAATCAGGTTCACAAGGAAATAGCATTTGAGACAGTCAAGTGTGGAAAATCACATCAGGCATTTGGTAGCCCAAATCGTTGATGCAGTGCTGGCAGCGTTCTTGGAAGTTCGCGTAGACTCTCTCCAACATCGCTCTCTTAACTTCCACGCGAATTTCGCCCTTCAATTCGTCCGGAGTTCGGGGCTTGTGGGTTGTGAAAGTGGGCTTGGTCACTCATAAACAAAATGAGGTTCTCATTTTGATCGATCAGTGCTTCCGTCTCACGTGCGAAGTTCATTCGTTGTGCATAATCTCCGGCCTGTAACTGTTGCACAATGGCCAATTTGTAGGGTTGAAAGCGGAGATCCATATGCAAAATTCGCCTTACCGAACGATCACTAAGGCGAAGTGCAGCAGCATGTTTCCGTACTGCGAAGAAAGACCTTTCGAACGCGTTCAACATTTTCAGGGGTTCGAACTGTTCGCGGCGCTCCTCTTGGTCTTCTGTTGATCAGTTCACCACGCCTGCGAACTGATTCAACCCAACGAAGGATGATGTTTCGAGAGGGAACAGCTCTATTCCGATGAATGTTGAAGTGGCGACGAAACTCACACTGTATGACGATGACTGACTCATTATTTCGGACAAAACAATCATAGGCGAAAACGCGGTGCTCCATCGTCCAAGGCTCCATAACGACAACTGATAAAATAATGCTAGGATCTCACGAGTCAAACGGCACCCTCCCCACCTCTCTCGTAGACGGAGGCGGAGAGTACTACAGATCCCAAAAACGTCCGTCCTCTCTACCGCACCGTGTATATCTGCCAAACTCTGATATTTTTATTTTTAGAAAATTTTTTAGGTTCCGTTTCTTTAAAATGAAGTGTTTTTTTCTAAAATCGCTCATTGAATAGGACCTCATGCTTACGAAACAGTATTATATACAGGGTGTTAGAGAATGTTAGGAAAATTTAAAGACAGATTCAGCTCGTAAATATAGGGAAACAAGTCCATATAAAATCCCTTATTCTCATAATTTAAGTTGTTAAGTGTATGCCACTGGTCTTTGCAAAAATAATTGTTGTTTTCTCAAAGTCGTATTGATTAAACTTGAACATCGTAATTTTTCATTATGTTCGTGAAAAGGTTTCAGATCAATCACTATTTTTAAATTAACGTACTGGTTAATAAAGTAATTTTTGGGATGTTACTGAAGAATTCCAAGAGGAAGTTCTTTTAGTAGAATCAATCTGGCTTCAAGATACCGATACTATGTTTTTCGCAAATGGCGTATTGCTTTTTTGACTAAGCACAGGGATTTTTTGACATGGATGCCACTGATGTAAGAGCTTTAGGAAACATTTTTGTACAGTGTACGAAATCCAAGATTTTGTCAATTTTTGCCTGAAAAACAACGTTGAAATCGCTTTAAAATAAGCTAATCTCAAGATATCCTTCGATGTCTTGAACAATGTCTCAACTTTCACTTAGATACTCGATGACCTCAAAAATTTTAATTTGTAACCGAGTTTTTAAGCATTGAATATACACCCACACGGTAACGCACCTCAAATTTGTTTGAAATTTTTTTTATTCCGAACAAGAAAGGCTTCCATTCACTTTTTTCTAAAGCTGACCAGTTTCGAGTTATAAGCGGTGTCTGAAAAGCCTTAAAAGTGGGTATATTAATGCTTATAAACTCGGTTTAAAATTATAATTTTTGAGGTTGCCAAGTTTCTAAATCAAAGATAACCTTGCTCTACAAGACTTCAAAGAGTATTTTGAGAATGCTTTATTTTAAAGCGATTTTTAGCTTTTGGTTTTCGCATACCATCCACGTAAATGTGACACTTGCATGTACATACCAAAACACGTCCCCATTTCACAATGTGTTTGTAAGGTGAATCAAATAGGCATGTTGAAACGTCACATATTCTGGACACGATACATTTTCGAACCTATTTTTATATAACATGTATAAAAAACGAGAACGTAAAAAATATCTATCCTTAACTCACCTGGGTATGAGCCATGCATTTCCCAAAGAGTGCCACAGTTCAGTTTCCTTACTTGTCACGCAGTTCATGAGTAAATTGACAGCTTCTCTGGTTAACAAAGGTGACACGACGTTGTGTGGAATATGTCTTTCAAAATAGGTATCTTGACCTGCTTCAACAATCAATGCTAACGGGGTAAAAAGAAAATGGACCAGTTCTGGGGCATTTGGATCGTGGATATGCGCTTTTAGCTTCGCCAGTAAATTGAATGACAGCTTGAACTTCTGGAAGATGTCCACGAATTCTTTTTCGGGTGGAGGTTTGGTCCTCATTGTTAGCATACCTATAAAAATGGTCTGTTTCAAAAAGCTGTAGCACTGATTAACGAATTCTAGATGAAGATAGCCAACCAAGAAAGCAATACGCATTTTCAGGGATTTCCCAAATATGGATATGCTTACTCGCTTAGAACCTTAGCTACACATGCTCCTGATAGACAGGGCGGACATAGTGCCCAAGTCTGCCATATTTTCTTTACACAATACTTTTTTTTTAAATGATCACACTGTTCGGCATTCTGAAATTTTTTGTCGCTCTCGTAATTTTTTTGCGTCTACTGTGTTGTACTGAAATCAAATATGCAGTCAGTTTCTCCCCATCGCCTACAAGTTTTTAGAGAAGGGAGAATATCAAATATGAAAATTCCAAATTATAAGCGATCTAGTGGTGAATTTCTAAAAATTAAAAAAATAAATCCAGTTTTTTAGAAAATATACTGTAAAAAAAATTATTTTGTTGTCGTTTTTCGCTTGTATTGGGGACTATTTTCCGCTATAGCGCTTCTCCATCTGTGCAATTTGCTGGTGAAATATTTCACCGTGCTCGTCTCAAACTGCACTCAAATTGACAGGGAAGAATTCTAAATTGCATATTGCAACCTACGGCCTTATAACATTGGAACTGATAAGTTCTTCAATTAGATCTTTGGAGTTGCCCAACTTTTTGTCGCCTAGGAAGTTGCTACATACATCGTATGCTCTCTTTTCCTTTTTCAAAAGTGTAGTTTTAAAATGTTGGTCCTTAAAAAGTTCTCGTATTTGAGGTCCAATCTTGAAGCTTTGCTTCACTAACACGCGAGAATTTCCGTCTCAAATAAAGAAATACATTCCCTTCTCTGTCGACTCTGAGCTTCAACAAAATGAGAAAGCTAGAACTTCAGGAATAAAGGAGGAAGCTGTTAGTGGATGTACGTCCCAGTGAAGTGTTGAGGGAGCGGATTCGTTAATGGAAAGCGAGGCTGAAACCACGTCAGGCCAACAAAAAACAGACGATGGGGCACAACGGCGCTTCGATAAAATAATCATTTTTTCAGACATAACCATGCCTGCACCGTCTACTTTGATATAAAGTTCCACACCCACAAATTGTTGATATTCCAGGCAATAAAAAGGTCGAAATTTCTGGAAAAAATGTGCAAAATAATGGCGAAGTTACTTCCTTTCATGAGACGCAGAACGATGAGGAATCAAATTCCGTCAATTAGTAGCACTTAGAAATTTACAGAAACTTAGACAATTTGAAACCATTTTTTATTGATAACTACAGACGCTGGAAATGAAGTTTTACTGTTCGCACTTTTCGGAAAAATAGAAATTTGAATTTTATTTTTTGCAATATGAAATTAACAAATTGTACATAAAATATAATTCAATTTTGAAATCCGACCATATCATTTTTTTACTAAAATTATAGCCTGTATTCCTTATTGCAATATAGCATTTGAGTTTTCACATTTTCCAAGCATGTATTATAAATGTTCAAATTATTTTAATAGGGAAATAATATTCGTAACTTTGGAAGGTGATTCCTTGCATTATTCTAAGCAAAAAAATTCATTATAACTTATGTCCGAAAATCAACCGTTTCAGTGCAAAAAAATGCTGAACTTATTTCTTTTTAATCATGTAATAAATTAATTTTACACCTAATTTAAATTCATATGCCTAATAGCGTAAAATGTATCAATACATTTATTTATTAATTAACTGTCTCTAACAAAATAATGTTCTTGCTCATTAAATACAATTTTCCGAGACAAACAAAATCCCTCACACAACTGGCAACGTCGTACTCCGCCTGCATTGCATGTATCATCGCGTGTTGCCCAAGATCGACATCGTCTAGGTAAACAAAAAAATAAATCGGGAAAAAAACATATGATAGTTTCTCTCAAATTTTATTATTCAGTACGAGTATGTATTACTGTATCAGTGCGTGCATTTTGATACGAATGAGATGTTTTCGGTACGCGAGTATCACGATATGCTTATTATTTACAGAGATGCTCATTGCAATTCTGAAGAGGCTAGGCGCATTTACGAAGAACGTTTTCCTGATCGAAGGATACCAACTAGAAGAACATTAGTAGAAGTATCCCAAAGACTTCTGGACACAGGAAGCGTAGTGCCTAATTTTAACAATCGCGGAAGACATCGCGAAGTTGGAGTGGAAACCGAAGAACAAATTTTGAATTTAATTGTCAAGGATTCGACACGGAGTACGAGAAATACTGGTCGTCAAGTCGGTGTCTCACACTGGATTGTACATACCCTTAAAGAACAGTTTTGTAATTAGTTTTTGGGTAAACAACGAAGAAATCACAATTTTGTAGCGAACGCGTTGTCAACAGACGAGTTTTGTTTCACAAGAAATGTGATTTGGCATTTTTACAATTTTCTTAATTGGGCGGATGAAAATCCGCAGTATCAATTTTCTGTTAATGTGTGGGCTGGAATAATTAATAGTACCATTTTTTCAATTTAATTCAAGGCATATTTTCAAATTATTCGATGAATCAGTTGCGGTCGTCGTACGCTCGTATCGCGGTTGCGTTGCAGCGTTGCCAAGTGTTTGAGAAAATTTAATTATTTACGACTCACTTTCCTCGAAAACGATTGATTTTCGGACATAAGTTATAATGAATTATTTTGCTCAAAATAATGCAAGGAATCACCTCGTAAAGTTACGTATATTATTTCCCTAACACCCTGTATAGGTTTTTCTAGTATTTGAACGAAAGCACTTCTCTATGAGTTTATTAGTGTAGATATGTAGTTGTTTTTTATTTAATTAGATAATAGGTAGCTAGTTAAAAAAATGTAACTTTAATGTTTTCAATTTAGTTATCAAGAATTGAGATTTAGGATTGAATAAAAAATACTACACATTTTATGAGGATTGGAAACGAAGCATCAGATGTGTGGATGTTGAATTTTAGAGATTAGGTCGATTACATGTCCTCCAGTTCATTGCAGGCATGGAACCTGTTCAACGCATTTTACTTATCATGCTGAAGCGTACCAAATTCAGTTTCGCTTATTTCGCGGAGAATGTTTTCTTTTAAGTCTGCGTGGTACCTCAAAGTATAAACGTAAGCTTTTTGCTCCTTCGACACCACATAGGAAGAGTCAGTGGGTGTCAAATCTGGTGAGTGCAGTGGCCATGCAGAAAAGCCGGTCATTCAAATAAAATGGAGCGACCTGCCACATAGTAAGGGTCGCTACTGAGTTGTTTGTATACCTCAAGAGCAAAGTTTGTGTTGATATCGCTGATTTAAAAAATATCCTTGAAGATGCCTCGAGGTATTACGCAAAATAAGATGAACAGATTCCATCAGTGCGTGCGACGAAATGGAGAACACATACAAGAGGCAATCTTAAAAATTGAAACTTAATTATCAATAATTAGAATTTTTATTAATTCAATTCGGAAATCATAAATCTTCTCTTGGTCACCGTTGACTTACCATCTCCCATGTCGCGTTTTTTACTTTTTCGACTTTTTCTTCGGCGTTCCAGCTCTCTAGCTGCGGCAGCAGCATGTTGCAGTCTGGCGATAAACTTTTCAATATCGTCGAAGCAGTGGTTCAAAATGGCTACGTCACGTTCATATTTTTCGCTAGTCGTCGAGCTTGAATCGTCGTTGTTGCCTGACAGTTCAAATTCGCCACCGTGGTAATCCCTGTATAATAGTTTTGGTGTCTCAAAATCAAGATTTCAACTAAATAGTTTTTCTTTAGGATTCCATGTTTTAAAGAATCATAAATTACACATCCTTGATCCGTTTAATTTCCCTATGTTCTATCTTGATACTTGACGATCCGACAGGAAATGACAATGTGAGGAAGATAAACTGTGTTTTCTATTTAATTCAGATCTTGGGTGAGTTTTGGGACATCCTGTATGTTTGTTTTTCGCTAGCGTGCTTTATACCAATGCGCTAAACGCAATCCTAGACTAAACTCGTAGAAATGATGGTATTCCATGTCTTAGTTTAATGTCCTTGATAAGATACAGGATGTTGAAGGTTTAAGTTTACTTCTCTATAAGCGAGGTAGAGCTGATTTCCATTCCACCTCATCCGGAAATATTTATGCGAGTACCTTCACTTTAGGTAGCTATTTCTTAAAGACCTTTGAACTAATAGTCAAATTATACATTGGATCATGAAATTAAGATCATTGGTTAGAATCTGTAAAAATTTCGAATCTTAACGTGTATATACACAGGAGACATGAATTTTAAAAAAATTAACTTTTATCTTGGCTGCTATTGGTCGTAGATTTATTAAAATATGCGTGTTTTACCATCTATCCAGATCAACTTGTTAAAATAATTATATTGAAAGATAACGGGGTAAATGTTAATAACTATAAAAATAGCTTTAAAATCATTTTTAACAATTTTTTAATAAATAATATTTTTTTGCATAAATTCTGTTGAAACCTCCAAAAATCCACTTCACTTTTGAAAAATGTTCTAGGACCATATTTTGGGCAAGAACGGTTGTTCAAATAATTCGTCTCTGGGATAAACAATTATATTTTTACATAAACTATTAAACCGATCGGGCTGAAATTTAGCACACTTATTAACACCAATGATGCCCTCATTCTCACAAATTCTTAGCCATTAACAATTGTTATTGCAACACCTATAAGCATTTTTTTCAATATTGCTAAAACGCCCCGTATTTAGCTTAATTGCTTATCGATTTTACTTCTTAAAAAACAAAATTGAAGGTTTTTGTATCCTCTAACATCTCCAGTTTACCGATTATATATACGTATAAAATTTAATTTGAAAATTATACAAGCATAATACTGAATTTTGTGCTTTTCCCATTGTTTATAAAAAAACAAGGCATATCTGGTTGTATCTTTTTATGTATTTTTCATTAGAAAGTCCATTTAAAACTTTCAGATATCTGCTAAACTTTTCTTCAATTTTTTTATCTAGCCTGACTAATCGTGCTGGTCTTTGCCATTGCAGACCACTTCGTCACATTTGTTCCTGGACGCGATGTCGGCTTGTCTGTTCTCTACAGTGGCGTTTTGTGAGAAGTTTCTGCGCGTCTTGATCTTCTGCCGACGAGCAGTGTCCAACGATTTGTTGAAAAAGCTGTTGGACCCTGGCTTAAGCACTTTCACTTTCTATTAGCACGAATATGATTGCCGAAAAAAGTAAGATCTTAACCCACCTCCTTACCAACATATTATGCAAGTATTTGGAACTGAAGGTAGATAAAGAGTTTTCCAAGCACATAAATCAAATAACTCCAGCACAGTCAGGGGTTCCGAAAATCACATTTTCAACTGTGGTAGTATTAATATCGAGGTTCTGAATTTAGTTTAAAAAAAATAACATTTTGTCGGACTGACTCGATTTTAACTTACCTTGTAGGAAGTTCCCGTGTGGGGTTCACAATATTTTGCGGTGGTTTGTGGGATGGAGGTGGGATACTACTTTTTCTACTGCGAGTTAGAGCCTTGCCCATTTTTAATTGCATGAGGTCTTCCACTAAATCTTGTGCTGATATGCTTTGACACTGAAATAACAGAAACAACCTGATACAATGTCATTCAAAAATTTGAGAACGAATTTCACGTTCATGATGAAATCACCAACAGAAGAAATTAAGAAACACTAAATAAAATTCTTGTGAAACAAATGGGATGAGAGAACTTCGCACACTACTTTGTGAGGGTATCAGCTGATTTTTCAGTAGGCACAACAACAAGCAGCCATCTTTACTTTACAGAGCTAGTCCGGAACCGTTTTAATGTAATATCTCAAACTTATCCTTCGTGCGTTGCCAATGAAACATGTATTGACAGAATCTTCTTTACTGTAAACGTTTCAGTCACAAAGGTGATATTCAGTAAGTACAATGGCAATATATTCTATTCATGTCTTTCAGGTGACAGTTCGTTTGTTTTCGGTTTTTATTATTATAGTCAGTGACATCAGACGTCTTACACTTTGATTTGACGACAGTGGTATGCAGTCAAAGGAAGCACTAACCGTGGACGGTATGAAAAAAGTCCAAAGGCTCGAATGCGGCCATAGAGGGTAGGTATACGAGTAGTCTACCTTCTTCTCCAGACCATTGGTCAGCAATCTGACTCGTAGGAGCAAAATGGTCTAGTTGTCCGAAGCGCCTATCTTGACGCTCTGTGGTACGCTTCGGTGTACGAGTTGGCCTTCTTCGTGTTCCTCTACCTTCTTCTATCCACGCACGACACACACGCATTACCGTCATTGCAGTACAATTAACACGGCCAACTTCGCGATATAGTCCAGGACTATTAGACGAAAAGAAGGCTAATCTGCTGAAAAAAAACCCACCTGGCTGAATTTTTCACCAGAGCTTCTTTTCAATATTATAAATCATTCCTCAACAGTCCCCATGAATCCAAGTGGATCTTTTTTTTATGGGGGGGTCAAAGGTCACAAAAAACACTATTTTCCATATATCTTCGAAAATATCAACTCTACGATAAAACGCGATATTACCGTTTTTGTTCAGTATGAAATTATCCACAAAAAAGGTTTTATGCATTTTTTCGCAGAGTTCGTTTTTTCAAAGACATTTTACTTTCACTGTTGAACATTGAAAAAATGTAAAATACGTGGTCTCCCCAATAGGCCTAATCCACGAAAATCCATGAAGAAATGATGTTATTGTTACTTTTTTCCTTAGTCATCAATCTGACAAGATGCGGCATCATCTAAGTCTTCGCCAACCTCAAGTGTTGAGCAAAGGAAATTCATGGGGTCTATATTCTTATCGAATTCCACATTATTCGACTCTTCATTGCTCGAGATCATATTCAGATATGACTGTCCATGACAGTAGCCGCAAATGGTGAAACAGTGTAGGCCAAGTTTCCTACATCCGCTATTAGCTTCACAACCTTTCGTACAATAATTACAAAAGATTGTGTTTAATAAGACAGCAGGACCAGGTGGCAATAGAGTTTGTATTGGCTGTAAATATTCGTATTCCTCTACCTTCTTCTATCCACGCACGACATACACTCATTACCGTCATTGCAGTACAATTAGCACGGCCAACTTCGCGATATAGTCCAGGACTATTAGACGAAAAGAAGGCTAATCTGCTGAAAAAAATCCCACCTGGCTGAATTTTTCACCAGAGCTTCTCTTCAATATTATAAATCATTCCTCAAAAGTACTCCTGAATCCAAGCGGAGCTTTTTTTATGGGGGGTCAAAGGTCACAAAAACACTACTTTCCATATATCTTCGAAAATATCAACTCTACGAAAAAGTGAGTTATTACCTTTTTTGTTCAGTATGAGATTCTCTACAAAAAAGGTTTAATGCGTTTTTCCGTAGAGAACGCCAATTTACAGAAAATTGCGAGAAAGTGTTGTAATTGACCCAAATCAAATATTTCACGTCAATGTTTGACGTGAAATATTTGATTTTGGTTTGACGGTCAAACCGTATTTTGACATCGTTTTTTTTTTTATGTTTGTGATAGGGGCTCTATAAGTGTCCCCTCTTGTGATCTAGAGCACAGCTGTGGGGCATTTACGTCATTTAACCAGTCTTCAGACCAGTTTCTGCTATTCTCAGTTGTATACAGACGCGTCGGATAATTTTAGACAGTTTTTACCTGATATTATTCACATCCAAATTGAAAAATGGCCGAAAATTGCATCATTTGCGACAAATCGCTGTCAGACGGAACGACTGTTTGCGTCGAGCGCGGTATTAAAACCGTATGGAGCGAAATGATGGAAAAATTACATTTTTGCCGAGTGTTGAATCGATCAGAGTGCGCGTGGTGTGTCGCAAAGAATATACTCGTGCAAGTAGCATTACTGCTGCTAAGAGGGAGCGAGATGCTGAACCCAGCACCTCGACCGCTAGCCCTTCTCGGCGAAGAATGCGTTCTACCGAGAGCGAGCAATTTGAATTTGACAAAAAAAAAATATTTTGTGGAATGGCACGTTGCGAAGAACATGAGAAAAAAGTTCCCTCGTTTCGTCGTCGAAAAATCAAGGAAGTATAGACATCATAATTTAAATCGATTGTGATTGCTATAGCTCAAAAGCGTAATTATTCTCTTGGTAGAGTAGTTAAAAATCGCATTATTTATTAAGACTATTTAGTAGCAGTAAATGCAAAGTATCATGGTGATTGCTATGTCTCAAGATATCAACATCTCTTTGGCAATGGAGGAAATATATAATTACATTGAAAATAATAATGACTGTCAGTTCTCTTTATGGGAACTTAAAAATGTATGTACTGTTTTTCTAACTGATGATGTTACTGTAAAAACAAAACTTTTTGAAAAGTACGGTAAAAAATCGGCATTACAACAAAGAGTCGAAGTTCAACGATTATTTGTTTCTCCAATGTTCGCCATGATATCTTGAACAAAACTTGGTATGACAATCGTAAATGTGATGAGAAAGAGGAACGTTTTAGAATTTTAAAGGCCGCTGCACTAATTATTCGTGAAGATATACAATCGACACCCACGAATAGCCATTATTGTCCTCCTACAAATCAAATGTTCGACAACATCGAATACAGCTCAAGCACATTTATGTCGTTTATATTATCAAGTCCAGAAATGGATTGGAAAGAATTTGAAACCATTGGATTGGGGATGGACTATGATCGACGAATATTTAAAGCCAACTCTACGAAAAAATGCATAAAATCTTTTTTGTGGATAATTTCATACTGAACAAAAAAGGTAATAACTCATTTTATCGTAGAAATTGATTTTTCCGAAGATATATGGAAAAAAGTGTTTTTTGTGACCTTTGACCCCCACCCAGAAAAAAAGCTCCACTTGGATTCATGAGAACTTTTGAGAGATGATTTATACTCGTAATGCTGAAAAGGAGCTCTGGTAAAAAATTCAGCCAGGTGGGATTTTTTCAGCAGAGAAAGTCTAATATTCCTGGACTAATAGGACAAACCAACATCTCGATAGGCAATAATTCTGCCCCTGTCAAAGTCGCTATCTTGGTCATAATTTGGACATCTTCGAACTTGAGGCATTTTGTTATGCTTAACACTAGTAAGTGAAAAGGCAATAACTAAAAATATCTGTACTACTCAGCTCTCAGAAACTGCTTTATTCACAAAAACTAAAAGATAACATTTTAACAAAGCAGGGTTGAAGAAAACATGTTTAAAAAACAAAAATCATGTTTTTTTGTTTAAAACATTAAAATTTTGATGAAAAAAAGTTTAAAACACTGTTAATACACGTTTAAAACAGTAAAAAAAATAAAAAACTATCTAGCAACGTTAATGAAGTTCCTTGAAAGTGTTATTACTATTTTTGATCCACCTCTATCGGAGCACATCTCTAATTTAAAAGCGGACGTCGGGAAACTACCGTGCTGACGTCGGGGAAGTACCGTTTGACTTTGGGTAATTTTTCGCGTTGCGACCTCCAGCAGTCAAATGTGCGAAGTCGTAGCGTGGTGGTGTGTTTTGTTTTTGCGCATTAATGATCGGCAAAAAAAGAAAGGCAATGACAGGGGGGTGAAAGCATCCCGTGCGGAAATATTTTAAGGAGAGCGATGTCAAGGCTGGCTCGAAAATAACAGTACACAATCTATAAACACAATGATAATTTCAAAAGAAAAGAATAAGGCCTTGCTTTAAACAAAACGTGGTTTCCAATTCTAAAGAACACAGCGCAAAAGCCACGTCACTCAAGAGGCCCAGAGTACCCCCACCAGACAACTCAATCCTCAGTCCGCCGATCGCCTATAAAACCACACGCTCATCCAGTTAACCGATCAGTTTCGTCGACCCGTCAAGCCGAGCACTTCGCTCTCGCCGACAGCGCCACTGAAGATGGCTACTGCAGAATTAGCCGAAAGCTATGGACCAAATCCAACCCGACCACGGCTCAACAGCCCGAAGCACCTAAATCGCATGTTTTAAACAGTTTAAAGCAAATTTATTTAAAACACCTTCATTGTTTTAAACAATGTTTAAAACACCCGTATTAAACATTTTGATTAAAACATAACAACCCTGTAACAAATGTAAACCAAAACAAAGATAAAACGTTGACATTGCTGCCACAGCATGCTTCAAATATAGTCAATTTGATGTTAAAAAACCAAGTTGAAGAAATTATTTTTTCTGGGTGTAACACTTCTAAAGTCACTGAGTATTCATACCCATACAGTGTGCTACTAGAATAATCTGATGAGATTGCGCGAAGTTATCATTCAGAATTTCAAGATGGGACCACGCAAAACCAGGACGGCCTGGGGTAGGCATTCCCGCTCCCAAAAGAACGTCGAGCCCTCAAAACGACAAGCGAGTATGAGATTATCTATCTTTTTTTTGACGTACCAGATACGTCACCCTCGTCCATCGTTCCGAAAATGCCAAAAACGCGAACACCGACCCAAAACTGTTGTCGTAACAGGGCTTTTGGCGTTTTCAGGACGATGAACGAGGGTGACGTATCTGGTACATTTAAAACCGACAGATAGTCTCTTTTTAATGCCTACCCCAGGCAGTCTTAGGCTATGGTGGTTTTTCGTGGTGCCATCTTAAAATTAGGAATGATGACTCGCGCAATCTCCATCTTCAGACTATTGTAGTAACACATTGTATAGTAATCTCATAATGGAAAGAAAAAACAAACATACTGTCAAGTGGAAGACAAAAGAATACATTGTATTGTGAAGATCACCCTTGTGACTGAAACCTTTACAGTAAAGATTCTGTCCATAAATGTGGTTTTATTGGCCAGACCAGCATACTATGATCTATTAAATCTCCTAGAACATTTGCGGAATTAATAACAACATTGATGAGATGACGTTAAACCTCAATCTAGTCGTTTATCAATACCTAAAAATACCTGCAATATTTAAATTATTGATATATTTTCTGTTTGACAAAAACATTTATCACCATTATTATAACATGAAGTCTATCTGAGGAGAGATTAAGAGTATATACGTTATCTTATCAATGTTTTCAAGTATTATTTACGATTCCACGAGATACATTTTTTCTGAATATGTATTGTTTTAAGCAATCACGGGGATTCTCTCAAAATGCATAAATCACTTTCAATCACATTTTTAGGTATTTGGGAGTCCTACAGAATGAGAGTACGCGTAAAAAGATCCGACTAATAGTAAAAAAGTTATAACCGAAAACCGAGGCAAAATGCAGGTTATGGCTCTTGTTGCTAATGCGACGATAATTTCACGTAGCTGAAATTTTTGAAATCCGTAGGCTTCATACTTCTAAATAACCACAACAAAATTGCAGTCGATTGGTCAAGTAGTTTTTGAGAATTTCTAATTGTTTATCCCAAAACACCTGTCTTCCGGCCATCACTACTAGTTTACTGAGCAATATACAGGGTTCATTCAAAGAGCATTTCATAGCAAAATACACGAGTTTACCTTGCCGACATGAATTACAAACCATTCCCAAAGATAATTGTTATTTTTATTCGAAAAATGAAGGGGATAAACAATTAGAAATCCTCAAAAACTACGTGACGAATCGACAAATATCTGCGAGAAACCATCGTCGCATTACCAACAAGTGCCAAAACCTGCATCTTGCCTCGGTTTACGGCCATAACTTTTTTACTATTAGTCGGATCTCTTTACGTGTGGTCTCATTCTATGGATCTCATAAATACCTAAAGATCTTATTTGAAGAGTTTTTTCGTTCCTCTCAACACTTTCGATTGATTCCCAAAAAACACGTTTTCTCATTCTTTGTTGTCGAATAAAAAGTTTTCCCACAAAAATTGGTGTACCCATTTTATGCGTCCATGATTTAAATGCCCCTTTCAACAACTTAAGGGTATTTTCGTTTAATATGATTAACTATAAGTCGTTATCTTTTATACTTCCGTTTTTTATGCTTATAACTCAAAAGTAAATGAGTTTTGATGAAGGTATGTTCGCATCTGAATTGATAGGGTAATACAGACCCTCAAAGTGAAGTGATCAACAAATTATTCACAATTAAACTTTTTTTAGAAACCGTGACTTACCTGAAATATATGCATTTCTGGATGTGACTGATTTGAATTCGTTACGATAAATACTAAAATATTGTTATACATTTCCATGGGGTCCTGACTCATAAATGCAGTAGGTTCCTGTATCGAATTTGCTGGAAACCTTTCCATTACACTCTGAAAAAGATTAGTTTCTTTTAATTTAGGGCAGGAGTAAATTCGTTTTGTGTACAATATTTCAGATTCTTAAGGATCTTACCAAAGGTGGTCATAAGATTAGCGGACAGACAGACAAGCCAAGTTAAATGAGTGGCATGGTTTTTAATAAGAATAATAATAACTGGTCTTTATTAGGGCGAAGTTTAGCCGTCGGCTTACTTACTTAAGCACAACATTTTCGAGGAAATCCCATATGTCTACTTTATTAAAAAAATTATCTTCCCTACGTTTTGTAGTTTTTTTGCAATGATTTTTTTAAATCCGCTCTGCTGAATGGCCCACCCTGTGATTCCGCCTCCGAAGACGAATATCCTCCTGAGCTAGACAAGATACCAGGCAAAGTCATCAAAAAACCTTACCTATCAACTATAATGAACATATTTGCTGCACGCTAGGGTAGGCAATCATATTATCATTTAATGGGCTAGTGTTATGGAATCTAGGCGTAACCAATTTCACCCATAAAGGAGGTTGGGGACCCTGTTACTGATCCCATAGAGCTTTGGACATAAAAGGACTTTCTATCGGAAGTAAGAAAGTGCAAAGAGTTTCAGAAAATTCAACTGGTGTCGAAAAATTCATGTAGTCGTGATTTTTTATTTATTCTCTTCCGGGATGTTTGGGAAATAAGGATATATACTTACACCTGTCTCATAATCCATAATTAATACCCAAGAGTTATCTAAACATAGTTGCATCTTCTGCGACCATATCCCATTAGTCTTTTCCAACTGCAGCAGTCTTCTCATTCCATCATTTGGATAAATAATACCTGTTTCTTTGGTAACAGTGAATGTGGCCAAATGTTCGATTATATGCACCGGTTTTCCCATACTATCACTTATCCTGTCTTCCCTATCTAAGTCCCTCTCCTCTCCCGAATATCCATTGCGGTAGGCCATTTTTTCATTCGTCTTGGATTATATTGGGATCTGAAACAAAAAATACACTTTTTCACTATTCACAACAAGTCTGAGAAATCAGTGTTATTGACCTGACTCCTCCAGTAGGAGATAATAATAAAAGCATGCCATTCAAAATTGTATTCTGAGAATATATATATATATATATATATATATATATATATATACACAATGTGTTTGGTCAAGACATACCGATATTTGAGGGGGGATATTTTTCAGCTATTTTTATCGACAAATCCACCCCCTACAATGTTTTACCTCACCATCCTTGAAATGGATCCATACCGCTGCGAATGAAATTAGGGCTGACACGGATATGGCCTGCCGCTCAACACGACAAATTTTTTTAAGAACAACAATGTGCATAACCAATAATGGAGGACATTTTGAACAGCTTCTGTAACATTAAACATATCTAAGCTCTCTATAAGAAACATTGATTTGTCATTTTTATGTATAGAGAGTTTGAAAACAATTTGCATTTTATTACACCCTTTTTGACCCATGTTAGATAGCATTTATTGCTTAACGTAGAATGCTTAAGATAACAAAAAGCTGTAGAATTAGCACAAAAAAGTACAACCTCACAGACTAGGTTTTGAATGGTGTGCGAAAATGTACAAAATAATCAATTTTCTTCCATATTTTTTTCTGTTTTTAAGTATGTTGGTATCAAAACAAGTTTTTCAATAATCGCTAGGACAACATGTCATCGTTCACATGACACCAAATTTACAATTCTGTGACACTTACTACTCAGTTATTACAATTTTCATACATGCACTACCTTAATCGTAACGTAAAAATAAAAATGGCAGCCATTTCAAGGGGGATGAGGTAGGACATTGTAGGGAGGTGGATTTGTCGATAAAAATAGCTGAAAAATACCCCTCCTAAATATCGGTATGTCGTGACCAAACATATTGTATATATATATATATATATATATATATATATATATATATATATGAGCAGTGAGCAGTAGTCATTGCCAGTTGTTGACTCTTTTGACGATAAAATCAAGCTTTCGGCATTCTCTATGGAGCCTTCGTCAGGATTCTGAAAACACAATTGTGATGCTAGCAAAGAAAACAGGACAGATTTAAATTGTCAAACAACTTACTCGTCGTTGAGGTTGCAGCCACAAGGTGTTTCAAAACGAACGTAAAGAAGTACATGTTAAAAATATCAATACATCCGAACATATTAAAAATTATTAAACATGAGAAGACATTTTAGGGAAACAATCGGAATGCAAATACATTTAATTTTGTTTTATATTGCCAGCTATTTTGATTTAATTGAATATTGAAATTGCCAACACCTTTATGGCCGACCCTGTATAATAAACATAGGAGCATTTAATTATAATTAATTATAATACAGCCAAGAGCTCGTGGAAATTCACACATTGGACTTTATACTGTACTTATCACAATCACCATACTACATGATGTGTTAAATTTGATGTGCTATTGACTTTACCTACAATTTATACATTTCTCATTCATTGTATTAACTTGCTCCCTCCCCCCCCTCCTGGGCCATTGGCTGGCTCAAGCACAACATTTCCGATGAGATAACCGCCATCCCAGCGAGTGTCCACGAATTTGAAGTCGAGATTTTTAGGAGTGCGTACATCTCGATGGCTCATATCTCAATGATGTTATTTTGAAAAAATAAAATTCCCATGTGTCTACTTTATCAAAAATATAAATTATCTTTCCTACGCTTTTAGTTCTTTTCTATAATTTTTTGAAATCCGCTCAAGTTAATGGGTGTATAACAGTGATGTAGATAATGTTTGTCCCAACCACGAGGACTTACCGATGTGCGAAATTGCTCTGATGAGATCCACAGTATGCAAAGGAATTTTGCTACGATAGCAAATCGGAATTTAACGCACCGGATGTTTCACAACGAATCGCGCGAAAAATGACAGTAACAAAGCATTTTATCCCGAAGTAAAGTAGGCGTTGACATTTTTTTCTCGTTGATCACAAACCGTAAAGATCTCATAAAGATATGAGACGGCTGCAATATCGATTTTCAGAATTTGCTTGCAAGGTCAAAATGCCGGATTTGTATGAAAAGCGGACTGTTCGTAAAGTTCGTATATGGACTGATGTTCTTGTAAAAAATCCGAACTGGTTTGACATCACTTCACGTTTCTCCCATTGCTACCTCACTTTTCCGTATTTATTTTGCACATCACTTGATTAGGGATCTTCTTAGAATCACAAATGATCTGAAATGTAACTGAACGACTTCACTTGGCAATTTAACATTTAGCATAATTTATATTTAGTTTTTTAAACACATAATTAATGGAATCACGGCACTTAGATTCGCAAAAAATACTTAATCCATCTTAATCGGATGTTAGTTGTCATATACAGGGTGCGGCAGAGAGGATGGACGGTTTTAAAAAAATCATAAAATAGTTAATTTTTACTCGAAAACAAATTTATTGATGGAATCAGGTTCACAAGGAAATAGCATTTGAGACAGTCAAGAAAATCACATCAGGCATGTGGTGGCTGAAATCGTTGATGCAGTGCTGGAGGCGTTCTTGGAAGTTCGCGCAGACTCTCTCCAACATCGCTCTCTTAACTTAGGCGACTTCCACGCGAATTTCGCCCTTCAATTCGTCCAGAGTTCGGGGCTTGTTCGCCTATACTCTAGCCTTGAGGTGTCCCCATAAGAAAAAATCGCATATGGATAAATCTGGGGACCGAGGAGGCCAATGAACATCGCCAAACCTGGAAATAAGGCGACCAGGGAAGAGAGGGCGAATAACGTCCATGGATGCTCGGGCTGTGTGGGCAGTCGCCCCATCCTGCTGGAACCACACACGTCAGATTGGAACACGTCGCCGTCGTAATTCAGGGTGAAAGAAGTTGGTGATCATGTGGACGTAGCGCTCTGAGTTCACGGTAACATCACGACCATTACCGTCTTCGAAGAAGTAAGGGCCAATGATGCAAGTTTGCGATACAGCGCACCAAACCGTTACTTTTGGGCTGTGCAGCGGTCTTTCGTGTAACTGTTGCGGATTTTCATTAGCCCAATAACGACAATTCTGTTGGTTAACCATGCTGTTTAGGTGAAAGTGGGTTTCGTCACTCATGGGCGATAACGCGGTGCTCCACCGTCCAAGGCTCCATAACGACAACTGGTAAAATAATGCTAGGATCTCACGAGTCAAACGGCACCCTCCCCACCTCTCTCGTAGACGGAGGCGGAGAGTACTACCCATCCCAAAAACGTCCGTCCTCTCTGCCGCACCCTGTATGTTAGTGCACAATTATCTTATTATACTTTTAAACTTATTAAAATAGAATGTTCATTGAAAAAATGTCGACAAGTAGATTGACTATACTTTTTACGATTTCGTTACCGCGAAGTTTTAAAAAAATCACGGGTCTATTCAAAAGACTCGAATGGAATCGAAATTGACTGGGTATGTTAGCTTAAGTACGATATGTCTCAAACCTCTATCTCTCAAAATATACGAAATAAATCTATCTTATTTCTATTTGAGTGGCAAATATGTATGACTATTATGTTTGATAAGTTGATACCGAGATCAGAAGCTTCATATTGATAAAACGTCTACCACAACCTGTTGTGGACCTAAAATGGACCGATTTAAAAAATAAAAGTTTTTAATGCCCCCATAAATGCTCGAAATGATGAGCCATAGTTCAAAGAAATCAGATTTATAGAGAAAAGAAGAATGTTTGAGTTCGAGCGAGAAGATGAGCCTATGTCATAATCTGCCGAGCAAAAGTTTAAACAATACTTAAGATTTTCACTTAAGAATACCAAACAAATAATAGTATGTGCAAGTAATATGAATATTTTGTAATAATATGCGCTTATTTATGATTGATTATTCACTACAAAAAAAAGATTTCTTATACGAATTTATTTATTTCCTGGCAGACCTAAATTTTAATATAATTTTCCTAATGATTCATTGCTTAAAAAATTAAAGTGGAAGATTTTAAGCTATAGTCATAAATAATTTTTTTTCTTATTTCAATTCTTTAAACAGAGTGAAATATTGTAAACTTACATCAAAAATAAAAATAGACTCAACCATGGCAAATGGAAAAAATTACGTAAATAATTGGTGTGATTTGAGATGAAATGACTACATCAAAAATACACGAGAATTTTATAAAATTTTAGTAGACCACTTTCTTTAGAAAAGGCTTCGCAAAAATGTTTTGCTCCAGGACTTGCATCTACTAGGGACGGCTCTGGAAACTATTGAAAACTATTGACAATTTGAGGATTATATATGTTTTGATTAGGTATCTATTTTTTTGTATTCCATGGTCTGCTTTTTTGTATATATTCACAGTGAATATGCATTTAAAAAAATATGCCTTTTGAAATTAGCATTACTTACCTTTTAGCGATATTTTGTAATATTTTCAAAAAGGATGATTTTATTCTGATAAATAAAAAAGAATTCCAGAAAAATTATTAATGTATGTGGTTTCGGGGACCAGCAAAATATTGAGGCTTGTCAGTAGTGAGTGAACTGAAATCTGAATCAGAACAGATAAGTGATCTGATCAAGTTCTCTTTCCCCAATTTCACAAACACGCACGTTCTTATGCATGGAATGTTTTCATTAAAGTGAAATAATTTATACGCATGATAACCTAGAAAACCTATTAGTGATATACTTGGTTCATGCGAATGAAACAGGTGATCATGAATCAATAATCCTCAGACATTATCATTTTCTCACTGATAATCATCCGCAAGTTAGGACTTTCCTTTACACGGCGTATAGGTTTTGGAATATGGGCAGTTTTTTTTCTATTATCATATACACTTACGATTACCGAGACGTTAGGCTAAGCTAAAGCGCCATTCGCTTCCTGACTTCGTGATAAGATCACGACAATCTTAAGTGACGACATAAATACTCAATTAAGTATCAGATAGAGATCACTCACTGGAATGACACTCTGCATTTTTGTATTAGTTTATATTAAACCGAAAAACCGAAATTAACAGTTACAATTTTTTTATGTATAATGAGGCTCACGTTATGAACAGGTGCTATATATAGTTTGGTACCAAAACGGAAGAGAGTAGCATAACATGACGGGATCCGGTCGCACAGCCGCGCTAGCACTGTCATACGTTGTGTTATGATACTCTCTTCTGGTTAGGTACCAGAGTACCTGTATAGTTAAAGGCTTTCAGTCAATATACAGAACCTAGGCAAAGTCATTAATTTTTACACAGACATTTTCTCAACATGAGATTCACTTGAAAGTCGGGATTTTTCAAATTGTCTAGCAAATAACTTGTAGGTTCAAAAGGCGGCGACTGATTGAAGCCGAGCGTTGTAATGTCATGTAATGTACATCCATACATCACATACGCATGAAAAGAGTTGGAGCGATAATACCAATAACTGTCTTCACAGGCCAGTTTCAAAAAAGCAAAGATTTATTATTGTGCATGCTGGTAGTGAAAATGGTTTCGTGGAAAATGCATGTTTGAAATTTAAATCCAATAGTAAGTCGGGTGATTATAATAGTGAGATGAGCTATAGTAACTATAAAAAATGACTTCAGGATAAACTGATTCCCAACCTACCACCAAACAGTGTTTTGGTTATAGACAACGCTCCGTACCACAATGTTCACATAGACAAATGTCCTACTATGTGCTTTAAGAAGGATCATATGAAAGAATGGCTAAGGCAAAAAAACATACATTTCATTGACGACATGTTGAAAATTGATTTGTATAGCCTTATCAAAATGCATAAGCCGGCATATATAACTATGAAATAAACAGAATAATGGCTGAAAAAGGTGATTCTGTTTTGAGATTGCCACCATATCACCCCGACTTGAACCCAATTGAGTTGGTATGGGCATCTTTGAAACAATATGTGGCTGAGAGAAATGTAGATTTTAATCTCAAGACTGTCGACAAACTTTGCGACGCCTTTTCTCGTCTTATGCCACAGAAGAATGGAAAAAGCGATGTGAGCATGCCAAAGGTTTTGAGAAGCAGTATATGGAAATGGCACCAGCACTCGATTTAGTTGTGGATCAAATAATAATAAACCTAGACGAAGATAGCGATAACGAAACCGAAGATTTAAGTTTAAGTAGTAGCTCAGATTCCGATTCCTAACTTTCAGGATTTGATCCTCTGTGAAACTTCATAAATCTTTAAAATATTGCCAACTGTATCTACCTCGATGTTAGTTTTCTTTTCATTTGATTGTTTATCAGTTGAAATTATTAACAATTAAAAATAGAATGAGTACCAATCAATTTCAGTCTTATAGCTACATAGCGTGCCATACTTATTTTATGGAATAAATTGTTTTGGTTTCCTTTTGACACATGCCAACAATTTCGATTTAAAAAAGCTTCACATAATACGTATTCCATTACTGAAATTATGCGATTAATTTAGGCTGTACCACTCGAGATCGAATGACACGTATTGTACGTGCCATCTCTTTTGCTCCGAATGCGTTCTCCCTATTTCGTGTGCGCAATCCCAGCTAATCCTCTTCCTAAACTTGACGAGCTGTGACACAAAAATTCCACTGACTGTCGGTTTTTTTACGAATCCCTCTGATGGTTACATTACAAGTCAGTACAGGTGGCGACTAGTTCACCTGTGAGCACAGTCTCAGCAGTCTTCTTATATTATTAGTTGAGATTTGAGATAGAGCTCTGAACACACGTTATTAATGGAGTGGTCTCAGGAGAAAACTTTATTTTTTATTGATTTACATTGTACTAAAGGTATACTATGGGATCTGCAACATGCGGACTATTATAACAAAATCAAGAAACATTATGCGTGGCAACCTGCAGAAACAGAAACTTGATTGATGAGTGTAACCGTAAAATTACAAGTTTGGCTCAGGTAACAGAAAGCCAAAATATGTAAAAGCAAAGACACAGTAACAGGTAGGAATGTGTGTCTTACTTCACCAATATACAGGGTGTCACAGAAGTCGACGTCAAGCCGGAAATGAGGGAGAGGCTAAATCATAAAAAATATAAAAAAACTTAGTGGTGTACTTTACAAATTATAGGGTAAAAAAATCCAAATAATCTACACACGTTACAATTTACAAATTTCAATTTTTTCTCAATTTTATTTTTATTGGGTAATCCTGAACAATGCTGTTGTAAATTGTTGCCTAAAATTGAACACCACCTGCTTCAGCTTGGTAGAAAATGAAACGTTTACTGACTCGCTCACACTTTGCAAAGTAGCTCTCTCTTTCTCACTGAAACTACGACTAGAATAATTTTAAATAATTAAGAAAAATATGTCGAAAACCGAGTCTCTTTACAAACATAAAAACTGTCCATACTTCAAGAAATAATCTTGCAAGTGTCATACCTCTTTGGAATCCTTATTAAATGTAGGCTTTAAAAATTACTTGCCAGACTAGTGCAGTACATTTTTATCAGTACAGCCAACAAAATTTAGAAAAGCTTTAAATTTGAATACTTGTTTAGGGCAAAGTGAAGCAGCTGGCGTTACACTTTCGGCGACAATTCACAGCAACATTATTCACAATTAAATAATAAAAGTGAAATCAAATTAAAAAAAAATAGATTTATAGTAATGGGAACTAAAATATCATCAGAGGTTGTAGATGTTTTCGACTTTGAACACAACACTAGCTACTTCTAATATTTCGACATAGACTGCGGTAGAAAAATGTGGAGCACTGTTGAGCCGAGCATTCCAATTCGCTGGACTCAAATCACGAACTTTGTACAGCGCTCGACTTCAGTCAGTCGCCGCCTCAAAGTAAACTCAGGAGGAACCGTGGAAGTAGCGTGGCACCAATTTTGACTCGCACTTGTTAAAATATTTCCTATGATAATCACTACTTAGTACTATTCCTGGTCTGAATCCTCATGCTAAACGTCAATTCAAGACGAAAAATAAGTAAGCTACGTATATTCATGAATAGTTATAGTACAAACAATATGCTCCATGTATAGCTTATTGTCAATGTTAATGTGATGGATTCTTAACATTCCGTTGCTGTACCTCTATTCTGTTGTTACAATTGCTAGTCTATCCGCACCTATTCTCTGATATCTACGGGACTATGGTGATGATTACTAGGAATTCTGTCGACTTAACATTTATAAATTTAGCGTGAAATGTGCTGTATACAGGGAGAAAATTATACGAGTATTGTGTTGAATGATGAATAAGAAGTCGATAAATGCAGTGGACTACAAAAAAAGAACAACTGACAGGTCAGTGCCCCAAGCAACTGCTAAACTATCAGTAACCCCAACTGGCGGGGAAATACAGGGTCTGGCAAAATGATATCCCACATTTTAAGCTTTAATAAAAACGTCATTGTAAATGATATTTAGATTTTGTTTTTATTAACTGAAAATGTATGATATGCCATTTTTATTAAGTTTAGAAAATTACAGACTCCAAGTGGCGACCATTGTTTTCGTTACACATTCGAAGCTGATTTCTGAAAGTTTCCGTCACTCGAGCAGCAATTTGAGGCGATATTCCTGTAAATTCTTGGCATATCGCTGCTTTCATTTCATCAATGGTCCTGGGATGGTGTTGAAAAACCTTCGCTTTCAGGTAGCCCCAAGGGGCAAGATCGGGAGAACACGCAGGTCACCCAACGTCTCCAAGTAACGAGATTACGCGTCCTGGAAACGTTTCCCTTAAAACTCGTGTTGCCGTTCTTGCTGTAGCTCCCTACTGATAAAACCACACATCCAGATGTCCATGTTCTTTAAGTACGACAATTTAAAGGTCAGTGTAAGGGTTAAATATGTTCAACTTATCGAAATAACGTATTTGTTTGGCAGAGAGGATTTTCGTGCAGAATAGTGTAATTTAAGCGTGCTAAAAATAAAGTTAGGGTAAAATTACGTCTGTCAATCTACATTCCATTACTGTGTACGACATTACACTACCAAGTGATTTACAAACACGCGCCAGTACGGTATGACATATACCTAAGCTAAAATTTACTCTTTGCAGTAGATTTTCGAGAATACGAAGCTAATGAGTCCACGTGCCCGCTTTAGAGGCGCGGTCCAGTTCAGGACATTTTTCTCTAATTTTTCCTGTATAAGAGTGTTGCTTCTTGGCCAATTCCTTCTTAATTCAGAGTGAGAAAAGTAGCCTAAAATAATTTCGGAAGAATTCGACGACTAGGCATTCTTGTTGCATTCAGTTCGATAAGCCAGGTGTGTAGCCAGCACATCATCGAGATACATTTCTGTACGCCAGAGCCAGACTAGGTTAAGTCCATTTTTGCCAAAAATGAGTTTAAAATGACAATATTGTGAATTTTCATTTGCTACCTGCAGCGTCCATCTATCTGTAATAATAAGGAAGTTACGACTTTTTAACTCGTGTCAAGTCGCATACAATACAATGCAAGAGAGACACTTCAAATACAATTATCTCAAACCTACTTACAGTGGAATCCACTTATAATCAACTTGCTTACAATGGAAACCCGTATATAATGGACATAATTTAAGGTCCTATAAATAATTGCATGTAAAATCCTCGGATATTATAGACTCGCTTAAAATAGACGCTCGTTTATAGCGGACTATTTTAATACCTTATATGCAAGCTGTTTTGGTAGTCCCCCGAAGCAGATTTAGCTTAGCTGATGCAATCGTTTATGGCGGTTTGGCTTCGCAGTTTGCATTCGAGCTCTGCCACCAGTGTTATACTGTATTTATTAATGTTATAAACATGTCGAAAAGTGCGAAACTTGTATTCACTTTACACGAAAGTTCACAATAATTAGTGAGCTTGAGCAGGGTTCATCTCAAGCAAATATATAGTATGTGCTCGTATGGCTATAAAAAATCCACTGTGTCAAATATTTGGAAAAACCGTGACAAAATTAAAAATGACTGGATATCAAATAGTCAAAAGAAAAAAATGCGGCTATCGCTGCATCCCCAAGTCGATGATATGCTGTTTAACACATTGACTGCGAACTGGGATGAGGATACCCACCTCAGAAACTGAAATACTTTTTTCCTTTTTTTGGAAGCCGGCAGAGAGCGTCGAAAGACGCCGTTCGCCTCCCACCACAGGAGCGGAGGGCGTCTTTTGACGCTGTTCGCACTGAACGTGTTAAATGGTTTCAACAAAAGCGTGATAATAATTTTTCAATAAGTGGACCTATGCTACAAATAAAAGCTGAAGAATTTGGGAAATTGATTGGAGATTACTTCAAATGTAGTTGGTTGGCTAGACAGGTTTTTTGGAAAAATGTGTGGTGGGTCAGCTTTAGTTGAGAAGAACGTTACCAATGACTGGATTTCTCAAGTTTGGCCCATAATATCCAGCGATTATTTAGATGATAACATATTCAATGCAGATGAACAGGCCCGACGAGAGGGGGGGGGCATCGGGTACTTTTCTCACCGGACCCGCACTTTTCAAAGGGGCCTGACGCTCAGACGGATAAATCAATTCGAAAGAAAAAAAAGTTTCAAATTGTTAGACAACTACAGCTAGACTCATAAAACCTCTAAACCAATTGGTTGTGTTATATTTCGCTTGATGCGAATTTCTTATATGTAATTCAAAATAGATTCTTTTAGAGTAAAAACACATTTTTGATTAATTTCAAGTGAGACACACAATACAATTATCACGAAGACATAAATTCATTTCCAAAATGTAAATGTTATAAATAAAACGTTATTTACCATTAGAGTTAATAATTTACTCGACAAAACGCATAAGCAATGATGTGTTTTTCTCCCCCAATAGTGAAATATTCATCATGAAGGATAAACACAAAAACTATTAAAATGATAATTTATAGAAAATTGAAATAGGAATCTCCGGGTTAAAGACCTATTTCAATTTTCTATAATACTAATTCACCGGGTTCGTCGCTTCTTCATTATTAAATTTTTTCTTGACCTTCCACTCAATGCTTATCAGGTTAGTGCTTTTATTTAACCGATTATTTGCACTGTAGAAAGAGTGTACAACTTTATTGAAACGCGTGCAACATGATATGAACGATATATTTAGCAGAATCGAAAGAAATCGTGAAAATCATAAAAGAAAGAGGGGCGAGGTAGGGGCCCGCGCTTCGGTTCCCCCGGGCCCGGATTTTCTCTCTGCGGCCCTGCAGATGAAACCAGGATATTTTATAGAATGCTACCAGATAAAACTCATAAATTAAAAGGTGAAACTTGCAATGGAGGCAAACTATCAAAAGAGCGAATAACTGTTATGATTTGTGCTAATGCTTCTGGTAATGAAAAACGGAAATTATTGATAATAGGTAAGTGGATGAATAGAAATTCATGTTCTAATTTTTTTTGATATTCAGTGGCAGTGCTGCAAAGAATTTATGAATGTATCCCAAATATATTTTGATGAAAATTATGGAGCTTCAAGAAGATGTCAACATTACCAAGGCTGTCACCATTTTAGATGCTATAAATTGGCTTACTATTGCATGGGAATTGGTTACTCCAGAAACAATTCGTAGTTGTTTTCGCCATGCTGGTTTAGTGAAAAACAGAACTGAAATAGTCAACGATTTTTATCCAGAAGATGAAATTCTATTAAGTGATTTACTGAAAATTAATAGCTTACTGAATATAGACAAATTTAATGAGTATGTAAATGTTAACAATAATTTAATAGCAACACAGGAATTGTAAGACTCCAATTTGGTTAATGAAGGATCCGTTGATAACGAACAGGAAGACGAGAAGAGCTTCAAGTGACAACTAAGGAGGCATAAGACTGCGTGAAAAAGTTGCAACGTTATTTTCAGCAAGAAGAAGACAGTACAGCCACACTTACCAAATTAAATAAAATGCTGTTCTAAATAGTTATACAAAAAACAATATGTTCAAATGAAAATTACTAGCTTTTTACCAAATAATTCACGGTTTTTACACATACCTACACAATACGTATGCCTGTAATGTGTCTATCAGATTCTGAAAAAATGCAAATTTCAAAATTACATATAAATTTTTTGCATATATCTTTATTTATGTAATACATGTTAAACAAACACATTTTAAGCTTTTAATATGTTATTTCTGCTACTTTTTTCATTTACTATTGACTATTTGTCACAGTCCATTATAAGCGGGTTGCACTATTTGGACTTGACCTAGTCTGGCTCTGAGGTATATTCACTATTTGGACTTGACCTAGTCTGGCTCTGAGGTATATTCACAATCTTCCCATATTCTTTTGGACTACTTTTCGAATACTAAGTGAAGGTAGCAAGAATTACAGCAGAATTAACGTATATTTCGATTCAAAGCGAATCGATTAATGGCTACACATTTGTGAAGCTAAGTTATTCATAGTATCAAAGAGCCCACTGTGAGTCAATTATACTGACCTCCGCGGAGAATCGTCAATTTTTCCAGTGAGTCATGGTGATGAGAGTAGAAATTCCATCTAGGAGCTCCCTAATGACTATCTTCAGTGAGTCTCGACATTTCTGTTGACCTTTCTTGTGGCCGGATTTTGTAATTTGGCGTCACTTCTTTTACATCGATTGTTCTTACCTGGTGTGTTTGTTACGGCTAATAACGCGTAGGCGTTTTGATAGAATATACTGGTTGACTTAAAGGGACTGGTCGACAGATATGGCCATTACGTAATTCGCTTAGATTAAGTGCCCGTATTTTTATGAAAATGCTCGAGTGTAAAGGATGGCACAGACACCCATGCAAACCGTACGATTTGCTTGTCAAGCAAGTTGCCACGCAACACGTAGTATTTGTGATATTCTCGGTCCTGTTATCGTCAAGCAGTTTAACCTTCCTGCCAATATGGCGACGTCTGAAAAGTTGCGTGTTATCATTTCCATAGAAGCCCCTATGGTGTGGGTAATGATGAAAACAAATTGATGAGTGAAGCACAATCAGTGAAACGACGTCATTTTAAATTCAATAAGACGGACATATAACATTATAACGCGATATTATTGCATTTATAATAATAGTAAATGTCTTTATTATTACACATACAGCAATGAGGCGAAGTTTAGCCAAAGGGCTACTGTTACACATAACCTCACTATAAGAAGAAAAAAGTAAGTAAATGAAATGGATAGATAACGTGTTACAATACTCGTACATGAACCAACAGAATAATATGAAACAGAAAAATGTAGAAATTAACAAATGCATGGTTGAAACAGTTTAAATACGAGTACATCATCATACGTTTGTATAGTCTATAATATAAATTAATTATAGCATAGGTCCCAGGATTGACCCCTGCGGAACGCCAGACGAAACAACAGTACCAGAAGAGACGCCCTTAACCGTCTTAACTACCTGCGTTCTATCAGCCAAGTAGCTTTGGAAAAATCTTACCGGAATATAAGATAGTCCAATGTACTTCAGCTTGCTCGACATGATTTCGTGATTAACTCTATCAAATGCTTTTGATAAATCAATCATCAATAATATGGTATTAGTATGTCTAAGTTACCTACGATGTAGTGCTATGGCTTGCACGAAATCTTGATTGATGAGGAGGAAACAAGTTATTTTGCTCTAAATATTCGACTAGTTGAATGTACACTGTGTTCTCTAATACCTTAGCACAAAAGCACAGCAAACTAGCAGACCGCAAATGATTATGAGTGGTTGGATTTTTGATTTTGGCTAAAGGGATGATAATAGCTTTCTTCCAAGCCTCAGGAAAAGTCCCGGTCTAAAGGCACATGTTAACAATATGTGTTAAATACAATAAAATTTCAGGTAAACAGTAGGGATGTTCGTTGCGATCCGATGTTTAGAAGTATCGATACTTTTGTCTCCGATACCCGATATTTTGGATCGATATTTTTATATACGATACATGGGTGTATCGATACATTTCACGGGTATCGTTATATTTCGATCCGAACTGTGTCAGAAAAAGTGACTAACTTCAATTTACTTTCCTTCTTTAGGCAATTTTTTTTGATCACAGGTTCTGGTTGATCCTGAGTGACAGAAATCACACAAATGTCAGAGATCAATGCATATAGAGTTGCCAGAGCGTGACGACGGATTTTCATACATAGTGGAAATGGGCCATTACGATTTGCCAAAATGAGCAATCCAAAAGAAAAACTGCTCTCAAATAAAAACTGAAAGACAAAAAAATCCCCTTTTTCACCATTTGTGTCAAAATTATCTACTTTCCATGGTCTGGCAAATCAGTTTCTTCTTCGAATTTCGATGAGTTCCTGTTTCCTGTGGCAATTCAGTTTAAATTTACCGCTCTCATTAGTGTCATATGTCTGTTACATATTTTAAACAAAGTGTTGCAGCATCAGACCAGTTAAGAAAAGCACAACAGCATCAGAACGCCCTTAGACTAATTCAATCAGTGCCAACAAGATGGAATTCAAAATATTTTATGTTATTATAATATATGTGTAAATTAGTGTAGAACAGGGCATTTTCACACCTACCCTAGTTATGAGAGGCTGGGTGTTTTGTCATTTTGATCGATGCTATGTCCTTTTTGTCAAAAGTAAAAATATTATTATGTGTGTGTATTTTTTATAATACGGAAAATAATGTTTTTTTTAGAAAATAAAATGTATTTGAATTTTTTTTTAATTTGGTAACATTGTCCCTTTACACATTTGCGCGGTATCGCCGCAGCGACTTGTTGATTTCGTACGTGGTTCGTGTATAAATATGTATTAATTTGTATATGTTCGGTTCGCCGGGCGGCAAGCTTAAGCAGTAGTACGCGGACCGAAAACATTTCTCTATCATTAGCAAATGTACGGGGAAATCTATGATGTGTGAAATATGGTTAATAGGTGTATAAAATTACCGGGGTTGGGAGTGTATTAATATACTACGATCAAAAGATGTGCAGCCCACAAATTTCAATCCTTACAAAAGGTCAGGCGATTTTTCGCCCCTCAATCCGCCGCCACTGAAGCGATTTTCAAAAACTACAAAGCTTTTTCATACTTGGCATAGTCTTAAACTCCTACCTCCCCAAATTTTTACCCCTTCAATTTTTTCAAAAATGATCAGGATCCTCTGAAACATCAAAAAATGAAGTTTGAGCGATTTTTACTTTTTACTTTTTTGCGCCACCACTGGATTGGTTTTCAGAAATTTAAAAAGCTTTTTCCTCCTTGGCATGATAGTCACCTTGTTTGAAAATTGAATCACAATCCGAACAGTAAAAGTTATAAAGTGGTCTAGGGTTTGCGGAAGGACAGACAAACCGACGGAAATGAGACTCATACGCTTCACTCTACAAAGGAATTAAAAAAAGTCTGAGCAACCCCGCTTCAATTTTCGGGGGCTCGTGATTTCGCTCTTACCTGGGGCTCCTTCATCCGGATATCAGAAGCTTTCTGTGTACCCAGCGACGCCTAAACTGAATCCAAATTCAAGATGAGATGTAAATAATAACAGTTAGCGCGTGATCTCTCGGTAACAGGTGGGGACAACGCCTCTTATTGGTCAATTCGCCATTAAATTTCAAGCGGTCGCCTGGCGGAATAATGCGCGGGGCAGGGGCAGGGCAGGCGGAGTTGCACTCAGGCCACCGTCCGTCGCGTGTATCACTGCGTGCTCGTGTTTTCATATTCACCTTGCTTGGTTGTTGCTGTTGTTGTTGTTAAGTGTATTTGAGTAATTTGTTAAGTTTATGTTTCTGTTAAATACTGTCATCTTTGTTTTACAACACGTTGGTGGTAGTCCATCATTCGGAGGTAGCTCTGAATGCGGCCCTGTACGCCGTCTTTGCTTTTGGCAATCACGCATCCATTCTATCTTGGGTGTAAATACACTATAGATAGCTTAAGACGAAGATGTTTTGTATGAACTTCACGTGACGCTATCACTTTGTGACCCATACGACTCCGGGGGGCTGCCCGCATATCGAGAGACACCCTGTATATGTATTTTGTCTTCGTGTTCTACTGCCATCATGAAAAAAATGTTAGAAGCCGCAATGACCCGTGCTTAGTATGCATAGCGGGTTTACCGAAAGAATTCGGTGTAGGTTACATTGACCAAGTGATTGTTGGAATGCATGTACAACTTTCGGTACTTATTTAATGTTGTCGTAAAATGCAAATTAATCCTTGTTTACTGAAACCTACCGGTGGATTTATACTAATTATGTAATTAACGTGGCTTTTAACTTTCAGTTAGTGATTGCGTTGTTTTTTTTCATCGACTGCATTCCGGGAAGCAATAATTTTGTGAAATAGAATATTTTGTCGACATATCCTTTAAAACCGATTTACCAAAGCTATTTCCAAAATAGATTTGTCCGCAAGGGCAGATAGACAGTCAGGCCGTCGTCAGATGCATAAATGAAAGGTACAACTACGTTTTTTATGAAATTTGTCATATTTCTGATAATATACGATATTTTTATTTGATATCAGCCTAAAATACTACATTTTTTGTAACAAAGAAAAAATATCTTTTAAATTCCAAAAAACTGTCGATTAATAAAAATCAACGAAACCAAGAAGCAGCAAATCACCACTGCGTTACATCGCCTTTTCGACTGATTACTGCTTCGATACATCTTGACATAGTTGACTAATGTTTGGCAGTCATCTGGTGTAAAACTACCGTGTGAATTCGGTTTCGCAATTCTGTAAAGGTTCTTGCGGGATTCGATCGAACCTTTTTCTTTATGATATGCCATAAGGTTTTAGTTGGTGATAGATCTGGACTACTCGACGTCCATTTTAAAACTGAAATATTGCTTTCTAACATACAATAAATATTTTACTCTTTCAGTCGTATAGCAAGCTTGTTGGAAGATAAATTCAATATTGCTTAAACCCATTAGTTCAATATTTTGAAGCATATTAATGTACTTATCAGCATTCATAATCCCTTCCACAAAATGTAAGTTTCATACTCCACTTGCTAACATGGATCCCCAAATCATTACAGAAGCCGGAAACTTAACTTTTTTAAGACAGACATTCTGTAACACTTCTTCTTTAGTTCTTATGACACGAGTCCTACTATCACCAACGCATACTTCAAATTCGGCTTAATCACCCCAAATAATGGAGTTCCATTGGTTCGGAGACCATGATTTGTGTTCCTCGCCCGACGCTACTCTGTTTTTCTTCTGAATCTTTGTTAGTACGGACTTGTCTTTTGTCTAGAAATACTGAATTAAAAACGAACAAAATAATTCAACCCTACCTTGTAAGTTTTAAATCCCAGTTTTTTCGCAGCTCTGTGACAAGTTGCTCTTGAAAACTTTTTTGTGGTTGACTGATTCCATAATATAATGTTTTTAATTCGTTATAATTAGAACGACGATTTTCCTTGATAATCCGTTTTAAGGCTCTTAAGTTCGTATTGGACTAACGCGGGCGGTTTTTCAGCCACAAATCCCCTTGTTTTGTACAATTTACATTTACAAACTATACACCTCGATTTGTTAGCACTGTGCAATTTGGGAAGCATTTTGGTCTTTTAAATTCAAGTGAACATTTTTTTTTGCTATACACAAATCATTTTGCAAAGAAGACAATTTCGAAATAAAAACGCTTTGAAAATAGTCGCGTCGGTTTTGTTACGCTGCATAAACATTTAAAGAAACCAAAAATATTATATTTGGAATACAATTTTAATTAGCCCTCAAATAAATTTACAAATATTAATATCGCAGTGGCAATATCGTCAAAACAGATCACATGTAAGTACGACGGCAAGGCGACATCGAACTCAATTTCAATGGTCAAAATTCAGTTATAATCGGACCCCAAAACAAAATTTAATTTGTCAATGACGTCTTTTCCACAATTTCGATATTCCAGTGACTCATGTAATCAGCATTTGCATTATTCAATTCGGTTAGCGATCGCCAGTTACGGAGGAATTAGCACTAGCGGTAATGAAACATAAAACATACACATTTCCACACTAACGGTATGTCTCATACAATGTACACAAGGGCGTCCGTAGGGGGAAACCGATTCAATCCCTGAGAATTCTGCCGCCCCCTAAAATATTCATATTCAGTTTGCTTTAGGTTACGTAATTAGAATTTTTAAAGTTCAGGGATCCTGAGACGATTTGCTTTTCAGAACTAGCAAAATTCCACTTTTGTCGGTATCTAATTTTTTACAGCAAATGATGGTTTTGCAAAAGTAACGAATATTTATGATTCTGAGTATAAATGAGTGACATAAGCTCGCTGGCAGTTTCTTTTAAACGGTTGGACACGTGATCGTTCTGACGTACATTTTAGATAGTAAAAAATACCGGAAAAAACAGAGAGGCTAGTTCTGTTTTTTAGATTCTGATATTCTGAAACAGTAAAGTATCATATATGTTGACCGTTACGCCTCAACAAGAGGTGCAGCCAAAATTTTCAAATGAAGCTGTATGGACAATCTTGATTAAAATATGTTCCTGGCAGAACCAAGCCAATACAAGTTTCGCGTTCTTATTAATATAACCTGTGCTTAGGAACGCCATGTATTCATACACACTAAGCACCAAATTTGTCTGACGGCTTGAGTTCAACTGTACGAGAGAGAAGTGTGTATAGACACATGTGTTAGAAAGAGATAGAAGCCGTCTGGACAGCGAAGCTCATCATCGCGTTGCCTAGCAACGCTGACGTGGCAATCTGCCGTGTTGAGAATGTTACACCAGTTCCTTGAATTAAGATGCATGTCCGAAAATATGCGTTAGTTTATTCTCTACGCTCAAATAAAGGTTTTATTTTGAGCGTACATATTTTTGAATTGTAAATTCCGGTTCGGCCCTAACGGAGCTCCATTTTAGGTCGAAATGAATGGTCAGGTTCGCTACAAATTCTGCAACATTGCATCATTGGTTCGCTTGGCAACACCGCATATAAAATAAATAATAAATTAACACGTTCATATATAAGCATCTGTATACTACATTTACTGAAGGACAGACTGCTTTATCTATTGACAAGTATAATAGGTAGTTAGACAATCAATTATTTTATAATAAAAGCATCAGCGTTTCATCACTATTATATGTATTTTTTGTCAGTTTTTCAAGTAGAAGTAGTTCATTATTGTTACTTACTTTTGGTCGATTTCTTATCAGGTGCCACCTATAAGGCACTGGGGAAAGTTGTCGCAGCTTTACCTCCAAATTTTGCACATCCTATTTTATTTTTTAGCCGGTATAGTTTTAAAATTTTTTTCCAAACGGCCTCGGAACTTTGACTCTCCAAATTTCCAATATTTCTCATTGAATTAAGGGCAATAGACTGGTATGTCACTCAGTACTGCGAATGTATTCAAAAACTTCCACAAAGCCATTAACACCCAACACCCTCGATATAAAAATTCAGACAGCTATAAGCAAAACACCAACCAGTTATTCGTTATGAAGTCGACAAGCGATTTTCAAAAACGCTAACCGTGAGACAAATGAGGATACCATTTTTTGCAGGCACAAGGAAAGCAAGTGCAGATGACGTCATATTTGAAGAACGGCCCAGAACTGTTGTCGCAATATACAGTTTTGCATTTTTGAGACGATGAACAGGTGTGACATGTCAGGTACGAGCCCCTTCCCACTTCAGTTGGTCCATCTATTGAAATCTTAGTTTTTTTCTTATCAAACACAAATAATAAAAATGTCGCGGGGTGTTATAGGTTTAAAATATTAACAATGAATATTTGGATAATGTATAGTAGAAAACACCAACTTTATCACTCCCTAATCAAATTTGCAGCATAAAAATGACACATGTTGCAATTACAGCATATCAACATATTTTCATTTCAATGCAAAATAAGTCTATAACGCATAGGTGCCTATGAAAAATAAAAGCCATGACAATTGTTTTTATTAACCACAGCTGTCACCTATTGAAACTTTTTGGCACGAGATGAAAAAGGTTCTACGACAACATCCTGCTCGTACAATCACCGAACTGAAACAAAAGCTTCAAGAAATATGAGATTGTTTCACACCAAATTTTTTCCAAAACTTGGTTAACACTGTGCCCCAAATAATTTCAGCCGTAATAAAAAATAAAGGTGATGTTACCCAATGGTAATCTTTCAATTGTTGCTTTGTTAACTTCGCGCATTTATTCGCACATTGTTTATTTGTTCAGATGTTCTATTAGTTATAGGTCTAAGTGATTTCAAATATGTATTTTTTACAACTAGAGTGTATCTAAAATGCTTTTAAGAAAATAAATTGTTTTAGAAATAAATAGTTTCGTCATGTTTAGTTTATAAAGGCATATTTTGGTACAAATCTTGAAGTGGGAAGGGGCTCGTACATCCGAAAATACTGGATGTTCGCTTCTTGGTTTTGGGAGTGGACATTTCCTGGGATCGAGAAAGCCTACCCGAGGCAAAACTGACTGAAGACCGCAGGATAAGTTTCAGATATCACATTAAATATTTTTCTTTTCAAACACGAAAAAAAAATAATGCTGCTGAGGTTATAACCTTTGGACATAACTCCTGTATTAATACGAAGATTTACACATGTACAAATACGTTCTTTCCTATTTTTGCTATCGGACGGATTTTTGCGTTTCATACAGCTTCGGGGACTCGCACATGAAAAAATGCCTGATCCGCCCCCTGGTAAAATCTCTGCGGGAGCTCATGGACTATACCGTAGACGTAAGACGCGCAGCCACAAACAAACTTACCCACATTTCAAGGTGTTATTCAGCACCACAATGTTTAAATTAGTGATGTAGGAGTCATTGTTCAATTCGATTTTTTTTTTATTTAGCTGTTTGTTTTAAAATCAATGTAATCAGGAAGCTATTTTCATTAAGGATATTCAAGCATTCTTGCTTAAATTTCCTGTCGATCACCTATGCTCAGAACTGGTTATGGTTGGAAGTAGAGCCTGCTTGGTGATATTGCCTTAACAGGTAGTCTCCCCACTTAAAAAATGCCATTTTTAACTGCAACAATACATGCAAACAGACCGACAAACAGACAGGTGGACGGAAATGAGTGACATAATACGAGCCCTTCCCACTTCAGTTGGCCCAACTATTGAAATCTTAGTTTTTTTCTTATCAAACACAAATAATAAAAATGTAGCAGGGTGTTATAGGTTTAAAATATTAACAATAAATATTTTGATAATATATAGTAGAAAACACCAACTCTATCACTCCCTAATCAAATTTGCAGCATAAAAATAACACATGTTGCAATTACAGCATATCAACCTATTTTCATTTCAATGCAAAATAAGTCTATAACGCATAGGTGGTTGTGAAAAATAAAAGCCACGACAATCGTTTTTATTAATCACAGCTGTCAGAATACGTTTAAAATAGTTTTGGGTAGTTAAGGTTTTCAAAATGGGCAGAGGAAAGGTTATTAGTGAGAAAATTCGGTTACTGATAATTAATTTTTTTAATTCTGGGAAATCAAACTCAGAAATTGCAATTTTGTTAGACTTATCGCGGTACAGTGTGAGAAATATTGTTAGAAGATATAACGTAACTGGTTCAGTTAATATTAAGCCACGATATGTGAAAAAAAGTAATATCACAAATGCCGTCCGAAGAGCATTAAGAAGAATAATCGTGTAAAACAGGCGTGCCAATTATGAACAATTATGTGCTCTGTGGAGTGACGCTGTTGGAAGGAGAATTTCGAGGTCCACAACTCATAGAGAGGCCCACAAACTGGGATTTAGCACTTGCTAGGTAAGTTTTCTTATAAAAAAAAGTGAAGTAAAAACCCTGAAGTTGCACAACTTGTTTATAGGCCAAAGAAAAGCCACTATTAACTCCACTGCAAAAGAAAAATCGGCTTAGATGGGCTAAAGAACATAGACAATGGACACCTCAACAATGGTGTGCAATACAATGGAGTGATGAGGCCCGATTCGAAGTTTGTGTTGGTGACAGTCGCACTAGAGTTATTCGCAAAAAAAATTAAGCATTCCATGTTGACTGTCTGAAGAGAAAAGTGAAATTTCCAGCATCCATTATGGTCTGGAGCAGTATGTCATCAAAAAGAGTAGGAAAACTTCATTTTATTGATGGAAATGTGGATACAAACAAATATTTGGCGATTTTAGAATTTTAGAAGAATCGCTTTTACGAGTGATGGAAGAATGTTTGTCATCCGGCCAAGATTTTGTGTTTCAGCAAGATGGTGCAGCATGCCATACCTCAAAAAAGGCTATAAAATGAATGGAAAAAAATAATATACCACTTTTGGAATGGGTTTCTAGCAGTCCAGATCTGTCACCTATTGAAACTTTGTGGCACGAGATGAAAAAGGTTCTACGACAACATCCTGCTCGTACAATCACCGTACTGAGACAAAAGCTTCAAGAAATATGGGATTGTTTTACACCAAATTTTTGCCAAAACTTGGTTAACACTATGCCCCAAAGAATTTCAGCCGTAATAAAAAATAAAGGTGATGTTACCGAATGGTAATCTTTCAATTGTTGCTTTGTTAATTTCGCGCATTTATTCGCACATTGTTTATTTGTTCAGATGTTCTATTAGTTATAGGTCTAAGTGATTTCAAATATGTATTTTTCACAACTAGAGTGTATCTAAAATGCTTTTGAGAAAATAAATTGTTTTAGAAATAAATAGTTTCGTCATGTTTAGTTTATAAAGGCATATTTTGGTACAAATCTTGAAGTGGGAAGGGGCTCGTACATCCGAAAATACTGGATGTTCGCTTCTTGGTTTTGGGAGTGGACATTTTCTGGGATCGAGAAAGCCTACCCGAGGCAAAACTGACTGAAGACCGCAGGATAAGTTTCAGATATCACATTAAATATTTTTCTTTTCAAACACGAAAAAAAAATAATGCTGCTGAGGTTATAACCTTTGGACATAACTCCTGTATTAATACGAAGATTTACACATGTACAAATACGTTCTTTCCTATTTTTGCTATCGGACGGATTTTTGCGTTTCATACAGCTTCGGGGACTCGCACATGAAAAAATGCCTGATCTGCCCCCTGGGAAAATCTCTGCGGGAGCTCATGGACTATACCGTAGACGTAAGACACCCAGCCACAAACAAACTTATCCACATTTCAAGGTGTCATTCACAATGTTTAAATTAGTGATGTAGGAGTCATTGTTCAATTCGATTTTTTTTTATTTAGCTGTTTGTTTTAAAATCAATGTAATCAGGAAGCTATTTTCATTAAGGATATTCAAGCATTCTTGCTTAAATTTCCTGTCGATCACATATGCTCAGAACTGGTTATGGTTGGAAGTAGAGCCTGCTTGGTGATATTGCCTTAACAGGTAGTCTCCCCACTTAAAAAAATGCCATTTTTAACTGCAACAATACATGCAAACAGACCGACAGTCAGGTGGACGGAAATGAGTGACATAATACGAGCCCCTTTCCACTTCAGTTGGCCCAACTATTGAAATCTTAGTTTTTTTCTTATCAAACACAAATAATAAAAATGTAGCAGGGTGTTATAGGTTTAAAATATTAACAATGAATATTTTGATAATATATAGTAGAAAACACCAACTCTATCACTCCCTAATCAAATTTGCAGCATAAAAATAACACATGTTGCAATTACAGCATATCAACCTATTTTCATTTCAATGCAAAATAAGTCTATAACGCATAGGTGTCTGTGAAAAATAAAAGCCATGACAATCGTTTTTATTAATCACAGCTGTCAGAATACGCTTAAAATAGTTTTGGGTAGTTAACGTTTTCAAAATGGCTAGAGGAAAGGTTATTAGTGAGAAAATTCGGTTACTGATAATTAAATTTTTCAATTCTGTGAAATCAGACTCAGAAATTGCAACTTTGTTAGGCTTATCGCGGCACAGTGTGAGAAATATTGTTAGAAGATATAGCGTAACTGGATCAGCTAATATTAAGCCACGATATGTGAAAAAAAGTAATATCACAAATGCCGACCGAAGAGCATTAAGAAGAATAATCGTGTAAGACAGGCGTGCAAATTATTTACAATTAAGTGCTCTGTGCAGTGACGCTGTTGGAAGGAGAATTTCAAGGTCCACAACTCATAGAGAGGCCCACAAACTGGGATTTAGCAATTGCAAGATAAGTTTTCTTATAAAAAAAGTGAAGTAAAAACCGTAAAGTTGCACAACTTGTTTATAGGCCAAAGAAAAGCCACTATTAACTCCACTGCAGAAGAAAAATCGGCTTAGATGGGCTAAAGAACATAGACAATGGATACCTCAAAAATGGTGTGCAATACAATGGAGTGATGACGCCCGATTCGAAGTTTGTGTTGGTGACAGTCGCAGTAGAGTTATTCGCAAAAAAAATGAAGAATTCCATGACTGTCTAAAGAGAAAAATGAAATTTCCAGCATCCATTATGGTTTGGGGCAGTATGTCATCAAAAGGAGTAGGAAAACTTCATTTTATTGATGGAAATGTAGATACAAACAAATATTTGGCAATTTTAGAAGTATCGCTTTTACCAGTGATGGAAGAATGTTTGACATCCGGCCAAGATTTTGTGTTTCAGAAAGATGGTGCAGCGTGCCAGACCTCAAAAAAGGCTATAAAATGGATGGAAGAAAATAATGTACCACTTTTGAAATGGGTTTCTAGCAGTCCAGATCTGTCACCTATTGAAACTTTGTGGCACGAGATGAAAAAGGTTCTAAGACAACATCCTGCTCGTACAATCACCGAACTGAGACAAAAGCTTCAAGAAATATGGGATTGTTTTACACCAAATTTTTGCCAAAACTTGGTTAACACTATGCCCCAAAGAATTTCAGCCGTAATAAAAAATAAAGGTGATGTTACCCAATGGTAATCTTTCAATTGTTGCTTTGTTAACTTCGCGGATTTATTCGCACATTGTTTATTTGTTCAGATGTTCTATTAGTTATAGGTCTAAGTGATTTCAAAAATGTATTTTTTACGACTAGAGTGTATATAAAATGTTTTTGAGAAAATAAATTGTTTTAGAAGGAAATAGTTTCATCATGTTTAGTTTATAAAAGCATATTTTGGTACAAATCTTGAAGTGGGCCATCTGAAGTGGGAAGGGGCTCGTATACTCAGTGACATTAGAAGTGTTACACCCAGAAAAAATAATTAATAATGTGTTGGGCGATTTCGCAGCTGAATACACTTCTGTATACGTCTAGGCATCGACAAAATGAGATGATCGATGTCTAGTTGTGGCACCCCATTCCAAACAACTCGAACTTCGTGGATTAGCTGTGGCAGAGTCTGTGGCGGATGGTGCAAAGTGGATAGTCTAGTCCCCATAATATCCCACACGTGTTCGATGAGATTTAAGTCTTGAACGGAGTGGCCACGGCAAAACATTAACGCCTGCTACTTGAAGAAGGTCCGTAGTACGACGAGCAATATGGGGACGTGTGCTGTCTTGCTGAAGAAGGACGTGTGGACGGCCCCCTAGATACAGGGTAAAGTGGTTTATAGGCAATAGCCCGCCAAACCATTACTACAACAGTCCTGTCTAAATACCTCTCAGCAGCAAATCTAATACCACGCCGTTCTCCACGGAGGCGTCTTACCCTTCTACCACCATCGTGCGTACCTAGACAGAATCGCGATTCGTCGCTGAAGATGACATTATGGCATTCTGCCTCCCAGTGTTGCCGTTCCCTGCTTCAGCTCAAACGTTGACGACAGTGGTCCGCAGTCAGAGGAAGCACTAACTGTGGAAGGTATGAAAAAGGTCCAGAGGCGACAGAGTGTACGCATGGTAGCAGATCTACCTTCTTCTCCAAATCATTGGTCAGCGATCTGACGCATAGTAGCAAGACGGTCTTGTAGGGCTAGATGTCTGGAGCGCCTATCATGACTGTCTGTAGTACGCCTCGGTGTATCAGTTGGCCTTCTTCGTGTTCCTCTACCTTCTTATATCCACACACGATAAACACCCATTACCGTCATTGCAGTACAATTAACACGGAGGCCAATTTCGCGGAAAGGACTGCTTTCTTCACAAACACTAAGAGATAACATTTTAACAAAGCAATATATAAATGTAGACACTATGTCGCCAAAAAAACAAGTTGAAGAAATTATTTTTCGGGGTGTAACACTTCTAATGTCGCTGAGTATATCTCATTTTCACCAAGATACCTTTGAAGTATGGTCAATATTGCTTCCAGTAAACGACACCATTGTTTCAAAAAATCAGTGGTGTGCAGTCATCATTGAAACGGGGAATTTGTTTTTACGGACCTGCCCTTGAATTTTGAAACATCCTGTATAATTCCGTTTAAAAATCCTTCTATACCTACAGTTAGTTTTCTTTGATTCATTTAATTCTGAATATCTTGTTTTTTTATAAAATCTATGATATCCGAATATTTAAGGGTGTGAATCTACATGAAAAATTAATGTTAGTTTGCTTTATAAACTATGGTCCAAAAATATTTCCTTACAAAAACTCGGGGTGTTGAAGTGTTAGAAAAAAAATGGAAATTAATTAATATTTGCAGAACCGCTTCAAATATTTCACTGATATTTATATATGTAGTGAAAGTTAGTAAAGTTGCATATTTTTCAATGCAAAACTAATTTTTAGCTTTAACAGTGGCGTGCGTACGGGTATTGACTTCGATATTCTTTAAGAAAAAAATGGTACGCCAATGGTTTTTTGACAAATCAAAAATTATTTTTGAATTCCCCGTTCAATTTAAAACAAATGATCTCTCTTGAATTGTTTTCCTTTGATACGCCATTTTTGAGTAAGAAAATAAAAACCGTTCTATTGTCTAACTTGCAAAATTATTATTAATTTAATTGGAAAAATTAAACACATTAGGGGTAATGAACAGCAGCAACTGATAACATAAACATAACATTAAAGCCAACGAAATGATTGCAAAAATTGGTGTAAATGGCCCCATTCACTTAGTATGCATGCTTCCGCCCCCCTCATGGAATTGCGCACTCGTTGAAATATCCCTGGAGTGTTTTTTATTCTATCACAAGCTGCAACTATTCCTTCTCTTAATTCCTCTACAGTGTTAATGGGACTTGTGTAGACTAGTGTCTTAAGATAGTCCCACAAAAAGAAATCTAAAATGTTGAGGTCTGGGGACCTTGGTGGCCATTCTTGGGGCCCACCACGGCCAATCCAACGATTTGGATAAACAGTTTGTAAATAATTACGTACCGCTATACTGAAATGCGCTGGTGCACCATCATGCATGTTCCACATATTGTTTCTTATTACTAACGGAACATCATCAAGCAGCAAAGACAACTGTTGTTGAAGGAAATTGAGGTAAGTCTGTCCGGCAAGTCGCCCGGCAAGAAGAATGGGCCAATAAAGTGGTCGCCAGTAATTCCTGCCAAAAATTGGTGTTGGAAATGGGTTTCGGTTACACCATAGGGATTTTCTCCTGACCACAAATGATTATTGTGGAAATTCTGAATGGCATTTCGAGAAAAATTAGCTTTGTCCGTGAACAGAATCATTGATCCAAATTGCCGAGTAATGCCTGTACTCTTAAAATATGGTAAGGACATAACAAAAAAATCCACTAAAATTCTCCAAACAATTTGATGGCAAATATTTAAGTGTCTCGTACTCGTTTCAGTATGTTCTTCGACTTCGTGCTCAATTTCAGGTGTTCTCACACTTAGAGGTCTACCTTAAGATGTTAATTTTCGGACAGAACCAGTTTCCACAAGACGACGATGAATATTAGAAAAGGTTCGACTATCTGACAAAGCACGATCGGGATATCTCTGGTGATAAATCCGTCTGGCTTGCTCACCATTACCGTCGGCAAGACCATATACGTAATGCATTTCCGCCATTTCTGCATTTGAATAATTCACCATTATTAACAAGATTATAAAAACTAAATAATGAAAAAGATGTCACAGCGAACAGATTTGAATAACGGAGACTTGTCAGATGTCAAACGCCAGTGACATATTCCAGAGCAACTAGATATTTATTGCTTAATTGCATTCTTCAATTATTACATTAATTTTTTTCCTAAAACTTCAACACCCCGAGTTTTTGTAAGGAAACATTTTTGACCATAGTTTATAAAGCAAACTAACATTAATTTTTCATGTAGATTCACACGCTTAAAAATGCGCATATCAATAAATGCACCTTGTATGTAACATGTACATACAGTATGCAGCATTGAAACTGAAATATCACTTTTAGATTGCCATCGTGGGTGATAATTACCATGTATAATCTGTGCAGGCTTAAAAAAGCGTGGTCACATTGCTGGATATACGGGAGGTTCAAATTTAGCTGACATAATGTGTACGAGACAGAAGCGTGCAATATGTGTTAAGCCGGTCCCACACGATGTGGCGAATGCCTTACAACGTTGGACACATGGCCATTCGTCACATCGTGTAGGAGAGCGCTGACGAATTGCATGTGTCCAACGTTCGCCACATGGCACTTTCGGGCTCTTGTCGGTAAATTTGTCCCGCGTCAAAGGACGTTACAACGTTCGAAGCATGGTTCGTTACGCTCACACACGAGATGTCGTGTGTTTGATGGTCTTAGGTTAGAACCAGTAGCGGCGAGAAACATTATTTACTTGTTTGCTGTGGTTGCGGTGAAGTAGTGGTATACATGTGTGGGAAGTATTTTGATTTGAATTCCTAACTGTTCATAATAATGTATGTTCCGTAACTAAGTTTTGAGGAGAATGAATCAAATAAGTATACGTACAAAGCATATCAACACTTTTTTCATATTGCTAATATTTTGTACGTTTCGCAGGTAAGTTATGGCTGGCCTAAGGATATGTATTTTAGTAAATTATAAATTATCAAGTGCTTACAGTTGTTTCATTATAATGCCCTGTTGCAATGCAAGACTAGTTGAGAAATATATTGACTTGCATTTCATAACTAACGAATACGATTAAATAAATGATGACTCTGAAACTACTATCAGGATTTTGATGAAATTTGGACCCTAGGTTACTTCTTTGAAAATGACGAAAAAGCTCTGTTTTTAAAATCGGTACAATGGCGGCGGAGTTATTGTCGAAAAACAAACAAAAAACGGTCGAACTTCGTTTTTCGAAATTTCTGAGGCTTCAGACAGACTTAAGTTTTGGTCGCTGAAGACAGGTCTGAAATTATTTTTCGGCGCTCGAAAAAATTGTTTCATCGTTCATTTTGTATAATCTTTAATCCAGTTGTAAAGGTTCAAGCGCGACACTGACACCGATAATAGACGTTGGCGCCACCATGCGTCGAACGTCCGAGACTAAAAAGTTCATCCCATCGTGTAGGAGACACACTTGGCAATTGTGGGGTGTCGACCGTTGTTAAACAACGTTGTATACAACGTTGGAAGCATCGTGTGGGACCCGCATTAGAAAGAGTGCCGATAGCATCTATCACCTCGTACTCGGGTTGCTAGGCAACGAAGTTCTTCTATTTCTTTTGATACACGTATTGCACGCTTCTCTCTCATACATAGATGTATTACGACATGAGTGGTATTTAGTTTTCAGTATATACAGAACTGAGTCAGACATTGCATTAAGTAATATGCAAATGTTAAATGATTTAATGTCACCATTTCGTATAATACAGAAATAACTTGTAATGGAAAATACTGTTCTGCTTGACTGACTGCTCAGAAGCCGAATACATAAACCACGTGTAAACAATACGTTTTGTAGATTACTGATTGCAATACAGCAAGAGCCCGAGACGTTTACGCCTCCTGATTTCTTTATAGACGAAAAAATTACAGTTTGCATTAGATAGATAGCTCTTATGGTGCATAGCTTAGGGTGTGTTTTGTTTTTAATCTTTATGAGTTACTCAGCGCGTGCGAATTCAGTGTGTCAGCAGGCACTGTGATTAAAATGATCCGCAAGGCAGTCGAAAATGCATTTGCATTGCTCTCCTATATTTTGTGCGATTCGGTGGATGGTATTTCGCAAATGATTTCTTGAGAGGAGCACTAAGATTCTTGTTTTATGACTGGCATCAGAGTTACCAGGTTTATCTATTTCTCGGTAGACCTAGATTTTAGTTCTAATTAAATTTTAATGCTAAATCTAGCGAAAAATCTTAAATAGTAAATTTCTGATGTAATTCAACGAAACACAAGAATATAGCACTTTGCCATCCTCCCGCTCCTCAATTTCCGATTTTGTGTAACACTGTCCTCTTCAACTTTTCAAATAGCAGCATTTGAAACCTGGAAAAGACGACTGCTGTATGGTTGACAACAAAACGTCGGATACCACAAACGCTACATCTTGCATGACGACTTACTTGCAAGTAAGAACGTGAGTTTGCCAGTCTTTAGACGCATCTCAAGCATGCGCGTACAAAATTTCATCCACAAAAAAATTTATGATTAGGTATACTAAATGACATAAAATGCAAAACCCAGAATGATTTAACTTGTAAGCATATTTGCTATCATGGAACTACACGCTTTGAAGACATTCCAAGCCGTACTTTTTTGTAGAAAAAATTCGAACATGTTTACTTGATATTTTTGTCTTGGTTCCATTTGTTTCATTGCTGTTTCATTGCATTATTATGTCTAGAGTTCGCAGACGCGTTAATTTCACTCAACTTTCCGAGTTTCTTTTAGAGAAATCGCTAATCGGGTTAATCGGAAAGAAGCTACTGTAATGAGATGTTATCGAGCGTGGTTCCAAGAAGGCCGAAATCGAGAAGTTAGAGGGGCTGGACGTCAAAGGCAGACTACAGAGCGACAGGATGGTTATGTGAGACAACTAGCACTTGGGGATCGATTTTCCACAACAAGAGCAGTTGCTAACCAGTGGTTTGATGCTGTCCGAAGGGCAATAACAATGAGGACCGTTTATCGCCGATTAAAGTCTTTTGCACTGTTTTTATACCGTCCCCATCTTGTACTACCTCTGGCCCACAGCATCGTCGGCATCGATTGGTATGGAGTAGGGAGAGACTTGAATGAAATATGGAATGGAACTCGGTCGTGTTCAGCGATGAGTCCAGATTCTGTTTGGGCACACATGATGGCCATTGAAGAGTAAGGAGGAGACGTGGTGAAAGACCAATATTCCATCGCACTGTGGGTGTTATGGCATGAGGCGCCATTGCTTACGACAACAGATCACGATTAGTGTTCATTCGAGGTAGCATGGCTGCCCAGCGCTATATCCACGAAGTTTTACAACCACATCTGCTTCCCTTTTTTGAACCATTGCAAGATCCGCTTTTTCAGCAGGAGAATGCAGACCTCATGTCGCACGTGTTAGTTTAGACTTTTTAGAAACGCTCGGGGTAAATCTGCTTAAGTGGCCTCTTCGATCTCCAGACCTTTCCACCATCGAACATGTATGTGACATTATGGGAAGAAGGTTGCAAAATTCACCGCACCCTCCACAAATATTTACCAAACCAAATTCAGATGGCCTGGGATGCAATACACCAAAAAGACATCAATCCATAATCCAATTAATTTCGAGTTAAAATTTTACTTGTTTTCTATTGTAACAAGAATGAATAGTGCTGTTGGCGCCATCTGTTGGGGGCCACGCTAGACTCTCCTTCGGTGTGAGACTGCTGGCGACATCTGTTGGGGACCGTGCCAGGCTCTTATGCGAAATCGACGCGAAGTGACCTCGAAGATTCTGGACTGCCGCTATGTGGCTCACCGGAACCTTCTCGAATCAAGGAGTACCTGCGATGTGGACGGCCGGGAGAGGGAAGCAGAGTAGAGTAGAGTTGAGATAAAGGCGCAACGTAATAATTCGTAAATAAGTAGTCGGACATAAATAGTGGTGTACATAAACGTTCTATCTAGACAAATTAAAGTTAGTTGTGTTGTGTTTTAAATAAATTAGTGCATTTCTTCTTGTGGAATCGAGTGTTTTTAATCTACACCCAAAAGAACCCAGAAAAACGCTACACTATTTATCAGTAGACCTAAAACTTGTAAAAGTATGCTCAAACTTACAGCAGTCCTAGTCGGTGTTGCATTTTCTATGTAATTTAATATATTTTCAATCTGTTGTCAAATAAATAAATAATAACCGTATGCATAATGCTGCAATTATTAACGAATATTAAGATCCAGAAATATATAATTGTTTGTGAATTCAGAATGTGTTAGCCCAAAAGAAGTTGGGAAGAACTCGCCGAGGAGGCATAACTACATTCAATCACGAGTATCCATTACAGTAGAATATCAGCTGATTATCTAATAATATTTCAAAATTCCCCATATCGACCAGTGACACTTAATTCTGACTGATCCGTCAACGACAGGTAGACAGGGCCGAATTTTGTTGTAGTTTTCTGTACACTACGGATTTATTTTGTACTTGCTAACAACTATTTCATTTAGAAAAGTTCCTTCGGATACCAAAAATGGATACCGCCCTCAATTTTACCACATTTACACCCGATTCATTATTGCCAACGTAATACATTAATACAAAGATGTCACTTGCAGCTCAGCTGTTCACCGCAGTAGTCAAAACGTAATGGATACATATATGCTTAAAATTTCTTTTTACGTATTTATGGATATTGTTTTTTGGATGTTATATGATATGTGTATCACTAAAAACCATGTTACTCATTTCCGTCGGTACGGGCCTGTTTGACGGACTTGATCGGTTTAATTTACCTGTTATACCTGTTCGTAATTAACGTAATACAGCCAACCATATACAGCTGTTTCGTGCTTTTTGGCAACTCATCAGCATGGTCTACGCTTAGTCTCTGGGACAGCGAAACAAAGCATAGCGACTATCCTCTATCCACGATATAAGGTCTATGGCGCTGTCTTTTCCGGCAGGGACACAATGTTTTATGAACTGACGATGGCGATGCGTTTGAAGTTTCATTTACACATTCCTATATATCCCTACACAGTCCTCCAAAGCGACAAACGAGCATTAGGTCATCTCTCGTTTTTAATGTCCCATCAAACACGTCACCCTCGTCCATCGTCCCGAAAAACGTCAAAAATTCAAACATACTCGAATATGTGATTTGATTCGGCCAGGGATTTACATCTTTCATGCTTGAAAAATCATTGTGTCCTATTTCAGGCTCTAATACTTAGTTGCACCACCTTCCTAAGTTCAGCTTTGAGTTAAGCTGAACCTTAAATTTCATACTTTTCGTTGCACTAAATACACTCAAAACTGAACCAGATTTTCAATGTTTTTGTGCAAAAACCATTGACAGAATGTTAGTCTGCGAGGATAGTCTTCTGATAACAAGGCCTGTACTCGTTGTACATGGTAGGGATAAAGCAAATTTTCCCATAGGATTCTATGGACTATGGTATGCGATAGTCCTACGCGGCGGCCTAATTCCCGAGTGCTGATATCTGCATTGATTTCCACGATATTTAAAATTTGTTCATCCTGTTCTGCAGTAACCTGTCTTTCACGAGTGCGAATATTAGTGGGCTTCCTGTATCTCGAAGTCTTTGGTACACTTGCACAAATGTCCTTCTGTCTGGGTGTACCCGTTGGCGAAATCTGTAGCGATAAATTTGAGCTGCAAGATTTGAATTCTGACGAGCTTCACCGTAAACTAACAACATGTCGGCGAACTCTTGATTCGAGAACATTTTAAATAAACACGACGACGTACGGGAACAATAACTAACCACTGTTACCGTTTGCCATCGATTGCCGGTTCGATAAGAGTGATGAAAGATCGACGCGCTGTTGTCATGTGTGTTTTAAATATTTAATTTAATAAAACTTACTTACTTACTGGCTACAAATTTTAGCTTAACTTAGAAAAACTTAATGTCATTTATTTGTTAATTACCCAATTTAAAAACGTTTTAGATTAGATTATAAAAATTAGTAAGATTGTGGTGATTGTTGTCGATATAAAGCACTTAAAGTTGTAAACTATAAAGCAATTTAGACAAAAATCTATTGACTTTTGGACCATGGGTCATATGAACATTTTGACTTGTTTTGACCCCCCCCCCCCATTACCCATTTCAATAATGACTACCATAACGTTTACACCCTGTTTACAGTTGAGCTAAGTCGAAAAATGTATCTGCTACACGTGGATTTTCTAACCTAAAATGTCAACTTGTCAGGCGCTTGTCCTAAAATTAGGGATTCAACAATTTCCTTGAAAAATCTCGAATATGGATATAGATTTGGCATGGATTAATGTAACTGACGAAAAAGTTCTAAAAAGCTCGCGTGGTGACTTATTCCACCGAATTGTTCAAATGCCTTTTGAGGATGCGAATACCTATACCCTATTTCATGAGTATCCATCACGATAGAATGACAGCTGATTGTCTAATATCTCAAAATTCCCCATATCGGCAATGGACACATAATTCTGACCTATCCGTCAACGTCAGGTAGTCAGAGCCGAATTCTGATTCTGATTTTTGAATGTCACTTGCTGATCAGCTGTTCACCTCGGTAGACGTCAACGCGTGATGGATACTCGTAAAATAGGGTATATTTCAGAATGTTTGTAAACTGTGATGACGATCCAAAGGAACTACCAGATGACGGATATTGTGTTTAGTTTAGCAAATATAATGGGACATGGAAGAAATTACATTCAACCAATCTAAATACAAATAAAGGTGATTGTATTACTTTGCGTTTGCGTTTTTATTCGTAGAACTTTCGCGAGAAAGAAATAAGCCCAATTCAACCAACTGATTTGTAGTTGCAGACGTAATTTTCATATAAGGTTACTAACTCAGCTAGGTTTTCACCAGAGTTGAGTGGTACCACAAAACTCAATTTGAGGTTTTCCTTATCATTCGGATCACTTTTGCTGTGTGGCAGATTTGAGAAGGGTGATGCAACCGGGCAAAATATATTCAGACCTTGAGTAATGAGCTAATCTAACTTGATTATGTGCGTCAGTCTGTATAGAGGAAAAATGTAAGAGAGATGAAAGTTATAAGCAATTAAGTCAATAATCTAATCTCCCATATCATATCGCTAAATTGTTGGCGCTGAATTGTGTCACCGTTTTGTTACTGATTATCTAGATTATCAATAATAGTGTTCACAAGAAATCGATGATTATAGAACCACACATGATGATAATGAAAATATCGTTTAAAATGTGTATAAATGCTCCAAATTATTTTGCTACAGCTGGTAGATCGTAAAGAAAACTTTGTTTTAAGACAGTTCTTTTCATAATTATGTTAGATAATAATTTCTAATTAAGGGATTTTTACTTTTGAAACTGCCACAATGACAAACGCGTGCGTTAATTTGATTTTATAATATTTATTATATACAGGATGTTTATAAAATAGGTGGGTACACTTGAACGGCTGACTACTTGGGTGAGGAAATGTTTATTAAACAGGTCCAGTAATGCTTTGTTTTCAAGTTATATGGTGTCAAACTTTATTTGAAAATTCATTTTTTCGTAAAAATCGTTAAAGCATTACAATTTTTGGAGTTTGGCAGGTTCAGACGTATCTCCAGGAATTCAATTAAAATCAATTAGCAAAAACTTAACCCAATACTAACATACGGACAGTGCCAACAAAATTCAGCGGCAGCGTGCAGGTTGTATGCGGAAAGGTTTCCTTTAAGAAATCATACGGCCCCACGGATGCTTGTAAATTTATTTATAAGACTTCGTGATACAGGATATTTAAAAGGACAACGAGGAGGTCACGCTGGAAGACCTGATCAACCTGAAATGTTACAACCTGAAGATCATCCTAGAAGAGTTGCATTTTGCTAGTGGCTTTTAGAACAGTTGGGCAGAAATGGAAGATTTTACGAAATCAATTTTGGGTACAGACGAGGTCACATTTACACGAAATGGAGTGCACAATTTCAACAATAGTCATGTTTGGGCAGTATAAAATCAGCATGCTGCAAAAACAATTCATTTTCAGATTAAAAAATCTGTTAGCTCAGGAACCTGAGCATCGATCTTCCAGGCAGAGCTATATGCTATAGAACTGTGTGCCAGAATGATCGCAGAACGACAACTGAGACACAGAACTATAATTATTTTTTCAGACAGTCAAGCCGCACTTAAATCACTTGACTCCACCTACTCGGCATCGAAATTAGTGTGGAATTGAAAAGAAGCTTTCGGTGACATAGGGGAGGGAAATGAAGTCCCTATCATATGGATACCAGGACACACAGGTCTAGCAGGAAACGAGACAGCTGTCACTCTGGCAAAGAGTGGGGCTAGCACACCCTTCATACGGCTTGAGCCAGCGATTGGGATCGCATACAATACGGCTAAACAAATAAATTAGCAGGGTTGACCTATGCTAAGGCAACTAAACCAATCTTGACAAAGAAGGTAACAGACTCTTTGATACAGGAATATGCTCAAAGCTCTAGTAGGACTGTAAACTGGTCATTGCAAATTGCGTCACCACATGAGCAGGCTGGACATGGCGGAAGACGCTGAGTGCAGACTGTGCATGGAGGGAGATGAAACGGTGAGGCATGTGATGTAAAGATGTCCTGCAATTTCCATAATCAGGTACAACATACTTGGAGACGCAGTACTCCACGCAGAAGACGTGAAGGATATTTCTCCTAACAAGTTGATCAACTTTCTAAGGAGATCGGAGCTACTGGGGGAAATATAAATAGGTGTGAGCCACAATAGACCAAAGAGTCGCAGTGGAAGATCGTTATTGATGCACTCACAAGAAACCTAACCTAACCTAGCTTTTCATAAAATGCTTGGGCTGGCTCGGTAAATGGCATGTTTATTGGACCCTACTTTTCCACCTCGACTAACTGGTGAAATTTATTTAGATTTTCTTCGACACAATCGGCGACAATTAGTAGAAGATGTTAACTCTAAATGTGAGACAGCATATGTGATTCCTGCATGATGGGGCTCCGCAACATTTTAGACGAGAAGTTCATGAACATCTAAATAATGAGTTTCCGAATGGACCCATTCCATGGCCTGCTCGCCCCCCGGATTTGATGCCTTGATTTTTTTCTGTAGGGCTATTTGAAAGAGTTGGTGTATCATGACGGAGCAGTCAATACTATGGAAGAACTTCAGCAGCGCTATTAAAATGCTTGTGATTTAATTCGTGGACACCAGAATTTCATTTTCCAAGCTTGTAAAGAGTCGTGGATTCGCCGAGCAAGATTTTGCGATAATCGAAAAAATTGGGACAATTTTGAACAGTGTTTGTAAAAAGGGTAACCATTTAACTTGATGAATTTTTTAAAATAAATTTTAATAGTGTGAACAAACTCTTATTTTGCAACTTTTATATAGATGATTTTTGGTATATCTACGTTTAATGACGAGTTCTACAAGCTGTTAAAATAAATGACTCAAGTTGTATAATCTTTGTGTCCCACCATCATTAATGGAAGTTTGACCAGATACTTCATTAACATCCTGAATATTCAACGCAATCTCAAAAAGTGTCAGTTAACCATCGTGATTTTTTATGGACGGAAACAATACAGAATATAACCCTTACAGTACTTAGAAGGTATACGGGCCTATCTACGCAAACCTATTCCAGCAGAATCGGATATCCGGAAGAAAATAAATCATCGATACACTGGAATTGTAATGTGTTAGTATTGTTTGCCTTTTCTACAGTACCTGGAGATTGTTCTGCTACAACAATAAGACTGTGTATCATTCTTTTATAGTAAATTGAATATAGTTCTCGTATTAGGATATTAGTACAACACATATTGAAACGAATTATTTAATAAATAGTTGAGAATAACGGAGAATGGATATTTTTGGTTTTAATCCCATGTGTAAATTTTCCAACGAAAGCCATTTCCCAGCAACTATGCGAAAAAAACATAATAGAAAGGATTCTATGGAATTTACTTATTACCAATAGCATATCGTTTTCCGAATAGCCGCACCTTTACTCATATATCGAAAGGAATGCAAAGAATGAGGTAAGAACGTCAATAATTTAAATATATGTATGTGTATAATAGCTTGGCACTGACAATAATTATGAACAAATCTTGGCCTGAGGCTAAAACGAAAATGTAAATAGAGTTGAAAACTTTGAAAAAAGGTTCTCGTATGACCTAAAAAACAATTGCACCGATTACGGTGCTGAAAATTAATTAACCGACTATAATTTTAATAGGATACCGTAAAGGCATCTGTACTGTATAGAATATAAACTTCCAGCCACGGTGGCAGTGTGTGAACAACAGTTAGAATTGGAATAATGAAGCTGATAAACTAGACAAAGCGAAGCTTACCTTTTAAAAAGTTCAGTAATCCATTTCACGAATAAACGATAAGAGCAACCACAAGCACACAGTAAACAAGTTGGAGGAAACTAAACAATACGAGTCGCCGACATAACGCGAATTCATACCCGTACCTGTCAGGTAGAACCAGAGATAAGTCAGTATCCGGCGATACGGCGAAATGCACATGCGCAGCTTCAGCGACGCGGTACTATTTCACCTGCATACCTGGTGCCATAGTGGTGCCACCAGTAGCGACGCTTACCTGATACCACCTTGAACTTACCGAGTACTGCTTAGGCCAAGGCGTAGGGAGATATTGAATAACAAAATTCTCCAATATATGCAACCGAAAATGTGTTTGTTGATATCATTAGAATGCTGTTTTTAATGATGAGCTTAAATTAGCGTCATAATACGGCTGGGGTTCAACCGCCATTTTGATAAACGCGCTTAAGCTGAGTGGTCAACACAAGCTCTACTTCAACAGACTTGGCAGAAAGTTGACTTTTTTTACAGAATTTTCCGTGAAGTTAAATAGTTATGGCTGAAGTAATGCAGTTTACGAATGATAGGGCTGCTAATACTTTCAAAAGTACTCACTGCGATGAGGGTTTCTGTGATATGGCTTTCGATAAATTAAAGTAGGAGATTCTTCAGCAAAAATGTGTTGAAGCTGGAGCAAATATCAGTCAATCAGTCATATCAGTCATTTTTGAAATGGGGTCTTTGAGATCTTCAAGTACGCCTCAATCTCGCGATATGTCACATGTCGACATTTTCCTGGGTGACTGCCATTTTTGGTGCACCCACCCTGGGATCGTCGCTAAGACTCATCCGTCCACGTTTGAATTCTCCATGCCAACGGGAAATTGTCAACTGATGTGGCGTTTCGTTGCCGAAAACAGACAGTAACTCAGCAAGGCATTATTGTTGCGATAATTGTCTCTGAAAGTTGTAATAAATTATGGCGCGAAAATGGTCTCGGTTGAGTTCCATTTTTCTAATGACTTGGTGACACTCAAAAATTCACTGTAGTGTTGTGAAACTTTGAAATTAAGTTTACTAAAGAGTGAGGTACTGTACTGACGTTCGAACCGCGCGGCCTACTATGTTTCTATATGCAAAACTTAAAAGACATCCCTCGAATTTGTTCGTGGAAGCTCAAAAATACTGCCGCTACTCTCTTAATAATACAAATTGACGTGTTGAAATATCAAAATATACTAAGTCACATATAAATCCGAACACCCAGTTTAAATTGTTTTATTTTGATAAAATTTTGTATAAGTACTTAATGAAGCATAATAAGTAAATGATAAAAATTTCAAAATGATTGCACTGCTTTAAAGCCCTTTGACCTTTAATAATGTGTGGATGCACCCTGATGTGCTACGCATTCTCCAACGCGCCAAGGCATGCTTCTGATCAGGTGGTCAATGTCCTCCTGTGGTATCTCATTCCAGGCAACCACCAACTGCTCTCGAAGTGCTTCTAGAGTCTGAGGAGGACGTTGCAAATTGAGCAATCTCCTAGCCATCATATCCCACACGTGCTCAATTAGGGATAAGTCGGGAGATCTTGGTGGCCATGGTAACAATGTGACATCATTATGTTGAAAGAATTCTATTGTGACTCTTGCAACATGTGGTCGGGCATTATCTTGTTGGAAAGTTGGATCTGCCAGGGTGTCAAGAGATGGTAAAAGATGGGGTTCTAGAACTTCGTGGATATAACGCTGCGCGTTCATGTTACCTCTGATGAAGATTAAAGGTGACCTGGAACCATAAGCTATAGCACCCCAAACAATAACTCCAACAGTGTGATGAACATATATTTCAACAAAAAACTGTGGAATCCTCCTTTCACCACGTCGCCTTCTAACCCTGGCACGACCAAGGTGCATGCCTAAACAAAATCGAGACTCGTCACTAAAGACAATACTGTTCCATTCCTGATCCCAGAGTGACCGTTGTCTGCACCACTCAAGGCGATTACGTCGGTGTTCTCGAGTTAAAGGGAGGACCCAGTGTGGCCGGTATGAAAACAAGCCAAAACTTCTCATTCGTCGGTAAACACTTCGCATGCCAATAGGTCTTCCGTGTTCTGCAAACCATTCATTTGCAATGGACCTGGTAGTAGAGAAACGGTCCCTTAAGGCCAATAATCTTAGGCGGTGATCTTCACGGTCTGTTGTTCTACGGCGGCGTCCAGTGCCCCTTGCTCTTTGCGTACGGCCTTCTCGAAGCCATGCCTGACAACACCTAACCACAGTGTCTACACTTCTTTGCACTCTAACTGCAATTGCCCGAAAAGAAAATCCAGCTTCCCGAAGTCCCACTATACGGCCCCTATCAAACTCGCTAAGTTGACGAAATCGTACAGGGCTCCGTACTCTAGGCATCATAACCGATCGTAAAGGATGTCAAGAACCAAAATCCGCCAACGTTGATTCTTTACTGCGGCTGAAATATTCATTTTTAGAGCGTTAGTGAATTAAACAAAAACCGGAATGTCCAACTGATAAGGCTGAAAATTTTTTCACTTGTTATTTACAGTAAGATAAATACATTCACCAACTTTTATTAAAATAAAACCATTTAAACTGGGTGTTCGGATTTATATGTCACTTAGTATAGTTTCTATATTCATTATATACTCAAATACGTGTAAACTAGACTATACAGTGTGTCCCAGATTCGTTTCCCTATACAGGGATCGCGGCTCCTGCTACTATAGCTACAGCAAAGGTTAAATGGGGAAAGTTTCAGAGGAAGCTTAGTACATTTGATAACCGGCTTAAGATTTTCGATCGCTTAATTGGTTTTGGAAATATCGGCGAAAAATCTAAAATGTCGAATTTTGATTTTTGCCAGTAAATCCGAGACGGTTTATTTGACAGCTGTCAAAAATTGACATTTTAGATCATCTTTTTAAGGCAAATAAGACATGTCTCAATAGTCTTTTCAACATTTTACAAGCCGTCAACGAAATCAATAGTGCATCAGTAAGAACTATAGAACGAGAAATTGGTGTGTCAATATTTACAGTACAGAAAGTGTTAAATAAGAATAAGTACCATCCATACAAACCTACAATAGTTCAAGGACTTAAGGGAACTGATTTTCCAAGGCGAGTGCGCTTCTGCGAGTGGTATTTATACTAGGAAGTCTAATGAAAATCCCGATTTTGTAAATCATGTCTTGTGGTCCGATGAGAGTAGGTTTACGAATTGTGGAATTTTTAAATAATCACAACACTCATCATTGGGCTGTGGAAAACCCTTATGAAGTGGCAGGGAGACATCTACATACCAGATTTGGAACTAACCTTTGGTGTGGGGTCATTGGTAATTTAATCTAACTTAGATTTTTTAATTGGGTAGGTACCTATTTGAAATTAAGTATTGAGCATTTCAGGAAATCAACTTATAGGACCATTTTTGTTTGACCACAACCTAAACGGAGAGAAACCTAGATCTTTTACCAAACCAAGTTGTGCCGGCTTTACGAGCTAGTCTAACCGAAGATGAGTTTAGAAGAACTTGGTTTCAACAGGATGGATGTCCAGCTATCAGCACCATTCAAGTCAGAAACTTCTTCAGAGAGCAGTTGGATTAAATAATAATTTCATTAAATGGTTCAATTTTGTTGGCCTCCTAGATCCCCTGACCTTTCACCCTTGGATTTCTACCTCTGAGGTCACGCAAAGAATAGGTCTATGAATTTGATCCTCCCGCAACCATAGAAATCCTGAGACAAAGAATCTTTAGCACAGTTATAAACATTAACAGAAATACACTAGCTGAGGTTGTACAAAAAACAGTCACCAATTGTCAATAATGTCTCGATGCTAATGGACGTTATTTTTACTCACATAATTAGATTTTACATTATATATATTGTAAAATGTTTGTTCAAGTGCAAAATAAATTTACAACGATTTTTTTACTTGCCTTTTTAAAACACGCATAGTTGGGAATGTGTCCCAAAACATTTGACTTGTTGAGAAGGCGATATTAACGTTAATATTCTATTGAAAATTCAAGGCGTTTATGTGTTTTTTATGCCTTACTCATTAATGTTATTTTCTGACAAATTAATCATGGCCTCTTTAGAAAAAACTAATACGTAACATTACACTTTTTCCAAAAATCCAATATGGCAGCCATAATAAAAATGAAAGTTGAGGCGGGTTGCTGGAAAACAAAAGACGATTGAGACATGTCATACATGCTATCTTACTTTTCTTAACAAAATGTCCGAATAATTTCACATTCTGACAGCTGTTAAATTAACCGTTTTGGATTTACTGGCAAAAAATAAATTCCGTCATTTTTCTCTGATATTTTCCAAACCAGTTGACCGATCGTAAATCTGAAGCCGGCTATCGAAAGCACTAAGTTTCCTCTAAAACTTTTCCCATTTAACCTTTGCTGTAGGTATAACAGGAACCGAGATCCCTGTATAAAGAAGCGAGTCTGGGACACCCTGTAAACGTTGTGGTGTCTCTCAAGACTCTATACTAGGTCTCACATTAATTTACGTATAGACACTGAGCACTGTGATCCTCATTCAAAATTTATTATGTATGCAGATGATACGACCAGAATGTTCCAATCAGGTAACATAGCTATAGCCTATAACATCGACCCATATAACTAGTAGCAATTGGAATGTCAAATTTCTTGGTATCCATCTAGATACGCAAATGACATGGGAACTTCATGTATATGAACTATCAAGAAGATTAGGCAAAATTATTTTTCTAGTAAGATTTCTTTGTAGCATGAGATGCTTCTCTAACAACGCAACGGTCGGTATAGCTTCGTCAAGCAATGGGGCTCATCTCAAAATCTCCTACATAATTAGGACAATCCCACTATCAAAATCAGCCTATCTAGAATACGCCTTTATGTTAGGATGATTTCTGTCTGAAAATGAGATACATTTTCATGGAATATTTTAGTGGAATCAGAGATACGATCTTTTGTTAGATTGTGATGCCAAATCTATCAATAATCTCAATTTAACGAAAAAGTGGGTTACGCCCTTGTGCAAGAGGATCGACGAAATATGATAACGCCAAAAACATTGAGATATAGTATCAATGATCAGTTAGGTAGCCTTCCTCTGACATGTAAATAGTACTCTAGACCGGGTCTTATATGGGCCATATTATAACACAGTGATGGAGCTATATGAAGTAAAGCATTTTTTAGCCCAAAACAGATACCTAGTCTCTATTGTATTATTATTTTAGAAACGCTAAACTGTACCAAATTGTTGTGTGCGCAAGCAATAATTACCTCTGAGATCCGGCTGACACTCTAAGTACCCCAAGCAAGGCTATGAATTGACATTATCCGTTATATCACTATAGTTTATGATCCTCAGAAATCCTCGATTTTATCAGGGCGGAAATAAACATGAATCCCTGTTGAGAGGCTTACTCCCGGTAAAGGCGTTTTCATTAACGCTAACATATATTTATACCTCTGACAAGAATTTACCTAGCCAATTTGTTAAATAAATAGCATAAAAACTTCAACCACAAAAAAACACTGCGGTGCCATTTTTGACAACTTACGAACCAAATCGTCAGACGCTGTAAGACCGAGGATGAAGCTTTATAAGCGGGTAACAGAAACGCGAGAAGGTATGAAATGCCAACCTTACAATGGTGTCGGCAATGTCGGTTGCTACAATACGGCAGATATTGTAGATCAGTGGTAAGTAGTTGTTGTAGGGTCACGAATGACTTGTAGGTCACTGTAATGGTTGCAGCCAGTAACTGATAGATGGCTGCAACTTTACCAGAATCAGCTAATTACCGATTTTTACAATATGAATATGAAAAATTAAAAATTTAATAGCAATAAAGTGTAATATTTTCCGCACGGTGCTAGATTTAGATGTGTAGCGTAGTTTAACTACACGGAATACATTGTGAAAGAAAATATATATGTGTATTCATGATTTTTCTATCATATAGGTATGTAGAAGTTACCTAGGTACCTACTTTTATTTCATGAGAAAAGACCAGTGCACCAAATGATGGATTTGTATTCATTCAAAATCAACATTGTCTCTTGCCTAATAGAAAACCTACGAAGAGTATTTTGTCATATGCTAATGCCAAAAAAATTGATATGTACACAACCATTTACTCAAATTGGTAGGTAGACTTGTTTATTAGGGAACCGTCAAGGATCATTTAGTCAGCCTTCCTCTAGACCGGGCCTTATCTGAGCCATGCACACAGTGATGGGGCTATATGGAGTTAAGTGCTGTTTTGCCCAAAACAGATAAAAATAATTTCTATTTATATTATGAATTGGAATTATCCATCATATCGCTAGTTTATGATCCTTATCTCTTCGATTTTATCAGGTCGGAGGTAAACATGAATCCCTGTTGAGAGGCTTACTCTGGGTAAATGCTTTTTCATTAACGCTATAACATTATAGTACTCAGATAGTCTAATCATCGTGTTTTTTGGGATTCCATCGAAAGTGTTAACAGGAACGAAAAATCTCTTCATATAATATTTTTAGATATTTATGAGACCCAATGCAAAAAGATCCGACTAATATCAAAAAAGTTATGGCCGAAAACCGAGGCAAAATGTGTGTTTTGGCACTTGTTGGTAATACGACGATGGTTTCTCGCAGATATAATTTTTCAAATTCCTGGGATTCGTACTTCTGAATAACCACAACAAAATTGGAGTAGATTGATCAAGTAGTTTTTGAGAATTTCTAATTGTTTATCCCAAAACACCTGTTTCCCGGCCATCACTACTAGTTTACTGAGCAAATATATAGGGTTAGTTCAAATGGCATTTTATAGCAAAATACACTAGTTCACCTTGCCGATATGAATCGCAACCCATTCCGGAAGATGAATGTTATTTTTATGCAAAAAAGGATGGGTTACGTTTTTTCTTCTGAACAAATCTAAAAATTTCGTATTGTGAGTAATTCGCAACAAAATATGATAGACACATCCGCTTTGTTTTAAAATATGTATAGTATGTTTTTCGAATATCTTTGCGCATTTGTTCAATTACTCACAAATACGAAATGTTTGAATTTGTTTAGAAGAAAAAAAAACGTAACGTAAATAACATATATCTTTCGGAATGGTTTGTGATTCATATTAAATGCTCTTTGAACGAACCCTGTATATTTCAATAAACTAGTGATGGCCGGAAAACAGGTGTTTTGGGATAAACAATTAGAAATTCTTAAAAAACTACTTGACCAATATAATCCAATATTGTTGTTGTTATTTAGAAGTATGAATCCTACAGATTTGAAGAATTTTAAGTAGTTGCGTGAAATTGCGTCGCATTACCAACTAGTGTCAAAACCTGTTTTTTGCCTCGTTTTTCGGCCATAACATTTTTGTTATTAGTCAGATCTTTTTACGTGTGGTCTCATTTTGTAGGTCTCATAAACACCTAAAAATCTTGTATGAAAAGTTTTTTCGTTCCTGCCAACACTTTCGACTGAATCCCAAAAAACACGTTTTCTCATTTTTTATTGTCAAATAAAAAGTTTTCCGACAAAAATTGGTCTACCCATTTTATGCGTCCATGTTTTAAATACCCCCTTGAACAACTTGCACCAATAAAACTAGACTTCACAATTATTTCGGGAAAATTTGCTAATATGATTAGACTAATATCTTTATACCTCCAACAAAAATTGACCTAGCCAATTTATTATTAATAGCATAAAAAAAACTTCAACCGCAAAAATACACTGCGGTGCCAGTAGGTCCATTCACCATTTTTGACAACTTACGAAGGGACGTTTTATAAGACCGAGAATGAAGCTTTATGACGGGGTAACAGAAACGCGAGATGGTGTGGAATGCAAAACTTACAATGGCGTTGATTGCAGATAATGTAGGTCAGGAATGTATCTCATTCAACTATTATCCAATAGAGGTCGCTGATGATGGACATGTAGCGCCACCTATTGAATTTAATGTTAAGTAGTTGTTGTAGGTCACTGTAGTGATTTCAGCTAGTATCTAATAGATGACTCCAACGTTGCCAGTATTTCACATAATTACGGAGTCTTACTAGCTTACTACAATATGGATATAAAAAATTAAAAAGTAATAAAGCGTAATATTTTCTGTACTGTGAGAGATTTAGGTGTGTAACTATCATTACCATGACTGCCATGTCATGTCACATGACTCGTGCGTCATAATATATAATTTTCATGCTTTGAAACGTCAGAACTAGAACTTCAGAACAGAACGTCAGAACACTGTTGGCAAAATTCAAAAATGAAGAATAAACAAAACAATTACGAAATACTTCATCCCAAAAAATAAATACTCAATTGTTAATGGTTGCAAAAATATTTCCATAAATTGCTTTGGAAACAGATAAGATAAAAAGCTGATAAAAATCTTTTTGAAATTTTCAACAATAGTGTAAGGTGTAGGTTATTAACAAATAGAGGCCAATATATAATTATTAAATAAGAAAAATGAATATTAGAGTAGTGCAAGCAATATCTTTAACTCTGTTCGGATGTATGCTGAACAATATTTTTCTAGAGTACATTATACAGTAAGTAGAGGAATTACATATAAAAATGGCTTTCTCAAAAAGTATATTATTTTAGGTTGGATCCAGGAGCAGGGCATTTGATCACTTTTTGTCAGTTCCTCTTCATTGCCATCCATGGACTTATATTCACCTCCAAATTTGGTACAGTCAAGCCAAAGATAACATTTAGAGATTATATGATACTAGTTGTATTATTTTTCACGACTAGTGTGGTAAACAACTGGGCATTTGCTTTCAATATTCCTGTTCCTCTACATATGATTTTCAGAGCAGTAAGTATCATGTTATGTGTAGATTAGATAGAAATCTGTATATCCCTTATGTGGTTCAAAAGCCTATCTGGCGACATACTAATTTAGTAAATGTACATTTCCACAAGCCAAGTGTTGAGATTTTTAATTAATTTTACTCCTCATCTAAAGAAACATCAGTGCACCCCATTTAAATTTGGTCAGCAAGACATAATTGACTAGGTCAGGCAGCAATAAGTGATTAGAAGTAGTGGTCGAGTGCTCATGTTTGTCTTAACATGGGGTAAATGAGGTTTGCTTATAATATAGTCATTATTATCCTGTTTTATCATCAAGAATATTTCCAAGGTTAAGCTAATAGGATTTTAAGATTAATACAAACATGTAGCTAAATTTCTGCTGTACTTGGAACCACAATTTTCCATATTTGCTAATAGATGGAAGATATATAAACAATTATTTAGGGAACTTTTTATCTTCATCTCACACCAATTGGCAAGAAAGTATTGTAATTGCAAAATATTTAGAAAATTAGATTTCTGTCAAGATTCTGTCTGTCTGCTAGTCCTTGGCGCATTTATAAGTTGGAAAGTACCACTCACACAAATTTTGCTGAAATTTTGAAACACTTTGCCAAGGATGAAAAAGTATTGTAGTTTTTTAAGATTGATAAATTAGTGGTGGAATAATGGGCCAAAAAACAAAAATATAATTATTACTTAAAACTTAAACTTAATTTCCTTTTATGTACCAGAGGCGCCTGCCCATTTTCATTTATCCAGATGTACATCATGAATACTCAGACTCGATTATTTCAATGAAATTAAATCAACAACACTTTTTTTTCACAAATATTCTACTACCTCACCTCTAAATCCAGATGTAAGGATTTTCATAACTGCCCAATAATAAACATACCAGAGCATATGAAATTTGACTCAGTTGCTATACATGATGTTTATTCAAAGTTCGTGATTTCAGTTTTTTGCTAAATTGATATCACAATTGTCCACTGCTATTATGTGTTCTACTCTGTGTGTTGGGGTACTAGGATTCTCATAATCGTCAATTAATAAACATACCAGGGCATATGGAAGTTGGCTCGATACATCATGCATACTCAAAGTCCATTTGCCCAGAATTCCCTGAGAAGTACAGAGACAATTTACTTCTATCTAATCATATAAACAAATTTCCCCGAAATAATTGTAAAGTCTAGTTTTATTGGTGCAAATTGTTCAAGGGGGTATTCAACATGGATGCATAAAATAGGTACACCAATTTTTGTGGGAAAACTTTTTATTTGGCAACATAGAATGAGAAAACGTGTTTTTCTGTTGATCAATCTACACCAATCTTGTTGTGGTCATTCATAAGTACGAATCCCAGGAATTTGAAATATTTCAAATATCTGCGTGAAACCATCGTCGCATCACCAACAAGTGCCAAAACCTGCAGTTTGCCTCGGTTTTCGGCCATAACTTTTTTGCTATTAGTCGAATCTTTCTACCTATGGTCTTATTTTGTAGGTCTCATAAATACCTAAAAATCTTATATGAAGAGTTTTTTCGATCCTGTCAACACTTTCGATTGAATCCCAAAAAACACATTTTCTCATTCGTTGTTGCCAAATGAAAAGTTTTCCCACAAAAATTGGTGTACCCATTTTCTGTGTCCATGCATCCTTGAACAACTTGCGGCATTAAAACTTTACAATTATTTCGCAAGCCAGCAGTATTTTCGTTTAATATGATTAGACTATTCAGTATTTTTTTCCGTATGGGTCATACACTTCTATTAAAGGTTTACACTAGAATTAACAAATCATGTTTTGTAGGGGTCCCTTATTGCCAATATGATGCTGGGAATACTAATCCTCAAAAAGAAATATACCTTGGAGAAATACATATCTGTGTTATTAATAACTATAGGAATTATAATTTGTACGCTTTATTCTACCAAAGAGAGTAAAAGGGTAAGTATTCTTTGTGCTAATTTTAATATTTTTCAAATCCATCAAAAATTAATAAATAAAAATTCATATCCTTTTAAATCCCTTTTTGTTAAATAATGATGTTTTTAGTAATTTCTCCATGTATTTGTAGAAATGTATTGACTGTGATATTGTGGTGGGCAAAGATGAAGGAATAAGTGCTTCCAAAGACTACTTCTTCTGGTGGATAATTGGCATAATATTACTAACAACAGCACTATTTTTATCAGCCAGAATGGGTATTTTCCAAGAGGAACTTTACAAAAAACGAGGAAAACATCCACAGGAAGCCTTGTATTACACAGTAAGTCTAATTCATAAAGTTCTAGGTCAAATAAAATAGAACTTTGCAAAAAATTATGCCATCTTTGATATCTTCCAATGCAGTTTTTTGTTTCAGCATCTGTACCCAATACCTGGATTTCTGTTATACTACCAAAGTCTTGTAGAGCATTCCACAATAGCTAGCAATAGCGAGATGATATCTATTCCTTTCCTGAATATTGGAATGCCAATCATTTGGATGTTCTTATTGCTAAATGTCATAACCCAGTATATGTGTATCAACAATGTCTATATTTTAACAACCGAGTGCCAATCACTAACTGTAACTTTAGTTATAACTTTAAGAAAGTTTCTATCATTACTGTTTTCGATAGTTTACTTTCAAAATCCCTTTACTATTGCTCACTGGATTGGAACTGTTATGGTGTTCACAGGTACTTTGATATTCACAGAAACACATCATCGTATCAGGGAACAAATTTCCAAAAAACCAAAAACTAATTGAGAAAGTTTTTGTGTTTTGTTTTTGTTGTTTTAAATGTTATTGTTATGACGTGTTTGCACTTGTTAGTTGCCTAAGGCAATTTCAAGCAAATAAACAATATATAATCTTCAATCAAACAATGGGTAGAATGTCCTAACTCCACGCGTAAATGTATTATTACTATACATATTTGAGTATATTGGGTATTTGATTGAAATTTCGTAGTGTATTGCATTTGTTCTGTTCTCTAGTTCTAATCACGTTGACAATACAAGATTCACTGCACAGAGTTTTAGAGAATCATATTGTCATGATTTAAGTTACTGAGTCTTTGAAAGTATGAATCATTTCAGGAAAGTATAAGAGCATTTAATGTAATCTATATTTGTAGAGGGACATAACACTTTCTAGTAAAGGCGTTTGAGGTAACATTGTTATAAGGAATTTTAGGAAGTGTTGTTTGTACATGCATTTTGGGTAATAAACGTCTTGTTTGATTTCTATGACTAGGATGATTCCACCTCAAGTTACCTACTGAGAATAGCACTGTAAAATATGTAGATTATCACTAAAAAAAAACAGACAATCAGGGAACTTTGTTTCTCGTTCATTTTTACCCACCTAGAACAGATAAATATGATCCCATAAAATCGTCCTAAAACGTGTTCTATTGCGCCCCAAAGGAGATACAGGCTCCTACAGTGCGCCTCTGGAAATGGGTTTTCTTTAACTCCTTCAATCACTGATGAAGCATGGGTAAACATTTTTTATTCATATTTGTTACTGTTCTTTTTTGCTAAGGCAACGTGGTATTCGATACCCCTTTTATAGTAGCTACCTACGCCACTGAACCATAAATTCAGATAATCATCTGAAATACCGACGAAATAGCATATGTCTAATAAGACTTTTGCTTAATAGGTAGCGCTACATTACTTCAGAGAAAGCGACGTTGCCAAGTCAATTGGTAACATTTTCAGTAGCCTGTAATACCGACATTACTAAACTGACACTAGGCTTACAAAGATGTTTGGTGAAAATGACGATTATGTAGCAAAATAGACCAGGCTTCATGACGATGTATCAATTAAAAGAGATAGATGATTTATGTCCTTTTAAAAAACAGGTGATTATACTTTTATGATCACTCTCCTATTATGGCGACGTTTGGGACTGTGACCTCCTCGTGTTCCTATGCTCCTGATAGCAAAGTTTCGCTCACAGCGTTTGACTTTGTGTGAAACAAACTTTCGACGGCTGTCGGCACCAGTGGCGTTATTAATTTTATTAGCACACAGGGCTGTGTTTACGGTATTTCTTTCTATGAAGCTGGCGTGCCGTAAGCCTATCAGTATAGCTTGCACAGCTCTTGCTTTTCACTCCAACTCTGTCTAACTTTAGGAAGTACAAAGTCAACATACCTGATGCAATTTTTTAGATATAGAAATAACAATTTCTTTGTAAAGAATGAGTAATGTCTAAACGCAAGTTGGTAGTGGCAACCTTTCTTTTCCTAAAACATCCGTCTGATTGGCCAAAATTTTCCGTTATTTTCACTGGGCTTGCAAAAAAAAGATGTGATTCGAACGTTGGAAGAAATAAATGTATTTCCTTTTTTTGACTTTTCGCAGATTTATAGAAATTAAACCTTTTGGTTATTCACCAATCAGAAAAGATATCTTGTAGTGGTACAAAGGTATGTTATTGAAACTGAATGTGTGACGGGTATCAACTAAAAGAAATTATTTTGAAATTCTTAAGGTTGCAATAATACCACTGTGTTCAGTGAACGACGTCAACTAAGTTTGAACCTCACTGTATATGATCAGTAACAAATTTCAGACATAATCAGGAAACTTTATTTCTCGCTCATTTTTACCCACCTAGAACAGATATATATGATCCCATAAAATCGTTCTAAAAAATGCTCGCTCTATTTTGCGCCCCTAAGGAGATACAGGAGGCTACTACAGAGAATCACTGGAAATGGGTTTTCTTTAACTCCTCCTTGAAATCAATGATGAAGCTTGGATAAATATTTTTTGTTCATATTTGTTACTGTTCGGTTTTCTTTTTGGCTAAGGCAACGTGGTATTCGCTACCCCTTTTACAGTAGCTACCTACGCTACTGAACCCTAAATTCAAATGATCACCTGTAATACCGACGGCATAGCACATGTTTAAATTTACAGCTAGCGTCCTCTATTAATCTATAATTCAACAATTAATTTAGAGAAAGCGACGTTGCCAAGTCAATTAGTAACGCTTTCAGTAACCTGTAATACCGACATTACTATGGCAACAAGGGTAATCCCAAAAGTACGGTCTCTTAACTAGAAGGCGATTCAGAACACTGCGCTTACAAAGATCTTTGGCCGGAATAACGATTATGTAGGTAAATATTCAGGCTTTATAACGATGTATAAATTATAAAAAATAAAGGATTTCCGTGGTGTTAAAAAACAGGTGATTATACTTTTTAGATCACCCTCGTATTATAGGGACGTTTGTGTTCGAGACCTCCTCGTATTCCTATGCTCCTGGTAGCAAAGTTTCGCTCACAGCGTTTGACTTTGTGTGAAGAAACAAACTTTCGACAGCTATCGGCACCATCGGTAAAGTGGCTGGCTCGTTATTAATTTTATCCACAAACACTCAAAAATGGTAAAAAGAAACTTTTGACTGGACTTATACAAAAAAATGGTAGTAGTAACGATAACAACCGTATAACACACATAACTTTATCTCCCAAGAAACGTCAAGTTGGTATCGAGGCCTCCTATATTATTTTAAAACTAATTAATTGTATTTCGGCTCTTCATGTATGATCTAATTTGTTTTATTTTTATTTTACGAAAACAGTGCACTCCACGAAAAAACATAAGAGCTATTTGTAGCAAATTGAAGGTAAAATTCGAAAAATCACACGTTTCAAAAAAACAGTGGCGTACTATTTTTATTTGGAAAAATAATGCCACTAATCCCCTGTATCTCCACCACGTTAATTTAGACTTTTGAATGTGGACAATACTTAGGTAAATCCACATACCACATTTTAGTTCATTCCAGTTGATGGTTTCGAAGATATTAAATTTTTGTGTTTTTTTATTTAAACTTCAACCCCGTATCTTTTTAACGAATCACTCAAGGAAAAAATGTTACATAGAAGACCCCAAAATGCGGTCCTGTGTACAATGTTCCATTTTTTGTCACCACTTGTGAATCACCCTGTATATATGAACCTCAAACCGCAAATTATCTTGTTATACAAAGCTTCGATAGGAATCGATAAAAAAAATGGACCGCACTTAAAGCATTTTAATTTTTAGCGGTATTATGTTCAAAAATTGCAAAAATGGGTCAGTCGAGAATGTGAACCGAACTATTCTTATAATACGTTTTTTGGGTCGCTAAAATCGAATCCGGGGTCAATTCAGTCCGAAAAGTCCTCGTATTCGAGATAATGGCAAAAATTTCACTTTGCCAAAAAAACGACAAATAAAAGATCCCCAAAAAGTGTTTTGAGTTAAAAGTTTACCAATTTCACCCCAAATAAAGGTCCGATGACCCTTTAGAATTGTTTTTCTATGATGCTTATATTCAGCGCACCAAATTACTTTATTACAAAGTTCCGCTCACATGTAGCCATCGATAATAAAAATGGATTTTTTTGCACCCTAAAAGTCTCAAAACACGTAGTCTTACAATTTTTCACTAAGTAATTAGATCTACATGTTTAACGGGATTAGATACATGTGGAATGATATCGTATTTGACTCTAGCGACTCAAAATATGTAGATAGATAGAGGTCATTTGGACCGCATTTTTAGCATTTCAATTTTTAGTTCCAAAACTGCAAAAAATTGGGCAGTCGGGAACGTGAGGCCATCAACGTCGTTGCAACTGCATCTGGAGCCCATTCAGTCCGAAAATGCCAAGACCACTCGTAATAAAAAATACTCTGACAACTCTCCCCTCGTCTATGCGGTAGAACGTTAACACTTCTATAAATTACCAGTAATCGGCTTTTCTGCTTGTTCGTACAACGGTCGGCAGGGTTGCTAACCGTACAGTTTTAGCTGTAGATTTACAGAATCATTCGTAAAATCTACTTTGAATCAAATTCTTTTTGCAGCGGTTTTGGTACTGGTGGACCTTAAGTGATATGAAAATGACAGCATTTAATTCAAATTTTGTCATTTTTATGTCACTCAAAGTCAACCAGAATCAGAACCGCTGCGAAAAGAACTTAAGTGAAGGCAGAAGTGTGCTATTCGTAAGCAGTATATACTATTATTCACATGTATCTATCGCGGAACAATGTAAAAAAAGTGGTTGTGGTTCTGGTTGGCTTTAAGTGAATTTGGAAAAATTTGAATGAAAATTCTATTATTTTTATGTCACTCAACACTCAAGGCCAGCCAGAATCACCACCGCGCAAAAAGAATTTGCTTAAGCAATGCAAAGCTTTCACTTTTTGACCTTGATCCGCGATAGATACTCGTGAAAAAAATACTGCAAATAGAAGTTTTTTTAAATAATATTCTAGTTATCTACAGTTTTTTTCAAACTCATATATAGTTATTCTCTCGGATGGGGTTGGCAACGCTAGTGGTCGGTGACCTGTCGGTGACTGTGTCTGGGATGCGGCCATGTGAATTTAGTCTATACAGGGTAGCAGCATGAGCGGAATTTGTGTGGCGGGATCCTGGAACGGTCACTGACAGGTGACAACACCTGTACAAACAGGGCTTTGATAGGATAAAATATTTTTTTTGCCTATTTCTTTTGTGGAAAAAAACAAAGTTTCACTATACATATAAATATATTTAATATCTATGTGATCTAAAATTACATAATCATTAATAGGAGCACTATGACCTTCATCTTCTCTACTATTTATTAGGGGAATATTGTTTTTGGTGACTGCATTCGCACTTGGGCGAGGGAAACCCCTAGAAAACCTCAGCCGTCACTGCTCAGATTAATTGTATCAGGTGAAGAAAAATCAAGTCGTTCCACAATTCTGGGTGCATTTGCACAATCGAAAATATATAATCCACCAGCATGCCACAGTTATTAACCTAAAAAAAAAGTGGCATTGAAGTAACAGTTTCTACGAGGGTCATTTTTTAAGAACCGTTTTGTATTCGAGTCGGAGAAATTTTATTTATGAATGTAAATTGTATCCCAAACTAAAATATAAACAGTTTTTCTTTTTTTAACACAGTCACATTTACAAGTCAAATTACCAGTTTTTGGTTATTGTAGCATCTGAAACTTTTATCCTGTGGTTTTCATGTCGACTATTTCCCTCGCCTTGATTTCTACCAAACACAAATGCGCAATTTTGAATTACAAATGGTTTCTAGATGGAAAAATTGTATGACAGCACCTGTCAGCAGTTTTTTCGAGTTTACCCGCGGCAAAACTTGTCAGCAAATAGTGCAATATGATTGATTGATAACAAGTAATTATGGTCTCCTAAAATACCAGAAGAAGACGCTAAACAATTTCTCCGATTTTATTGCCAATAAATTTTGTAAGCTATATGTGTGATATGACTCATGAAATAATTTTGTCAAATATCATTCGAGCATCTAATTTTTTCCTGTCGTCTTCGACTCGGATTTTTGTTGCCGGCACTCATACTTGTTAAAATATTACTTAGCAACCTATTTTTTCGATTTTCGGAAAAATTAGATGCCCTTATGATATTACTTATGATAATCCCACATATTTCTCTCGCCAATCGAAAAAAACTTTTAGGTCACAACTGTGACATTCTTCAGCACAATGACTTTGACAATATATTTTATTTATCTATCTTCCAGGTGACACTTTGTTCGTTTTTTCTTTTAATTTTCATATCCCCATACAGTGTGTTACTACAATAGTGTGAAAGGTCCTGTAACATGCCGAGATCTTTATACCCCGCATAACCAGCATAGCCCAGGACAGCGATAAGCGAGCATGAGTTTTGGCAAGAATAAAGACCGATACTATTTTTTTTTTTGAAAAAGTTGAAGACATCAATAGAAAATATCATGGCTTTAAGGAAACTATATAGAGGTGTTGCGTTGTGATTTTTCAATGTCTTCTTGAAATTCCTTAACCATTTTTTTCGCGTATCTTCAATGAGATCAAAGTTTTTGCGCTTATAAGAAATGGTTGAAAGTAGAAACAATTCTCTATGACCCTTTTTTAACGTTCATTTCTCCAACCAAATTGATGGATCATGAGTTTTCTTATAGCGGCGTAGTGAAAGGCTGTCAAAGAGTGTCTGAGATTGAACGGTCACGCTACTGGATGCGCAAGTGGTTCTTACTTTAAAAATGACCCTCGTAAATCACTGACATCTTTCTGATAAGTTGTTTGAAAAATGTAATTTGGTGAAAGCTTTCTTTTATGGCACCGCTGCTTTTTGCAATAGGTGTCAGAAGTTATATTTCCTGATAAGATTGAATTATCGGGTAAGACGTCAGTAAAACATGAAGAATAAATAAGTTCAATATTATGTAAAAAATACTTGTCCATTATTGCCATTATCAATTCAGTTGATATTCATATAACTTTTTGCCTCGTCGTGTTAATTTCCCAAATATGTCCCTTAATTTCTTCTTAATTTCTTGAAAACTTGAAAATCGTGGACATTTTTAGAAGCTTTTGCTTGGAACCTGACTGTATTTCGTAAAACTTCATCGATATATTATCCACAGACTTATCTACAAAGAGAGTTCACATAAGTATTCTCATTTAAATAACACTTCTGCTAATTTTGAAGCATCAAGTAGAGGGGCTCTGTATTTATTTATTTAAGTATAGTTTGAGTGGAAAGCTTTTCGTTATTCTTAGGGTAAGATTAGAAAATACATCTCTTGAGTACGTTTCCAAGATCCTCAAAAGTTCTATCTATACTTCAGTGATTCGTGAAGTTCAAAGCCAACCTTCTTGATGCCATACTCTCCAATGCTTACCCTATAAAAATTTTGATGTTCGTTTGACTGCTGTTTTCGTGCATTGCAGCATACTATAAATCGATCCTTCAATCATTCTTAACATATTTCTATTATTCCTATTCAACTTCTATCTTTACTTGACTTGTGTATGCCCAATAAAACATTCATCAGCTATTCAAGCAGAACACTTTTTGGAACAGTTGCCTACACAAATCGTTATCATCAATATTCATTATCTCACGTTTATCACGCTCGGGAGTGTCTATAGCGTATGCCATTCCTGAAGTTGGGGGTGTCGCCCCTCCAAAGCTTGATAAAAATACTTGAGCTATGATCCTGAAAGAAAACCTGGAAGTTTTTGAACAGCAGTTCTGTAAAATACGTGAAAATAAGGAATGTGCAATCACATTTTAGCTAAAAATAGACATGTTAGTAAAATAGGTACCTAATAGAAATAGTAAATACTAAATGGACGCTAAAATTAAAATTATAATATATCATTATCATCATTATTTATCATTATTCATCACCATTCCAGAAATACTGAACGTTCTTATTATCACCTAAAAGCTGAAACAAACTAAGAAAAACACTTGCGCTACGATTTTAAAGCATAAATAATCATAGACAAGAGACCTATGAAATACGTAAAAATAAGAATTGTGGTAACCCATTTTACTTGTAAATATTTTTTCTCAATAAAGGTGTTTTATCCAGCTGTCGATAGAAAAATAAAAATAGCGAATACCAAATATGATTAAAAAAAACATATAATAATAAATATAGTTTTGGAGACCATCGCGGGGCCACAGCCTGCCTTATACCTGTAATGATCTACTACTAGCCCTTGTATCACTAAGTACTACCAGAACTACTACTACTGCTACTACTACTACCACTACTACCTTCTTATCTGGTACTTGGCATCTACGGACACATTTATGAAACCTGAACTTTTCACATATCTCATCCCTGAGAGACAGTGGACAATTTTACGTCATCCTCGTGTTTTGCAGGACATCTCTCCGAATATGATTAACCACACGAAAATACCTCTTCATTTAAATTATCAATTTCAATTGATGTTCATTCTGCATGTACCAGCCTGCAATCATCTTCAAGAAGGTGAAGAAGTATAATTTTTGGCCTGAAAATGTTAGCTTCCTATATATGTCTCAGGATTTCGTCAAAAGCTGTATGAAAATCTTGAACATTTTTAGAAGCTTTTGCTTGTAGGCTCGCTGTAAATATTTCGTACCTCATCAATATATTGTCAGTAGACCATACTACTATTATCCACAGGTTTCTCTACAAAGAGAGTTCATATAAGTACTCCCATTTAAATAATACCTCTGCTTATTTTGAATCATCAAGTAGGTTGACTCTTTATTTCATTGATAATAGCATAAATATGAATACAGTTTGAGTGAAAATGTTTTAGTCTTCTTAGGGTAAGTTTTGAAGATATATCTCTTGGGAACGATTCCAAGATCCTCAACCTATCTATACTTGAGTAGTTCGACAAGTTCAAAGCCAACCTTCTTGATGCCATACTCTCCAATGCTTACCCTGTAAAAAATTTGATGTTTGTTTGATTGCTGTTTTCATGTATTGTAGCTCACTATAAATCGGGACTTTAATCATTCTCAACATTTTTCTATTGTTTCTATTCAACCTCTATCTTTATCCATCAACATCCATCCAGCTATCCAGGCAGAACATTTTTTGAATCAGCTGCCTATACAAATCATTATGGTCAATATTCATTATATCACGTTCATCACACTCGGGAGTGTCTGTAACTTGTGCCATTTCTGAAATTTTGAGTATCCTCCCGCCAAAGCTTGATACAAATATTTGGGCTATGATTCTGAAAGGAAGCCTGCAGTTCTGTAAAATATGTAAAAATAAGAAATGTTGTCATCAATATTTAGCATAGTTCATCACCATTCCTGAAATACGGAATGTCCTCACTCTCACCTAAAAGCTCAAAAAAGCTAAGAAAAAAACTTGCGCTACGATTTTAAAGCTTAAATAATCGTACACAACAGACCTATGAAATACACCATATTGACAGCAGTATTCTTTCAAAGTCTGTATCCCCGTTTAACAGCTCGGCCATTCACCCCGGGGAAGTCCTGCCTTAACTTTCCCCTCTCTGCAAGGTATGACGAAGAGTTGTCTCCATCCCTCGACGTGCCTTCACATCGCAGAGTGCCAAAAAAATTCCCTAACATTTTCCTAGCTACTCGCTACGCCTGACCACTTACTTGGAGTTCTCCGACGCAAACGGTTTTCCTGAAGCGTATGTTTTATATGACTACCGCATTTTATTATTTTTCCTAATTTTTCAATTGAACCGACGCTTTTTCCTAGTGATCCCTAACTATCTAAATGGGGCACTCTGTCTGGGGAGGGCAGTTTGAAGAGTCGTCCGCCACATCCGTCAACCATGCTCGCTCTTCACATTGGGTCAAATTAGTCAGTAGCGACAAGCGAGATAGATCGATGAAGTCGATCGATCTTACCAGTCAAGATCCCGCTCCCCAAAGTCTTCTTCCAACCACGAAAAAGACAATGGTTCTAAAGACCAATAAAGCCCTCCGCCCTTTCATCGCTTGTTGTGTCCAGCTATCCTATGATAGTGTAGAAACCGAAGGAACATTGAAGACGCCCCTTCCAATCAATTCGCACTAACAAACCGGTTGAATAAGGGACTTGTAGCTCATACAACCGGTAGGTTTATCAATCTCACAGCTCTCAATCAGTTCGGCTGTTAACCCTACACCAATACAAAAACCCTAAGTGCACTTACATTTCAGCAAACTGCTCTAGTCCCTGGAATAAGTAGAAACAGCATGAGTACACAAGTACTACGTCATCGAAGATCTCACTCATACACTTTGGGAGGAAAGGCGGATGGAACAATTCTAGCGAGTGCTTCGGCATGCGAACGGCTATAAAAGCTGTTTCATGTCAAAAAAAGTTACGCTCGTACTATTTCCGTAGTTTGTTTTCATTGTATGGTACTCTTATGTTTTCTAATATCTGGTTAAATAAATGAATATAAATAAAATAGTTCGCTCTAACATATTGACACCTTTTATAAAAGCTGGTTCGCACGCACATGGAGAATACCCCTTGCACCTCTATGCAGTCCGTGGAGATCGTAGTTACCAACGATGAGCCACTGCCAATAACTTATCAAAATATGACGAAAAATTGTAGTTAGACAATAAATAATCATCACCCTATTTTCCTATATTTGTATCCTTGTCCTAAACAAAAAAAATACTTCAGAAACCACTCTCTTGCGACAGCCTCATAGAAAGCTATATTTTTATTATTTCACAGTGTAAATTATAAATACAGGTGGTTACATAAGGGAAAAAATACTTTTGGGTTTTTTAAAGCTTAATTTTTACTATGTACTCTTTCTTACCACCCTGTTTATTAATTATCCTAATATCGAATGAATCTACTAGAGTAGATCTTCCATGCGATAATCGCGTGACAAGAAGGCAAATATAATAAAATTGAAGTGTTGCGATACGTTACGTTTTCAAAATTTTTATTCGCCTTGTACCTTCGAAACGAAGGCGTTTTACGAAAACGATTTAAGGACAAAGTAACATTCGAATAGATTAAAGAATTAGTCCATTTCTTAGTGAACATACTGCCAGAAGAATATATTTCTACTCAGTGAATTAACGAAAGATGGGTAATATTGTCAGAATTTTTTAAAATAAAGGTCTGGAATTTTGGGCTTGCTGCCAACAATGGACAACGCACAGTTATTATGTAAAAAACATAAAAAATGACGAAATTTCATATTGCAGACTAGGTAGTTTTTAGTATGTAAATATACAGGTTGTGTTCAATGCGAAGTCTAAAAAGCGAGAAAAACGGCAACGCGCGATATCGAGCACGCTGTTGCAGCTCGATCGGCGTCGGCGGTCGAGCGCTTCACCTGAGAAAGAGAGCGTTGACGTTCTTTAGCCTAATGCTTAATCACACGTAAAAGGATCTCACTAACAGTAAAAATTTGTTGCTAATGCGGCGATAATTTCACGCAGCTACTTAAAATTCTACAAATCGATAGGTTTCATACTTCTAAGTGACCACAACAAAATTGGTGTCGATTGATCAAGTAGTTTTTGAGAATTTCTAATTGTTTATCCCAAAACACCTGCCTTCCGGCCGCCAGTACTAGTTTACTGAGAAATATACAGGGTTCGTTCAAAGGGGATTTTATAACAAAATAAATGTGTTTACCTTGCCGGCATGAATCACAAACCATTCCGAACGATAATTGTTATTTTTATGCGAAAAACGAAGGGTTACGCTTTTTTCTTCTAAACAAATTCAAACATTTTGTATTTGTGAGTAATTGAACAGATTCGCTAAGATATTCAAAAAAAATATATTATACACATTTCAAAAACAAAGCGGATGTGTCTATCACGTCTTGTTGCGAAGTAATCATTTTTTTTTCAAGATTTCTTTATACTCTTGTGTATACATATTTAGAGCTGATGAGCCTTAAAGTTTATAAGAAAATATTTCATACTGAAATGTTCTGAACTGTTAGCACGCCAACTGAAGACAGAATTATGTTTCAAACTGTCTTAGACTAGTTAGTATGTAGCATGTGCTAAAATGGCTGCATTATTGCTGACTGCACGACTTAAAAGTAAGTTAAAATAAGTAAGTCACGTAATCCAGTTTCTTTACAAAGAAATAAAATTCTCTGGACCTTCCTTCTAAAAGTATTAATACAGATTACAACAATGCAAGTATTACTAAGCAATGATAATTCTTACAACATACCGGCTCATACAACATCTAAATATAAAAAATGTTTCCTTTACACGGCACCATCTATGCTTAATGATTATTCCAAATTTTTCGAAGCACTTCTATCTATAATTTTAAAAGCGAGTTAAAAAATGCTATATAATTAAATGCAGGCTCTTCAAAATAATTATTCCTATTATATCATATAAAGTTATGTATACTGAAAATTGTTACTCATAATATGTGTATGTTAGTTTCACATCTGTAGTTTAGTAGGCTGATGTGAAAAATGACATTGCCAGCCCCAGCCTTTTGGGGTATTATATGTTTTGTATTTATGTTATGTATATACTCCAATAAACATTATTATTATTGTTATTATTATTATTATTATTATTAAAATGACTGGAGTTCAAAATGTCGGAAAATGAACTCGAGAAAACGAAAAAACAGTAAACAAATATCAACCAATTGTAGCGAACTGGCCGTCTGAAAAATTAGGCAAAATGCTCGGTATTAGTCCCTAATACATTATTTAAAGTTTCAGATTGTATCTTGTATACTTTTCAAGAGTATTGTAGTATTAATTCAAATACCTTGCAACGATTCTTTGTGGATACGAAGTCATATATATGGGATAGATGACATTACTACTGACATTCAAGCTGCGTAGCTAATATTATTTAGAAGCTCAAAATCAAAAGCGTAATACAAAAATGAGGGAACAAATTATCATGGTTGTTATTTGTAATAAACGTAATGCGTGCGGAAAAGTTATGCACGCTGGTAGACAAAAGCATTTATTTCTCCAAATTAAAAAAAAAATATAATAGAAAAACCACTACGACGCCTCTTGATTTACTGGATCTTTATACCACTATACTTAACACTGACAAATGTCACGACAACGTTGGGGGCAAATACAGGGTGATTCACAAGTCGTGACCAAAAATGAAACACATCATACATAGGACCACGTTTTAAGGGGGGGGGGAGGTCTAATATGTAACATTTTTCCTCGAGGGCTTCATTAAAAAGATACGGAGTGTTGAATTTGAAAATTAGAAACAATTTTTTTTTAATATCTTCAAAACCGTCAACTGGAATAAACTAAAATTTGGTATGTGCATTTACCTAAGTATTTTCCAGATTCAGAAGTCCCTTAAAATTAACGTACACCAGTGGCGGAGATACAGGAGATTAGTGGCATTATTTTTCCAAAAAAAATGGTACGTGACTGTTTTTTCTGGAAACGCGCAGTTTCGAATTTTTAGAAAAAAATGTCCAGGGAATTATATTTTTTCGTAAAGAAACTTTTTGCCCAATGCCCTAATAACATTATCATAAAGATCTAACAGGTGTGAGGTTGTACTATGATGCTTCCTGAAGCCCGACTGACAAAGATATTTTAAGTTCCTCTTTGAAGACCTATTGTGAATAAAATAAAAATAATAATGTATTCGTTATTCTAAATATCACTAGATTAAGCATCATTTTATAACAGTTTACCCCATCATACCATTATGTAATATGCATCTATCAGTAACCACATAATCTTAGATCAAGCATTTGTTTGCAATGCCTACTTGAATAAAATAAAAAATAGAAAAACATATGTTTCTTCATAACTAAGAAAACCAATGTAACATCGTGGAATTCGTAGAAAAAGATGCTATCAGATGAACGTACTTTTTTTTGGGCCATATAAAAAAATAAATTTGATGGTATCTCAAAAACGAAACGTCGGGCACAAAATTTAAAAACAGCATCATGTAGTGCCTAAAACGTGCCAATGAAAAAGTTCCATCAGATTTTTGATATTAGTAATAGTCAGAAAAAAATAAAAACGATTTGACCAAATTTTCCTCTTGTACCTCAATAAGCCATGAAATTTTTACTTCTCAACGGCATATAAATACGCCTCAAAGAACGCAGTTTGTTCCTAATTTAACCTAATCTACAAAAGGCATTGGGGAACCTTATGTAATCGATAGCCTAGTGGCAATATCACGTATCATCAGAAAAAATGGAGTTTCTTTGGGTCCACCAATCGCTAAGCTATCAATAACTATTTATGTCGTTTTCCGTGATTTTGTTGAATTGTTTGATTCAGAAATTTCCCATCTAATTAGGTGGAACCAAATTGGTAATTACTAACGGTAAATTTGACTTAAATTTCATCAAATGCCGTAAGCCTAGTAAGACTTCACGGTATTCTCTCTAAGAAGCATGCTTGCGTTAGGCCTGCCAATTAAGCTCGCACAGCTCTTGTTTTTCACTCCAAGTTTTTAGATATAGAAATAATAATTACTTTGTATAAAATGAGTAATGACCGAACACGTAAGTAGGTAGTCGTAACCTATCTTTTCCTAAAACATCCAGACCACAAAAAATTATCAAGCATCTGAGACTGATTGGGAAACTAAGCAATCTCTGTGTCGCGAATATTTTCAATGGCCTTCCAAAAAGAGATGTGATTCGAACCTTCGAAGAAATGCCTTTTTTTGACTTTTCGTAGATTTATAGAAATTAAACCTTTTAGTTATTCACCAGAAGAGTGACAAAAAAGGTATGTACGTATGTTTATCTCATTTTAATAATTTTTAGCAAATATGTTCAGTGTCCCTTACTGGTAAAATGGAAATTTCCAGCTTGATTCGTCAACTGACTGCAGAAGCTGGTTCAATAATGTGTTGAGGATACAGGATTTCTTATACACTCATCGACACGCCCGGGCATCGTGCTGAAAAAGTGGTCGATATCCTGTTGGGGTATCTCATTCCAGGCTTCTGCAACTTCGTGAGTAGGAGCTGCTAATGTCTGTGGAGGGTGTTGCGAGTTCAAGAGCTTGCGACCTATCATGTCCTAGACATGTTCAAGTGTAGATAGGTCAGGCGATCGTGGTGGCCAAGGTAAACGGCTGATGCGATGTTGATCCATGAAGGCTAACGATGCTCTGGCAACATGCGGTCTGGCATTGTCTTGCTGCAATGCACGCAGCCACCACAAAAACTTAAGAACGTGACCATTTCATCACCTGTAACTCGATATGTAAAAAATTCTTAAATTCTAATAAACATACGTAGGTGTTTACCTTTTTTGTCACTCAGTATATTTGAAGCTCCCATTTTTACTTCGCTATAATAAATTTTGTTTCATGGTTAGGGCAAGGTAATCAATTAAAAAACGAATACGTACATACAAGATTTATTATATAATTGGCAGTATTCAACACCAGATTTACCAAATTATTTCAGTTACACATGTAACATACAATCTATTCCTAGTCTTATTCACAATCATAGTAATCTCAGATTAATCCAAGAATACACTTCTCTATTTCCATTCTAAAATGACATGAATTAAAAATAAAGTTGAAGAGAAAATAATCAGAAAATTTTCCTTCATTTTGGTGTTTTCAAAATTCAGTTTTGCAATTAAAGAGTTTTCCTCATAAGAAAATTGTACAATTGACCTTTGGTTGAAAGACTTTAGTTGTTTTGTGGCAAAGGAATATCCAGAAAAAAATAGAAAAAGAGAAAGCCGACGTGAGGTAAACAACAATCTGAAGAGGAAAAGATTCGCCATAAAATTTTACAAACAAAACTGTAAAATCCCTAAAATATGTAGTTCTAAAAAAATAGACTATAACATAAGTAATAATAACAAAATAATTACATCGTAAAAATTAATTTCATAACAAAAAAGATAAAAAACTGACGTGTAAGCACAAAATATCACCAAAGATTGTAACTTAAAAGGGGTTACGAAGTAAACTACCCTTTTTATTACTGAAACCAAAATTGACAACAGAATTACAGAGTTTTGCGTGTAAAAATATGAAATTCATACAGAGAAGTACAGATGATACATATGCAAAAAGTGACAAGCAATTATTACTAAGTACATATCACAATTTCACCATGCTTTCAATATGTGACATGTACTTACGAGGATAATCCCAAAAGTATATGGTCTCCTATTTTTTCAAAGTGCAAAAATCATTTATTTCTAATAACTGATACATTATTATAAAGCTTCGACGTTGGTAAATTTTTTACATAATCGCCATTTAAATCGATGTGACAGTTTTCAAATGCCCAGTTGAACCCCAAATTTCACCTTGTCAAATGTTTTTTATACATTGAAGGAGTCGTGCAGGCAGATGCCTAAATGCACCGCGGCTTCTATGAGGATCCAAAAACTTTGTTAATTCGATTTTTGAACTGCCTAAGGTAAGTAGAACTGGGAAAAGCCTCCTCTTGCAGACTGTTCCGCAATCTAGACACCCTAGGGACCAAGGAGCGATCGTATCGACCAGTTCTGGATGTACGAAGATCGACACGGTTAGGATGAGAGGCGGAAGTCAGGCGGGTCTATCTGGCAGTCTTGACATAGCGGTAGAAGAGAGCTAGATCACCGAAGGTCCGCCGCGAAAGGGTCCCGAGACTGTCTGTTCGAGAAGAGTCATCGATCAATTGGACAGCCCTCCTCTGAACAGCATCAATCTGGGCCTTGACAGAGTGAGGAGGTCATGTGGAAAAAAGTACTTCTAAACCCCAAACAAACGGCCTAACTTTTTCCCAGCAGCTGCCGCTATTGACGAGATGTGTTCGTGTCAGATCAAGTCCTCGGTGATCTCGACTCCGACCAGCCGAAATGAACGGCTCTTTGGCAAAGCTTGGCCATCCATCGAAACCGTATGAGCGCTAGGACGCTTTCTGTTCGTCAAGGTACAGTGCTGTGTTTTAGAAGCATTAAACTGTACAAGATTGTTTAATAACCTCCAGGTCTCTCGTTCTTCTTCTTCTTCTAGCTCATCGGCAGAGATCGGCTCATCGCTCAGAATTTCTGCATGTTATTTCAATTTGGAGAACAGGTCACTGGGTGCAAAGTTCGTATTATAGGGTGGGTGGGTGATTTCCCTTCAAAATAGTTGTAGAAAGGCGACTGTTTGGCAGGCGAGGTGTGTACAAAAATCTATCGACCTGAAAAAGCGATTATGTAGAAAGATAGACAAATGTTCGAGTTTTGTAATCATGTATCAATAATTAAAAATAAATTGTAGAGATCATACTATTGGGATTACTCTCGTATACTGTAGTGGCAGTACAAAATAGTCGCACTTAACGGTAGAAAAATGTATTATTTACTAAGTAACCTAACTATACTGCTACCAAAAACGCCCTAACGTTTCAACCTTATTATTTACAAAAGTTGTACTAAACATTTACATTACAATTGATTATCCATATTTACAATAAATGTTTCATAAATAATATACAATTCATTTACATCGATGAATAAATTAAATGCTTAATAATTTAGAAGCATGGATGAGATGAATCGTTTAAAGGCAGTGATAGTACGGACATCAATAATTTTAATTTATTACATATCCAAATTTCACCGGTAAGCTTAGCCGATTCTAGAGTTTCAAAAAAAATTATCAACGGATTTTACGACAGAATTATACTCATTTTAAAATGATGAGTTTGCAAAATCATTTTTTCGCTTGTATTCAAAAAAGTGCATAACATTAAATATTAATGCAAAAAAATTGTAGTGATGTCAACAAATATGTGTAAACTTGTGTGATATGTTGGGAAAACGTTCTATTTTTGAAACTCCTACCAAATGAAATTTAGGCTAGAGTTATGCTAACAATACCAATAAAGTATGCTTTGAACACAAAATTGCAGTCATAATATATTTACAACTAAGGCATTGAACGTATCTCAATAAAGGCTTCTGAATCAAAATCCAACTTTTTTCAGATGCTTAGCTTCTTTGTTAAAACTGAAAAAAAATAGCGCCAAGGAGGGTGACTCTGCATTTCCTACGCAACGCCGTCATCATTTTATAAAGGATCAAGTTCAGCGCATTATAAAGTTACGAACTTGCAGAACAGGGAAATTAAACGGATCAAGTCAGTCAAACAGGCCCATACAATATACAAAATATTCTAAGTTTTAAAGGCAAATCTATGTCGTGTAAAATAAGGCTAATGGATGCATAGAATTATAAAAAAAAATCATTTTTCTCTCCTCCAAAAACCCTACAAAAAATGTTCTGAAAATAATATAAAATAAGAAGTTTGAGCGATTTTTATTTTTTTTTTTTCATTTTTGGCTTTATTCTCCGTCGCCACTAGAGACGATTTTCTGCTAGACATAGCAACCTTGTATGAAAATTTCATTACAATCCGGGCGATACTTCTCAAGTTATAGACGGGCCAAGGATGAGAGGACAGACAGACAAACTGACGGAAATGAGTGTCATGGTTCTTACCAAAAAATATCTCATTTTTAACATTTTCTACGATTACAGTACTTCCTCGCACAGCGGTAGAGGATATAAAATCATCTCAGGGTAAAATTGTATTAGTCAGAGCCTCTAATGAAGTCCACGTTCCATGCCTAGTTACGATTTTGCCATCATTATGAAATCATCCTTATTACAAAGGGCACTTATTCAAAAATATTCTGATCTTAAAATGCTGGAAGCAAATGGAAAATCCCATAGAACACTGATAATGCAAACTTATTTGCAGTTTGGAAAAACGGAAGAAACACTTGGTTTCAGTGGGATTCGAACCCACAGCTCAGGTTTCTGCCATTTACGCCATGTTACTGTGATAATAATTTTAATGTACATCCAAACTGCAAATGTTCGACAATCTGTGCCGATCAGTGCCTCACTCCAATATACTAAAATATAGATACGATAAGATCATATAGACACATGCATATTGAGAAATAATTAAAAACAACTCATGTTCTTAAAAACGCCACGATCCTCGAAATTAATTGCCTTTACTGGGCAGATTTTTTCAGGTCATTTTATGAATTACTTGTAGAGGGAAGATTACCAGACTACTAAATCCGATGAAAAAATACGATAGAGAAAAATTAAACACGTGATGATAAGATTTTAGAGGAAATGTGTAGCAGTCAAACCACATATACACCAGCATATTTTACACTGAATGAAAAAAGTGCATCCAATATTATTTGAACGAATGTAGATATAACATCTACCACTATATTAAAATATTTTTAAGAGTGAATTTGGAATCTATCCGCTATACAACCTACAACTAAAATATATAAGACGCATTTTCAGGTCAAAATGACATAATGAAAATAAGGAATATAAAGATACGAGGGTTGTCTCAAAAATAAGGTTCCCAACGCTGTATATTTGCCGCGCGTAATGCTAGGCGGGATCTGGCAACACCGTCATGTTTGTCGGCTCCTCCACCACCAATCCGAACAAGAAGCGCCTATTTGCGATGCTCAGTACCGGAACGACAGCCATGCGCAATGGAGCCCTTCAGATGCGGTCATCCGATTTTGGCACGCAGAAACGTTATAGAAATTCATCGCCACTTGAGTGAAGCATCCCCCTTTACAGCACTGACATAGCGTTTCCGAAATTGAAGGAGCACCTAGGCGGCCAACGGTTCGAGACGGACGTGGAGCTGCCAGGAGAAGTTACCAAGTTTCAAAACGTGGATTTCACGTCTAACAAATGGCGACTATGTAGAAAAATAGCCTAAAGATAAACGCTTCCAATTATGAATTCGTGTTTTCAAATAAAAAATTCCTTGTGCCTGAAAAAATGTGGGAACCCTATTTTTGAAGCAACCCTCGTAGTTGATTAGGTTTGCACGATATCAAAATAATTGTCCCTCATAACTTTCTGTATAACGTAGATAAAAATTACCACAAATTCCTCATCTTAATGTATAAAATGGTCAAAATTACATAATGAAAATAAAAAATATAAAGATAGTTCATTAGGTTTCCGCGATATCAAAATGTTTATCCCTCATAATTTTCTGTATACCGCAGATAAAAATTACAACAAATATCTCATCTTAATGTACAAATTGAAGATAATTAATTAAACGTTTTCACGAATTCAAATTAATCGTCATATAAATTACTGAACCCCGCATAAAAAATTACAACAGAAAAAATTACAACAAAAGTAAATATGGGATGATAAAAATTGAATTCAATGATAATGTCTAAAGTAAACCGCCAACAAAAAGCGTTGTCGATATAAAATTGTATAAATATATCATCAAATAAAGTTTCATGTAAAAGAAAATACACAGCCTTGTACACACTCACCCAGTCATACATTTTGAGTGCTACATCGACTTCCTATTTATCGAAAATCACAAAATACTAATGAGACTGAAGAATATTTTGTCTGTATATTCTACAGAAGCACTGTATTACTAAATCAGTAAGTTGACGTGTTTTGGCACTGATACGAACGATCTAATAGCGACACTCAACCCTCCAGATTTTTACCTGCTAGAATAGTTTGTGCTTAATAATTAGCAATTATTTATTTAGGGTGCTAGTTAAAAAGCTCCAAAAACTGCTTCTGTAGATGAAAAAAAATAGACACAGTTTGAAGCATAGGAAATTCATTCCCGAGTGCCTCGCAAACACTCCATTCTGTGCTATGCACCATATTTTTCCCCGCAAAAACTCTCAAGGGTTAAATATCACGAGCTCTTGGGGTATCTGGCTGTAAAATAACATTATTCAAAATGTCACTCACTGTAATAAAATAAAAGCAAAGGGTAATTCAAAAACAGCGGCAATATTTGTAGAGCAGAAAGTACAAATAACATAAAACGTTCTTATAAATATAGGTCCTAAAATGTCTTGGTGATCAACATATAGGGCGTTGAAAATATTTTCCAAATAACTGAAATAAGGTAATGTACTACAACAGGGTGTCCAGTAAGCACCACGACAAACTTAAGGAGAAGGTAGGCTTTGGATTTACCTCCCAAATAACAAAAACTTACCTATATAAAAGTGTCACGTTTTCGAGATATTGAATTTTTTCTTAAACTTTAAAAAAATGAACCTTTTCATCTGTGGTCTTTAGCTGCATGTACAAATAAGGTTATACTTTGTTCATTGAATACAGATTTCAGAAAGGCACCACACGTACTATTTGGAATAGAAAAAAGTGATAGCGGCTTTTGTAAGTGACTGACACACACTACAATGTAATTTTTGGATTTAAATTCAAGTTGCAATAATAATGTGGCTTTGTACTATTTAGCATGTCACTGAACGGTAACCAGTGCAACTGGAATTTAAATCCAATAATTACATTGTAGTGTGTGTTAGTCACTTACAAAAGCAGCTATCACTTTTTTCTATTCCAAATAGTACGTGTGGTGCCCTTCTGAAATCTGTATTCAATGAGCAAGCTTTTTATTCAATATAATGCAGTTACAGACCAGTACATTTTTGTTTCACCACAGATGGTCAAAGTTGAGGAAACAATATCTGGTTATAAATCCCAAAACAGTCCTTATTTTATCATGGTTCCTTAATATCTTTTAACTACATTGCATTTGTATATGATAAAGCAACTATCTAGAAGTATTTTATAGAAAAAATGAACAAAGTAAAACCTTATTTGTACATGCAGCTAAAGACCACAGATTAAAAGGTTCGTTTTTTTTTTAAATATAATAAAAAATTAATATCTCAAAAACGGTGACACTTTTATATAGGTAAGTTTGAGAGGTCAGTCCAAAGCCTACCTTCTCCTTAAGGTGCTCGAACCGATTATATCTCAAATTCAGATCAATTTTTCTTGAAAAGGGCGTAACAAAAAAAGTTCGTATAATTAAATACATTTGCTGCAAACGAAATGGATGTTTCAGAACAGTCAGAGTTATAGAGAATATGTTTCCTTCTATAATAATAATGTTCATTGGAATTGACATGCTTTCATATACATTTTATCAAATCTGAAGTACAAAAACTAAATAAAATATCCCAACTTCTTCTCCACTAGTGTAGTTCGAGCTAGAGGACTCAATGTTACAGGAATTTTCCGTATCATTTCCGAACCTATCTTCTGCTCTAGAAATATCGCCATTGCATTTGATTCAGCCACAACATGACATATGAATTTGCTCTGCGAAATCTCAACTCCGACTACCTTCCGTGAAACAGATAATCAATGAAAACTTCAATATGATCAATTAAAATCATGGGGCCTGCCCCATTCGTCTCTGATAAGAACCTCATTATGATGATCTTTATTCCAATCCCAGTCTTTGCCCTTAGGCCTAAACTTATCTTTTATTGGTCCAGGTCTTTCCTGGCTCCAGTTATCATCTTTCCAATGCTCTCTATAGTAGAACTTCTTTTTGAAATGTTCAGGCTTTTTCTTATCCTCGGGATAACGCTGATACTTCAACAATGCTGGGTTTAGTCTCGTGGGACTTTTTTCGGCTGGCACTTCGGGGCTAAAGTTTATAGAAAGACTGTTATTTGAAGGAAGAGGACTCGAAGGGGAAGGGGTTCTAGGGGGCCCAGTTTCCTCCATCCCAGTATCAGATATCGGTGGTGACTCCAGGTATGGTTTTGTAGTAGGCATTTTGAATAATATTGGTTTTGGGTTAGGGTTCAACTTCAAAGCCTGTTTAGATGGAACCATGGTTGCTGGAGCCATATCTCCGTGCCCATGTCCGATCCCAGAGTCTGGAGACGTGTTGCAAGAATCGTTGCCTTCCGTAGATCGACGCCTCTTATCAAGTTCTGTAGATGCGAAGGCTACCAGCCTGTCGAAACCTGATGATATTCTGTCTTGCCATTTTGATTCTTCAGCATCCTCTTCTGCGTCCACATCTAAATGAAAATAGAAATCAATAAGTGTTTTACAGATCTGAGGTAGTAAACAGCAAACATGTAAACATGAATATGGTCGATAATATCGGATTATATGCGACATTTGTATTCAGTACAGTCCGAGAATTTATCATAGCAAGATATTCAAAACTTTTACAAAAACAACTATCTTTTGACGAAACACATTGCAGGTTACATAATCATTTAGTTGTGATTTATGAATAAAGTGGAAACTGAGTTTACACGACAAAAAACCACCACAGCGAGGACAAAATGTAAGAAAATCAGTGAATATTGTTGCTGTAAGAGCAAATAAAGCTAAACACACACATATCTACGTATCTACAGAGCTATTACATACAGCGAAGTAGAATAAAAAAGTCAGTTTTGACACATTGGAGTGACAGAAACTTGTAAAATAACTTTCTCTAAGAACGAGGCAGCACCGTTCCATCTGAGGCCTCCTTATTGCTTTTCGTTTGTCATTAACATCAATGACCGCCTACCCATTTTGATTCTTACGATGTCTGTAAATTAAGCAATGAGACAGATTTTTAATTTTTTTATTCGAATTTTTAGAACACAATAGAAAAAACTGTATCACAAAAAGATTTGCTACGGACAAACAAATGACTCGATCAAGTTAAAACTTGTACTGAAGGCGGATCACCTGTTCCCCAGTCTCCCCTCGAAGCCCGGCGCCTACAGTATTGCCAGGCCGACCGCTACGGTACCAGTCTCATCACTTAATTTACAGACCTCTTACGTCTGCAGAAACATATTATGCATCAAATAACATTCATAAGGTATCCTCGGAATAAAGAGGCCTCAAAGAACAACTATGAATTCGGTCCTAAATGTTATGAACAGCACATTTTACACCTGACAGATTTTAGAGTCGTTCATTTTACTCCACTGTGATGAATTTGAGCAATGGCTTGAATCAAAACTGCATATGTCAAAACTACAGCAAATAAAAACCAGCAAATAACTAGGATTGAAACCACCACCAATAATATAAAAATATGATAAAAAACTGAAATATAGAACAATTTGAGCAAAAATGAGAGATAAAATAGCGCATAAAAGCTACTTACCACCACTCTAACTATTCAGCCTCTATCTCTAAATCTAGTTTGGTAGGGGGGTATTACGCATGCGCTATATTTTGCGCGTGAGTTTTGTGCGCATGCCTGAATGTGCTCCCTCCTATAGTCAACGCAAACAAACTACGTAAATATTCGAGTGGATATGGCGCAAACCTCACACGGAAACATTTCAGCTACATTTTCCGCATTTAAATACGAACAAAAATGCATGGGTCAGTTGAATCAAAGAGCCCACAATACAACTAATACTGAATAGACCAATCAAAAGTGTTTTTTTTTTGCAAATGTCGATGTTTGCCTTGGTTCTGTTAAGTTGTAACTCGTATTTTTGAGAGAGTCGCGTTAAATATGATTATTCAACTGAATACTCATTTTTATAGTAATCATACGCATGGTTGGTCAGAGCTACAACTCTAGCAGACTTTTTTAGTAAATATGTCGATTTCATTAATCAACCATGCCAAAACGTTACTGACATAAAAATGCTGTAACTCTAAACATGTAGACTTCACTATAGATATATCTATTTTTTTTTCATCAATTTCAGAGTTTTGTTTTTTCGTGAGGACCCCATATTTCTAGAAACTTTTCGTAACATTTAAGTAATTTTTATGAACATGACATTTTTACTCATATCCCTTCAGCACATGGCGACTAAACCACTTCGAGTTGAATCAGTTAAGAATTCCTATGGATCCAAAAAGTAACAAATCCATAACACAAAATTTTATGAATTTGTACGATCTGGAATGTAAAGGCATCTTCACTCATCGAAAGCTTAGGACATATGCTGACATATTTGCGAAAAATCCATCTAAAATACTATCCAGTGAGGTTTGTGCGATTTTGTATAAAAAATATTATTAATAAATGCCAATTCATTCGTAAATCCATTAAATTTTCTGTACAAACTTAGATACAAATCAAACGTTCTTAAAGCTGCTTCAAAACCCAAAAAGCTGATAAATTTAATTTCAAGCAGTTTGCAAATTCTTGATAAATTTTGCAATGAGTGGATATTGGCAGTAGGTAAGTAGGCGATGTTATCATATTTCAGGCTGACATTGAACAACAAGAAGCAATTTCATATATACAAAAAACAAACTGTTTGTAAGACGTATTTCGAAAAATTGCATATTCAAAATTCGCATTTAAAATATATTGACTTCCAAAGCAATATCTCCTAATTATTTGCAGTGCATTTTTTCATCCCTACACTACGCCCCTATGTTGCAATTATAATATAAAAGGCAATACTACAAGAATATTATCACAAAACGCTGTTCACACTTCACTAATATACAACACATCAGATATCTGTTAAGCAGAGTCCTGAGCAAAATACAGTAAATAGCAATGTTATCCTAGAATAGTGCTATTAGTAAGAAAAAAGAGTAGTCATCACGTGTTCTAAAGGACGATATACATGGAAATTGATCAATTCGTTATCAATGTTAAAGATGAATACCTGAGATAATGCTTACGTTTGGAGCCGATATACCAACAGAAACTACGGCCACGCTGTTCGAGCTATAAAAACTTGACGCCTCGAGTACTAGTGGTGCTCTGACAGGGTGGTCATGTTGGGTTATTTCCCCCCAAACTTGGGGAATTTTTACTTTAGGCATTGTTTGGGAATATAGTACTCCTGGATCGCGGATAGAAAGTATACTCCCCGCTCTTGAATCAATCCTACCCATTTCCATTAATTTTTTTAAATAAGGAATTCAGATGGATACGTGTATTAACATGTGTATTTGCTAATTTAGAGTAACAAGCACTTTGTGCATAAATCAGCGAGCGACAGAGCGTTTTGCGCGCCCGAGACTGAGCGAAAAAATATTTTGCGCATCGGACAGCGAGCGACAAAATAATTTTCGCGCTGTAAAAAACTATTTTCGTCAATTTCCATGGATATCATCCATGCCTTCCAAACTACATCCACCTCCATGCACTATCCAGTAACAAACGTACCTTCTTCGTTGCATTTCCTGGGCCTCTGAGGTTGTTGCTCCTGAGCCTCCTCAGCTGAAGGAATGGGCGTATTGGAATGAGGCTCAGGAGGAGGGTCGTGCATATAAGGCTTCTTCCGCATTGGTACCTGGATCACAGGAGATTCGCGCTTGTAAAAATTCGACTCAGTCGATTCTACTTTCACGTTGTTCTGCTCTTGATAGGGCGCTGGCATGCTTGAAACCATGTTTTGTTGGGGGTAAGAGGGCCTTCTATCATAAATTTCGATTTCTTCTTTGATCGGAGGTGCCAACACGCGGGCTTGCAGACTGGCGGCCAAGCCTGAAAAAATTTTGACGATTACAATGACAATTCGCTAAGAGACCCACACACAACATGCCTAGCAGCAAAAATCAAAAAATATTGGGAAAAATCATTAAGACAGAAAGAAGAAGATTAATCAACTATTGAGCCCGATATTCCGAAAATCGAAGATCTCCTTGTTGGGCCTTGAACATATAAAACTTCATGTGCACAAATAAATGTGTTAGCAAGTAAAAAACATAGAAGCATTCCTTTAGTACCCACAATATTGACTTTTCAATAGACCCATTTCTCTTGTCTCCTGATTATTGCTGAAAACCATGAGTCACCATTGTATACGGTTGGATATGTTCGCAGAGAGGAAAAGCTCTATCTTTAGATGTTGAAAAAAATATGATATATACCTTCGGCAACAAAATTCCCCCTCTGCTCAGCATCCACAGTAGCCGCGTTTGGTTTGATATCATTGAAGTATGATTCCTGGTAAGGTTTGATGTCAGCTCTAGGCAAAGGGGTGTACATCTCGTTAGGAAAACTGCTGGAGCTAGTTCGGGACGGTACAGCTGGATACAGCACTGTCGTCCTTGGAGAATATTGCTGCCTCGGACTCGGCTGAGGAGGCATTACATACTCGTGTGAGGCATGAGGATTCACCTGGAAAGAAGATATGAGATAGAAACTGTGATAGAGAATAATCCATACAAATACATTCACGCAAAAAGACTGTATAAATTTTACTTCTCGTTCCACCTCAATCAATGAGAGCCAGTTGGTTAAGCTCAACGGCAAGTCGTTAGTTTAAGTACCAAAACACAATTTTTGGAAATTAATCTTGATGCAGCTCTTAAGGAGGCAAGTGTGTCCAAAGACAGTTATAATTTCATATTATCATGCACAGTTTGCGTCTAGAGTAAAATATCTATTTTTTGGGGTACATCAAATCATATATTCAAGGGTCTTTATATTGCAGAAACGGGCATTTAGACCAAGAGCTGGAGTATAATACGATATTTGTCCAGAAACTACGTATAGAAAATTCGGGGCGTCGTGTCAAGGCGTTGTGGAGGGGTGGACCGGTGGTTCCCTCTCGCTATGCAACCCGTCTATGCTCAGTTCTCAGTTAGAGCCGGAGCGTTCTGGGAGTAAGATTTACGTGTGTTTGTTGCAAGTAACCTTTTTTTACCTGTCGTCGGCATGGACCCCTCTCTGATCAGGGAACAGCGCATCAACATCAAGTTTCTTGCAAAGCTAGGCAAGAATGGTCGTGAGATTTTTAAGTGCTTCGAAAAAGTTTACGCAGACAATTCTCTGAAGGAACCAACCGTCAACAAGTGGTTGAAAAGATTTCGGAAAGGTCGAGAAGATGTGAAAGATGACCAGTGCTCAGGACGCCCCTCCACATCTAGCTCTGAGGGAAATGTTGAACGAATTGAGGGGCTGTGTTCTTAAAGACCGTCGATTGACAGTTAGAATGACAGCTGAGGAACTGACAATCCCTAAAACAATCGTCCACGAAATTCTGACAGGTAAATTGAAATGAAAAAATTGTGCGCGAAAATCGTTCCGAAGCTCGTTGTGCGTCAGTTTTTGGCCCGAAGCTCAATCACCGTGACAGAGCACCCGAATTAGCCCCTCGCGACTGCTTCCTGTTCCCAAAATGCAAAGTGCTGCTTCAGGGGCGGCACTTGGGGGATGTGGAAGCCATCAAGGCCGAAACGACACGGCAAATGAAGGAACTCACAATTGAAGACTTTCAGCGATCGTATCAAAAGTGAAAACGGCGTTGGCAGACGTGCGTCTTGTCTCAGAGGGAGTACTTTGAAGGAGACCATATTGAAATTTATTGTAGAATGGGATTTTACAGAATCTCTTCTATATCTTATGATTACACTAAAATTGTTCACGACGGTTTGCGTGTCCGTCGTTTCCTCTGAAAGGAGTTTCAGTAACCTAAATTAATAAAAAATGTTGATGAGGTTATTTCTGAATTTGCAGCTGTCAGAGCTAGAAAGAAGAGATTTTAATAGTAAGATAAAAATATTCTTTCTGTCTTAGTTTTTAGTGTTTTCTTATTTGTTCAATATTTTAAATATAAATATTAAATGATCCATGACGTATAAAAATCATATTTAATTTATTGCTTTCGAGTTTCGATGGGGTGACACCACCAACTTCCGCAACGGGTGCCACCCAAGGTAGCTACGCCACTGGTTACTCCCCTACTGCGACATTATTTTTCTGTAAAATTAAATGTATACTATCATTTGAGTGTGAACAGACATTTCCTATGCCATGTATTTGGTCGTTTGGAATAAATTGATTATTATTAAATAACAATGCTTTGGAATAGAGATGTCACGAATAGTCGGTTACTTATTCGGTATTCGAACTCTTCTATTTAAATTATTCGGCCAAATAACGAATACCCAAACAAGAAAAAAAACGTAACTCTTATTGCTCAATAATTTTTACCAACAACCATTACAATTAATAGCTAGCGGAGGAAAAATGTGAAATTAACCTAATTTGCTTGAAGAAAGCCAACCGTGTATATTATTTTGGCGTCCAAAAAAATATGCGAGATGAAATGAGATATCGCATCCTCAATAAGGATTTGTCAGCAGCTAAGTGCTACGTTTCTCCTCTATGCAATAATTAGAAATCTACTTCGATAAAGTGTAGCATATAGTAATTTTATAGTAATAATATTTATCATTCAATGTACAAAGAAAACAACATAAGTAAATAAATGTAAAACAAAAACAGTCCCAATAGGAGGCATTGCCTCATAACTGTGCTGTCAAATATTGAAATGGCCTTGCAGGCAATGGTCAAGGTCAAGGCCCAGGTAATGATTTGTTGTTCTTGTATATCAAACGTTAATCTATGAATATAGCACAACCCTTATTACGTATTTCTTTTGCGCCTTTTGTGTTTGTCTTTACATAAAGAGTTATCAGTGAATATGGAAAAATCGATATTCGATGACATAACGTAAGAACTACTAAGGTTTTATGGGGTCATACATAGTTTTTAGGGGAAATTAAAAAAAAAGTGATATATATATATATATAATGCGCAAAAACCTTTATTGTTAGAAAATGATCTACCTTGACATGCTGATGCATATAAGCAAGTCCTTCCAGTCCTTCTGCAGAAGAGGGTCTAGAGATAGGGCTATAGACCTTCTGCTGGAGATCAGATTCCTTCGGAGGGGGTTCAACCACAGGTACTTTGACCCTTTCTGGACGCGGAGGGATGTTGGCGCTCACAATGGACCTCGACGATATTGTGGCAGTACCTTGAATATCACTCATGTCAACTGCAGCATTGATAATGGATTGGTTCGAGATCTCCAAGGTCCGCTCTATTTCGCCAGACATGAGGTCACCTATAAAGATGACATTTGAAAATTAGTTAAAAACTGGACAGCCACGTTTAAAATGCAGAGTGCGCTATATTCATTGTTCACGGTAACCAATAAGAATTGTGGAATCGAAATGCGAGAGTATCGATAAAATTACCATGCAATCGATTCTGTTTGACAAGGATATTTATTCATGTATAATCTTCTCTAAATGACGTCTTTGCCATGGTATCGAAGTATTCACGTTTATACCAATCAATGAAAAAGTATAAAGTACCTACAAGTTTCGATACCATAGCGCTTATGTTGAAAACAATACAGAATGTACATACATAGCGACTCAGAAAAATGAAGCAATGTTTCTGGGGTAGAAAAGAAATCCACAAATTACAAAAAAGTTGCCATAAACTTATATCCTACAAGATAGAGTGTGTTGTAAATTTTTTGGCCACTGATGGAACTCTACAAGGATAAAACATAAATGAAGGGTCCGGGGAAAAAGATTCACAAAAGGTAAGTTTTGAGAAAAGTGAATTTAAAAGTTTGAACACTCCTAGATTGTACTGACGGAGTACCATAGATTCCTTATTATAAGAAATTGGAAAAAAGTTAAATTATGAATAAAAATATATTCTATGAAATACAGGGTAGCCCAAAGTGAAACCAGACCAAACATTTTTTAATTGTTAGTGAGACGAGGCGGGCAGGGGGCAACCTGGCTACAAATACGAAATTACGAAATGTTTGAATTTGTTTAGAAGAAAAAAACGTAACCCTTCTTTTTAGCATAAAAATAACAATTATCTTTCGGACTAGCTTGTGATTCATGTCGGCAAGGTAAACTCGTGTATTTTGCTATAAAATGCCCTTTGAACTAACCCTGTATATTGCTCAATAAACTAGTAGTGATGGCCGGAAGACAGGTGTTTTGGGATAAACAATTAGAAACTCTCAAAAACTACTTGACCAGTCGACTCCAATTTTGTTGTGGTTATTTAGAAGTAAGAAGCCTTCGGATTTGAAAATTTCAAGCATTAGCAACAAGTGCCGAGACCTCCATTTTGCCGTTACTATTAGTGGGATCTTTTTACGTGTTGTCTCATTCTGTAGGACTCATACCTAAAAATCTTATTTGAAGAGTTTTCTCGTTCCTGCCAACACTTTCGATTGAATCCCAAAAAAACACGTTTTCTCGTTCTTTTTTGTCGAATAAAAAGTTTTCCCACAAAAATTGGTGTACCCATTTTATGCGTCCATGTTTTAAATACCCCGTTGAACAAATTGCATCAATAAAACCAGACTTTACAATTATCAATTATTTCGGGGAAATTTGCTAATATGATTAGACTATGAGTCAGAATGCTTTTCTAATTTGTCGCTTTTACGATCTTATAGTGTCAGTGCTTGAGAGCGGTGTATCGAAAATTTTTGGTATTTGACGAAAGTACAAAATGTGTAATAGTATCGATAGTTCATGATAACCAGCATGTTCCAACAGTTCCCATCTCTGTAGAGTCACATGCCGCAGTGACGTTTTAACGTCAAAACAACGACTCGGTAAAGAACTGTGAGGTACACTAGACTAGAACATATTTGCACTCCTATGCAATATTTTGCGTGTTCCATATACAGAGTGTTAACAAAAGTATTGGACGGGATCTCTATGTTTTTATTATTTTTGGAAAAGGTCAAAGTCAGGTCTATAGGGTGGAGGTACCAGTAACCCGGACACTACCAGTAGTCGGACAAATGTTATATTATTGGTAAAAACTTGAATATTTGAAATCCTATACTTGCTGGTAATTGTAACCAGATTTATCAACTAATTTGTGACAGTTTACAAAAATTTCACATCCACAGCTATCATATTGAAAACAGTATTAGACCATCAAAAACAGCATGCATTCATTTTCTCAATTTTTTTCATTTGCGTAGTGAGTGACATAAACTTTAAAGGCGAGTAGAATCGTCAGCTGACAATATATAAATACTGTTCTTGTTACATATATGCAAGAGATATTTCAAAATGTACTTGTTATTTTAACATTTTGAGGTTCAATTGGAGTGGCCGCTGACTGAATTATCATATTGGTCAAAGCCCAATAGTCGGACAAGTGTCCATACAAGTGCCCGACTATTGGAATGGCGTGGTCGGCAATCTATCTTTTTCTCTTTAAACTTAGAAACCATTAAAGTTTTCTCTTGGAATTAAATATATCAAAATACGAATGAAGCCCCAGCCAGTGGACGGGCAGGGAAAGATAACAAACAATGGGGATTATGGGCAGTGATATTGTGTCCGACTGCTGGAATAAACGAATTTTCATAGCATTCCAATAACCGGCCACTTCCATTTTCTCGTCATACTTTCACGAGAGTGTGAAATAAAATTTCACATTTCCACTTCATTTGGGAATCGATACCAAGGAAAGTGCTGTATACAGTAAAGGCAGGCTAAAGGAGGCAGTCGAAGCTGTAAGAAATGTTGAGAAATTGCTTGAAATATGTAAACAGTATGGTAGTTCAAAGTCGACAATGCAGGACCAGATTAAAGGAAAAAAATTAGTTTCGTATTCATTTTTACCTAGTTTGTATGCATTTGACTCAGTTCGAGTGTGTTTAATTTCTTTTTCTCAAGGTCTTAATGACAGCTGATTTGACATTTCTATTCTACTACCACAAATTTTTAAATACGGTCCTGTCTAAAACTGGCTAATCAAATGATGGCCGATAATTGAAAACTAGCTGGCCGACTAGTAGCGCCTTATGTCCGAGTACTGGCAAAATAGCACCTTTTTGATTAATATTTGTTTATAAAATCACAGGAATATCTATGAGCAATGTATTTGTTGTTGGCGAAAAGCTTTAGTTGTGTTATCTTCGTAAAATTCGTAATTATACTTTGTATTCCACCTTTGTCTAAACTGTCCGACCACTGGCACTTTCACCCTACTAACTTAATGAGTTCGATGGTGACCTTGGGTTTGATCTGCAGCTTTACCTTCAAGGTTATTTGAAGTTCAACTTGTTTTTTTGAATAAACAGCCCCTTGTTACGGGAAATTATACGTCAGAATATGTATTAAAATCTGAGATCAAGGTCGCCTATAAAGGTGAAACGTAAGAGGCTAGACAAAATTCCTAGAAGTTTAGAATGGAAGAAATTATCATGGAAAGGTGCCCAGCAACTGACAACAGGGACTTCAATTGTAACCTTGAATTCAACCTTGAACCTCACCTCCAAAGTCATCCCCAGGTCAACTTTTTTCAGGAACCCCCTCTTTCAAACAGGCAATTGAAAATATTACGTTCTGATGGTCCAATCCAAGGTCGATATTGAAATCCTTGTTAAAAGAACTGACCCGTTGCCTTCTTTATCAATAATACTGGTATGTAGTCATATGAGAAATAGTGAAAAAGGATATGAAAAAGGATATCCATTTGCTAAATTTTTTCCCCAAAAAATTGCAGACGAAATCTCACTACTTTCAATAAATCTATTTTTTTATTTCTCAATCCTTGGGTGACTTTATATCAATAAGCATAAAAGCAAATAGCGAGATACACTCATGAAAATATGTATATATATATATATACATATATTTCAAGCTAACTGGAATTCAATTTTAAATTTGGAACATTCATTTCCATATTTTTGACAATTTATTTAAATTCCCGAATGTTGATAAACAATATAAACTACTCTTTATAAAGCGAAAATGAAAACGTATTTGTCCAAAAGAACTTTCGACTATCCAAAATTAACATAGAAGGCATTTTCACTTTATAATAGCTTACGTGTACATGAGTTATTATCCATAGTGTCACTAATGTTGCTAGTAGAGAAGTTGCCAAACGTATCTGATAAATAGAAAAGTATGATTATTCAATATATCCAATCGTATATTTGAATGTCTTTGTTTCGAAATATTAAATCCTGAAACGGAGAATATACAACCGCATTTTTAGGGCAGCATTTTTTATCTTAAAACTTGCTGGTTACCTGTCAAAATACGAAAATCAAAAAATGAAGAAATTTCCAAAATTACAAAATTTATTTGACAGCAATATATTGAGTAGGACGGTAGATTCCCAAAGAAGTCATATTCAGTCGAATTGTGTTCCAAAATACGTATGATCGTATCGTTATCTGAAATATGGGAAAAAGCGAAGAAAAAATAATGCAGCAATGTCATGACGGCACAAACGAAACGTTACCTCCACCTAAATAAAAAAATATATATACTAAAATAATAAAGTATACACATTCGAGAATAGTAGTCATTGCTGTTACCGAAGTCTATCCACTATTTATTTGAAATCCCTTAAGTTATAACAGCATAATGGAAAGAATCAATAAAAAGAATAAAAAAAGAGAATTCCTTCCAGATTAAAGCTATCCATGCCTTTCGGAATAAGAAGTTGGGATGAAAAAAGGCAGAGATCAGAAAAAGAAGTGTAATTTTTGACGCTTAGTAATTACAGATTATGAATGTTTTAAATATATTCGGTTTTCTTGCTTAATAATAAAATTTTATTTGATGAGACAATTTTTGCTAGGGGCCCGGTGTTGGCACCTAATTTTCAAATCAGTAGCATATAAGGTTTTTGGAAATTATTTTTTTGATAAGGATTCACACATCCAGTACAAAGTAAAGGCCACAAGCTTTTAAAACGTACGTTTAGGTACTTTTTATAATTTTTGAAATCAATACCACTATGCGAGTCTGATTTTGGGCACTTTCCTCTATATCTACTCCTGAGTCTGTATACTTTGATTTCAGAAAAATCAGCTTATAAGAAAGGCTAATAAGCAAAAATGTATGTATGTTAACAACCACCAAAGACGCTTACCAATTGTTCTAGTAGCTACAATTCCATCAGGAGTATTGTAAGGCATATGCTGGTGAGCTAACTTCTCCTGAGACAGATGTCTACGCAAAGCTAGTTTGGCTGGCGACACTTGAGTATAGTCAGGCTGTTCGCTTGATCTGGAAGGAGGAACTAGAGTTTTCGGTTCTTCCTTGTAGCACTCCATCATACTGGCGAGCCCTGTATCACAAAAATTTTGTCAAAAATCGTACACTTAACCTGAATCCTATAGATGAAATAGTGTTTTGCCATTGTCATCTTTCAAAATATTTTTTATTGTAAAATGAAATGCTATGGTCCCAGAAAACACTTTCAAGAAGTTTATGTTTTGTACGTATCGAAAAACATGGAGATTTATAGGTATAACATATATGTATAAATGCGTGAGGATTGAGTTAATCTACTTGACATCGTTTCTTTGGAGGCTAAATATCCCATTTATCTGATTTCTGCAATTATTTTGGGTTCCTCTGAAGTAGGGTGAATGTGCCAGTAATCCTGACACACTACTAGTAGTCGGACAAATGTTATATTATTGGTAAAAACTTGAATATTTAAAATTCTATACTTGCTGGTGATTGTTACCAGATTTATCAACTAATTTGTGACAGTTCGCCAAACATGTCACATCCACAGTTGTCATATTCACAAAAACAATCGATTTCTCAATTTTTGTCATTTGTGTAGTGAGTGACATAAACTTTAAAGGCAAGCAGAATCATCAGCTGACAATATATAAATACTGTTCTTGTTATATATGCAAAAGGCATTCAAATTTTACGAAATAAATTAATCTTAATATTTTAACATTCAGAGGCAAATTTGAGTTGCCGCTGACTGGATTATTACACTAGTCAAAATCCAATAGTGGTCAAATGGCGTGGTCGTTATCAATCTATATTTTTCTCTTCAAACATAGAAACTATCAATCTTTTCTCTTGGAATAAAACAAACCAGAATAAAACTATCTATAAATTCTATAAGCAATGTATTTGTTGTCGGCGAAAAGTTAACAACATACATGATCACCTCCAAAAGCATTATGGTGTTATCTTGAACACAAAATTTGTAATTACACTTTTTATTCCACTTCTGTCTAAACTGTGCGACCACTGCCTCACTCACCTTATTAAGTTAAATATTTTTTCTATCCCACACAGTTAAGCATCTAATTCCGTATTCTAAATTTTAACCATCTGATAGAAGAAATACCGATTTATCTCTCAAATACCCATCCAGTAAACAAAAAAAGTCGCCCAATCGTCTAAAGGCGCGTACACATCTGGCGAACGCATGTGGCCGAAGCTCTTCGATCGAATTCATTCGATGATTTCGACGTTCGATGGAAAATTTGCTCTGCCGTCCACATTACGGTGAACGAATTTGTTTGCAGTCATTCGTCGAGGTTCGCGGGTATTTTTGTAAATGGTAAAAAATGGCGTCCGATGATGAGGATATAATTATTGCAAGTGCGTTGTATATTATTATTAGTGAGGCGGAGACCGAAGCATTGAAAGAGCCCCCCAAGAAACGACGAAAACGGCGCTGGTGGACATCATTGTTCAAAAGCAGAAGTCGGTATAGAGGGATGGACTTAATTAGTGATCTAAAAGCTGAAATGGAATACGGACTTTTTGTAAATTTTTGTAGAATGAAGTCTACTGATTTTGAATGGTTATTAAATGAAATCGGTCCAAAAATCGCGAAACAAGATACAAAGTTTAGTGTCTTTTGGTATAAACTTGTCCATCAAGAAAAGCATTTCTTTGAAAGCGAACCAGCTAGATTTAAAAATTGTGTCGGTTCCTGAGCCAGTTTTAAACGAGCTATCTTGTTTTTGTCTCTCACGTCGGAATGATGTTAATAAAGATTCCATTTTCTTTTTGACCTCCCGTGTATCGCCTTTCATAATTTTGCTGATGTCGTTCCAGGCATCCATTTTCTTTATTTTATTTTTGTAATCTTTATGCACTGGATTCCATAAAACTTCCCGTTCTCGATATAAACCAATAAGTTTTAAACAAGAGGAATTAGTCCACTCCATTATCGCTAAATAGAAACTCAAAACAAAATGACCACGATGAGACACTTAAAAACTGAAAAGCGTACACACTAAACACAGCCAAACGAATTCGTTCTTCAATTTTCTTTTGATGTACCGCCCAGTGACCGAACTCTGGCGAAGGCAAACACATGCGTTTGTTAGGTCGTACACATTTACCAACGGCGTTCGGTCGAAAGGCTTCGGCCACATGCGTTCGCCAGATGTGTACGCGACTTTAGATACACAAAAAGACTCCGATACCATTGGCCGACGCCTGACCAGTAATCGTTCTCGATTTGACTAAATATTCCGGTTCTGATATTTTGTTTTTTGCGGAGAATAAATCCAATTGGTTCATACTGGGTATTCATATTGTATTGGTGAAACCATGTACCAATGAAAGTTAAATAGGCTTGATAATACTAGTTGTTCGCTAATGAAATTAAATGGAAAGTGATTTTATGCGGAATTATAAAAGATATTCGGAGATTGTTTTCGCAACAAGATTCATATCTTATAGATGCGTACTCAGAAATACTCTGGCTCCAGAGAACACAAAGTTCAGATTTTGTACTTATTGAAAATAGATCTGTAGATATGAATGCGAGGAAAAAACTGAGTCAATCTACTTGACAAATATGAATCAGACAAACTGTAATTTAGGTCCGAATGTGCTGTATCTGTAGCTAATTACATTAACTGGATGATTTCATTTTTTGCTTCCCACGCCGCTGGCAAGGAAGTATTGTAATCAATCGCGAACATTTTTGAACATGAGATACGCTTTATGAATAACATGAAGATTTTCAAAAAGAGAGAATATGTGAGAATATAGTGCGTCAATACATAAAAAAGTGAGTTAATTGTTTGAGAAATAATAATGCCAAATTTAAACGGAAAAATAAATAGAAATGGTGAAGAAAAAGGAGAATAACATAAGGTCTTTATTACTGTTTTATTGACGTAATCAAATTGAATTATTTATATGTATGCATATTTCAAGTACAAATGTATACGATGCATAAAAGAAAGATAAAAATAAATATAACAAATTTTGTAAATACGGGAGTAATATGTATAACGTATTCTTGCCCAATTGATTGAACCTACATTTTAGCGAACTATCCAATGTTAAAAAATTGAAATCTCATGTAATAAATATTGGCTCAGCTTGGAGATAACCCTCCATGAACAACTCTGTCATAGTTGATTATTATAAAAAAAAATTTTAATAATATAATTATTCGTTAAATATTTTTTTCTACTAGCTTTCTGCATATTAAACTAACAAAACCTGTTTTACTTTTATTTGTGCACAGATTCACGTTCACTACACTTACTGATTTAGGAGGAAAACAAAGTTTTATGTTACTTTAGCTGTAATAAAGTTTTTTCGTTACTGTGACATAGTTGTTTGTTTTTTTTTTCTGATATGCAAAATCTATATGAAAAAAAAAACAAATTTGATGTGGTTTTTGGTCAAATATCAAACACTCAATCGGTACAGAATATTATCTCAAATCCACGAAGGTGCTTTTTTTTTGTTTTGGCATAACAAGAGTCATATTTTTCTGTGGCGTTTTGCTCAAAATTTAATTAACTGCACATAGAACAGTGTAACTCTAAGGTAACGACAAGTAGAATGATTTTCGATAATCGCCCATATCTCAGACGACTGAAAAAAGCATGCAATGTTTTCCGGTTGTGACAAGTCTGTGGTAGTACTTACCTTCTTGATGCGGATACAGGTTCCTCTCTTCATTGGTCCTGACCACAGTCTCGCACCTTTGCGAGTACTTGCTCTGGGATGGTGCCTGGTACTTTTGACGTTTATCCTCCTGCTTTGGAGGAATAAAACTGCTGTGATAATTATACTGAGATCCGTACGACGACGTAGCATGCTGAGGAACAGCGGGAACACTCGGAGGTTGGCAGTACTGTAGAAGAGGCGGTTGAGCTTGTTTGGTACGATTTTGTTGATCCTCGTTCAAAACTGACGTGATGATGCTTTTCAAACGGTCCTCGAAGTTGGCTATACGCGGTGGCTCTTGGGCTTTAGGAATGCTGTTAGAATTTTGGGCAGTGGACTGGGAATTATCAGTTACGGGATAGTTGTGGTGGGTTTTTTGTTTTTTGGACATAGGGAGAGGCGCAGGCATGTTGTTGCGGATTATGCCCTTTTGATTATTGTTGAGCGATGTTTTGTTGATCAGGGATGACACCTGGAAGTAGTCATATGTAAGATTTTTTTTTAATATCTTGGGACATCATTTTCACTTCACACACACACATATATACGAGCATAAGAGAGAAAAATATTGTAGTCATGCGAACAGCCCAAAAATGAATTCCACAGAGGTTTTTTTTTTTAACATACATGATGAAAAGGATATTCCAATAAACATAATTGATGACACAAAGGCACGCCGAGCTAGCAGTAGCGTACGATGTGTTACGCTACGCTATTCCGTGTCGGTAACCGATGGTAATGAGTTCTATCATTGATTAATATTTTCCACCAGAAGATACACAATTGAATTGAAAGCCGCCGTGGCTGTACGCAAAAATGGACTATTTTCTGGGCTATTGAAGCGACGAGTTTTTTTTTATCTTCATGATATCTACCTGTTCAATTTCCTAAAAATTTGTCAGCTTGAGGTTGTATTGTCTCCCGACAAAAAAACGAAAGCTAAAATCTAGTATTTTTCCCGTGTATAATACACAGTTTATCTGTGACGGGAAAAACGATGATTTACTATTGAAAAATTATATTATTACAATATTTAAGTCATAAAATTATCCATGTGAAATTTGAATTTTGAAATCAGTAGGCTATGCTGTACTTATAGCGACAATTAGACGTGCGTTGCTAAGGAAACTTTTAAAGTAATCAATTAGCTGTCAATTTAATTTTGTGATTTGATTTAAAAATTGTGAACTTAGTGCTAAACCTAGAGCTAAATCGTTTATATATCATCAGTACTCAGTTTTGTCTCCCGGGGGAAAAAGTAATTTCATAAAAAGTGACAGAGATAAAATGTCAAACATTTTTCCCGTCACAGAAAAAACATTTATTTTATTATAGCTAAGATGTAAACTAAAATACTTCCCGAAAATAGTAAAATGCATGACCACTAGTATCAAGATACGAGGGTTGTCTCAAAGTTACCGAGTTTCTAAACGGGCTGCCTGCGGACTTCCTTCAGGCGCGAGTGCAAAAGTGGATTTCACGTCGTGGCGACTATGGAGAAAAATAGCTTAAAGATCAACGTTTCAAATGATTAATTCTTTTTTCAAATAAAAAATTCCTTGTGCCTGAAAAAAATGTGCGAACCTTATTTTTGAAACAACCCTCGTACGTCGTTGCGATGGAGATGTCTTGAGAATCAAGTACCCTTACGAGGCTCCTCACGCCATTTTCACGGGTGTTTTTCTTTTGTAATTCGAGAAAGCAATCTTTGAAGAGGACTTAAACGTAAAAGTATATAAGCACTTTCCATACAATCAGTCAGACCACTCTATCACACAATTCAGCAACGTGAGCAATAAGAAAATACTTTATTAACAAAATTACAACGACAATCATTCAATTAATGAAATCTTCCAAATCTAGCAATATACAGCTTTCTGTCGCGACATCACTCAGTGAACCAACAGCAAACATGAACAAGATATGAAACAACAGCAACAATTTATTAACAAAAGGAAGAAATGCAAGCAATAAAATCTTTCAACTATGAAAACCACATCAAACACGACTCAGACTTGGTTCTCTCTATTATGTATGTATCGAAGAAAAAGACTAAACCAAAACAGTGATCATCGCGTGTTTATTGCGTGATCAGTACACTGATATATTTCAAGAGAGAGGGAGGAGCATAACTGTTATCGGGCAAAACCAAACACAAAACCAATGACAAACCAGAGGGTGGAGTGGGAGACGATATGACCGTGCATGCCGGCTGTCCCGGTGGCTGGCCGTACAGTACAGAATTGGCATCAGATTTATATAGGTGTGTGCCTATTAGATTTGTCAGTTTAATTTCGTATAACTCAAAATGTCTGATACGGATACAGCTGATGAAGTTGTTGATATAAGTTGCACACCGCCTAAAAAAAAAAACTAAAGGGCTTCATTTTAGCGTTAGCGAAAAACAAATAATTATCACCATTTATAAATACGAAATGCAAGGAAGGAGTGACTCAGGTGTTCAGGACATTGTTTGCAAAGCTGACACCTACATATCTTTCAATACTTGTAAGAAGAGGAATTTCAACTAATATTGTATTTTATTTTTGTTTTTGTACATGTTTAAATTACATCGAGATAAGAAATGAAGCAATCATTTTGTTGGGTTCTTAATGCTTTCAATATGAGCGGTTTTAAAGTGTCGAAAGTGTCAATTATTTTTAGGAAAATGTAAGCGATGGATAATTTACCACATCGGTAATGAAGATGGATTTGTGTCCGATGCTTTATGGGCATTTGAATCCAAAGAAACGGAAAATTGGTTCTCAAATACTCTACCGAAGCTTAGTATAGTATTAGATAATGCTTCATTCCACACGAGAAAATCAGAGAAAATTCCAACAACGTCAATAAAAAAATCAAGAATTCAAGGATGGGTTGAAAATAAAAAGATTGATTAGTTGTTTTCTTTTTGGTCATGACAGTTAAATTAAAAAAATACTTTAATGCCAAGCTTTACGTTTGGACCCTATACATGCCTGCAATAATTTTGCATACTTTTTGATCGTGTCGTAGAACCACAAAACATTTATTCTTAGTACGCCGCTGTAACGTGGTCGGCGTTCCCGAGCGCGATCACGTGGGGTATACGTGAATATGTTAAGGCTTGGTCTCTTTCTTCGATGGATACATAATACTTGCATTTACCTTATTGTTAGTTACTGCAGCCGACATCTTGCTAGCCTCGATCTTCCTCCCAGTTTCTAGAATCTTCTGCGCCAATATTTCAGGATTCTGTTCTTCAATTTTGGCGATATCGGGAACATCCGGCCAATCTTGCGACCTCGCTCTATAGTCCCTAAACTTCCTAGACACCTTAGCTGACTGTTGTTGCTGCCTAGCTGCCAAGACTTGAGCTTGCTTTCTCTCTTCATTAGATTTCTGGAGGCTGAATATATCGTTCTCCAGTTTGGAGACTTCATTCTGAAGTTTCTTGCGATGAGACAATGTGGAAGAAATTTCTCTCAGAATGTACTCCTGGGCAACTCCAGGAGTTAGTTCACTGGGTTGGTGCCCGAGGTACTTCTCACAAACCTCCATCTGTCTTTGAAGTACCAGATTGTCTTTCTCTGCTTCCAAGCTTGCTACTTGCCCTTGCAACTTGCTGGCCTTAGCCTGCAGCTCTTTGTGACGGCACACGATCTCCTTAGCTTTAGCTAGTAGGTCTACTGGAGAGGTAGCATTGATACCAAGTTCACTCATCCTCGCTTTAAGTAAGGCGACGCTATCGTCGATCAGTACTTTAATCTGCTTTTCTAACTGAGCCGCCCGACTTTTCAGCTTCTTATTCTTTTCTTTTTCTTCTTCAATTTGACTATCCACCAAGGTCTTGTACATCGGATTTTTCATTTGGTGCAACATCTGCATATAGTGACCTTTGAACATATCAAGTAAAACCTGGAGACCATAAGGTGTTTCTGAGGGCTCCTCAGGTATTTCTAGCTCATTATGTACGATGACTTCTGAGCTAAGAGCTGTAAGTTGCTGATCCACAGTTCCTGGAGCAGGAGGCAGCTTCTTACCAGTAGCTTGTGGCAGAGTACTCAACAACGTTTCGTTATGAAGGAGGTCTAAGCCGTTGATCTTAATCTGCTTCTTGGATTTGGCTTTCTTCATTCTACCACGTCTGGGCTTGCCAATTGGCTTCTTCTCAGCTTGTTTTTGAGACGCTGGAGGATTACTATTGGTGTTTCTGTTCAGCACACGACGCAACTTCTTAGGCTGACGCTTAGTCTGGAATTTAAAAAAGATATTCTATTTTCAAAGTTCGAGGTAAGAGGTATTGCGAGAAATAATGAGTCAATCAACCGTTCAGTCCCAGGAGCCAGAACTATGACGCTGCTCACACCTAATGTAAAAAAGACGTTCAAGTGTAAAAACATATCTTCTGCCAACTTGCTACTTTCAATTTTCGAACGCCCTGTATAAAGAACTTGCATTACATTTGAGTAAGAATCCACACATTTCAGAGTGTTGCAGGATGTTGTCAAGAAAATTTAGGTGTACATTCAGCATGTAAAGTCTGAAAAAACATTTTTATAATCATGGTCCGGAAATTTCCTGTTTTCGTTGCTAGGCCGTGGAAACTTGTCTGCCTACATATGGTGTATATTTTGGAAATATATATCAGTTATACTATGAACCCAAATTTCCGTAAATCTCTTACGTCAACTCTGTGAGTAATCAGTTGCTGCAATTCTACTTAGGACACCCTGTATGTTTAGCGAAAAATTGTACCATTTTTTGTTAAAGCACATAGATTTGTCAGCAAGAAGAACAAGTATTATAGAAATAAAGTATTTCCGAACCTCCGTTTATGTGAACTTTTTTTATGTATTAATATGCTGAATAATAATAATAATAAAAATAATCGTCTTTATTTAAACTGTACAATTTCATATAAAGAAACAAGAGTTGCATATGGTGGCGAAGTTTAGCAACATGTCACGCTTACACTTAACCACCCATGCAAAAAAAAACAAAAGTTGTTAAGTAGCAGATATCAAACAAAAAAAAATACATGTTGCACCAAGGTTTGCTACAGGGATTAAAGAAAAAACATTTAACAATCTAGATAAGAGCAATCTATTTAAGCTATGGGTGCAAGCATATATGAGATTTGACAGATTTCTTGAAGCAATTTAATCTGCCCTTTGATTTTTCTGAAAATATTATGTGACAATCTGTATAAAACATGCATAGTAGGTGAAAGGAGCCCATATTATCCAATGCTAAATTCAAACAAAAGTATAAATTTTGGACCTGTGAATTGGCCTCCAAGATCTTGTGATTTAACACCGCTAGACTATTTTCTGTGGGGCTATGTAAAGTCATTGGTCTATGCGGATAAGCCACAAACGCTTGACCATTTGGAGGACAACATTCGCCATGTTATTACCGATATACGGCCACAAATGTTGGAAAAAGTCATCGAAAATTGGACGTCCAGATTGGACGACATCCGAGCCAGCCGTGGCAGTCATATGCCAGAAATCATATTTAAAATGTAATGCCACAAGATTATCTTTCGAATAAAAAAAATGCATGTCAATCGAATAATCCATCGTTGTTTTATTTGCAATTTAAAGTTCTATATCTCTAAAAAAACACCCTTTATTTATGTAGTATACAGGTATCTGATAAAGCCCTTACACGGGCGGTTGTCACTATGCAAGACTTTCAACTGTTTTTAGTGCAATATACTCTGACTAATCTGACAGATATCGAGGGTGCTGCCAGATTAGTAAAAAACGCCGGATTATGGGAAACTCATCATTAAAATGCAGAAACTTGACTAGTAAATGTTATATTAGAATCAAAAACCCATATGTAACAAATGTTTTCTAGTGCAGTAAGACTACAGCCAAACTAGACAACTATTACACAACCCAGCGTTGCCAGATGGGTCAGAAGGAATTCTTTCAGAACAAGCACGAAAATTTACCCACTTTCTCAACAAAATTCCAAAAATAACACTGCATTAATCGGTGAGGATAGGTTTGGTTCGAAGACGAAGAGAGAATCATAAGTTTGTATCTCAATGTTGTTTCTAATATAAATACTCTGTGATTGCGGCATTAAAGTAGTTATGCTTTTTGTGCTCAAGAACTCAAAACCAGAAGCGCACTCGCTATTTTAGGACTGTGGAATCGCAGACCCGTGAATCTCCAATTCTGTTTTTTTATGACTACGGATACAGGTCTACCAACTTACAATTGACATGGAAGGCATTTCGAGAAAAATTAGCTGCGTCCGTGAACAGAATCATTGATTCAAATTGCTGATTGTGTAATTTTTTGAGGATACCACTGACAAAAGGTCACACGCCTTGGAAAATCAATGGGAAGTAATGCCTGTACTCTTAAAATATGGTAAGGATATAACAAAAAATCCACTAAAATTCTCCAAACAATTTGATGGCAAATATTTAAGTGTCTAGCGATCTTCCTCGTACTCGTTTCAGGATGTTCTTCGACTTCGTGCAGCACTGCTTCCTCAATTTCAGGTAATCTCACATAGAGATCTACCTTTAGATGTTCCTTTTCGGACAGAACCAGTTTTAACAAGACGACGATGAATATTAGAAAAGGTTCGACTATCTGGCAAAGCACGATCGGGATATCTCTGGTGATAAATCCGTCTAGCTTGCTCACCAATACTGTCGGCAAGGCCATATACGTAATGCATTTCCGCCATTTCTGCATTTGAAAAATTCACCATTGTTAACAAGATTGAAATAATGAAAAAGATGTCACAGCGAACAGATTTGAATAACAGAGACTTGTCAGATGCCAAAAGTCAGTGACATATTCCAGAGCAACTAGACATTTAAAATAATCTATTAGACTACCCTCTATAAGTTTCAAGTGAAAAAACAGTGAAATCCGAAGTTCTAGAAGACGCAACTGACCCTGACACAAAGGCTGGATCCGCCCTTGCTATTAAAGAATAAAGAAAATAATCTCCGACTTTGAGGGTTAAATATAGTGCAGAATCCGGGTTCTGTATTCTGTATTTTAGGAGATGGGTTACCAGCAATGGCGGATTCAGGATGTCGTCCAGGGGGGGGGGGGTTAATTTTTCTACCTCAGTGAAACTTCTCGAATTTATCCTATTATTGCTCCTTAAATCTATTGTGTTCTATCTGTTCAATGCCAACTTGAAAAAAAAAAATATGGAAAGTGCTCAGAAATCCTCAGAAAGGCAATATTTTATTATATGATACCAAAGGAATTACGTGGCATTTATAATTAACTAGTGTAATAATATTAAAGATTAAAATATAAAAAACTTCATTGCTCTGTTATAACCAAAAAAGACATTTTGAGGAACCCCGAGACATATGCCAGCCATCTTTGGAAAAAACTATATGTGTTAGATCGTGATTATTTTGATAATGTATGTTTGTACGAAACAAGAACAGGAATACAGGGCTGTACATATTCACGTGTAGTGCAGAAGCTCTGTGACTTAAACGAATTCCAATATAGCAACATAAATAGAAACATACGCGGGAAGAAGTGCTAGACGTGTGGTATTGAGTTTGAGCATCGATCGACGCATTTTCTGGACAGGCTACAGGCACACCGCTAAGCAAATCTCATAAATGTATATTTCCAATGTAGGCGTTCATCTAACATATAGCAAATATCCCCGAAATAATTGCAAAGTCCGGTTTTATTGGTGCAAGTTGTTCAAGGTTGGTTACACCAACTTTTGTGGGAAAACTTTTTATTCAACAACAAAGAATGAGAAAACGTGTTTTTGGGATTCAATCGAAAGTATTGGCAGGAACGAAAAAACTTTTTATGTAAGATTTTTAGGTATTTATGAAACCTACAGAGTGAAACCATACATGAAAAGATCCGACTAATAGCAAAAATGTTATGGCCGAAAAACCAGGCAAAATGCAGGTTTTGGCACTTGTTGGTAATGCGACGATAATTTTAAGCAACTACTTGAAATTCTTCAAATCCGCAGGATTCATACTTGTGAATAACAACAGCAAAATTGGAGTATAATGGTCAAGTAGTTTTTTGAGAATTTCTAATTGTTTATCCCAAAACACCTGTTTTCCGGACATCACTACTAGTTTATTGAGCTATACGGGATTAGTTCAAAGAGCATTTTACAGCAAAATATACTAATTTACCTTGCCGATATGAATTACAAACCATTCCGAAAGATAAATGTTATTTTTATGCGAAAAACAAAGGTTACGTTTTTTTTCTTCAAAGCAAATTCAAAACACTTGGCATTTGTGAGTAATTGAGCCAATGCGCTAAGATATTCGAAATACATACTTTACTATACACATTTTAAAACAAAGCGGGTCTGTCTATCATCTTTTGTTGCGAGTTACAAATACGAAATGATTGAATTTATTTAGAAGAAAAACGTTACCCATCCTTTTTTGCATAAAAATAACATTTATCTTCCGGAATAATTTTCGATTCACATCGGCAAGGTAAACTAGTGTATTTTGCTATAAAATGCCCTTTGAACCAACCCATGTAGATTGCTTAAAACAACAAGTAGTGATGGCCGGAAAACAGGTGTCTTGGGATAAACAATTAGAAATTCTCACAAACTACCAATCTACTCCAATTTTGTTGTGGTTATTTAGAAGTACCAATCCTACGAATTTGAAGAATTTCAAATATCTGCGAGAAACCGTCGACGCATTACCAACACGTGCCAAGTCCTGCAGTTTGCCTCGGTTTTCGGCGATAACTTTTTGGCTATTAGTCGGATATTTTTACGTGGGGTCTCATTTTGTAGGTCTCATAAATTTTTAAAAATCTTATAAGAAGAGTTTTTTCGTCCCTGCCAATTATTTAGATTGAATCCCAAAAAACACGTTTTCTCATTCTTTGTTGTCGAGCAACTTGCAGCAATAAAACCAGACTTTAGAACTATTTCGCAAACCAGCCTTATTTTCATCTAATATGATTAGACTAATTAATAGTGCTTCGCTGCAACACCAACCCCGAACAAAATCAGTCAAGCTTTACACACTTTTCAAATAACTATTGAGCAACAATCAGAACATAAATCACTTTTCAAGTGCAATCTGTATAGCTAATACAGGGTGCGGCAGAGAGGACGGACGTTTTTGGGATGGGTAGTACTCTCCGCCTCCGTCTACAAGAGCCTTCGACGGTGGAGCACCGCGTTTTCGCCTATGATTGTTTCGTCCGAAATAATGAGTCAGTCATCGTCGTACAGCGTGAGTTTCGTCGCCACTTCAGCATTCATCGGAATAGAGCTGTTCCCTCTCGAAACACCATCCTTCGTTGGGTTGAATCACTTCGCAGGCGTGGTGAACTGATCAACAGAAGACCAAGAGGAGCGCCGCGAACAGTTCGAACTCCTGAAAATGTTGAACACGTTCGACAAGTCTTTCTTCGCAGTCCGACTCGATCTGTCCGGAAACACGCTGCTGCACTTCGCCTTAGTGATCGTTCGGTAAGGCGAATTTTGCATATGGATCTCCGCTTTCACCCCTACAAATTGGCCATTGTGCAACAGTTACAGCCCGGAGATTATGCACAACGAATGAACTTCGCACTTGAGATGGAAGCACTGATCGATCAAAATGAGTACATCATTTTGTTTATGAGTGACGAAGCCCACTTTTACCTAAACAGCATGGTTAACCAGCAGAATTGTCGTTATTGGGCTAATGAAAATCCGCAACAGTTACACGAAAGACCGCTGCATAGCCCAAAAGTAACGGTTTTGGTGCGCTGTATCGCAAACTTGCATCATTGGCCCTTACTTATTCGAAGACGGTAATGGTCGTGATGTTACAGTGAACTCAGAGCGCTACGTCGACATGATCACCAACTTCTTTCTCCCTGAATTACGATGGCGACCTGTTCCAATCCGACGTGTGTGGTTCCAGCAGGATGGAGAGACCGCCCACACAGCCCGAGCATCCATGGACGTTATTCGCCATCTCTTCCCTGGTCGCCTTATTTCCAGGTTTGGCGATGTTCATTGGCCTCCTCGGTCCCCAGATTTATCCATATGCGATTTTTTCTTATGGGGACACCTCAAGGCTAGAGTATACGCGAACAAGCCCCGAACTCTGGACAAATTGAAGGGCGAAATTCGCGTGGAAGTTGCCCAAGTTGAGAGAGCGATGTTGGAGAGAGTCTACGCGAACTTCCAAGAACGCCTCCAGCACTGCATCAACGATTTCGGCCACCACATGCCTGATGTGATTTTCCACATTTGACTGTCTCAAATGCTATTTCCTTGTGAACCTGATTCCATCAATAAATTTGTTTTCGAGTAAAAATTAACTATTTTATGATTTTTTTGAAACCGTCCATCCTCTCTGCCGCACCCTGTATATTGTTTGCACTTAGATTTGTCACAAGTCACAATACTCGTATATACGTATAAATCGTGAACATTGTGCTGTAAACGTGATGTCGAAGGGACAGCGTTTGGAATACCAAAGGATACCAAAAATCGCAATGCTCAGTTCCTATAGTCATAACTTATAGTTAGTATGCCTCTGTCGCCACGATGTGTCAGGAAGCAACACAGTGGTGTTAGATTACAAAAGCAAGTGTCACACGTCTAGGGGGGGGGGGTCGCCAGTGGTTACCAGATGGTCGAGATTGTTCCGACATTTCATATGATGTCCAGAATCCCGTCAAAATACAAATTACCGTGAAAAATAACAACACACAAATTTAAAATTACGATAATTATATTTTATCTTATCGATCCCAATAAGCAATACTTATTGTGAAAGGGTTTTGGCAACAGATTTAATTAAAGCCGAATTATCGATAAGATGAACATTGCTTAAATTTTAAAACTCAAATGCAAACTTCTCGTGGCAAAGTAGAAAATTAGTATGTTGTAGTTGTCTCACATTTTAATCTCATGTGCTTCATCTGTAATCTCGTAACTTTCAAAAAAAAGTATTTTGTCGTAATAACTTGTCCCGACTATAATACCCACATCCCGACTTTTTGAAATCTTGCCCAGATGTTTTGATCAATCCATCTAGTAACCCTAGATGGCAACGCCTATTAAGGGCCGTATCGTCAGTCGTTCCTACAATAATTGTAGCTTTATAGCATCCTTGATTTTCATAGTCGGTTCTCCCCTTCAGAAAGGCTGGGGTATTTCTAAATTTCGACTGTTTCGTGTCAGCGTCAGCGCTCTAGTAATGTAATACTGTTTTCTTTTTGAATTATGGGCATATATACCAATACCAGATGATATAAATCAAAAACGTGAACAATTTGATGCAAATAGATATTTTCAACATAATCTCAAAATAGAAGGCAGCAGAAAACTATGAAAATCAAGGAGGCCATAAAGACGTCCTACAGTTTCGGATTATGGAGGTCGATTGTACTGTTATCAATTTGGGACACACTGTATTAGTTCCGAAAATAGTCAAGGTCGGATGCATAGGGGGGGAACTATAGGCTACTTGAAGATAAATAAATTGCATGGAAGCTATGATTTTGTAAACAATCGATATAGCGAGATGCGTCAGTGGTTTTCATGTATCATTCTTTGAGAATGTTACACAAAGTATAATATCTACACAATGAGCACAACAGGTGGTTGAATACAACTTCGATTAATATATATATCAAAATAAAATATTTTACCTCAGGACTAGGAATGCTAAATAGGAATCTCATCTTGATGGGGCACGATACAGGAGAGCATTTGTCTGCATCCATACGATATCAACCATGAACCACAAATGTGCAGACTTTGCAGAATATTACGTGAGCGGCTCATCATTTTGTTGATAGTGATGGGAGATTTCGGATTCGAGTATTCGCTGGATCCGAATATTAATTTATATGTATACTGCCGCACTTAGGTCAAAGGCAGTAAAGTTCATTTTGTTGTATATAATTATTAAATGTTGTCATATAATTATTAAATTGAATTAGTAATTTGTTTTTTCTATTCATGTAAATTTCTATATGAATATATTATATGAAAATAAAATAAAATTTTACATTACTGCGTTTTTCCTCTCAAAAATAATATAAACAGATTATGAAACCTCCGAGAAAATGTAATACATTTCATTTTGCAGACTAGAAAAGTAGTTAATTACATGTTATTGCTTTTTGATTTACAACAATTAAAGGCAGAATGTCATTTATTTTAGGAATCAACAACAATTGTGATCTGAAATCAATTTTCAATTAACTCTATAAATTTCTGTAACTATGCAATATTCATTCACTTTTGTTCTGTCGTAATAATACTATTTGTTTACTTCCTTTACTATCAATAATGTTGAACTCAATTTTCTCCGACTTCGATTTTCACAAGGTCATATGGAATAAGTAAGCAGATTGACTACCCTTAGAGAAACTGCACAATGCACAACACCATCCTTAATGCAGCTACTACTCGCTCTTGCACACACACATGCATTGGGTGACTTAGTACTATTTTATATCGAAGATCAGCAAACGGTAAGCTCGCACGCTCATGCCAAGCAAGTTGTCATGTTGACACTGACAAGCACATAATATGTGGAAAACTCATACGAGGAGGAGGAAATTTTCAAGGAGGTGAGGCAAAACAAACGTTCGCGCATGAAGGCTGATTGCATATGTACGAGTATGTATGTATGAAAGGAATTCAGGTGGTTTTATGGCGGGTTTATACAACCTTTTAATAATCATAGTCATAAGCATAGACACAAGCATAATCACAGTTACAAGATCGGAGTGTTTATTCAGCTGTCTTAATCATAGTTCCTTATAACCGGTTGTTCTAGCCCCTCATTGTTGGTCAATTTCAACAACGATAGAAACAAAAACATCAAAAATCGAACGATAAAACAGCGAACACGTCGAAAATTAAAAACAAAATGTAATAGCGACAACAAAACAACGTCACTTGACAGAACACCTTTGACAGTGTTGACACATAGACTTGGTAAAATGACGTTTTAGTTATAAGCATAAGAGTAACTGTTAAAAGTTACGAACTTGAAGGCCATCCCTCTATGCTCATGACAAGTTGTATAAAGGCGTTGATAAGAAATACTATGATAATGAATGACTATTATAAGGTTGTATAAAATGCCCGTATTTATAAAGCTCACTTGAGGCTTACTCAATTGTAAGGCGCTCTTAAGTCGAGATTTCACTTTTATAGTCGGCTTGTCTGTCTTGAGGGACCCTTAAGTTCCTATCAAACTTGAGGAAGCATCAAAGGTACTTTGTGGACTCCTTCAGTTGAATATTTGGAACTTATTTTAATGTCTTTGACATTTGGTGGTTAGAAAAATAATGGATATGGACAATTTTCTTGATTTTATCGAATGGGTAGAATATGTGGGAGAAGCAGGTTCAGCAGGAAGGATGCCCAAACGGTACATAAGAGATGCGCAGAATCCTTTTGAATTTTATGAAGATGTTGAATTCAAGCGACGGTATAGATTCTCAAAATGTATAGTGATAGATGAAATGTTGCCACTTGTGAATGAGGCCTTGCAAAAAAATTCAAACCGTGGTTTACTAATACTTCCGATTTTTCAACTCTTAGTTTCTCTACGGTTTTATGCTACAGCAAATTATCAGATATATGTATTTCCAAGACATCAAATAACATTCCTAGTATTAAATATAGTAATAAAGTATGTTTTGTAGGAAGTTGCCGGAGACCTTCGAGGTATTTCCCAAGCCTCTGCCTCTTTAATTATAAGGAGGGTTTCAATTGCACTTGCCCCACACTTGAATATTGTGAAATTTCCAAATAATTTAATTGCTCAGCAAATAAATAGAAGATACTTTTTCCTAATGGCAAATTTTCCTAATGTGGCGGCTTGTGTGGATGGAACACATATATTAATAAAAAAAAACCTGGTGATAATATAGGAGAAATATTCAGAAATAGGAAAGGGCAGTTTTCCATTAATTTTCAAGTAAGAATATTTTATAAGTAATAATCTAATACATAACTCATTTTTTTGATTGTTCATACTGCTTGCCGTTCGATAAAGAATAATAAAATTAGGGCAATATAATTTTTAGGTAGCATGTGGACTAAATTTAGAAATTTTAAATCTTGTTGCAAGACATCCAGGTTCTACACATGACAATGTTATATTTGGACAAAGTGGTCTACAAGTAAAATTTGAAAATAATGAAGTACAAGACACGTGATTAGTATTCTATTGCATTTATGTTTAAACGTAACTACTCATTTTAGGAATTCTATTGGGTGACAATGGTTATGCATGCCGAAGGTATTTGTTAAGAAAATTACAATCGAGCACATATAAGAACTAGAAATATACTTGAACGTGTTTTTGGTGTCTGGAAAAGAAGATTCCCATGCTTGAGAAGAACCCTTGAAACTAAAGAAAACAGCAATTTTACACAACATTGCTAGAAACTTGAATGATATCTTTGAAAAAAATGAGCTAATGATCGACCAGGTGATGGATTAGCCTTTAGAAGGACTTTTATAGTAACTCATTTTTAATAAATAAAAATTAAAAATTTCATCTGGTGTATCTATTTTACAACAAAATTTGTAATATGCTGTTTCTTTGCTGACAAACGTAAACTTCAAATAACTTTTAGCACAAACACAATATGCAATTAACTACTTTATTGATTAAATTTTTTTAATTTTGTTTCCTAATATAATTTTTCTGCCTCGGCTGCCTGTTTTTTAATAAAATGGAGTTCTTCATCGTGCTCCATGGATCTTTGCAATTTTTGTATTCTTAGAAGAGCTTCCTATTCAATTAGTGATGTTCTTGTTGAATGGGTCTCACATACTGATGGTCTTTTTCTTTTCTTCTGTGGAGTTATAAAATTTTCAGATGAGTTATTCCCATACGGTTGTCCTAAAAAATATATGAATATTTTAATTTGACAATAATAATTATAATAGATAATATACACACCGTTTACCACAGATTTTTTTGCTTTAGTGGTATCTTGCCTTTTTTTATTTCAGGCTTATCTTGGTCTATGTCGCCCATATTTGACTGTGCGTCAATAACTTCAATAAATTCTTGAGATGTGTTGTGTTCGGATTGAAGTTGAGAATCTAATGACATTGTAATACAAAAATAGGTAAATATGAAGAAGTGTGCCATTGGTACCATATTATACACACTCTCGAAAAGGATCACAAAATTGCGGTCCGACTCATTTTCAATTATATAACTAATTGTAGGGACAACTGACCGAACTCGACCGAACACTTTTCCTAGTTCTGAAACAAAAACACATTTGGTATTAAATTAGAAAATGACAAATTATGTATTTCCCGTATACCTTTGTTTCAAATTCTCCCACAATTTTCTCAATTGCTTATCAGTTCTAGAACAAACATCATTTGTATTATATAGATCTTTAATTTCCTTCCAGGCCCCATTTTTCTTTTCGATATTGGTGGCATCTGTTTTCTTATTTTCTAATATGTGCTTATAACTATCAACTAATGATATAAGCAACAATTTGACCTTTTCGGAAAAAACTTTTCGCTCGCATGAATCTATGGAGTATATTATATAGTAATTACTTTAAATTAAATATACAGTTTTGTACTTAATCTTGTTAGTATTATTTATTTTATTAACAAATAAAGATGTAGTAGCGGTAACAGGAAGTTCCTATAAGGAATTTTGAAAATACACTGAAAACTCTGGGTCACTCTGGGAATAAGAATCAGAATGCTAAAGATAAATATCTGGTTTGCAGAGGGCTAAAACTTTTGGAATTTTCTACTAGTTTATTGTTTTATGGATGTTTGTTTATTTGTATTGGGCAAGTTTATGGGTTATGTTTCTTGGCGTTTCGATGCTGCCAAATGTAAAGGCCTACTCATTCGAGGGGAGCATGAGTTACGTTTATAAAAACGAATCTTGAGGAACCCTTGAGGATTCCTTGGCTAAGGGGATCTAAAGGGTTTATACGAGTGTCGAGTATTCCAAAAAAACAGTGGCCTTAATTTTAGTGCAGAAGGTCGGTAGGTCAAAAATAGTAGGTTTAGAAACTTCATCTGAACATGGGCCCTTACCGAGGTACAGTCATGGGCGCCCTCAGGGGAGTGGGACTGGAGAATTCAGTTACCCCTCTAAAATTTGCATATTTATCATGATTTTATGTACGTTTGTGAGATTTGGGGGCTAATACACTTTTATAATATAAAAAATTTTCCTCTTACGTCTAGACGGCGCCCTTGGGATAAATTCCTGCGGAGTACGTGGATACATTGTGTTGAATGTAGTACTTGCAGTGGAGCAAAAACAACACTGACCAAAGAAGTACTTGGACATTATTTTTGCTGCTTTTACCTCCTGGGGTAAACATTGAAGTTTTCTTCAAATAGTTCCAAAGTAGCTAAACTGGTTGCATACGACTGGCAATTCGTAATCGGGGCGTTATTTTTATTGGAAGTTGATGACATACATCACGAAAAACCAAGTCACTCATTTCCGCGTAGTCGAACAATTCTTCTGGACGCGTCAATATCTTCAGAAAGGTCCCCCTACTGCTTATTTTTGAACGGGATACTGAGATTTGAGATGATGAAATTGAAGCATGAATGTATTTTATCGTAAAAACACTTAAAAGTTTAAAGGTGGAGACTAGGCGCCATACTGTAACAAATGGCAATATTCCCATGTTGGGAATATTCCCAGAAAGTTGCCAAGGTCTGTTTAAGTTCCCAAAATTTGGGAATTTTTAAAGCGGCAATATTGCCGGAAATGCGGGAATATTTCCACATTTACGGCAACATTATTGGCAATCATTTTATTAGCTGCATCCGAGTGGCGCAATCAGCTCTCTCCCACCGGACCAATACAATACGTTGGGGCTGTCGCGCCGCCGGTACGACAACAATAAACCAAGACCAAAAAGCATGAACAGTCTCATTTGGAGAACCTTCGTAGCCTTTTGGAACCAGTTGTGCACTGGATCACATATTTGGATGGTGACTTCAATAGTATTTACGTAGTGTGGTCGGTATTTTTAGAAATAGAAAAAAGCTGGAAGACTTATTGCCTCAGGCCTTGAAGTCTTCCACAGAAGCAGAGTCAATTCGGCAGAAATTTGAAGACAGACAGTTACACGCCTTCAAGCCTATTCATTTGGCAGCTTCTCTCCTGGATCCCAGAAGCCAGGAATTAATAATGATAGCACAACAACAAACTGACCGTTGTGAAGTAATATGTCAAATCGGACGAAACATCAATAACATTGATGATCAAAATCTTATGGTAGAACTTGCTATGTACAGATATCGAGAGAGCATTTGGAGAAAGAAGTTTGTTTGGAAGACTGCTGAAAATGAAAGCATAAGTGCTTTGTTATGGTGGAAAACCTTTTATCAAAATACTGACTTAGAAAAGGTTGCAATAAGAATTTTAAGTGTGCCCTCAACATCTGCCTCTGTGGAAAGATCCTCCACGTTCTCATTTGTACATGATAAGAAGCGACATAAACGGAATACCAACAGAGCAGGAAAACTATGCTACATTGTTCATAACTGCAAAGGTAAGCACAGAAGAAAGGCACCAGGTATCAATAAGACAACCAAAATCACAACTGGTGATAATACTGAGTCAACGTCACAACCACAGCAAGCAAGTCATCGTCAAGAACCTTAGAATACACTAGTATAATGGAAACTGTTGACAATAATAACACTTCTACTACATCGCATTCATCGTGCTCCTATACATCAGGGTCGGAATCGGAAGCAGGATCTGAGACTTAGTTCCCGGGTTCAAAATCACCATGCACGAGCACGAATTACACGATATATCATAATCCCATAATTTTAAGGATTAAGATAAGTTTTGTAATAATGAGAGGAATTCGTTTTTAGTTTAATATTTTATTTTTGTTGATTTGTCCTATATATTATAATAAACTATGTATTACTTTATTCGTTTTTTTGCTCATACCATTAATTATATACAACAGTACAACATTTAATTGATTTACAGCTTTAAACATAAAGTTGCCACTTTTGGGCAATATTGCCGGCAAAATTATCCCTAATATTGCCTTTGATTTAAATTGCCGGCAACCGCACAATGCTACGTATGATAGGGTGAATGTGCCAGTGGTCGGACTGTTTAGACATAAGTAGAATAAAAAGTGTAATTATGAATTTTGTGCTCAAGATAACACAACTAATGCTTTTGGGGGTGATCAGATATGTGTACTTTTCGCCGACAACAAATACATTGTTTATAGACATTCCTGTAATTTTGTAAAAAATCTTAATCAAAAAGCTGCTATTTTGCCAGTATTCCGAAGGTGCTACTAGTCGGCCGGCTAATTTCCAATTGTCGGACAGCATTTGATTGGCCAGTTTTAGACAGAACCGTATTTGGAAATTTGTGATAAAATAGAAATTTCAACTCAGTTGTGATTAAGACTTTCGGAAAAAGAAATTAAACACACTCATAGTGAGTTCATTTAATATAGATATTTTTATCAAAAATACATACAAACTAGGTAAAAATTAACAAGAAACTACTTTAATCCGGTCCTGCACTGTCGACTTTGAACTACCATACTGTTTACATATTTCAAGCAATTTCCCAACATTTCTCACAGCGTCGACCGTCTTCTCTAGCATGCCTTTACCATATGTACAGAATTTATTTTTTTCTTGGTATCCATTCCCGAATCAAGTGGAAATGTGAAATTTTTCACAGTCCCGTGAAAAAATTGCTGGAAAATGCTATGAAAATTCGTTCATTCCAGTAGTCGGACACATATCACTGGCCATAATCCACATTAATCTATTGCTGTCCGTCCACTGGTTGGAGCTTCAGACGTATTTTAGTTTGTTTGATTCCAAGAGAAAAGTTTGTAGTTTCTATGTTTAAAGAAAAAATATATATTGATAACGAACGCTTATCCGACTATTAGTAGCAAGTATTATATTCCAAATATTCAAGTTTTTACCAATAATATAACATTTGTCCGACTGCTGGTAGTGTCCGGGTTACTGGCACATTCTGAAGTAGAGTATTTTATAAAGCTATCAAAGCCGAGTATTTTAGTATATTGAATCCCTCACACCTCAACATCAACTTGTAGTATATACATCAATCTTAAAGTAAAATATGAAAAATTCAGCTTTTAAAAGGAGAGATTCTGACAGTTTTTTTTTAATCTTAACTTTGACAGCCTGCCAATTTCAAAGACGATTTTATATTCTAAGGTTATAGGGAGCTTTACAATGAGGTATTATACGTTCTCCTATTGTTTAAAATATATTCCAAGATGGCGCCCAGCCGTCATTTTGAAATTTTCAGCTGCCGCTTTCACGCTAAGGTATAGTATTTGCTTTGCTCAATTATCGTCGTATTAGAGGTTAACCGTTAAGGGATAGGAAAGGTACAAGCAAGGGTAGAAGCCTAAACATGACACAGCATATATTATCATTTATTAAGAATAATTACATGTAGTTAAGGTATACAAAAATGAACAAGAACAAAAAATTAATACTGGGAGTAATTACGAAGTGTGAACATATAAAAAACAACCCTTTTCGGTCTAAGGCAGGGGCATTAAAAGCCTCATACGAAGTAATGAATTGGCAGGGTCAATCTTGCATGAGCATCCCACAGTGGTAACTGCCTTTTTCCCAGTTGCCTCGTCTTCAAAATCATTCTAATAATGAAAGTTTGATGAAATGGTTTTGACAATGAAGTTGGCAATGTGATTGACAATGAAGTTGGCAATGTGACGTCTACGTCAACTTTCATAAAAAAAACACTTTGTTTTATAAGGAGTTCCTGCGGGGGTACTTTCAAAAGTACGGTCTCCTATTTATTTAAAACTACAAAAACCACTTATTTCCGGCAATTGATACCATTATAAAGCTCAAACACCTATTTTTTCACATAATCGTCATTTCGGTAAATGCATTTTTGTACAAGCTCGCTAAAAAGTCTCAATGGTAGTATTCACTGGGTGCCAAGTCCGGACAATCAGGTGGATGAGTGGTCATCTATATTGTCATGCATAATACTTAGGCCTTTGCTCAAGATTCCTGTTCGGTTCTGAATTTTCACAGTTTCTACTAACACATGTTGCCGAAGTTGAAATGAGCATTTGGTCAGAAAATTCCGACGCAGAAGTGAAAGATGAGGTTAAGTGGTTCCTCAAGAACCTCACAACGAGCTGGTATGACATGGGCACAACACTTGAGATAATATATGACAAATGTTTGCTATAATGCAAATTTTATATATCTATTTTTTGGGCGTACATAGCCCCCAAAATTCAATCAGGGTTGCTCATTTTTTCAGTCAGTAGGCCAGCAAGGTTCTGTAATCGCGAAAAAACTTTAAATGGAAGAATCATATTCAGATATAACATAGTAGGTAATCTATTAAATCTTTATAGTTTTTGTTATCGACAAAAAAAGACTGTAACTCCCCCAAACTTAACTTTGTCTTTTTTTTCGTTTATGATGATTTTGAACGTAATCAAAAATCTTTTTAGAGATAAAATTCAGAAAAAAGTCAAACTTTGTTGATATATTTTAAGGCGCAGTCAATAGTTAATTTGAAGGATTCAAAGAGTATGAAATCTCGTTTTTCAAATTCTAATCATCAAGTTACTTTTGCATAACTTCAAACACATCACGAGATGTGCAATTCGAAAATTTGTGAACTGGAATCTGCGTTGAAAAACTGCTGTTACAATATGTTATCTGGAAAAGTCACAAAACTTATTTGATCAGGCTAACTAGCCGAATATAAACCCTGTTGTAAAGATTTATATATTCTTCAGAATGCATGCAAAGGCTCCTCATCTCGAAATAAAAGATTCTGGATAGCTCTGTTATCAAACTTTAGATATTTAAGTATATATAATAATTGGGAAATGGATGAAAACACCTTCATTGCAACAGGTGATTGGTTATTGCAAAAAAATCGTTCATTTTTTTTGCCAAAAAGTGCGTAAGAGGAAATATGAAATAGTAGGCAAAAGTTACAGCCTTTGTAGTGATTAACATCGAAAAAAATCTTCAAAAATGCTCAAGCTATCCAAAGATGTAACGGCTGCAACAAATTAGACATAGAGGGTGAGTTTTTAGTATCTAATTGGACAGTATCTTCATTACTATACAATATAATCAAAAATGTTATTTACAAAAATTATTATTTCTACTTAAAATATACATTTTCCTACAGGGTAATTCATACCGACATGACAACAAAAACGATTTTTTTTATATGGAACGCCTTACATATTTTGGTATATTCCAATATGCCACTTCAAAGGGAGACGTTTTGATATAGCCGAAATATAGCATATTATACTGATTTTGAAAATAATTTCTCTTTATCGATATTTTTATTCATTGTTTTTCCACAATTACTTGAAATTTCGTCATATGGTCAGAAATAGTTTTATAGAATATGTAAAAGGATATGTACCTATGATTTGAAAAACAAAGTTGTCATATTTTCACCATTTGTGATCTCCGAAGCGGTGAAAGTTACGGGTCGGTTGAAAGTAGCGTATTTATATATTCTAGAAAATGCATTTGAATAGTTTTGTCGCTTCCAGTATCTCTAGAGATACACGGAAAAGGGAACGAATTTTCTCAAAATCGTTTCTAATTTTTTTCTAAATTCATTTTAATTTTTGCCGAGCTAGGGTGCACCCTTGATCCAAACCTGTCTTCACGAATTTTGGCATCCAGGTTAACAAAGAGGTTGGAATAATATGAGCCCCTAATTGTTCTGCCCTTTTAAAGGTAATCAATTAACAGAAGCCCTTCCGCATTTAAAAACACACTGGCCATGACCTTACCGGCAGATACTTTTTTGGTGCTGAACCACCGGAGCACCATGTCTGTGTCAGGTCGACAAAAACTTATGTTCACATTTAGAAAAGTAGACCAAAATTTAAGCTTTATAATGATGTATCTACTATTGGAAATAAATGATTATTGTATTATTTTTTAAAACAGGAGATCTCGCTTTTGAGACAAAAAACAAAAACATTATTATTGAGCTTGACAATCTGCACATGTGCGTGAAAACAGCTGTCAAACAGCAAAAATAAGAAATAATGACTTTGTTCGATCTGAGGCCTCCTTATTGTACAAAGTTCTCTGGGAAACACATTCCACATTACATGCCAAATCAATAAAGATAAACAAAGGTAAAGGAGGTCTCATAAAGAAAAAAGCCGCCTTTGATATCGGACAACTCGGACATTTTCAAGCGAGAAGGCAAATAAGGTGTCTTCATAAGGTCATGGGACCTCAAGTAGAAATAAACATTACCAGTACCTCACGTACAAATAGACATTACCAACATCAACTATTGATAAACTTCACATGCCAGTTGCAATCTACTACGATTTACAAAGAAGCAAAAAAATCTGTTTTTTAAAAATCATGCAGTTTCGACTTTCATTTTCATTTGTAATTTAATCTTTATTTTAACATAATACATAGTTACATGTATACAAATATTTATAAAGAATAAGAAATACTGATGAAAAGATGAGTTTTTTCGAGTTTCGTTGATTTTTATATCGCGAAGATGCTGGGTCAACACCCTAAGGCAGAGATAGTTCCACTTACCTTTTGGATGAAAACGATCTCTTTAATATGATTCATGCAATTTCTAGCTACAGATGCACAAAGCAGTGCAATGCATTTTTCAAGCAACAATCTGTATTTGATAGCTCATCATTTTTGAAGAAGACTCTCGCTTGAAAAGAGATTAACAGAAGAAAGTTAAAACAATCGATCTAAAAAGTAAATTGTATGCATATTTTTATGTAAGAATTCAAATCTCGTCAAACTGGAATCCTGTATATATTTTTCTCACGGTATAAATAAACTCTAATGACCTAGCTATTATTAAATGACGAATAATAATAAAATGCAATAATCATTTTAATAGTCAACCGTTAGGCATTACCATCTCTTTTCAAATGCGCCATATCGTCGGTCTCCGCACGTACCGGCGTAACTAACATTTTACAAATTTTACAGGAGAGCTAGAAAACGAAAATCAGCAATAAATGAGATTGAAAATGACATACTGATTTTTTAGTCTGCACGTTGCTGTTTTTTTTCTGTTAGACTAAAATGAACCAATTTTAACGCAAAGGCGTAAATCTATTTAAGCCAGTCCGTGAAAATTGTTTTCGGAATTTTATAACTTACGCAATTTGCTGAAAATTTTATTCCTTAGCAGCAAACTGATATACAGCTACGTCATTTCGTGAAGTGAAAGACTACAAAAAAAAATGTGAAATTACGGAGTAACTCGATTTTAGATTATTTATCATTTACACCTGTACGTGCGGAGACCGACGATATGATCTATAACTCGAGTAATTTTGTCTTGAAAATCGTGACTCGAGAGTATTTAAGGAATATTGGGAGTAGGGAGATATGTGTTTCATCTTGATAAAAATATAAAAAAAATAATAAAAACATAGAGAACATTAAGCTGAAATTTCTTCACCACACCATCACAATAATTCCCAAAGCTTTGTTTCAGTTGATCAAATTTAGTTTGGACATTTCATTCATCCAAAAAAATAACGTTAGACCAACATTCTAGTGCAACATTTCCATGCAAAAAACACTCATCTCTTGTCGCAAAATATTTTGTCTAGAATGCATAATTTAGTTGACGTGATCTGAAAAAAAAAGGAAAATGGAAACGGACATCGATAGAACTATCAAGTATCGAGATGTCTGAAAAAAAATCACAAGCTCCTGGGTCCTTTCGAATCTGAAAAAAGGGTTCGAATATCCACATGCTTCAAGGTTGTGGATATCTACAACCTACCAAGTCCAGACGTATTGAGGTTTGAGGTGTTTTCTGAATAAACATCAATTTTATGGAAAAGTATTAGCGCGGCAGTCAGAGATGAATTTTTTCGTCAACCGCTGGCCGTACCGGCATTCACAACACGCCTAGCAGCATCAAAGTCGGATTGTACGTGGACCATACTCAGTTCTCATACCGAAACTATATAGGGTATTGACTTTCGTGATGAAGTTTCTGTAATTGTTATCCTTTATGATATGGAAAAATATGGGTAAAAATCAGTAAGACGAAAACCACGGATTTTTCAGCTTGGACTCAAATATTCCAGAAACGTCGATACGAAATACAATACCTTGAACATGCGAAAATTCCAAGCACAGTATCTCTAATTTGAGACCGAACACACGTACAATCTTCATTTTTCTACTACAAAATTCATAAAAACATTCCCAATAACCAGTACACCTATGACCAGAAAAAACTACAGAGGAGCTGCTCGTCTTTTAGCAGAGTGTCGACAACGGTAATCGTATTGGTTGGCTGGTTGACCAATCAAAGTTAAACGCTCTCTATATGGCTCAAATTCTCATTGGGCGTCGACAAAGAAAAACTTAATAAGTACGTTCGAAGAAATAAGTAATCTCATTCGTGTTTTTGTCGATGTGTGAGAATTGGATTCTTTAATTCGTATTGCTATTGGTCCACAAATTGAAAAATGATCTCACCACACAAACGCTGATTCAATGTGTTGTAACAAAATCGACAGGTTGTTACATATAAATATACTGCTCCAAATTTCATTATATAGTCGGATATATCATTACAAGAGAAGATGATTAATAGATAAATATGTATTTCATCTGTTTCTGTACAAAGTACAAGTACAAGATAAACCTGTCATTAAAAAATTTCACAAACCTGGCGTTTATATAAAAAGGTAGCAAAATAGAAATTCGACAATATGTATACGTCTCTGGCTAAAATGTTGAACAAAAATATTCACTTATGGAATAAAATGTTCACTCATGAACTTCTTCAAAATACGAGTATGTTTAAATTGAACTGTCTCAAGTTGACGAATACTTGTTGATAGATGATAGTACAGATCTAAAGTGGGAAATTCTTTTTTGACATCAATAGTGAGAATTTGGGTGCTGTTAAGTCATCAGAGATCTAGTCTGATAACTGTGGGGTTTGTGAACTAGTTATTTATATTTTTATTAAAGTGGCATACATAAATTAATAATGTTCGAACAGGCATTATTTCAAGATTTTTAAAGTGTTCTAATGGGTTTCTTCTGAATAATGAATAGTGTATTTTACCACAATTACCCCAAGAATTCATTTTCGGAAAACCATTTTGTTTCGCAGATATACGGCGCATGGTGAATGAATTTTTCTTAAATAATTTTTTTAAATAGCATGACTCATATTTTGGAAAAAATTGACCTCAATGCGCCTGAAATAATGTAATTTCCTCCACCAAAATATCATAGCCACACGGTACCCAATGGGTGTTTAGGCCTTAGGCCTTCGTGGTAGTTGGAGTATAAAAATGATATAAAAATCGTGCATTGTTACCTTGACTGGCATGGAATTCTCTTCTTCGGATTGACTGCTCTTGCCTTTGTTAGAGCAGTAATCAGACCAAGCTTTGCGTGTAGTGGGACCATAGCTGCTATCTTCATGATCATCAAAGTCAGAATCAGAAGTGAAATCCGCCACTTTGCCGAGGTCGCGCTTAGTTCTTTCCCTTGCACATCTTGAACTACTCGTATTGCTGTCTTCGTCACCATTCTGGAAAAAAGAAATGGCCACATGAACCTACTAATACTATTTAATAAAATCAGTAAAATCTTTCAATAACATATTCCACCAGGAGCATATCTATTCCAGCTAAAAGCCACGCCTGCGCAAAAATAAGTATACATACTCTTGTCTGTGCTGCCAACTACCTATGCTCACTGTATACATATTGGCCTCTATCTTTAGATGCCAGCGTTACCATCTGCTGGACAGTTGATGCAGGCTATCGAATTTCCGTTAACGTCCCTGAGAAATTCTGCGCATAGATGGTGAATGAGGGTAACATTTCCCTGGAAGCTTCATGTCATGTTTCAAGAATAAACAATTTTCAAACAAATTGGTGAAAAGCCTGAATCCATTACAGTTTTGTTTGTGTGATTAAATCCATCTCTCTAGGCTTATTAAAGTACATGATTGAGTCCAAGCTCAAATATGGCTTACCAAACTTTGTCGAGATTTTTTCAGCATCTTCCATTAGTAATGCCAGTTGTGCAAGCTTAAGTTAATTAAGAATTATCGCAGATCGACTATGTCCATGTTGAAGCTCTCAAATTTAGCTATTTCGACAAATGAACATGGCATACATATTGATATTGAGGATTGTATAAAAAATGTTGCTATGAAAACACATTTTTAGTTAATTAAAGGATTTAAAGATGCTTCTTTTGTCTTTTACTAATGCACTAAACTGATAAATAAAATAAAGAGGGGCGGCAAGTTTGCGGTGATCCCGGGAGGCAAAAACGGACGCTACGCCACTGTATATATAGTATGTATTGTACTTTTGATCTTGAGGCGAGTCTCACAAACAGAAACCATATTTTTGAATTCAGGTATTTATTGTATATATAAAACGGGTTTTAGATTAGTTACAAATAAATCAAATAACTACCAAAACATACATCGTTCAATCTTATTTCTATACCTTTGTTTTGCAGTTTCCGGATTTTCCAAAATGCCTTGGAGGAGTCCATTCAACATCATGACTAATTTTTCTCTTACTTCCTCCTTTTTTCTTAGCTTGATTCTTTTTGGCTGGAACTTTGACATCCTTCAATTTTGGGGCAACGAATTTGTTTGGTACCTCAGGAGTGTTACCTTGTGCCCCATTTTGACATTTATTTACGGATAGATGGTAATGTAGCTTCAGTTTCAACCTCATGAAGTCATTTTTTTCGATAGCTTCGAAATTCAGGTGCTCCATCTCGGAAATGCACTATATCGGATGCTCAAAGTATGTATTTTCTCAGCAAAATTATACACACATAGCCCTTCAGGTGTAGTAAGCTAGAGACCGTTAAAAATCGATATTGAATTTGAGAAAGCACAGATTCTGACAGATTGATGGTTTCATGTCAACATGCGATCATCATAAGTCACTTGTCTATCAAATTGAGCCTACACAAAGTAGTTCAACTGAACCTGATGAACTAGTCGGCATCAACATCGAAATATGATAGGCCAGGAATATTATTCACAAACTTCAAAATTATCGGCAAATAATAAGAGATTGAAAAAAGTGTTGAAAATGATACCTACTATTATTTCACAAAACAAATCTCCAAGTATCAAAACAACACATTTTTAATCACAATGAATCATATTCGTTCGCGATATTGTTTTTAAAAATTAAGTACTAACCGCGAATAAATGAATGAGCTTTAAAACATTAGGAAATTAAAGTTGATGAATTTATTTTGAGGACAAAAGGGCCATCCCGGCGAAATCTCTAAAAAATCAAAATGCAAATATCGTAACATGACAAACCGACCAAATTTAAGGTGAAATGGTACTATTATTTCATAAAATGAATCCCAAAATCTTGAAGTCACACAAGTTATAATAATAGACTATTTTATTTATCTACAATTACATTGCAGTCTAGCTAAATGTCAGACTTATATGGCGGAGTTTAGCATGCTGCACTTAACTTAACCATATAGTCTTTAGCAGATGTTCACAACAATACACTATTCACGAAAAGATTTGGTTAGTTACATCGAAAGTAAAAAATAAAATACCTTCCAAATCCAAGTACTCCAAAAATTATTAACCTGACTAAAACAAGGGATGGAAAGAGAAATGCGCAAATTATATGTTTGGAGGGTTAAGTAATATTGTTTCAACTTTTTGTCGCAAGACAGAAATTTTTTTTATACAGGGTGCTCCTTAATGATATGCGAATATTTAAGGGTGTGAATCTACATGAAGAATTAATGTTGGTTTGCTTTATAAACTATGGTCCAAAAATGTTTCCTTACAAAAACTCGGGGTGTTGAAGTTTTAGGATAAAAATGGTTAATATTTTCAAAACCGCTTCAGATATTTCACTGATATTTAGTACATAGTGAAAGTTAATAAAGTTGCATATTTTTCAATGCAAAATAAATTTTTAGCTTTAACAGTGGCGTTCGTACGGGTATTGACTTCGAATATTTTTTAAGAAAAAAATTGTACGCCAATGGTTCTTTGCGAAATCAAAATTATTTTTGAAATCCCCGTTCAATTTAAAACAAATGATCTCTCTTGAACTGAGTTCCTTCGATGCGCCATTTTTGAGTAAAAAATAAAAACCGTTCTATTGTCTAACTTGCAAAATTATTATTAATTTAATTGGAAAAATTAAACACATTTGGGGGAATGAACAACAACAACTGACAACATAAACATAACATTAAAACCAACTAAGTGATTACAAAAATTGTTGAACATGGCTCCCTTCACTTAGTACGCATGCTTTCGCCTTCCTTCTCATGGAATTGCGCACCCGTTTGAAATATCCCTGGAGTGTTTTTTATTCTATCACAAGCTGCAACTAGTATTTCTCTTAATTCCTCTACAGTGTTAATGGGACTTGTGGACACCAGTGTCTTAAGATAGTCCCACAAAAAGAAATCTAAAATGTTGAGGTCTGGGGACCTTGGTGGCCATTCTTGGGACCCACCGCGGCCAATCCAACGATTTGGATAAACAGTTTGTAAATAATTACGAACCGCTACACTGAAATGCGGTGGTGCACCATCATTCATGTACTACATATTGTTTATTATTACTAACGGAACATCATCAAGCAGCAAAGGCAAGTGTTGTTGAAGAAAATTGAGGTAAGTCTGTCCGTCAAGTCGTCCCGGCAAGAAGAATGGGCCAATAAAGTGGTTGCCATTCCTGCCCATAGTTTAACAGAAAGTTGGTGTTGGAAATGGGTTGCGGTTACGGCATAGGGATTTTCTTCTGCGTACAAATGATTATTGTGAAAATTCTGAATGGCCTTTCGAGAAAAATTAGCTTCGTCCGTAAACAGAATCATTGATTCAAATTGCGGATTTTGTGTAATATTTTGAAGATACCTCTGACAAAAGGTCACACGCCTTGGAAAATCAATGGGAAGTAATGCCTGTACTCTTAAAATATGGTAAGGATATAACAAAAAATCCACTAAAATTCTCCAAACAATTTGATGGAAAATATTTAAGTGTCTAGCGATCTTCCTCGTACTCGTTTCAGGATGTTCCTCAATTTCAGGTGTTCTCACACTTAGAGGTCTACCTTCAGATGTTCCTTTTCGGACAGAACCAGTTTCAACAAGACGACGATGAATATTAGAAAACGTTCGACTATCTGGCAAAGCACGATCGGGATATCTCTGGTGATAAATCCGTCTAGCTTGCTCACCATTACCGTCGGCAGGGCCATATACGTAATGCATTTCCGCCATTTCTGCATTTGAATAATTCACCATTATTAACAAGATTGTAAAAACTAAATAATGAAAAAGATGTCACAGCGAACAGATTTGAATAACAGATACTTGTCAGATGTCAAAAGCCAGTGACATATTCCAGAGCAACTAGATATTTATTGCAAAACTGCATTCTTCAATATTACATTAATTTTCTACAACAATAGAACGGCTTTTATTTTTTTTTACTCAAAAATGGCGCATCGAAGGAAAACAATTCAAGAGAGATCATTTATTTTAAATTGAACGGGGAATTCAAAAATAATTTTTATTTGGCAAAAACTATTGGCGTGCCATTTTTTTCTTGAAAAATATAAAGCTAAGAATTATTTTTGCATTGAAAAATATGCAACTTTATTAACATTCACTACATACTAAATATCAGTGAAATATCTGAAGCGGTTCTGAAAATATTAATTAATTTCCATGTTTTTCCTAAAACTTCAACATCCCGAGTTTTTGTAAGGAAACATTTTTGGACCATAGGTTATGAAGCAAACTAACATTAATTTTTCCTGTAGATTCATACCCTTAACTATTCGCATATCATTAAGGAACACCCTGTATATCTAGTTAGAAATGAACGTTATGATCGAAGCATGTTCACATACCTTAAAACAAGAAACCACTCAACCAATTCAGAACCACTAATCGCGTATTAAAACCAGACAATTCTGATCGAAAGTCAAACTAGTAATGCAGTCTTTAAGCTCAAACAATGAGTCTCAGGAAGCGGCAGCGCACCCCCACCAAAGCTTAGGTATCTACAAGCCGACCAATTGCAAAAATTATCCAAATAAGTAACTTTTGGCACGTACTGGTGCTTTCAGCATTATACGTTCGTAAGTTTCCCTACGATATTGCAAAAATGATCGGCGAAGATAATAACAAATGCTGTGAGGCAGCTTTATTGGTCGCCGTTGATGAATGAGTTATCAAACATTTTGCCGGTGCTTTGTTATGTTAAATGATTCATGCCGAGTAGTATCTCACCTACTGAAGGTACACTCAGAAAAATAAATGATTAACGTATTCGCTTAGAAGATGCCCAACACCGTGCTGTATCTGGACGTTTACATTATACGATTTCTATCGCAGCCATGCTGCCTAGTAAGATTGCCGTATTTCCATAATTCCAGAAAATTGTTTATTCAAATATGTACATCCCATCAGCCTTCCAATGAAAAATCACCCCTACGAGGGCGGCCGATAAGTACTTAGCGTATAAAAGAAAAACGGAAATTTTTGGAAAGTGGCGATTTATTTTTCAACATAGTCTCATTTTAGCTCGATGCACTTGACCCAAGTTTAGAAAAAAGAAGTCGAACTGGGGCCAATTTTGGAGAATACGATGGAAGGGGCAGCAGTTCGTAGCCTAATTCGACTAATTTGGACGTGGCGCCGTTTTTTCCGCAATTCGGCGTTGGATCGGCATAGTAGAACCCTGTGACCGTTTTGTCCTTCTCCAGGTAGTCGATGTAGATCACACCTTGTGAATCCTAGAAAACGGTGACCACCACCTTTCCGGCCGATAGGGCAGTCTTCGCTTTCTTCGGAACATGTTCGCCAGGTGAAATCCACTGTTTCGACTGTTCGTTGGTCTCTGATGTGTACTGTCTTCCGAAAAAAGAAGGAATATGTGGTACGGTTTTGAGAAATTACCGAATTCTGAATCAAAATGCATTTTTTGCTCTCAAATTCCATCATTTCAACGTATAATTTAATGATACATCTCAACACAAAAGCAGAATCAAGGGGGGCATATGGGCGCCCATGAGGTCGACTAGTTTATAGATATAATAATCGTTTATTTGCAGAGCAAAAAAAATACATCGTATCGCTTCGATACGTTAGAATATCAATGCGATATGCTAACGTATCGCATAGATCCGTTAGAATATGACCTTAATATTATAGTTTGGTCAAGAATTTTTAGTTTTGCGTCGTAGTACCTTTAAAATATTTTTACAGGTAAATACATCAATGGTGCAAAGCCGGAAGTAAAAATTTCAAACCTAAATCTCAGGTATAATTATTATTTTGTACTGTACAAATACCTGCGCTCTTCTCATAGCAAAGTTTTCTTTAGTAGCCAGACTAACTGCTGACATTAGAGAAAGATTCCAACAGCTGCAGAATTTAGCTTAAAAATATGGTTTTTAAAGGTCTTAAGTGGTACTGAATGTGAACGAACTTAACTTGGATAAAGCACCTTAAGACATGATAAAATAATAAATTCCAATAGAATCAGACTGTAAAAAAGAGATGATTAAATCCATCTCTCTAGGCTTATTAAAGTACATGATTGAGTCCAAGCTCAAATATGGCTTACCAAACTTTGACGAGATTTTTTCAGCATCTTCCATTAGTAATGCCAGTTGCGCAAGCTTAAGTTAATTAAGAATTATCTCAGATCGACTATGTCCACGTTGAAGCTCTCAAATTTAGCTATTTCGACAAATGAACATGGCATACATATTGATATTGAGGATTGTATAAAAAATGTTGCTATGAAAACACATTTTTAGTTAATTAAAGGATTTAAAGATGCTTCTTTTGTCTTTTACTAATGTACTAAACTGATAAATAAAATAAAGAGGGGCGGCAAGTTTGCGGTGATCCCGGGAGGCAAAAACGGACGCTACGCCACTGTATATATAGTATGTATTGTACTTTTGATCTTGAGGCGAGTCTCACAAACAGAAACCATATTTTTGAATTCAGGTATTTATTGTATATATAAAACGGGTTTTAGATTAGTTACAAATAAATCAAATAACTACCAAAACATACATCGTTCAATCTTATTTCTACACCTTTGTTTTGCAGTTTCCGGATTTTCCAAAATGCCTTGGAGGAGTCGATTCAACATCATGACTAATTTTTCTCTTACTTCCTCCTTTTTTCTTAGCTTGATTCTTTTTGGCTGGAACTTTGACATCCTTCAATTTTGGGGCAACGTTTGGTACCTCAGGAGTGTTACCTTGTGCCCCATTTTGACATTTATTTACGGATAGATGGTAATGTAGCTTCAGTTTCAACCTCATGAAGTCATTTTTTTCGATAGCTTCGAAATTCAGGTGCTCCATCTCGAAAATGCACTATATCGGATGCTCAAAGTATGTATTTTCTCAGCAAAATTATACACACATAGCCCTTCAGGTGTAGTAAGCTAGAGACCGTTAAAAATCGATATTGAATTTGAGAAAGCACAGATTCTGACAGATTGATGGTTTCATGTCAACATGCGATCATCATAAGTCACTTGTCTATCAAATTGAGCCTACCAAAGTAGTTCAACTGAACCTGAGGAACTAGTCGGCATCAACATCGAAATATGATAGGCCAGGAATATTATTCACAAACTTCAAAATTATCGGCAAATAATAAGAGATTGAAAAAAGTGTTGAAAATGATACCTACTATTATTTCACAAAACAAATCTCCAAGTATCAAAACAACACATTTTTAATCACAATGAATCATATTCGTTCGCGATATTGTTTTTAAAAATTAAGTACTAACCGCGAATAAATGAATGAGCTTTGAAACATTAGGAAATTAAAGTTGATGAATTTATTTTGAGGACAAAAGGGCCATCCCGGCGAAATCTCTAAAAAATCAAAATGCAAATATCGTAACATGACAAACCGACCAAATTTAAGGTGAAATGGTACTATTATTTCATAAAATGAATCCCAAAATCTTGAAGTCACACAAGTTATAATAACAGACTATTTTATTTATCTACAATTACATTGCAGTCTAGCTAAATGTCAGACTTATATGGCGGAGTTTAGCATGCTGCACTTAACTTAACCATATAGTCTTTAGCAGATGTTCACAACAATACACTATTCACGAAAAGATTTGGTTAGTTACATCGAAAGTAAAAAATAAAATACTGGTTAAACCAATTTTTGACGGTCACCATCGACGGAGAAAAGTCAACGTATCCAAGCACTTTTTGATTTCGCTGAAACAAGAATTGAATCACGGACCGATATTGCTCTTTTCCATTTTTCCAAAATCCACGGACACGCCCGCTTCCACAGGCGATCAAAACAAAATTCGGCTGAAATTTTGACAGTAGCCGTCTACGAGCGTGTACTTCAAGATAGTAAATGTCTCTTGCGATAGTGGCGCTATCGAGCGGTGAGGCTAAGTACTTATCGGACCGCACTCGTAAAAGTGGTGTTCGACATGTATAGTTCTCCCACCTTTTTTACTAAACGGATCCATCTAACAAGCTGATACACTGCCAGCATGACACTATTATTGTGAATATATGAGCCTGACACATTATTTACTTTCAATTTTGCTTGACTCAGGGATACTGGCTTCCTTCTTGCTTAGAAACAACATGACGGACGAAGGCCGAGTACACCTGCCCACCATGATATTATTACACGAGATGTCTACTATAGTATCGTACATAAAACTTTTAAAGATAATAATAATTTAATTACAATATTTACACAACTTTAGTGGATAAATTCAAAACTAAAAACCACAAAAGGATAGTGTCCTTGTGCTTGGTTGTGAATAAGATAAAATTCCTTAAGCTAGGTGTACATACTTCCAATCTATTTATTATTTTTATTTATTTTCTCCCGGTTGGTCAAAAGTTGGTCTGTCAAATATTAGTGGTCGTATGGATCACGAAACTATAGTGCAACGTCCGCTAAGCAATCCTGTAGAATCCAGTATGTAAGAAAGATGATTGTACACTATTCAAAAACAAACAAGAGCAAGAAAATTGGTGAAAAGCCTGAATTCATTACAGTTTTGTTTAAAATGATCTAGTATACCCGTTTTATATCAACGATAACTTCAAGACCATATTCAGATGGATTTCTTCAACATCATCTTTAACATGTTTTGGGATATTTACATCAATGGATAAATTCATGTATTATTTGACAGTAGACAGTCTTGTCATCAGTGCCGACACAACAAATTCTTGCTAGAAACATTATGAGTTATGGCGTAAGGGGGAGGGCGAGCGGGGGCAAGAGCAGCAATTTTTTAAACCATAAATCAAAATGATAGTCTACTGAAAATATTCATACCCGTCGAGAAACGGAACTCAACACGAACTGCGCTTTTTATCGCTAGATGGCACCACCAACACCACTTTCAGAATTTTTGAACCCTTTGTCAGTGTTACTGTTTCCGGCGACGCGCCTCGCGTGTCTGCTCATAAGCAGTGTTGCCATATGAATTTTTCATAAAGCGGTAAAACTTGGTCCAAAAAGCGGTAGAAAGCGGTATATGAAAGAAATTGCTAGTCGCACAATAAATTAATGCATTTTTTGTTAAGCTGTAATAATTATTATTATTATTATTATGATAATTGAGATGAGCAGAGTACACAGTACTATAAGCTCATGCAGTAAATATAGTGTACGGACACGTAACACAAATACATCAAATAGAAAAAATAAAAAAAGACAGTTCATAGATATAAAGTTTGTACACTCCTCCAGCTATCATACTGCACTTTGAAGCTATTAACTGAAGTAGCACCAACCACACTTTCAGGTAAACTATTCCAGGTGTTGAATATGCGGTTGGGAAGAAACCACTGTCGGACTGTTGTTTTAAATGGCTCCTTATGCAGTTTTAAGCTGTGTCCGCGTAGATTGCTGCGCGACAGATGGTATAGATGCATGAGGTTGGTGCCCATCAAACCATGAAGTATCCTAAACGTAACTATAAGATCGCCACGAAGTCTTCGCTCAGAGAATGAGGTCAGGTTGAATAATTCAAGGCGATCTTCATAGCTTGGTCTTCGTGCTCCAAAAGGGATACGAGTAGCCCGACGCTGTACTGATTCGACGAGATTTCTATCGCGCAGAAGCATAGTGTCCCATACCGGGCCAGCGAATTCAAGAATTGGCCTCACGAATGCCTTGTAAATGTAGGCGCAAGTGTTGACATCGGATCCTTTGAAAGACCTCTCCAGCATGTATAGAAGTTTCTTGGCTTTTGATGTAACGTGGTGAATATGCTCTGACCAGGAAAGACGATCGTTGACTACAACGCCCAGATCAGTGTGGCTGGAAACTGCTTCGATGTTGTGGTCAGAGATCTTGTATGTAAATCGCGGATTTGTCTTCCCAAGGTGAAGGACACAACACTTAGTTAGATTTAAGGGTAAAAGCCAACTGACTGACCATTGACAAACAATATCAAGATCTCGTTGAAGCATAGCAGAATTTATGACAGTATTGTAAATCTTGGTGTCGTCGGCATAAGCTGAACATGTGGAGGAAATCAATGCGGGCAGGTCACTTGTATACAGAAGGAACAGCACTGGCCCCAAGACAGAGCCTTGAGGAACTCCACTTGCTACATGATGAAGGTGCGATTGGCTATCACTGACGCGCACAGAGAAAGTCCTCCCGGTGAGAAAAGCCTTAATCCACAGTAACAACTCGCCTCTTATTCTCATACATTCCAACTTAAACAGAAGCCTTCTATGTGGTACGCGATCGAAAGCCCTAGAAAAATCTAAGTAGATTATATCAACAGGAGTCTTTGTGTCCAGATACTGAGTCCAATCGTTGAGAGAGTGGAGAAGGTTGGTCATTATTGATCGACCAGGGAGAAATCCATGCTGATTCTTAGGGATAAGGTCATTTTCGAAAGCAAATGACAGGAGCTTATCTAATATGATTCTTTCAGCTATTTTGGCGGCGATAGGAACGAGACTTATTGGTCGATAATTTTTAGCGGAGGATTTGTCGCCCTTTTTGAATACAGGGGTAACAGAAGCACTAAGCTAGCATGAGGGTAGGGTATGAGATCTAAAAGATGATGTGAATATCAAGCTTAATGGTAGGGCCAGTGCTGAAGCACAGTTTTTAAGTACAGCAGCCGTCATCCCATCTTTACCAGGGGAGGAAGAGGTCTTCAGATTTCGCAGGTGCATTAATACATCTTCAGGCAGGAACTCAACTTCGCAAAGGCTGTTGGGACACCTATGGAAGATAGTGGTCGGTAGAAGGTCTCCATTAGGCTCATCGACGAAGTCATCACTAAAGGACTCTGCCAGTAAGTTGGCAGATTCGGTGTCATCCATGTGGAGTTGACCGTCAGCGTCGCGGATCTGAGGTGATGAAACTTTGGAATTCAGGTTTGTTCTTAGATACCGAAACAGCTTCTTCTTATTTTTGGAGGTAACGAGTTTTCGTTCATAAGCATGTTTGGCATTACGTAACGTTCTAGATAGGAGGTTAGAAAAGGATCGATGAGACACGTAATTTTGTGAATGGCCACTCCTCCTAAACCGTTGCCACAAAGATCTCTTGTGACGAAGCATCCTCAATATGTTAGAGTTGGTCCAGGGCTTTGAGGGGTCACAGTATACCTTCTTTTCAACAGTATTGTCAGCCGTTTCGCTTGGGACTCGTTGAGCGAAAGTGTCCCACATATCTTGGGTGCTACGGTTGTTAAGCAAAGCAGGCCAGTTGACTTCAGACAGGGCTTGGTTAAAAGCATCGTGGTTTACAATTTTGATGGTTTTAAACTTATCGGTTGTAAAACGACTATTTATATTGAACTGGAGAGAAGATAAAAGTGAACAGTGGTCAGACTTGCCAAAAGGTGGCAAATAATCTAAATTAGAAACAAAGTCGGCGTCGTTAACGAATATCAAATCCAGAGCCCTAGGCGTCTGTCCTTTCCTGAATCTCGTTGGACGATCAACAAGTTGAGATATGCTAGAGTTGCGTAGCAAGTCGATGTAAGCAGCAGAAGAAGAATTGCATTCAGGAATGGTTGACATAGGCCAGCTAATGTCACGTAGATTAAAGTCACCAGCTATGAAAAGGTTGGTGTTTTTATTTAAGAGATCTGAAATGAGACTGCACAGGTGTGTGTCTCCCAAACAGGGCCGTGGCCGATATATGCAGCCTATCGTGAAGCTGAAATTTGGGCACCTCAATTCCAAAAATAGATTGTCAATGCCATCGAAAGGACTGAAAGAGGGAGATACCGAGAAAGCCGACGCGATTTCCGTGCGAACATAAATGCATACTCCACCAAAACCAAGAGTGCGTGGTGAATCCGTTCTGTATAAATAGTATCCAGGCAAATTGATGGAAGAGTCGGACACGTTGGAATGGAGCCATGTTTCAGTAAGGCAAACGAACGTTGGATTATTGTCTCGAACAAATGCTTGGAGTTCAAGTAGCTTAGAAAAGAGAGATTGTATGTAACAAACCGTCCAGTTTGCCACAGAATTTATCAGTTTTTTGAAGGTGTGATCTCCTGGGTAGCTGTGTATACTATAGAAGGTTTACCACAAACGTATTTTATAGTAATATTACTTTCGCCTGTTGTTTGACGACGTCTAAGCTCTTCGCGAAGGTGTTGTAGTTCTTGCATTTGACCTCTGGTTTTGTCGTCAGAGATTTTTACGTGACGAAGCGTGGGGTGGCTAAGGATGGAGTTTTTCTTCCGCAAAATATTGCTGACGATAATAGGTGAGGAAAACACAACTCTAATTAAACGATTGCTTGAAGTTGTTCTGCCAAGGCGAGTGATGCTGAGTCGGTGATTTTCGGCAGATGGTTCAATATGCCTAATTATCTCTGATACTATGTTTATGTCATCGTTCCCTTCAGCTATGCCCCTCAGAATGATATTGTGGGAACGTCTAAATAACTCCATTGTCTCAGCTTGGGAGCTTGGGGCAATAGGGGTAGAAGAAGCGCCGTTGCCTGAGTGCATCGTCTCCATAGATCTTGCAAGTCTCGATTCAATATTAGCAATGTTAGAAGACAGCTCTGTTTGAGTAACCTGGATATTTTGTATGTTGGTTTCGCAGGCCGCTATTAAGTCATCATGCCGAGAGATCGAGTCAGAATGTTGCTGTAGCAAGTTTCTACAATAAGCAACATCAGTTCTGAGTTGAGATTGAGAGTTCTTAATATCCTTTATGTCACTGGCCATAGTTGATAATTGGTTAAGTATAAGGGTGAGAGTGTCGGTAGGGGTAGACTTATCTGTTTGTAAAGGAGCAGTGGTTTCTGAACAAGCACCGCATATGGAAGAGGTGGATCCGCTTCGGGTAACTCGTCCCTGTTTACAACAGGCTGGGCAAGACCATCGTTCTTTTCCGTCCGACAGTTCTCCGTTGTTATCACTGTATTTTTGTACATTATCCCCATCTTCAGGATCTTTCATGTTTGTATTCTTCTTTCGTGCAGTCTGACTCATGTTCCCTTATTCCAGCGGCTATTTCCGGATTACCCTATACACTCTGTAGACTAGTTTCTTAATTTGATTTGACACTATTGACGAAATGTCCAAATGACAAAATGGAATATATGGTAAAATGGCTGAAGATTACTCCCACGGCTCTGGAAACTATCGCCAACAGGTCCACGGACGTACCTCTTCCTGCTCTTAACTTGAACACCTCTGGTTTTAAATATTTTTGGCTTTTCTCCGATATTTTGAGGTATTTACAGTGAATACTAATTTAGTAGTCTACTATATAGAAACTATTATACGTTTTTGCCATTACTCTACATAAAACTTGATTTATTATTATGTTCTAAACAAGAACTAACAAGTAAAACTCAAAAATAGGCATTCTTGACATTGACAAAATCTAAACTAAGTTGAGAAAAATAAGCATTACGAATATTGATTAGCTAATTTTAATAAATATTTTTGGTCATTAACCTCCTCAATTCATTGTTTCCCTTAAATTCGAAACAACTACTTGTAATTAGTCTCTGACTGTGTAATATTCCTATAATTGTATTTAAACGATTCCTTTGGGAATAAAATATTAGTATACGTATATATTCATAAATAATTCGAATTTTCCATCTTGTAGCTATTACATATTACAAAATTTGAACTATAAAATATTTGTTCTCTCAGAATATTTGAAATAAATCATATTTTTATTACAGTGGCATATTTATTAAAAAAATCATACCTATAGGCTTTAAGAAACTCACCTTCAACCAAAAAAGAAGCCCAATATTAAAAATCTTTACGCAAATTCCGGAATACACGTACCACCAATACACATTGTACAACAATAAATTAATGGCAGCGAAATATTTCCGTAAATATCCTGTCCCGGGGTTGGGGAGTTCCCTGATCAGGAAAGCTGGCCATTATTAATCGTTACCGTGAGACGGCGGTAGCAAATTATGTATTCATGCAGCGAGAATATTACAAAAGTAAAACTGGATACCGGTAGATGGCTCTCTAAAGCCTTGATTTGATAACACTGCTCATAAGTAGGCTTGAGACATACGACTCTTTTCTCTGAGATCGCTCATGTCGTTCATCTCTCTTCAGTGAGTCGTTCATTCGGAGACGTTCATTTGAACGATACGATTACCGACCCCCCTGGAAGCTGTCGAGAGTATTGTGTTGCCTATAGTAACGACTCACTGAGTCAGAGAATCATCATACTATGAAAATAAAATATGAAGGGTTAGGGTTGCCGATGTTATTGTATTTAATTTAAGTATTAATATTTTTGGTTGAAACTGAATGTAACGAACATATACTGTCTTCCGAAAAAAGAAGGAATATGTGGTACGGTTTTGAGAAATTACCGAATTCTGAATCAAAATGCATTTTTTGCTCTCAACTTCCATCATTTCAACGTATAATTTAATGATACATCTCAACACAAAAGCAGAATCAAGGGGGGCATATGGGCGCCCATGAGGTCGACTAGTTTATAGATATAATAATCGTTTATTTGCAGAGCAAAAAAAATACATTGTATCGCTTCGATACGTTAGAATATCAATGCGATATGCTAACGTATCGCATAGATCCGTTAGAATATGACCTTAATATTATAGTTTGGTCAAGAATTTTTAGTTTTGCGTCGTAGTACCTTTAAAATATTTTTACAGGTAAATACATCAATGGTGCAAAGCCGGAAGTAAAAATTTCAAACCTAAATCTCAGGTATAATTATTATTTTGTACTGTACAAATACCTGCGCTCTTCTCATAGCAAAGTTTTCTTTAGTAGCCAGACTAACTGCTGACATTAGAGAAAGATTCCAACAGCTGCAGAATTTAGCTTAAAAATATGGTTTTTAAAGGTCTTAAGTGGTACTGAATGTGAACGAACTTAACTTGGATAAAGCACCTTAAGACATGATAAAATAATAAATTCCAATAGAATCAGACTGTAAAAAAGAGATGATTAAATCCATCTCTCTAGGCTTATTAAAGTACATGATTGAGTCCAAGCTCAAATATGGCTTACCAAACTTTGACGAGATTTTTTCAGCATCTTCCATTAGTAATGCCAGTTGTGCAAGCTTAAGTTAATTAAGAATTATCTCAGATCGACTATGTCCACGTTGAAGCTCTCAAATTTAGCTATTTCGACAAATGAACATGGCATACATATTGATATTGAGGATTGTATAAAAAATGTTGCTATGAAAACACATTTTTAGTTAATTAAAGGATTTAAAGATGCTTCTTTTGTCTTTTACTAATGTACTAAACTGATAAATAAAATAAAGAGGGGCGGCAAGTTTGCGGTGATCCCGGGAGGCAAAAACGGACGCTACGCCACTGTATATATAGTATGTATTGTACTTTTGATCTTGAGGCGAGTCTCACAAACAGAAACCATATTTTTGAATTCAGGTATTTATTGTATATATAAAACGGGTTTTAGATTAGTTACAAATAAATCAAATAACTACCAAAACATACATCGTTCAATCTTATTTCTACACCTTTGTTTTGCAGTTTCCGGATTTTCCAAAATGCCTTGGAGGAGTCGATTCAACATCATGACTAATTTTTCTCTTACTTCCTCCTTTTTTCTTAGCTTGATTCTTTTTGGCTGGAACTTTGACATCCTTCAATTTTGGGGCAACGAATTTGTTTGGTACCTCAGGAGTGTTACCTTGTGCCCCATTTTGACATTTATTTACGGATAGATGGTAATGTAGCTTCAGTTTCAACCTCATGAAGTCATTTTTTTCGATAGCTTCGAAATTCAGGTGCTCCATCTCGGAAATGCACTATATCGGATGCTCAAAGTATGTATTTTCTCAGCAAAATTATACACACATAGCCCTTCAGGTGTAGTAAGCTAGAGACCGTTAAAAATCGATATTGAATTTGAGAAAGCACAGATTCTGACAGATTGATGGTTTCATGTCAACATGCGATCATCATAAGTCACTTGTCTATCAAATTGAGCCTACACAAAGTAGTTCAACTGAACCTGATGAACTAGTCGGCATCAACATCGAAATATGATAGGCCAGGAATATTATTCACAAACTTCAAAATTATCGGCAAATAATAAGAGATTGAAAAAAGTGTTGAAAATGATACCTACTATTATTTCACAAAACAAATCTCCAAGTATCAAAACAACACATTTTTAATCACAATGAATCATATTCGTTCGCGATATTGTTTTTAAAAATTAAGTACTAACCGCGAATAAATGAATGAGCTTTAAAACATTAGGAAATTAAAGTTGATGAATTTATTTTGAGGACAAAAGGGCCATCCCGGCGAAATCTCTAAAAAATCAAAATGCAAATATCGTAACATGACAAACCGACCAAATTTAAGGTGAAATGGTACTATTATTTCATAAAATGAATCCCAAAATCTTGAAGTCACACAAGTTATAATAATAGACTATTTTATTTATCTACAATTACATTGCAGTCTAGCTAAATGTCAGACTTATATGGCGGAGTTTAGCATGCTGCACTTAACTTAACCATATAGTCTTTAGCAGATGTTCACAACAATACACTATTCACGAAAAGATTTGGTTAGTTACATCGAAAGTAAAAAATAAAATACTGGTTAAACCAATTTTTGACGGTCACCATCGACGGAGAAAAGTCAACGTATCCAAGCACTTTTTGATTTCGCTGAAACAAGAATTGAATCACGGACCGATATTGCTCTTTTCCATTTTTCCAAAATCCACGGACACGCCCGCTTCCACAGGCGATCAAAACAAAATTCGGCTGAAATTTTGACAGTAGCCGTCTACGAGCGTGTACTTCAAGATAGTAAATGTCTCTTGCGATAGTGGCGCTATCGAGCGGTGAGGCTAAGTACTTATCGGACCGCACTCGTAAAAGTGGTGTTCGACATGTATAGTTCTCCCACCTTTTTTACTAAACGGATCCATCTAACAAGCTGATACACTGCCAGCATGGCACTATTATTGTGAATATATGAGCCTGACACATTATTTACTTTCAATTTTGCTTGACTCAGGGATACTGGCTTCCTTCTTGCTTAGAAACAACATGACGGACGAAGGCCGAGTACACCTGCCCACCATAATATTATTACACGAGATGTCTACTATAGTATCGTACATAAAACTTTTCCAGATAATAATAATTTAATTACAATATTTACACAACTTTAGTGGATAAATTCAAAACTAAAAACCACAAAAGGATAGTGTCCTTGTGCTTGGTTGTGAATAAGATAAAATTCCTTAAGCTAGGTGTACATACTTCGAATCTATTTATTATTTTTATTTATTTTCTCCCGGTTGGTCAAAAGTTGGTCTGTCAAATATTAGTGGTCGTATGGATCACGAAACTATAGCGCAACGTCCGCTAAGCAATCCTGTAGAATCCAGTGTGTAAGAAAGATGATTGTACACTATTCAAAAACAAGCAAGAGCAAGAAAATAATCCAAATGTTTCGCTAAATTTTGACAGGTTATATTTCGGTGAAAAAGGATCGTATCTATACTCTAAAAAAAGCATTTTGAAGTTTTCAGATTTTTTAGCCGGAACATTTTAGGAGCAACGGTTCTCATGCAACTCAGTATTTATTATTTCATTATTTTTTCCTCAAAATAAATTTGATCGTTCAATATGTTTTAGGATAATTTTTACTGTATTTTTTACATACTCATTTACGAACTTCTTCGTCATGGAAATTGCATTTTTTGGTTAACAATAAATACTAGTGAACACATCAATAACGTGCTTTTTGACCGTGGGTGGTGCTTCAATCCAGGAACCAATAGTTGAATCTCAATTAACGTCCAAATAATGAATACAAAAAATGGAGGCAAGTAGAAGGACTTAGTACTTCTCACCCCATTCTTCTATAATACTCAGATTATTGAGACATATACGATCAAGTATTTTTAACATCCCATTGGGAAAATTCAACATCAAATTCAAAAATTTGAGGAAAACATGCCACGTAAAATAATGTCTTTCTATGCTGCCTTCATTTTGAAAAAATGTGCTCTTCATAAATCTGTGCCAAATAATTATTTCTATGACTCTATTCAGGGCTTAACGAAAAAAAATCTAATAATAATAAATGACTTTGAAAATAGCTAGCTCAAGAATATTGAAAATAATTTTAACAAAATATTCTTCCAAACTTTATATTGAATACAACGTACACACAACGATTTATATAATATGCAGAAATATGGCTGTACTATATACTGGGGGTTTCAGATTTGATTATCAAAAATAAATTGTTTAATTTGCTTTTTGAAATTATTGAAATCAAGATGTTTAGCAGTCGATGATAATGCATTATATAGATTGATGGCATTATAGGTAAAGCATTCATGAAATTAAGAAGTTTTGTGAAGAGGCATAGTTGAAGTGTCAGTGGATCTAATGTTTCTTGAGTGGATATATTCACGACATATTAATTTATTTTTCAAAAATGAAGGAATCGAAGTACGTAGGAGTTTGTGAACATGACATAATAAGTAAAGCTTATACAATTTTGCAACATTTAACCAGTTCAGCTGTTCGAAACATGGACTGATATGATGATATTTTCTCAAGTTGAAAATCAATCTACAACGTGAATTTTGATTTATTTATATAACGAAGTGGTTCGCAATGCCAAAAACCAGCACGATATAAAAGTTAGGTCCGGGTAATCAGGATGGAACTATTGTATTCGACTCAAAGGCCAAGACGGAAGTGCTAGCCAAGATCTTTGCTGCCAACTCCACCATGGACGACCCCCCAACGCCCAAGTGCTGTCAATTCAAAGGGTTCCCTACACTATGCGGGAGGTAGCATTCAGGCATAAGACCGTAAGACGAGTACTCTTCTCGCTCGACATCAACAAACCTTCTGGTCCCCGGTCTTGATTCCTGCCATTGTACTAAAGAAGTGTGCAGCGGAGCTTGCTCCAGTTCTTTCGCGTCTCTTCCAGATATCTTATGAATCCGGCACCTTCCCAGAAAACTGGAAATTTGCTCATGTCCAGCCCATTCCAAAAAAAAGGATCTAAGACCGACCCTTACAACTACAGGCTATAGCTCTGCTTTCTGTTATAAGTAAGGTGATGGAGAGGTGCCTAAATCGCGAGCTTCTGGACTACCTCGAACGTCACAGCTTGATTAGCGACAGGCAGTATGGTTTCCGGCACGGGTTTTTTAAACTATTATTTATTTTTGATTTTTTTGTTCGATTTACCAATCCGTTTTTTGTGAACATGTGTACTAAGTTTCAAATTAATCCAACTTCTGGAAATTGGTGAAAATTATCCTCAAAGATTACGTTACATACATACATACATAGAGGCCAAGCTTATATTATAATGATAAAAATAATAAAATAATTATATATAAAAGCGTGTTAATAAAATAAGCAATATTCTTACCTTCAACTGTGGCTTTTTCAATCTCTGAAAGTATCTCTCCAGCTTGGTGCGGTCGATGATATGCAGGTAGTACGAGACAGGTTTACCCGTCCAAGAAACAGATCCTCTCAATGGTGACATCTCAGATACGTGCATAATCGTCCCAATGTCGCTCAGGTTCCTATCGGTGATCCTGAAGTTCAAGGGACAGAAACTTTTCGACGACACTATCCTAGCTCCGTCCTTCAAATCAGCAAACCGCTCTTTCAGTTGGTGGTCCACCGATGGACCGAACGCGAAATTGTTTACGAACACTATGGTGGCTTGGTTTATCTTCTCCCTATGTTCTTCAGTGAGAAAATCGCCTTTCAGAAGTTTGTACTCTCCGTACTTCTTTCCGTACCACTGCATCCAAGTGCGGAAGTTTTTGTTCATACTTTCTGCATACCGGCTGGGTACTTCCGCTTTTTCTATGCCCAAGCAGATTTTACAGGGAGTCGCGGCTGCCATCTGCAGTACAACCTGGAAAATGAATAATTTACGATATTTATCCAGTTTCACCGAAAAAATGTTCTCCTAACCCAGTGGTCGTCAACCCGTCGATCGCGAGCTACCGGTAGCTCGCAAAGGCAATTCTGGTGGCTCACAACATACTTTAAAAAGGTGTAGAAATCATAGAAGCTTCCGTAAATTTTGTAAATTCTCATAATAAACACCAGCAGCGGCAACACTGCGGCGAGCGATCTGTTCGAGAACGATCTCGATTACTTTGAACGGAATAAATACGCAAGGCGCGGCGACAGTGCGCTCAGTTTAAAAGTGAACGACTCAAAGTTCAGCGGTTGAGTTAGAGTTGGCCTGCAATTACAAACATTATGAGAAGTAGTAATAAGATGAAGAAATACCATTTCCATTCGGAATGGGAAGAACAATATTTCTTTACAGAAGGTAAAAATGTATGTTTGTTATGTAATACATCTATTTCCGTTACTAAAAAAGCGAATATCGAGAGGCACTATAAAACTGTACATTCGAATTTTGAAAAATCATTCCCATTACGTTCTGCAATCAGAACGGAAAAACTGAAACAATTGAAAAGTAGTTAATTGGACAACAGACAATGTTTTTAAAACAATCGACAAAAGTAAGGCTGCAAATGAAGCATCATACCGGGTGTCCCAGATAATAACATAAAAGAAGGGTAGAAGTAATGAGCAATGATATAGTTTTACAGTTAAGAAATGACTTCGATAAATGTGCTTGTTTTTCACTACACCTGGATGAATCCACAGATGTCGTTGACACCTCTCAAATGGCCGTATTCGTCAGGATGGTTTTTAGTGATTATACGATTAAAGAAGATCTTTTGAAGTTTATTCGACTAAGAGGACAGACTAATGGGCAGAACTTGTTTTCTTCTTTTAAAAACTGAAAGAAAATTCCAATACCGAAAATGGTAGACTTGACAACAGATTGCACTCCAGCTATGGTGGATCATGATGAGGGTCTCGTGGGGTTGTGTCGTAAAGATGAAAGTTTTCCGCAATTTCTCTGTTACCTCTGCATTATCCATCAGCAATCATTATGTGTATCTTTTCTAAAACTAAACAACGCGAGCTTCCCCGAGATGGTCGGGGATCACGATGCAAAGCAAAAGAAATAGCCGATTCTCTGTAACATTTTACATTTAGTCCTTCTTGTGGTTGGCGCAATAAGTTTAGAATTCGCATCAATATAAGTTTTAAAACGATTTCGACAGAAGGAGCTTCGGTTAATGTCGAAGATGTTTCATCGTTTTTGGAAAAATTTCCTTCTTTGATCAAGGGATATTCACCGAAATGCCCATAAAACAGGCCTGTATTTTAGGGCTCTACCCGACAATACGCTCACATTAAAAAAGGAAAAATGTGTTAGGGGTGCGTATCCCAAAGAGAGGTTTACAATTTTGCACTGTGTAAATATGGCGGGTGAAAAAGAAAAACTCAAGTCATTGCTAAGGCAGATAACTTGAAAATGCAATAAAAAACCTTCTATGACAAGACAAATTACGACGTAGTGGTTGCAAGACCTAGATTGGAGAAAAAAGAAACATGTTGTTATTTTTAGACAAAAGTTATTCGCGAGACCAGTTGGGGAAAAAATAAAATTAAATTCTTTATTGGGAATTGGCAAAATGTTAAGCTTAGCGAACTCTTTTGACGGTAATCTTGAGCTTTCGACAAACTATGTTGTCATCTTCAGGAGCTAAAAACACAATTATGAAAATAGCAACCAATTTAGAACAGATTTAAATTTTCAAATTACTTACTCGTCGATGAGGTTGCAGCTAAATCGTGTTTTAAAACGAAAGAGTGGATGAGAACACTTACAATTATAAAACCAAAAGTCCGGACACATTGGGTTTGTTGTTGCATTTATATATATAAACTTGAGACGTGGCCATTGTCGTCTAGACCAGTTAGGTGAAAAATAAAGCTTCCGCCTTTAGTTGGGTACTTCGACAAAATTCAAGCAATGAGGACTCTTTATACTTTATTAGTCTCTAGCTCTCAATGGACTATGCCATCATCATCAGGAGCTGCAATAACATTAAGAAGAAATAGCAACTAGTGTGCAAAATGAATTTAAATTACTTACATAGTATGTGAGATTGTTGCTAAATGTTACTAAAGGTTAAGTTGAGGGAAACATTTAGTAACCTGGTGAAAGCTGTATCTATGGTACATTCGTTAAAATTAGTATAAAATACACACAGCTGTATGTCAGGAACACATCAAAACGGATTAAAAATATTTGGAACGAAAGTTAAAATTATGACATGTTACATCGTAAAACAACCTGATGCTGCGCAAAATGGTGTGACACAGGGTCATAAGTAGAATGAAACAATTGACAGATGACAGAAGGCTGGTAGTGTCAGTGTCGCTGGATGGAACGAAAATTTGTAAAAATGTGTGCTATGTTGCCAAATCACTTGAGTTGGTGTGATTTATCAAGATATGTTAAATAAAAACTTGTCAACAGACCACAGGCAGTTGAACAAACTATATTGTTAATGAGATGGACAATTGAATTAAACACTTATTATTTTATAATGAGAAAAAACATTAATTATTCAAACTTGAATGGGATGGAATTTTGGAGGAAAAGGGTGGAATACACCAAAACACCAGATTCCATTTATGGTTGTGAAAAATCAAAATTTGGAGAGATGTGCAAGTGCTCCAACTTTTCGCAGTTTAGCAAATATGAGTAAATGACGCTCAGTTGCTTTACATCTGTCTTTTTATTCATACATTTGTTATTCATGAAAATGTGGGACATTTCCAAGAATAAAAGTTTGGAAAGTTGTTTTCTTTATCAAGAACTTTGATACTTGCGTAGTTCATCAAGTGCCCTGTTGTATTGACATGAGATGCCAGAGCACATCTCTCGGGATGAAGCCCAGAATCACTTTTGGGTGACGTAATCCTTCCTTTTAGAAATCTGGAAGTCTGACCTTTGTATATTTGGCTGCAATTATTACAATTGATGGAGTAAACTGTGTTGGTTAAGCCATTTGGTTGCAAATCCGTCCTCACTATAAACTGTATTTTGATGAAAGACAGAGTGCCGTTGCTTGGCTTTTCGAAATCGTCCCTTTGTTCATTTTTAATCTTTGAGAAATGTCAACATTTCTGACACCACTTCTCAATAATTCATTTCCTTTGTCTCTTAAATCTTTTGAAAATGCTTTTGCTTTTGCCATTCTCACTGATGTTAATATGTAAAGCACGCAATATCAGAGTATCGCAGAACGAATAAATACGGCAAAACTGAAATGTCTCCATACTTTTGTCGTTTCAGAAACTGTGGTATTTAAAAAAACGCGTCTGTAGACTTGAATATTTATATTATCTGTTCCTTCATAATTTTAATTTAGGTATATGAAATAGTTCATAATAATGTTAATATTTGTTTCCAAACTGTTGGCCGCTACTGTACATAATTATGTACGTACATATTATATTATACATACGTATGTTTTTTTATACTCCAACCACCACGCAGGCCTAAGCCCTAAACACCCAGAGGGTACCGTGAGGTTATAGGGGGGTACAGGGGAAAGGGCGAACGTCACACGGACTCTGGCGAGGAAACACGTGTGCATGCAACATACACACATTCTGGCCCCGCCTACGAGATCCGCCGGGTGGTACCTCTGCGTTCGACAGTTAGAAACCGTCACCGGACAATCACAACATCCATAGCCAAGAGAAAAATGTCTCTTGGGACCGGATTCGAACCCGCACAGCGCACGGCGACTGATCAGGGACCGAAGAGTCTATCTACTTCTGCGGCCACCGCTGCTGCCTAGATGTACATACTTTTATTATTAAAAACACGATTTTTGTAGTATGTAATTTTGGGGAGCGCTAGAAAACCCCATAGATTTTCAAAGTGGGCGGTAGGCGAAATAAGTTTGAGTACCTCTGCTCTAGAGTGTAGATCTAACCGCAGGTATCTTAAATTGAAGTGAATAGTGGTACCAAATGCTTGTCCCGCAATGAAATCTGATTGCTTATCCACCCTTTGAGGCGGAAGTTGGGGAGTAATCCAAGTTAAATACTCGAGATAAACGTAGTAAATATTTACCTGTCCTACTCCGGAGCCTAGGTCTATGAAGATATCTTCGGGTGTGATCTCAATTTGATCGATCATTTGGCAAACCAAGTCGTAGGACGTTTCTCCATAGACCTCGGGTGAAAAAGGCTCGTACTGGTTCAATTTTTCTGGATCCGTGACGGCAGCATTGTAGGTTTGTTGTAAGATGTGTCTGAGTAGGCCTCTAGAAGGGTACTTGTTCAAGCGATGTGCTGGCAAAGACGTGCCCTTTTCCTAAAAGTGGTACCAGATCTTACCAAAACCTAGCGAGGTGGCAAAAATGGAAGAACTTGTCTGATAACATAAAATTCAAAATGGGATGGAAATGAAAATTATATGGTAATATGACGTGAAATGAGATGTTAACAAAAATGGATAACGATGATCAAACTACAACATAATTTTTTTCTACAACCGTTCTTTTGCGAACTTGAAACAATCATTTCCAAAGGTCCCCAATATTTAGAGGACATTTCATTCAAATATCTGAAAAAAATTATTTCAAAAAGAAAACTCTGACGTCATCTAACGGACAAACCAACTTTTGCATAGACGTAAATCATGTCTAAACGACTTGTTTTGATTCTAAAAATACGTGGTACTTCTACGTCCACGGAATATTGGGACACCCTGTAGATGTTTTTAAAATATCGTACGACCAAAGAGGTATACGGTATACCTTCTATTTTGTTAGCTCCGTGCTTACGAGTAATGTCTGTAGTTTGATCATTTTGCAAACATTCAAAATGAAAAACAAACAAAATGAACAACATGTTTCAGAAAGCCGTGGCAATATTACTAGGGTAGAAAAAAAATAACAAAAAAAAATCCTATAGCCATAGGTCCTAAAGCGTCCCATTACCAAGATATTTATACAGGATATATGTGTTCCTATTACACTGATGAGACTGAATAAGGACAAAACACGATTCAAATAACGCTATGACAACTTCCGCGTATTTTCAAACTCGAAACCAGGTTGAAGTTTTTTATGCGGATTTTACCACAAAAATTAAAACTATTTTTTCTCCAAAAGGAGTAGACTGAGAGAAATTTGACAAAGGAGACGATTCGTATAAAATTAGAATCTAATTATCATAAGGGATTATGTTCGGCACAAGTTAGTCAAACAGACTCATAAAATTGAAATTGAGTATTTACCATGTTTTTTTGTCCACAAACGGAAATATTTCTCCACCATTTTAGGGATAAATGTAGCGGGAAATCTACGATAAGTGAAATATGTCTAAAAGGTGCCTAGGATTACCACGGCTGGAGGCGTATAAAAAATTGAGATATAGTAAACATGTGAAAAAATCAGTGGCGTGGGGAATAATTTTCTTTTTTCTTCTGAAGGAGTCAAAATTTCTCAATTTCTACGCCACTGGTGTAGTCTCCGGCACGAAATTTTTTGTATGCGTTGGCTATGATATCAGCCCAAAATTTTATGTACTCTAAAGATGTAATTTCGAAATCCTAATTTCAAGCGGTCATTTTCATTTTATTATTCTTTGATCTACTTTATCGCCACGTTTTTCTGGAACACCCTTATTTTTCTTAGCAGCACTGCTGAGAAAATAAGAGGAGGGAATAGTTCTTCCATTTTTAGCAAGTTGAGAGTCCGATCAAACATATGCAACACTTTGCGTCAGTTGGATAAAAAAGTAAATGACCTAGCTGAGTAGAAGTTTCATTTTTTTAACCAACTGACCAGACGAAAAATAGACTTCATAGCGTGTTGAAACTGAGTACATGTTTGATCGGACTTTTTCTAGTGAACATATGGAAATCGCTACCTACCAATGCGACGACACTATCAATGGCTCTATTGAACCTATCACATAAGGACTTCATACTATCGTAACTTCTAGTGTCGTAGTCGCACAGTATATTATTTTCTAATGGCAGTTTCAATTCGGGCAGGTCTTCGCATACCCATCTGCAAAAGAAAATACTCGGTAAAACAGGGTACTGATACTACAGGGTATTTTATTGTATTTATTTTTTATTTTATTCATATATTTCTCAACAGATACAAAATCCAATTATAGAGAAACACTATACAAGTGAACAAGTGATGAAAAACAAATAGACGTATACAAAAAAATAGTATCATGTATACAAAAAAATAGTATCATGGATTGATGAAACTAAAAAAAACCCTGTGTGTGTAGTACTCCTAAAATACATTAAGATGCATACTGAAAAGCTACTACTTCTTTTATATAGATTTTCACTTATTTCAAAGTCAAAGAGACAGCTAACCTCATTCGATCGGGGATGCTTGCAAAATATTTGTTAAAATTTTTGGTAGATAAAACATAGTGTAGTTCATACTATTCAACCTAGGCACAGTGAAGCTCAAGTCCGACAAAATTTCACCACAGTCAATCTTATCGCTTGGCAACTTGCGCAGAAAGCACCAGTTAATAAAAATGCTCAGTATTTAAGACTCATCACGACAAAGTGATCTAAAAGAGCCTTTTTGGATAGTTGACTGGAGGATACGCACCAGATGCTTTTATTGGTTGTCGGAAAAGTCATGACGCTTTTTTTTTGTTTATTTTAAGGCCATTTTATTCATATACAGCACAAACTTCAATCAATAATGTATTGCCCATTTTGATCGATGACCTTTCGCCATCTTTCAGGCAGCTTCATAATTCCTCGCTCGTAGAAGGATTTGTCTTTACCGGCAAAAAATTGAACAAGATGCTGATGTACAGCTTCATCTGAAGTAAAGCGTATTTCTCGCAAGGAATTTTGAAGCGACCGAAACAAATGAAAATCAGATGGGGCAAGATCAGGCGAGTATTCTGGATGTGGTAACACATCCCATCCTAACTTCAATAACTTTTGACGAGTGAGCAAACTTGTGTGCGGTCTCGCGTTGTCATGGTGGAACACAACTCCTTTACGATTAATGAGCTCCGGACGTTTTTGCATGATGGATTGTTGCAAACTGTCCAATTGCCGACAATACACAGTTGTATCGATGGTTTGGTTCTTTGGCAGGAGTTCGAAAAACACGATCCCTTTAAAATCCCACCAAACAGAGAGCATCACCTTTTCCTGATGACTCTCTGCTTTCGCGATCGTGTTACGCGTATCTACACTTCGGGACCAAGACCGTTTGCGAACCACATTGTTGTAAACAATCCACTTTTCATCTCCCGTTATCAAGCGCTTTAAGAAAGGATCGTTTTCCTCACGTTTAAGGAGCATATCGCAGATGTCTACACGCGCCGTCAAATGAACCTCTCTCAGTTCGTGTGGTACCCAACGATCGAGTTTGCTTACGTATCCCAGTTTCTTCAAATGGTCGTGAACGGTTGAATGATGGATTTTTAAGGTTTCTGCAATTTCCCGTGTGGTGTAATGTGGGTTTGCTCCTACCAATGCCTTTAATTCGTCACTATCCAACTCAGTAGGCCGCCCTGATCGAGGTGCGTCATGGATATCAAAATCCCCATCTCGGAATTTTTTAAACCATCTCTGGCATTGCCGTTCTTGTAGTGCATGTTCTCCATAAACCTTTCTCAACTTTTCACACGCTTGTCTTGCGTTCTTGCCTTTGCGGAAGTAAGACAGCAAAATGTGACGAAAATGCACAGTTTGGTCGTCCATCTTCAACGTCCTCTAAAATCGACGAGACTCAAATAAATCATTTAATTTTTTGGTGCAAATGAAGCTTGAAGTGTCAACTGTCAAACTACACAATCAACATACAAATGTCATTGACTCACGTACTTCCAACCATGCAATTGCATACTTTGTTGCATATACGTCATGACTTTTCCGACAACCCATAGATACAGATATTTTATAAATTTCGTGTGCATACCAGATAATACAACTATATTCAAGTAAACTTCTAAATAAAGTGAAATACAGTACTTTCAACAATTCCGTGTTAGTAAAATATCTGCAATGTCTAATAATGAATTAAAGCATAGGTGAAGCTGATTCAATTATTTAAGTATGTTGAAAATGACAGATCTGAGATTTTCAAATGCTGAGTATTAGTAGTTGTTGCAAAATTTGTGATTATCCAGTATATAATCATATAGTATGATAGACTGTTTTCTGATAATGGACATAAGTTTACACTTGCTGGGATTAAGCATCAGATCAATATTCTAGCACCAGTCAAGAACGCTGTCTAAATTTTCCTGCAAAAGGTCCAAGTCATGTCCATGAATTACTGAGTAAATCTTTAACTCATCCGCAAACATTTGGTTTTCTACTGCTATTATATATATGGTTGATATCACTACAAAAATCAAAAGTTACAAATAAAATATTGCGTGCTTTTCACACCTCGAATTGAAAAATTAACAACGCCAGCTTGAGGTGAAAAAGTGGCTATAACAAAATGCAATTTATTTCAAAATGCCATCTCAAATAGAGTCAGGATAAAATAAAAATGATTTTGCGATAAATCTGTTACATATATGAAACAAATGACTATCTGATAATTTCAAGGACTTCCTAGGAAATTCAGTTTTTTTTTAATAACTAAGGTTTGGCAATGTCAATTTATGACAAATTATACATTTTTGGAATCAGAATTAAAAAATCCATTTACTTGCGCAAAAATCCGATATCGCGTCCTTAAGAAAAAATAAAGATGATACTGGAGAACAAGAGACGTTAAAATTGGAATTTATGCGATCTTGTAAAGAAATTGGCAATATTAATGTGCATTTTTTTTTAAATTCTACTACAACAAAGTCAGGAAAACAATAAAACGATTTTGGAAAAATTCTGTTTTTTCCGTCTCTGTTCTGAAGTACTTTCTAATCGGCATTTTGTTATAAACCTAAATACATAGCTTTGCTTCCATTTGAGCGGATTCGTATCTCTCACCGTTTCCGAGATCCCAATGATGAGGGTCGAATGTGAAACACCCGGTATGCCTGTCGGCCACCGACTTTAGGTGTCAGCGTTGCTACCTCTAGGACTGTTGCCTCAGGTCATGGGATTTAATTTTCTGTCGTTGATAAATTCTGAGACTATGAAATCTAAGGAATCATTACGAAGGCCTAAACACAAGTGGGTACCGATGGGCTAAAAATGGATACAGGGGAAAGGGAGTTACGACACGGACTCTAGCCTTGGAGATCCGCCAGGTGGTACCTAGACGTTCGAAGTCTGAGACCATCTACCGCCTACGGACAATTCCAACGTCCACAGACCAGAGAAAAATTCTCGCGACACCTGCTGCCTAAAGTCACATTTAGCATTAACAAAATTCTTTAGAAGAAAAATGCAATCTGTTTTTCTAAGTCAACATGGCTGTGAAGAAAGAAATTGTAAGTGAACGTCCAACTATGGCACATGATTAGCACCTTTATGGCGAATACATTAACTAATGATCAATATCAGATAAAGAAACTTCACACATACATCGAAACAAGTGAAAAGATATCAGCCAACCATTCAATGATAAAATAAAAGGTACGATTTCGAACATGTGATATGTGCCCACATCGCCCTAATAACGAACAGGTGTCTTCAATGCGTCTCTTCTTTACAGGCGCTCTGAAACAGCTGGAAGCACAATAAGATATCCACGGGCTGTCACGCATCAAATGCGGTAACACCATGGGCGTGGCAATAAAAAAATACGCAATAAAATGTGGTATTTTGTCACAAGAAATAGAACACTCGGTAAAAATTATTTTATTTCAAATACTATTCGAATACATTTGTAAGTTTGGTATTCGGTATTCGACTCAATACTTTCCTAGTCAGTAGTCGGTAAACTGGATTTCGAACACCGTTTCTGATTCCCAATATTCGAATCACCACTTTGTATTCAAATCCCGGTATTCGAAACTTGTATTGAAATACTGTTTGGCTATTTGTATGAATATTGTGTTACGCTTTACGCAACTTAAGCATGTTAAAACACGTTCACGGTGGTTGTGGATGACACAAACAAAATATACTGAGTGACAAAAAAAGTAAACACCTACGTATGTATGTTTATTAGAATTCAAGAATTTTTTACATATCGATTTATCTTGCCATGAACAACAAGTGATAAAATGGTCAGGTTGTTCTGTTAAGGTTTTGTGGTGACTGCGTGTATTGTTTGATGATAAAGAAGCATTCAGTTTTCGTACATTTACGATTAGATTACGTATGCACTTCATGTGCTTGCGCAGTATTGTCATTCTATTTTATAATAAATTTCAATACCTGTTATGATTTGTGCGTGATACCAAATAAAGTAGATATAAAAAAGATTTTTTTTTAATTATGTAGGTTCATTGTGTAAGATTCATATATTTTCTTATTAAGTTTGATTCTATTAAGTCTAATAAAAATCATAGCAAAAAAATAATAATGATAATAACTTTGGTGCTAAGTACAAATAATGGTTTGTAAACGTCAAAGAATAAATGGTTGATAATTGTTAAAGGCACAACTATAAAAAAATACTTTTTATTATACAACTACCTCGTCTAAAGTGTGGCATTGTGTATCAAAAACTATTCCAAAAGTATTAATATTTAAACGAATCCAGATATTCAAAATAGTGGTATTCGAATAATTTTTCTTTGTATTTGAATCTTAGGTAATCGGTTACAATTTAGAATACGGTATTCAGGATTCGTATTCGACCCAAGTCCTGTTGGCCGGGAGATGAAGTTAATGTCTGTCTAGCAGCGGCCGATGATGATAAAGTGTAATGAAGAGCTATTTTAGTAATCAAATCAGCATGAAAAATCTGATGGAATAAACCCTAGATGTTGAGGAATATGATGACCATATTGCTGATATAACGAAGCAAACACTTTGATGTCGAGCCCAGGATTCAGTTTTTATTGATATTGATTTTTAAGACTTGTTACCGTAAATATGTTTCACCCGTTTATGCTTATTTCAACATTTTCCAACCCTTCTTGGTCATTATCGACAATGGCATGGAAAAAACGTTGATATGAAAATATTAATAACGCTGTCCTCAAAATTGACATTCACGTCAATGTTCAATTATCATCTTCTAACAGAATCGAAAACATCACGTCCCCGTCAGGCACAAAATTTAAAAACAGCATCATGTATTGGCTAAAAAGTATAAATGGAAAATTTTCATTAGTTTTTTGATATTTCTTAAAATAAAGCCATGGAAAATAAAAATGATTCAGCCAAATTTTAGGTTTTCCCATATAATGTATTATTTCTGAAATACTATGTATCTTGGTCTACTTGTTTTCTGGCCTACGTCACTGTAAGATACTACAAAATCGTACCCGTGCGCTAATGGCAAAGACCGGTGGTACCCATATCCAGGTAACATTTCATTTTTTCCTTCCTCACAAGCTGCTTAGGTACTTTTCTGAATTTACAAGGGTCAGACCTTTGGGCAAATATTTGCCCAAATGCCCCCAATAAACGGTTGAGGATCAATGTAGATACAAATAAGTCAATGCTTCTTGACTTCATGGTTCGATGTTTTTATTACTTGGTACTTCCAGTACCAGATTTCTGTGCTGTGAGCGAAACGCATTGGTTATTCAGATGGTGGCTTACTACATTTTGAAATGACTAAGTGAAAGCGTAGTTTTCAATGTTAGCGATGCTTTTTTCTGTTGGTTTAAGATGATATATTTCGTCGGTCTCCGCACGTACCAGCGTAACTAACATTTTACAAATTTTACAAGAGAGCTAGAAAACGAAACATTCACTCAGAATACGAGTCTTCATCCAGATCGCAGATACTAGATACCTACGCAGAGGTTTTTGAAAACATTTGTACTGCAAACTTTCCGAAATCCCGATGGCGAGAATACAATTCATAGCACCCGTTATATGCATAAGAATAGAATGTGAAACTCTTGATAAATCGTGTCGAATCGCAGTACGATAAAAAATGATGAAAGGTCAAAGTCTTGTTGTTGGCGAAAAAAAACGTGAGTGGCGAATTTAAAGTTCTTTGCACTTGAATTTTGACGAAACTAGCGGCTATTTTTATCAAGGTTCGTTGAACAGATTATTTTCAGTTATTCTTCTGTTACTCATTGGCGTCACTTAGGAATGGGCAAACAGGCTATTTATTGTAAATCTCAATTGCTGATTATGTATACACTAAAAAACAATATTGTCTGAGTTCAATGTGTACAAGAGAGAACTGTGCATAGACACATATGTTAGAAAGAGATAGAAGCCGAAGATACATGATGAAAATCTGCGTTAGTTTATTCTTTACGCCCAAATAATGGTTTTATTTTGAGCGTACACATTTTTGAATTGTGTCGAATCTGTTTAGGATCGATTCCGGATCGGTCTTAACGGCCATTTTAAGTCGAAATGAAAGGTCAGGATCGTCACAAATTCTGCAACATTGAATCATTGATTCCCTTCGCAACACCGCATCTGGTACATTCCAAGACAAGGTTTCCACCTCCATGATTATAGTTGAGCAATTTTGCTCAGTACCCATCTAGCGCTAGTAGCGGTGTGTTATCTTGCTTCCAAATGGTTTTCACCTGGGTATACGCAGGTAGTGATAATTCATATTGCGTAATGGTATTTGTTATATTTTCCCACCGCTCGCTGTCGCAAAATGTAACAATAACTCAGGATGTGTTGATTTTATCACCATCGGTGGAAAACAAAGATAATTCTAAAATAAATTACAACGCCAAGTCGCACCAAAATTCTAACAAAATATTAAATTAAATGTTCTTGTGTTTGAGAGTAACCTAACCGATTGCGAACATTTTCTGGTGTAACATATTGGCAACGCGGTAGATTTCACGACCTTTTGCGACACCGCTGCTAGGAATTGTGGTGATAACCTTCGCTCTTCATCCGGCTTCTATCTCTTTCTAACATGTGTCGATACACACTTCTCGCGCTTTTCTCTCGTACACAATGAACTCAAGCCGTCAGAAAAATTTGATTTTCCCTGTATATGCGTGATATATGGCTAATAGGTGCATATAATTACAGCTCGTCAAGTGTAGGAAGAAATATGAGGATTTGCTGGGATTGCGCACACGAGAGAGGGAGAACGCATACGGAGCAAAAGATACGTGCCATTCGATACCGAGTCGTACAGTCTGCGTCCTAAATTAATCGAATAATTTCAATAATGGAATACGTGTTACGTGAAGCCTGCTTTTTTTAATCGAAACAATGTATTCCATAAAATAAGTATTGCACGCTATGTAGCTATGAGATTTTTGATTGATACTCATTTTATTTTTAATTGTTAATAATTTCAATTAATAAACAATCAAACGAAAAGTAAGGTCAGAATACTAACATCGTAGTAGATACAGTTGACAATATTTTAAAGATTTATGAAGTTTCACAGAGGATCAAATCCTGAAAGTTCGGTATCGATATCTTCGTCTAGGTTTATTATTATTTGATTGACAACTAAGTCGAGTGCTGGTTCCATTTCTCAAAACCTTTGGCATGCTCACATCGCTTTTTCCATTCTTCTGTGGGATAAGACATATTGTTTTAAAGATGCGCATACCAACTTAATTGGGTTCCAGTCGGGGTGATATGGTGACAATCTCAAAACAGAATGACATGTTTCAGTCATTATTCTGTCTATTTCATAAGTTATATATGCCGGCTTATGCATTTTGATAAGGCTATACAAAACAATTTTCAACATGTTGTCAGTGAAATGAATGTTTTTTTTGCCTTAGCCATTCTTTCATATGATTCTTCTTAGAGCACATAGTAGGACATTTGTCATTCTGAACATTGTGGTTATAGTTACTATGATAATCACCCGACTTACTATTGGATTTAAATTTTTTACCTCAGAGCCAGACTAGGTTAAGTCCAAATAAGTAGTTTTGAGATAGTTGTATTTGAAATATATTTCTTGCATTGTATTTATTGTAACTTCCTTATTATTACATATAGATGGACGCTGCATGTAGCAAATGAAAATTCACAATGTTATCATATTAAGCTTAACATATTAAACTCATTTTTCACAGTTATGGACAACCCAGTCTGGATCTGGGGTACAGAATTTCATATATGCATTTTCCATGAAACCATTTTCACTACCAGCATGCACAATAATAAATCTTTGTCCTTTTTGGCCTGTGAAGGCCCTTATTGGTATTATCGCTCCAACCCTTTTCATGCGTATGTGATGTATGGATGTATGTCTCGTCCAAATAAATTATAGGACGATTTTTTTTCAGTATTCTTTCATCCTTCTCAGAAAATTTCTCCTGGGATGCTGAATCTCTGGTTTCTCCATAAGAAGTATTCTATTAGCTCTTGCCTTCCTCCAACAAAATCCCATTGTCCTAATCACTTTCCTTGTGATCCAGAGTAATTGTGTTTTTGAACAAATTTCCTGTGTATGCGCAGCAAAGTTGGAACCTTCTTTTATGTAAAAATTCGACGAAGAAATCCTCTATCAAAGTCGTAGAAATCAGATTTCGGAGTGGCTCTTCGTGTTTTTTGTTTGGAGTCGAAAAAGATGTCGAAGCAAGAAGAAATCCTCCTAACAGTCGATAGACTAACTCCCGCTGCCATGGCTGCACGCTCCTGAACTTTCTTCAAATCTTTAACAGGTTCATTTCCTTCTGCTTCTCGCTGCATAAAGAATATAACATTTGCTACAACCTCCCTAGTTTATGCTGATAAAACTTTACGTTGTAATTTGGATTTAAAAACCATTATAAACGAGTAAATCTCTTAGCACACCAAGGAATAAATGGCCACAACTAATAGCGTAAAATTGTATGTATTCAACCCACGAATTCGTCACAATACATACAATTCACAGATAATAAGTATTAAAGTTGTCTCACTGCTTGACAATTTTTCTTCGGACTATACGCTAACTACGAGCCCCTTCCCACTTCAGTTGGCCCAACTATTGAAATCTTAGTTTTTTTCTTATCAAACACAAATAATAAAAATGTAGCAGGGTGTTATAGGTTTAAAATATTAACAATGAATATTTTGATAATATATAGTAGAAAATACCAACTTTATCACTCCCTAATCAAATTTGCAGCATAAAAATAACACATGTTGCAATTACTGCATATCAACCTATTTTTATTTCAATGCAAAATAAGTCTATAACGGATAGATGGCTGTGAAAAATAAAAGCCTTGACAATTGTTTTTATTAATCACAGCTGTCAGAATACGTTTAAAATAGTTTTGGGTAGTTAAGGTTTTCAAAATGGGTAGAGGAAAGGTTATTAGTGAGAAAATTCGGTTACTGAGAATTAAATTTTTTAATTCTGGGAAATCAAACTCAGAAATTGCAACTTTGTTATACTTATCGCGGTACAGTGTGAGAAATATTGTTAGAAGATATAACGTAACTGGTTCAGTTAATATTAAGCCACGATATGTGAAAAAAAGTAATATCACAAATGCCGACCGAATAGCATTAAGAAGAATAATCGTGAAAAACAGGCGTGCCAATTATTTACAATTAAGTGCTCTGTGGAGTGACGCTGTTGGAAGGAGAATTTTGAGGTCCACAACTCATAGAGAGGCCCACAAACTGGGATTTAGCACTTGCAATGTAAGTTTTCTTATAAAAAAATGAAGTAAAAACCCTAAAGTTGCACAACTTGTTTATAGGCCAAAGAAAAGCCACTATTAACTCCACTGCAAAAGAAAAATCGGCTTAGATGAGTTAAAGAACATAGACAATGGACACCTCAACAATGGTGTGCAATACAATGGAGTGATGAGGCCCGATTCGAAGTTTGTGTTGGTGACAGTCGCAGTAGAGTTATTCGCAAAAAAATGAAGCATTCCATGTTGACTGTCTGAAGAGAAAAGTGAAATTTCCAGCGTCCATTATGGTCTGGGGCAGTATGTCATCAAAAGGAGTAGGAAAACTTCATTTTATTGATGGAAATGTGGATACAAATATTTGGCAATTTTAGAAGAATCGCTCTTACCAGTGATGGAAAAATGTTTGACATCCGACCAAGATTTTGTGTTTCAGCAAGATGGTGCAGCGTGCCATACCTCAAAAAAGGCTATAAAATGGATGGAAGAAAATGATGTACCAGCTTTAAATGGGTTTCTGGCGGTCCAGATCTGTCACCTATTGAAACTTTGTGGCACGAGATGAAAAAGGTTCTACGACAACATCCTGCTCGTACAATCACCGAACTGAGACAAAAGCTTCAAGAAATCACAAATGAGAAGTTTCCGCCTCGTCTATATGGCCTGATACAAGGCGTAAGAGGGCTGAAGGGATGTTTTCAACCGCCGAATCAGGACGGCACGGACCGCATTCGCAGGGCTGCGAACCCTGCCGTCGCGTAGCATCGATCGACAATCCCCAATTTCGCATCTCGGCCTTACTCACATAAAGGAAAGACGCCCCTGCGGTCTCGCACCGGAATCCATAGTGTCGATGTTCGACCACATCGTAAACTTGACCAATTCATGAAATGATCAAGCATTCCATGAACTGGTCGCATTTCGTGAAATGGCCAACTGCATTTAACCATATCGTTAAATCGTCAACGTTTAACGCTTCGGTCAAGCGTGATTGGTCATATATCGTAAAATAGGTTGCGCATAGAATACTTAATAAAAATCCATATGTTACGAACTCGTTTATTTTTCTTTAAATATAACACAAATTTTTGTTGAGACTTGTGACTTTAGGAAATAAAATATGATAATTATATTAAGACAAATAAAATTGTTGAACATATCAGATATCAGAAATTACCCCGCGTGGTCACCCTACTCGCATTTATTTGATGTACAACCTAAAAATTAAATAAAAATTAAAATGAGAGAAGGCATGTGGGCTCACGTTCCTAATTAACCGATGTTGTGCCTTTTTGGTAACATGGTAACTAAAAATTAAAATGCTTTAAATGTGGTTCAAATGACCTTTGTACGTATTTTGAGTCGATAAAACCGAATCCAAAGTCGATTGATATGTATCTGATACTGTTTATCATGTGGATCTAATTGTTTACCGAAAATTGCAAAACTATGCGTTTTTGCGACTTTAACGTGCTAAAAATCCATTTTTACTATCTATTGCTACATCTGAGCGAAGCCCTGTACAATAAGGTAATTTGGGGCGCCGAATATGAATATCATACTGAAAAAATTATAAAGTGTCATCAGACCGGATTTGGGGTGAAAAATTGGTGAAAAAACTAGTTATCCGGGGCTACATGTGAATCCTAGCATTGAATTGACATCGAATTCGGAATAAACGCATCTGATTCACCTACGAGGAGGTTTTTTATTAGTCGTTTTTTGACAAAGTACAATTGTTACCAGTTTCTCGAAAACTAGGCATTTTCAGACTGAATCCGAAGTCTTTTTACATGTGTATCTGATCCCGTTTGTCATACAAATCTACGCCTTTAAGGTGCTACGTGTGAGCAAAGCTTTGTACAGTAAAGTAAACCTTCAGGTAGAATATTCAATGGTAAAACATACCTATGTTGAGATCAATATCATTCCCGAGGATAAGGCAAGTATTGATTGTAGGGAATGAAAAGTGACATTTTCCTTTTACCATCTGGCCTATAAAACAGCCACTGGTGAAGGCAGCAAGCAGTATTGATTATCCTCGCTGCACTGACTGCTAAGCAGGGTCATGGTTTTATCTAATCGATATCGCCCGTCCCTTCAGTTCAGCCCTTCCACCCTCACCCGTTAGCGAATCTCCAATGTACTTGCGGTGTTGCCGCATGTTTTCAGCGACTCTAAAAAAGACGCTTTACTCACTCAACTCGGTACACGGGGGCAATTTGGAACGGAAATTTCAAATATAGCCATCAAAAAATACTACTGTCGCGAAGCCCTATTTAAGGTAAGAAAATGGGTCTTTTGGGACCCTCCTCGATCGTAGAAAAAACAGAAATATCCATAATATAGCACCCGATTTAAAAGAAAAACAACAGAATCCTAGTATGATACAGTATAATATCTTTAATAGCGTCCTGTATTGGCGTCTTCAAGAAATTTTTAGTCCGATAACAGATGATGACAAAAATATGGGCGTCTTACCAAAAATCAGAGAATATTTTCCGATTTTTTATGCACTGAATCCGCATCTTTCAACTGGCTCTAGTTTCCGAAATATCCTAACCGAAAAGTGTAAAAATATCGATTTTTACCTATGAAGGTTATGCAGCTTGACGAATTATTTTTTTTTAAAACATAGACCTCATCTCAAAATACAAGACTTGTCCTTTCAAATGCTATTGAGTTTACTAAAATATCTTTCATTTTTTTATTTAAATCTTGAAAGAAAGTAAGTTTTATTGAAAAAATTGTGCAATCGAAAGTAAAATCGTTTAATTTTACCATGATAGGTTAAGATCAATTGTGGTTTCCGTATAATTTAGTGGGTTTAGTGTTGAGGATTTACGGGTTTTCCATTTTCCATGTCTTACTTCATAAAAATACATTAAACTGCTATTAAATTTTTGATGTATCCTAATTCAAAGCACAACTCGTAACCAGTATCAAATATAGTGAAATTTAGAAAAATGGAAATTTCAAAGTCCCCTATCTCAACGAATATATACAGTAATGGACAAAAGTATATACATAAATATGAATATTTACCTAAATACCTTTAGAAAACGAATTCATACTTCATTTCTCCATAAACGAATGCGTTATTAGTAGAAAAACTAAATTCCTTGTTTTTACATTATCTGCAATGAACACAATACAACTCTGAATATAAGCACTTTTTTATGAGGGACAAAAATATGTAGACAAATTCTTTTCAACATTAGTTTAGTACAGTTTCGTGTCAGAAGAGGATTAGTTTGTGTTCATCAAGTATAATGGAATAAGTTGAGTGATTTTAAGACCATGCCGAGTGGTCCAGAAATTTCTTTCGATGTGAAAACTAAGATCATTGAGTTATACAGAGATAGTCAACCTCAAGTCGACATTGCCAAAAATTTGAAGTAATATTGAACAAATATAAACAAAAAGGTATCTTGGAAGCCTCTAAGAGAAATGGTCGGCATAGAAAACTAAATGCTAGATCAGTTAGATTAATAAAAGTAATTTCGTCCAAAGATCCGTTTAAAACCCCAAGACAAATAAAAGCCGAAATCGAGACAAAAGGAATTGTCAGTGTTTTTACGAAAACTATAAGTAGAAGATTAAATGATTTGAAGTTATTTGCACGTCGCCCGAGTAAGAAGCCGCTAATCTCGAGGAAAAACCGTAAGGACCGATTACAATTTGCACGGTTGCATCTTGATTGGAGCATCTGTGGCTGGAAGAGGGTATGTTTCAGTGACGAATCCAAGTTCAATATGTTTGGGTCAGATGGTGTGCATTACGTTAGACGTCGTGGTGGACAAAGATTGAACCCCAAGTACACTTTGCCCACTGTCAAACATGGAGGCGGGTCTGTTATGGTTTGGGGGTGCTTTTCGCGGTTTGGGATGGGACCTTTACATAGAATAGATGGCATTATGGATAAGTTTTTATAACGTACACAGACATACTAAAGCATTTCATGTTACCCTATATGGAAGACAATATGCCCTTAAGATCAATCTTCCAGCAAGATAATGACCCGAAGCACAATTCAAATCTCGCAAAGAAATTCTTTCTGGATGAAAAAATATCAGTTCTCAAATGGCCTTCACAGTCTCTTCTACAATCTACAATCTATGCTGAGACGATGCCAGGCAGTGATTGATAATAATGGTTATGCTACAAAATATTAATACAAACATGGTTGGTTTTCTATAATTCAATGAACTTTGCTTGATATTGAGAAATCATATTGATCGAACAAACTGTAACCGGGAAACTGTATTTGGATATGCTGGAAAATACTATTGACCCTCTAATCACCGAAATCGTCGAAGCGAATCCGAATGAATTTGATACTGATATTGTATTCCAGCAAGATGGTGCTCCACCACCCTACTCCAGACAAGTTAGGAATTATTTAAGTAACAATTTCCCCGGTCGTTGTATTGGCCGTCAAGGTCCTGTGGAATGGCCCACACGCTCGCCAGATTTGACACCTTTAGACTTTTTTTATGGGGCTCTTTGAAGCAAAAGGTGTACGAAACTGAACCTGCTTCAATATTGGATATACGGCTGAGAATAACAAATATTTGTAGAAATATCGATGTTACTCTGTTTGAAAATGTTCGACGCGATATTACGGACCGGCTGTTATTGTGACAAGAAGTTCACGGCAATAATTTGCAGCATCTTCTAAACTGAACTCAACGTATTTATTTGAATTATCAAGTTAAATGTCAATGTATTCAAGTAATTATTAATTGTACCACCACTTTGTAGTAGGTAAAGGTATTTATTGACTTTATATTCTAGGGTCATAAAGTACTCGTCAAGAGCTTCAAAATGCCACAAGACCCCCGTTTTCATATAATTTTTTGTTCAAGATGGCGCCTAGCGGCCATCTTGACATTTTCATCTGGCAATATTACTGTAAAATATGGTATCCACGCATCAATTTCATTACCTCAAGTTTTAATTTTTTGAATTGATTCGTTCAAAAAATCAAAGGGGAGGGGGACATTAAAGAAAAGCACTGTGAATATGTATATATATATATATATATATATATATATATATATATTAGATCAAACTCCATGGTATTTGAAAGAGCAAGGATTGTACTTAGAGACGATGTCTACGTACTTTTAGAAAAAAATAATTCGTTATGCCACATAACCTCAAATAAAGGCAATAATTAAGGTTGGGATATCTCAAAAACTAGAGCATGAATGTAGCGTTTCATAAATATTTTATGGCGGCTTGGCAACACCGCCTCGGTAGCCGATGACGGTACGCACATAGATCGCTGTTTTTATTTGTAAACCAGTACTAGACAAGGGCTGGAGTTTTGTTTACATCGCGTACTAATATGGAATGTTAAAAACTAGTCAAACCTTATGTATCATATCAGTACGCGATGATGTAATAAAACATCCCTGATATAATACAGATGACTCCCAAGGTTAATGCGGTCGACCGGCAGATTAAAAAGGCATTCTACGAAGTGATATAACTATTCTTTGGAATAACACTAACTCGTTGCTGCTCCTCCAAGGAGACGCTTAACCTGTAGATCGACATCCGTCTCACGCTTTTTCAAATCGCATACCGTTTGCACTTAGTATAACTATTATGTTCCGGTTGTGTAGTGCTCGCAGGGTAAGACACTGCATATATTTAAACGCACCGTCAAATCAATATCAGGTGAACAAAGAAACCCTTCCGAATACCATATGACCTGAATTTGCAAATAAAAGACAATCCTGCCTTCAAGGAGCTTTGATCAATAAAATATGACGTTATTAATTATTCAATATGCTATACTGCAATACCTCCATGTAATTATACCCGTCGTTGCAAACGAGGGCAGCAACCCAACAACTTGATTGATTCACTAGACCTCAAACATTGCCTAAGGGCCGTATCGTCAGTCGTTCTTACAATTGTAGGACACCTTTATGGCCTCCTTGATTTTCATAGTTTTCTACTGCTCCGTGTCAGCGCTCTATTTTGAGGTTATGTTACAAATATCTATTTCGATCAAACTGTTCATGCTTTTGACTTATATCATGTTTTATCAGCCTGAAATTTCCTACAATTAAAAAAAAAATGACCTGACAATAGGAAAGCCTTCACGCTGACACGGAATAGGTGAAATCTAGAAATAACCCCAGCCTTTCTGAAGGAGAGAAAAGCTATGGAAATCCAGGAGGCCATAAAGGTTTCCTACAATTGTAGGAACGACTGACGATATGGCCCTAAGTGGCTAGTACCCAGTAAACCCAGATTTTCAAATCGACTCTGATCATTGGGGGCAAAGTTGCGCATTCAAGCGGCACATAGGAAGTTTGGCAATTCAGAGTATTTCGCAGGCAGCAAAAAAGAATATTCCCAAAATCGTTCTTGTTTCTTCCTGACTTTATTCAAGATAGGATTTCAAAGGAACACATTATCACTGTCACTTTTGCTCTCTACAAAGTACCATAATTAGAATTTCAATATGATGTTTCGTCTGTTGTCCATAATTATTTCTTCTTATGGACGTCAAATTGGATATCTGCACGGGTGAATACGTTTTATTTCTTATTCCAAGAATGTATGATACATAAATGTCATATTGACGTTTGACAAACCTTACTCATTAAAAAAACATTGTGGTAGTTTTTTTTTTATACCGAGGCAATCGTGCCGGCAGAAGCCTAAATGCCAGAACACAACGGCTGCTATGAGGATCCCAAAGAAATTTTGTTATTCCGATGTTTGAACTGTCTAAGGTTAGTATAGCTTCCTCTTGTAGATTGTTCCACAATTTCGACACCCTCGGAACAAAGAAGCGGTAGTATCGGCCAGTTCTGGATAAACAAAGTTCGACTCGGTAACGATGGGAGGCCGACGTCAAGCAGGTCTGTCAGGCAGGCACAACATGCGGCGGCAACATGGAGGAGAGCTCTGAGTAGCAAATCCCGTTGGTCTAGCGGTAGAAGAGAGCTAGATCTCCAACGGCCCGCCGGTGCGAATCTTTGGCAGAAGTCGGCCATTCATCGAAACAGGATCAACGCTAGGACGCGTTTTGTTCGTTAGGGTACAGTACTGTGTTTTGGAAGCATAACACTGTACAAGATTGTTGTGTCGCCAAGCAGTGTTAACCTCCAGATCTCTCGTTAGGGAGGAAGTCGTTGCTAGTCCTCTTTGCTCCAGCTCACCAGCAGAGATCGGACTGTCAGTCTGAATTCCTGCATGTATACATAGACTTATGCGAACTTCCATCCCATGGTCTCCCAGAGAAGCTTAGCAGATGGTAACTGACTTTATCTCTGGCCGCAAAATACCGTCGTAACTCAAGGGTTCTCCTCTTCATCTCACAACGGGTGTACCCCAGGAATCGGTCTTAGTCCGACACTTCCTCTTACATATCAACGACCTCCTTTCCTGAACAATCAATTCAATTCACAGCTTTGCTGATGACAGCACTCTACATACAGGAATTCAGAGCGACAAGCAGATCTCTACCGGTAAGACTGGATAAGTTTACAAATACATACAAAAGTATGGTGACAAATAACAAAAATAAGGTTTGTTAAAAAAAAACAAAAATTAATATTTTGAACTTTTCTGAAAGTTAGAGGAGTACTTGAAACATCCCATTCCAATATTTCCATTGATAATTCCCAGGTGGAAAACAATTAATCATATGCGCTGACGAACATTCCTCAGTATGCAATTTCTAATGACCTTGAGTGTTATAAACACAGGCTTCAGATTCATGTTGCTGTTAGTCACTCGTGATTATTCAATAAATATTATGCATTTCAACGCTAGTAGTAATAGGAGCAATTAAAGAGCTAGGCGATAACATTATTTTGATTGTTCATTGTTATGACAAATAATGGCTCCCGGAATATTTCTGGCATTTTTATTATCTACAAGGCTTGAAATTTAATTACTGCAAACCTGAAATTATTTTTATTAATCATTAACTTTGTCACTTACTGGGTCTTCTTGCGCAATCATCACTACATAATATAAATGGTATTATCAAAAAAGCTCTGGTACGAAACAGTGACATTATAAGTTGTAATTAGCACTTTCTATAGTTTTTACATCGATATCACTAAAAAGCTGAAAGTAAAGAGAAATAACGAATTATAATTAACGATCGATATAATTAAGGTATATTTTGCTAGATATCATTATTTTTCACAAGCTTAATGTAGGACTGCTTTCGGAGCATCATGTATAAAATAACGTCCCCTGTATAATTTTAGAACTCCCAAACAGTTCCATATTTTTACAATGGAACACGTGCGGAATCTATTTTTCATTCTCAGCGTCACAAACCGTTGGATTTTTTTATATCCGGCTCTATTTATTTACATTTTAAAAATAAGAGCTGGTACATGCACTATACGCCCGTACCACACAAATCGTTCTATTTTTAAGTAGGTCAACGTCAATTATCCCCAACAACGTTACCTTTATTACTCAGCTACTCAATTCCCTTCACATGAGATCGATAGAGGCTTTTCTCGAAGTTTAAAGTTTAAAAAGTTTAAAAAAGTTAAAAAGTTTTAAAGTTTCACTTTTTTTCACTTTTTGACTGGTTTTGTTCGGGATTGATGTTGCAGCGAAGCACTATGTTAGATGAATGCCTAAATTGTAAATAGACATTTATGAGATTTGTTTAGCGGTGCGCTTATGGCCTATCTAGACACTGCGTCAATCGATGCTCAAAATTAATACCACACGTCCCGCATCTCTTCTCGCGTATGTGTTTATTTATGTTGCTGTATTGAATTCGTTTAAATCACAGAGCTGCTGCACTATAAGTTAATATGTACAGCCCTGTATTCCTGTACTTGTTTAGTACAAACATACATTATCAAAATAATTACGATCTAACAGATATAGTTTTTTCCAAGGATTTCGAACATTTTTACATGCGATCAACACTGGTTCGAAAACTGAGCAAACAACTATGCCGTAAATCTAAGTTCGACAACGAAAGTCTGAAAAATAACTAACATCTATATTGAATTTCAAAAACCCGACCCCTACTGAGCGGGGCCGTAGCAAATGCTTGTTGCGGAAGTTGTTGTATCCAGCATACAACTTCTTCCCGTTCAAGTGATTGTACACGCGTTGAGGAATACCTCGGTACCGATTGCCGGGTGGCAGTACAAGTCCGCCAACGGGCTACTTTTAATATCATTAACACGCAAAAAGGAGGTGGTACACAAGGACCAGTCGACCGAGGCGGTACCACCTTATAGCTTTTCCCAGGGTGTTTTATAAATGTCCGCATGTTTCCACACCTAAGTTATGCAGTCGGTTATCTTCCAAAACAAAGAAATTAATGATGATGGATCCCTCGAGTACTAAGTATTCCGGATGTAAGCTGACTCCACTCTCAGAATGTCGGGGTAGAGGGTGGACTCGAGGGAACAACATCGGCGTGATTAACAGCAACATTGATGCTGTTCAACACTAATTGCAATCCAATCGTCTCGTCATGCTGTTCTTGGCGGAGGCAAAAATCTGAATCCGCACCGACTAACCATCTTAGCTCACCAAATTACGAGGTGCACTCCAGTCTGGCAAAGAACGGGGGAGTTGTGGCCTATGTCCGCTGCAGTCTTTCCTGCTGCAGAGACGTTTCTCTGGAATCAGACGGGAAGGACATTCTGTGGCTTCGCCTCAACTCCAAAACATCCCCCAAATTTATTTGCTGCCTTTATCGCTCCTCTCGGACCATAACTGGGGTGACCTTCTCGAATACCTCGCCGTCAAGATCGACTTCCTGAACATCAATCACTCCGCTTCAGAGGTAGTTCTCCTCGGTGATTTCAATGACCATAATTTGCTTTGGTTGTGCTCAAACAAGACCGATGCAGCAGGTCGTGCAGTTAAAGCGTTCGCTGGCCCAGCTGGTGACGGGCCCTACTTTTTTTTTGCCCCGCGTCTCGCCACATGCCAGTATCCTGCTGGACCCCTTTCTGACCACGCATCCTGTCCCTTACAGCTCTGCTGTCCTGTCTCCCCTGGGTAACTCAGACCACTGTGTTGTGGAGGTTAGGTTTCGGTCAGAACCCGCTGTTTCAGCAGAAACTCGCACAGGCCGCAAAATTTGGCATTACGGACATGCCGACTCGGAGGGGCTCAGAGACTTCTTCTCTACCTTTCATTGGAGAAATGTCTGTTTCACTCATGCATGTACCACATATTGTTTCTTATTACTAACGGAACATCATCAAGCAGCAAAGGCAACTGTTGTTGAAGAAAATTGAGGTAAGTCTGTCCGTCAAGTCGTCCCAGCAAGAAGAATGGGCCAATAAAGTGGTTGCCAATTCCTGCCCACACATTAACCGAAAATTGGTGTTGGAAATGGGTTTCGGTTACGGCATAGGAATTTTCTTCTACCTACTAACGATTATTGTGGAAATTTTGAATGGCATTTCGAGAAAAATTAGCTTCGCCCGTGAACAGAATCACTGATTCAAATTGCGGATTCTGTGTAATTTTTTGAAGATACCACTGACAAAAGGTCACAGTCCTTGAAAAATCAATGGGAAGTAATGCCTGTACTCGTAAAATATGGTAAGGATATAACAAAAAATCCACTAAAATTCTCCTATTTGATGGCAAATATTTAAGTGTCTAGCGATCTTCCTCGAAGTCGTTTCAGGAGGTTTTTCGACTTCGTGCAGCACTTCTTCCTCAATTTCAGGTGTTCTCACACCTAGAGGTCTACCTTCAGATGTTCCTTTTCGGACAGAACCAGTTTCAACAAGACGACGATGGATATTAGAAAAGGTTCGACTATCTGGCATACTCGACCGAGATATCTCTGGTGGTAAATCCGTCTGGCTTGATCAGCATTACTGTCGGCAAGGCCATATACATACGTAATGCATTTCCGCCATTTCTGCATTTGAATAATTCACCATTATTAACAAGATTGTAAAAACTAAATAATGAAAAAGATGTAACAGCGAACAGATTTGAATAACAGAGACTCGTCAGATGTCAAAAGCCAGTGACATATTCCAGAGCAACTAGATATTTATTGCTAAATTGCATTCTTCAATTATTACATTAATTTTCTCGGACAATAGAACGGTTTTTATTTTTTTTACTCAAAAATGGCGCATCGAAGGAAAACAATTCAAGAAAGATCATTTGTTTTAAATTGAACGGGGAATTCAAAAATAATTTTTAACTGGCAAAAAACCATTGGCGTACCATTTTTTTCTTAAAAAATATCGAAGTCAATACCAGTACGCACGCCACTGTTAAAGCTAAAAATTATTTTTGCATTGAAAAATATGCAACTTTATTAACTTTCACTACGTACTAAATATCAGTTAAATATCTGAAGCGGTTCTGAAAATGTTAATTAACTTTTGAGAACCGCGCCAGTGACTCTCTTTCAGCACTACTAGCGCCATCTGTTGGGAACGCGCCAGAAACTCTCCTTCGAGATCGACCTCGAAGATTCTGGACTGCCGTTATGTGGCTCACCGGAACTTTCTCGAACTAATGAGTACATGCGATGCGGAATATAACGGGTGATTTTTAAGAGGTATAGGATTTGATTTTCAAAAAAAAACACAAAAAATTTGAAAAAACGATTAAATCTTTATTTGAGTCGATAGAACGGTCGATATAATTTAATGTTTAAAGATTATTTCATGTAAATGTTGTCCGCGGCTCCGCTTTAGATGGCCCATGCGTAAGGTCCAATTTTGGCACACTCTCTCCAACATATCGGCCGGTATCTCACGAATAAATGCTTCAATATTGGCTACCAGTGCGTCAATCGTTGCTGGTTTATCCCTGTAGACATTAGCCTTAACATGGCCCCACAAGAAATAGTCCAACGGTGTTAAATCACACGATCTAGGCGGCCAATTGACGGGCCCCAAACGTGAGATAAACTGTTCACCGAACTCGCCTCTCAATAGGGCCATTATTTCGTGTGCGGTGTGACATGTGGCACCGTCTTGTTGAAACCACATGTCAGCTCTTCCATTTTGGGCAAAAAAAAGTTTGTTATCATCGCACGGTAGCGCTCGCCATTCCCAGTTACGTTCCGGCCATTGTCGTCTTTGAAGAAGTACGGCCCGATGATGCCACCGGCCCATAATCCACACCAAACAGTGATTTTTTCGGGATGCATTGGTAGTTCTTGCAATGCTTCTGGCTGGTCTTCACTCCAGATGCGGCAATTTTGCTTGTTATCGTACCCATTCAACCAGAAATGAGCTTCGTCGCTGAACACAATTTTTCGATAAAAATGTGGATCTTCCTCCAACTTTGCCAGCGCCCATTCACCAAATTGGAAACGTTGTGGGAGGTCGTGTGGCTTCAATTCTTGCACCAGCTGTATCTTATAAGTTTTACACCCAAATCCTGTCGCAAAATTTTCCACGGAGTGGAGTAACAGAGGCCCAAATGCTGCGAACGGCGGCGAATCGACATTTCACGGTCATCACTAACACTGGCGGATACAGCCGCAATATTTTCTTCAGTACTCACTCTATGTCTGCGTATTGGTGGTTTAATGTCCAATAATGTAAACTGGGTTCGAAACTTAGTCACAAGCTTCCGAATAGCTCCCTCAGTAGGCCGACCAAATTGCCCATAAATTGGAAGCAGTGCTCGATGCACTCTCTTAACCGAGCATGAATTTTGATAGTAAAATTCAATAATTTGCAAGCGTTGTTCGTTCGTAAGTCGATCCATGGTTAAATTATAGACCAAACTGAACAAGTTTGACAATGACACAAGACACGATTCACGCGTGCTCTGTCAAAAACAGTGTTGCCAAAAAGATACTAGCAAAAAAATCACCCATTATTTCTAAATCACGAATCACAACTGCAACCAAATACTGTGAAGAAACGAGACGACTTCAGGAACTATGCGCTTCATGGCAACTGTTACTCGACATCAGAGAAACTTCTGTTCCGGACTTGACTCCTGCCGTTGTTCCAGTTTTTTCGCGTCTCTTCCAGATATCACGAATCCGGCACATTCCCAGAAAACCGGAAATTTGCTCGTGTCCAGCCTACTTCCAAAAAGTATCTAAGACTGGCCCTTGAGCCTTAAGACCAGATTGATCTACTGAAAGTGCCTTTTTGGAGTGTTCCGGCCACAAAACAGGGCTTAGTATCTTTGACTTTGCGACCTTGGATGTTTTATTAGAATGATTCCTGAATTATTGTGGAAAGAATTAAAAACAAATCTTGTATCTCATAGGTGTAATAATGATATTAGTGCATACTGATTTTGAATCAAACTATTTTTCTTACCTAATTGTTTCCACAATTTCGATGGCCCCGTCATGCTTGTCCTAAACAAGAGAAGAAAAAAATTCAATATCCAACAAAAATCCACTGGAAATTAGTATCTATACCTATATCGACGTGTTAAGAAACAGTTGAACCCAAGGTAAGACCCAATGGCACCAAACCAAAAACCACGGTTAGTAACTTATTCGAAAAATAACCAATCATAGCACAAACGCAAAAAACCACTAGCATCAAAAATTAACACAACCTTAACATGCTAACACAAACTAAAAAAAATACAGATGTCTTTAAAAAATGTGGCTAATCAAAAAATATTACGTTTTCATTAAAGAATTGAACTGACGCCATATGTTGAAAAAAGTCTGGAATACTTAAATGTTGATATTTTTTGTCAAATTGTGTAGTTAAGAAATTATGTTGGGTGAAGGGTCATTCACAATTCAAGGGTGATATTACAGTTGATCGACAAGCAAACCAGAGTTCTGGGAACGAGCCCATGTTAAATAGCATGCCCACAAAGTCTCCAAAAACATGTGGGACGATACGAGGTCTGTGAACTGAGTAATGAGACTGGCCGCAGATCCCCAAGTTTTTGCTCTTGCTAAACAGGACTACGGAGACAGTGTTTTGTCAAGAGCCCAGGCTTCTCGGTAGTTGAAGACATTTTTAGAAGGGAGAGAGTCAATCGAAGATGAAGCACGATGCGTAAGGCCTTCATATTCAAGAACCGTTGAAAATATCGACAGAATCCGGGACCTTGTACGTTCAGATCGTCAGTCAACAGTCAGAAAGATTTTGGAAGTGTTCAATTTGACTCACACCACCGTTCATCAGATCAAGAACAACTGGGTGTTGCCTCTTTGTCACACAGAAATGTCTATAAATGAATTTTTGGTCAGAAAAACATTCTTGTGGCTCCTCAGCCTCCTTATTCGCCTGCCTTGAGTCCTTGTGACTCTTTTCTCTTCCCAAAGTTGAAAAATCACCTCAACGGAACTCATTTTGGGACAGTCAGGACCAGTTGAAGGCTATTCCAGTATCCGAGTTCCAGCACTGCTATAAGGAGTGGAAGAACCATCTCCAGAGCTGTGTGGCTTCAGAAGGCCGTTATTTTGGGTATGGCAATATAAAATTGTCATTATATTTGAATAAAAAAATTAAAAAAATCAAGTCTCATCACGTAATTTACGTACCCGGACTTCTTTCACGCCCGGCTATCGGGTATTTTATCAAATATCCGGGTAGAGCGGGTATCTTCATTTATAAGTAATCAATCAAATACAAAGGGTACTATAAAAGTTTTGCAATACACAGATTTATTTATTGGCTTCGTTCAAAGTAGTTTCCACCACATTCCATATACACTTCTCCATCCGCCAAAACCAGTCCTTAAACCAACTCTGCCAAGTTCCACCCGGGAGTGCAGCATACTCGTTGTCCCAAGCCCTCAGAAGGTCCTCATCGCTAGAAAACCTTAATTACCTTAATTTTCACATGCGGAAGGGAGCAAGAGCTGAAGTGTAAGGAGGGTGCTCAATAAGTTTCAGTCCAGTAGTGGTCAAAAACTATCTATCATTTTGTACTTAACATATCGGGATTTTCTGACAGCTACAGGTGTATCCTCATCATCAAACTTTGTTTTGAGCCTTGGTCGGCACATCGTAATAATAGAGCCAAGTCTCGTCACATGTCCAAATGCTGTTCACATACCGAAATTGCCCCCTAACAAACATTTTCAGCATCTTCCGGTACAAGTCGTACGACGAGTCTTCTGCTCTTCCGTCAGACTATGCGGTACCCAGAGAGAACAAAGTTTCCTTACGTTTAAATGGTCTTGCAGAACAGAATGAATTGCAGGTGCATGAAGGTGTAAGGTGTCCTCTATCTGTTGGTATGTCACTCTCCGGTCTTCAAGCATTTTCCTCGCAGCAGTAACGCTTTCCTTTGTTACTGACGTTCGCTGCCTCCCTTCCCCCAGCGTCCTCCAGAGTTAAATAATTGTCCCTTTGGAGTTCTCTGTACTACCTGAATATAGTCGTACGATGAGGACAATCATTCTTTAATGCAAGCGTCATTTCTTCTAAGCAGTGGTCTATACTTTAACCACGCGTAAAGTTATACCGTAAAACTGCCCTTATCTCACTACGTGACCACGATGCCATAGTCCTCACTTTACGCTGTCAATACGAATGAACAAATAAATCAACAGACGTGCTGATGGCGGCTACTAAGCACTCATGGACATGTCTCAACATGCAGCCTTCTGCGTCAGTTTGTTAAGTCATATTGCAAAACCTTTATAGTATATGTATCAATAAAAATATCAACAAAAACAGACTTTCTTTTCACAAAATAATACTGGAAAGACTATGTATCTGCCATTTTTTTTCTCTAGTAAGCATAGCTAAGCAACTTTTAATTCTAAGAACATTGAAAAAAATCATGAATGCAAAATCCTGGCAGTGACAAAAATAAAATGCTTTCTAATAAAACAATATGAATTCACATGGAACTTATACTAGGTGTCCCAATATTCTGTGGACATAAAAGTCCCACGTATTTTTAGACTCAAAATAAGTCGGTTGGACATGATTTACCTGTATGCAAAAGTGCATTGCAATGCAAAAATGTAACACTTGATGTAATAAGAATTTTTTTTAAAAAGCAGCTCCGAAAAACTTTTTTTCTCGGAAAATATGCGAGATTGTTTTTATAAAAAAAATTATAGACGTTGAGAGATGAAATTTTCTGCTATAATTCATGCAGGGGAGGAGGTAGTTTTCACTGTTCTCGAGCCATTTCGCGTTTTTTGTGAAAGTGAAAAATTAAGACATCTAGAAAAACACATGTATTCCAAATTTCATTCAAATCCAACTGCCGGTTCCAAAAATATCTGAAAAAAATCTGTTTGAAAAAACTGACCCCCTCTAACGGACAAACTAAGCACTTTTAAATGGAGGTTAATCATGTCCAGCTTTACGTTGAGTCTAAAAATCTCCACAAAATATTGTGACACCCTGTGTATTATTATATTACCTAGGAAACAGAGTAATCAAAGTTATTATTAATTAAAATAGACTTGTTGATGAAATGAGTTTTCAAAAATCATAAAGCATTAAGAGTACGATCACGAAACTGTCCACAACAAAAAAAAGCCCGTTCGCTATCTGTGGAAGTAGGTTTTACGGATAACAGTTCTTGATTTTATAGTTATTGATATCATAGTTTTTCATCAAGTATTTCCCCGGGTCCAAATACAGTAAAATAAGACAGCTAAGCACTTGCTTTGCGACTGCCCAGCTGTACTATCATGATACTAACGCCGAGGAAGGACGTACTAGGGGCCCAACTAGGCCTAAATGCAGTGATCTTGGCTGACCGTATTTTCCTCCAATTAAAAATATTCATATTATTCAGTGAGAGGTGGAATAGCAGTGTATGATGATAAAAATACACACAGCTCATAATAGTAACATTATGCAATGAAATGACCTTGAAACTAAATTTATTATGATAGAACTAATAACTTGGATCAAAATTGTATGCATGCACGACTTTAGAACTGTGTCACAAAAACTAGGCGAGATTCAATAATCTACTTAAAATATAGGTCATGTTTGCGGAAATTGTGAACTTGGTTAAATAAAATACCGTAATAAAGATATTAGTTTATTATTAACAATTATTACATAAGCACATGGTATAACAAGAAGCTCCACAGAGAATAAATAATATAGCTCTTGCATAGGTAAAAGTAAAAAGTCGCAAGTAGTAGATTTTACCGCTGATAGATTGGCAAAAGGTTCTGCTAAAATATTATTATGCCTCCTTCACCGCTTATAACCAAATTTCAACCTCTACGAAAATTTTCCTGAAAGTTATCAGAAGCCTAGACGTCGTAAAAAACAAAGGTTGAATAATTTTCATTTTTTCGTTAGGGGCCGTTCAAGTATTACGTGAGCACTATGGGGGGGGGCGGGGGAGTCTAGATGATGATTACGTCATCGGTAGTTATTTACTTCTTTTACACGAATGGCAACCCTCACATTGTCTTTGCTTGAAAACGAAACGCATTTTCCGGGATTCCCCCAAAAAATGCATCCGTTTGGTGAACAGCGTGCGGTAATTCCCCTACTCGCTTTAGAACCGAGTAGGCGAATTATCGCGCGGTGTTCACTTGTCTAAATTTCCTCTATCAGTGTAGTGTTTCATTTGGATACTATAGCGAGTAGACGTATTGTAAGCATAGTAAAGCAAGTTAACATTTGTGTTACCATTGATTCTATTAGCCAAAGTTTAATGTTTAAATAAGATGTCGCTTCACATAGACAAATAAAAGTAATACCAAAAATTGTTAGAAAGTTTTAAAAAATCTCATACAAGTACGAAAGTACAAAATGTACAAAAGTTAGTTAACGAAGTGTAGCGAAATTACAAATTACAAGCAAAATCCGACAAGGAACTAGATATTATTGTATCTAAGAGAATCGAAGAATAGCAAACGGCGAATAAGAATAAGTCACATCTACTAAAGCATGCCGTTGGACATTCAACATACATCGCTATTCGAAGTGGAAAGCATAGTTCATCTACTGCTAATACTCATCCTCAGGATTTCGAGACGCTTCTCGAACTTGAAGAGTTTTGACCATTAGCTAAAACTGACCATGGACTAGTAAAACCAGTGGTAATCATGACGGTTGATGGAGGGCCAGATGTAAATCCACGTTATCAAAAAGTCATAGGGTTTGCTATACAACACTTTAAGCGACATGATCTCGATGCATTGTTTTTAGCTACCAATGCTCCTGGAAGTACGTATAACAGAGTAGAGCGCAGAATGGCTCCTCTTAGTCGAGAACTGGCTGGTTTAATATTGTCTCATGACCATTTTGGGTCTCATTTGGATGAAAGTGGCGTTACAATTGATGAACATTTATAAAGATCTAATTTCGAATTTGCAGGAAATGTATTAGCTGAAGTATGGAGTTCAATGGAAACTGATGGCTATAACGTTAATGCAAAATATGTTGGGGCAGGTGAACAAGATCTTCCTGATTTTCCAGACATTAAATGGTATTCAGAACATGTGCGTGAGAGCCAATACTTGCTTCAAATTGTAAAATGTAGAAATACAGAATGCTGTCGTCCAAGAAGTGGCCTATTTAGATTACTAGACAATAGGTTTCTTTCACCACCTGTAAAAGTAAAACAAACAGTTGATGACTTGGTTTTGGATGAAGGAGGGCAATTTCTTAATCTTCCAGTCAATTTAGCTCTACGCTGAAGTGCTTCACTCAAATATTTCCTGCAAATGCCCTACGATTATTTTTGACCGACGGTAAAATTGAGGCTATCAAGTCGAACATGCAAAACGTGTGGTCTTTATCATGCTTCCGTCAAGTCACTAAATCGTCACATCGAAAATATCCATAAAAAAAGTAAACACGCACACTGATAGGAAAGTTAGACCTGTAAGAGTCGTTGCTCGTCGTGCTAATGAACTGATGTGCATTATTCAAAATTTAGAGCACCATGATATTGAATGGCTCGATGAGAACGACGTAGACATTCCAAAATCCGATGAAAGCGAGCAAACTCACAACACTGAGCAGCAATCGAAGCAATCCAATGTCATCGAAAACAATTATAACGTTATAATTATATTAAAAAAACAACAATACATTGATTGACAAATGTTTACGTAAGCTTTGCTTACTTTTGCTGACAAGGGGGATGGGGGGGTAAATAATTGTAATAAATCTGCTTACGTAATACTTGAACGGCCCCTTAGCTCTGCCGCCACTGGATCGATTTTCAAAAACTACAAAGCTTTTTCGTCTTTGACATAGTAGTACCTTGAGTGAAAATTTCGTCCGACCGGTACATTCCAAGTTATACCAGAGCCAAGAATTAGCGAACAGACCGATAGACAAAGACAGACAGACTGACGGAAATGGGTGACATGGTTTTTCGTGATGTACAACGTACCTGCCATGTAGCTTCTAAAAACGTAACATACAATCAAAAAACATATTTCATTTTTAAAATCTTCCGCGATTACAATAATTCCTCACCAAACGTCGTGCAAGTGACCTGTTCTTGACGTCTACCATGTTAAGTAATCGGTAAGGACGTCATTTTCACGTTACTTTTACGTCTTCAACTCGTGATATCTCCTCATTTCATGACCAGTTTTTAACGTCATTTTCACGTGTTTGTGCTACCTGGGGACTTGGGTAGTAAAAACCCATAACAGTCTTTAAAAATCGTGTGGGATAGTATGCCCTTATTATCTAGAGAATTTTTCAGTTATTTCAGCAATGAGATAGCGGAACGTTAATTGATATATATGCTCAGGAAACAGATTTGGTCTACCAGTGACATTGCAACTGAACACTGCAACCAAGATAAAATTCTGAATCTACCGTCGATTTTAAAGTGTATCTCAGTACCGTAGACAAGGGCGAAATTTTGATTCAAAACGTGTTAGCCATCGCAATGTTCACTAGAATGTTCTGGTATGCACCTAACACTGCGTAATATGTTGAGCTTTTTTGAAGCTTTAGACTGTAGTGACAATCCTCTCCGGTATCGTACAAAAGAACATTCATTTATCATTTGGTACGTTTCTATACGCATGCACTATATGCGCATGTATTCAAAGTATTTCTCTATAATTCTTAGTTTTAAAGGAAAATGTACGGGGGAAACCTATGATGAATGAAATCCTGATAGGTTCATAGAACTGCCAGACTTGAAAGCATATAAAAATATTAAAAGCCAAAAAATTGAGATATACAATCCGCCACACCTTACAACTCTAACGCTCAACCTTGAAACCCTACAAAACATTTTTCTGAACCATCACAAAACGAAGTTTGACAGATTTTTTTTTAGTTTTTTCTTACCCCTAGCTCCGCCGCCACTGAACCGATTTTCGAATAATACAAGATAACTTTGTGTAAAAATGTCATTCAAATTCTAGACGGGCTAAGGATCGGGACATGCACATGTACATCCAAAAAAACATAATATCGCATTTTCGGAACTTTTCGCAATTACAATTCAAACACAACAGATCCTAGGTTCTTAACCACGAATTATTTGTGTTAATAGTATTCTTGTAATACTACTTCACCTCTGAGTATTTTATTTCAAGTACGTCTATGTCTACCCCCATGTCAAAATATTTTGTACACCACTAGATGTTTTCTCTTGGATACACTGGCACAGCCAAGAGTTTATATGGAGGCGAGTATATGTGTCAGCCATTTTTGTCCTTAGAAATCTAAACTCCGCATAGACGTACGAGTCGCGAAAGCTCTCAAGGTCACATTACTTCGGGTAAATTAAGAAAAAAATGAATAAATTCAACAAGTAGGTGTGTGTTTAGTGTTTATCTCCTATTCGAAAAGAAGAGGTTCAAACTTGAGAGACAAAACATTCGTTTGTAGCCAAAAAAAAACTAACGTCACTAATTTTGATGTGAAAGGTAATTTGTAGGATCCGACCAAAGGTGAATTTTTTGCCCGAAGCCGATGTCAGGCTTTCGACACAATCTTGGACCGAATGTTTAGTTAAAGAAGTGTGTGGGTTGAGATGTAAAAGTAAAGTGGTAGAAAATAACGAAGCAGAATGTCACGCCTTTTTTTAAATACCACAGTTTTTGTAACGACAAAAGTATGGAAACATTTCAGTGTTGCTGTATTTATTCATTCCGCTATATACTGATATTGCGTGCGGTAAATATTACCATCGGTGAGAATGGCAAAAGTGAAAGAGCTTTCAAAGAGATATAAGAGACAAAGTAACTGAATTATTTAGAAGTGGTGTCAGAAATGTTGACATTTCTCTAAGATTAAAAATGAACAAAGGGATGATTTCGAAAATTATTAGTAAATATCAAGAATACGGATCAACAGCAGCGTGGCCCAAGTGCGGAAAACCGAAAAAACCGATTATGTTTTGGATACTAAACGGATATTAAACGTTTGTCCCATGAAGATCCTCGAATGCCAGCCACCCAGATTTTCAAAAGAATCGTAGAAGAGGGTGCCGAAAATCTTTTTGTTAGAATAGTGCAGAGACGCTTGGTGGATAACACTTTTAAAAATAGTAACGATTCATTTGATTATGTAAAAAATATTTGGCCAATTATCCCAACAGACGTCTGTAAAAAATTGGTGTCTTCTATGGGCAGTAGATATCAGGCAGTGTTGAATGCTAAAGGCTATACTACCAAATATTAGATAAACAGTATTTTTTAAATCTTTTTGTAGAGTTATTGTAAGTAATTTTGTAAAAAATATTTTTTTCATACTTTTGTCGTCTCATTTTTCGTTATAAAATAATATGAATGTATTTTAATGCTAGACTGTAGTACCACAGCAAACACAAATTGTCATTTGTATCCTCAAGACTGTAAGCAAACTATAGTAAGTGACATATAATTCCGAACACCCAGTTTAAATGGTTTTATTTTAATAAAAGTTGGTGAATGTATTTATCTTACTGTAAATATCAAGTGAAAAAATTTTCAGCCTTATCAGTTGGACATTCCGGTTTTTATACTGCTTTTTTTTAATTAACTAACGCTCTAAAAATGAATATTTCAGCCGCAGTAAAGAATGAACGTTGGCGGATTTTGGTTCTTGACATCCTTTACGATCGGTTACGATGCTTAGAGTACGGAGACCTGTACGATTTCGTCAACTTAGTGAGTTTGATAGGGTCCGTATAGTGGGACTTCGGGAAGCTGGACTTTCTTTTCGGGCAATTGCAGTTAGAGTGCAAAGAAGTGTAGACACTGTGGTTAGGTGTTGTCAGGCATGGCTTCGAGAAGGCCGTACGCAAAGAGCAAGGGGCACTGGACGCCGCCGTAGAACAACAGACCGTGAAGATCGCCGCCTAAGATTATTGGCCTTAAGGGACCGTTTCTCCACTACCAGGTCCATTGCAAATGAATGGTTTGCAGAACACGGAAGACCTATTGGCATGCGAAGTGTTTACCGACGAATGAGAAGTTTTGGCTTGTTTTCATACCGGCCACACTGGGTCCTCCCTTTAACTCAAGAACACCGACGTAATCGCTTTGAGTGGTGCAGACAACGGTCACTCTGGGATCAGGAATGGAACAGTATTGTCTTTAGTGACGAGTCTCGATTTTGTTTAGGCATGCACGATGGTCGTGCCAGGGTTAGAAGGCGACGTGGTGAAAGGAGGAATCCACAGTTTTTTGTTGAAAGACATGTTCATCACACTGTTGGAGTTATGGTTTGGGGTGCTATAGCTTATGGTTCCAGGTCACCTTTAATCTTCATCAGAGGTAACACGAACGCGCAGCGTTATATCCACGAAGTTCTACAACCCCATCTTTTACCCTATCTTGACACCCTGGCAGATCCAACTTTCCAACAAGATAATGCCCGACCACATGTTGCAAGAGTCACAATAGACTTCTTTCAACATAATGATGTCACATTGTTACCATGGCCACCAAGATCTCCCGACTTATCCCCAATTGAGCACGTGTGGGATATGATGGGTAGGAGATAGCTCAATTTGCAACGTCCTCCTCAGACTCTAGAAGCACTTCGAGAGGAGTTGGTGGTTGCCTGGAATGAGATACCACAGGAGGACATTGACCACCTGATCAGAAGCATGCCTAGGCGCGTTGGAGAATGCGTAGCACATCAGGGTGCATCCACACATTATTAAAGGTCAAAGGGCTTTAAAGCAGTGCAATCATTTTGAAATTTTTATCATTTACTTATTATGCTTCATTAAGTACTTATACAAAATTTTATTAAAATAAAACCATTTAAACTGGGTGTTCGGATTTATATGTCACTTAGTATATATTAGAAAAAATAGTCCTTAATAATAAAGAATAAAAAATTAGCGCACTCTTTAAAAATTACTAATAATGTTTCCAAACTTTTGTCCACTACTGTAAATCAAAAAGCACTTCCTAGAAAATTTTGTATTTTCGGTAATAACCCGAACATTGTTGAAATCGTCATTTTTTCTGACGCATCGCGTGGTATTATTTGCATATCGCATCTACTTTTAATGAAGCGTATTAAGTAAAACAGGCATGTTGGAAAAAATGGACTAAGTATTTTTTGAAAACATTCAACTTTATTAATGTGCCATCAGACCTGACTGTCAATATAGGAATAAGTCAATTATTCAAATTACAAATTCAAATATTAACTAGTCAGAGTATGTCACTCAGAGGGGGTGGATCATCGGCAAGCGATAACTTTTTGGAAAATTTTGTATTTTCGGTAATAACCCGAACATTGTTGAAATCGTCATTTTTTTCTGACGCATGGCGTGGTATTATTTGCATAATATCGCATCTACTTTTAATGAAGCGTATTCAGTAAAACAGGCATGTTGGAAAAAATGGACTAAGTAGTTTTTAAAAACATTCAACTTTATTAATGTGCCATCAGACCTGACTGTCAATATAGGAATAAGTCAATTATTCAAATTACAAATTCAAATATGAACTAGTCAGAGTATGTCACTCAGAGGGGGTGGATCATGGGCAAGCGATAACTTTTTGTAAAAGTGTATCCACACTCAAAGCTTTATGGAGAGCGAGTTTTTCGGGGCGGGAGGGAATACTGTGGATACGAAAATTTTAGAAATTCAAATAAATGTTTTTTGTTCTACGTAAATTCATGTGGGTAATGTCATTTTTGAAAAACGTTTGAATGGCAGCGGTGTTATCAGTAAAAATTAAAATAGCTTTCAGATCGTCCAAAAACTTGTTTTTGTATCCTTTACAAATTTTTGAATATTTTTAAGGGTAATCTAACATCTTTGCGGAGAGGTTGCAATTTTTAAAACTTTCGAAAATTTGCTTTCATCGTTTCTCATTGCTTCAGATTAGGACATATTCAAAAACACTATAGAGCTCAAACATTTTGTTTCTTTATATTTTATTTGCCTTTAATTTCGAAAAGCTTCTTTCGGCTGCTGTTGCAGTTGTAATCTATAGGGATCATAATGATATTAGACTATCACCTAGCCGTACAATCTAAGGTTTAGCACTTGAGAATTTTTAACTTAAGGTACGGCCTAAAGACTTGAGTGAGATTGTGAAAAACACTTTACGGATTTTTTTTCTACGTGGAGGCCCTGTATCATTTATACGGCTGATACGGTGGCAGCTACGCAGCGTGACCTCTAGGTCGCCTCCCTCGCCAACACTAGGATGTGTTTCAAAACAAATTTAGCCAATCCTCTATCTCATCATTTCCGAAATCCCAATGCCGAAAGCCATACTTGAAACACCCTGTATACACAAACATACACTATGACCTCAGTCGGCACTGATAAGCGCAAGTGCTTCGCTAAAAGCCTGGTAGTTGAATCAATGGACTATGTTTTACGTATTATCATTGATATAAATAATATTTTATCGTAATATAACGATTAGACAAAAATTTTAGGAGAAAATATCTGGTCTTTATTTGATACTGGCTCCACCAAGGCGGGTACTGGAAGACCTCCCGCCACTAACCCTGCATGGTGTAAAGATCCCCTATGCCAGTGAGGCAAAATATATTGGAGTCATTTTTGACCAAAGACTAACGTGGAACTATTACATCATCAGAACAGCACAGAAGGCTGCAATAGCCCTAGGAAGGTGTAGACAGATGTGGGGGAGAAATTAAGGGTTAAACTAAAAAAATGATCATGTGGTTATACACTATGGTTCTGAGACCCAGGGTAACCTATGGATCAGTGACTTGGTGGACAAAGAATACACAGTCGGGAGCGGTGGGGCTATTAAATACAAAAAATATCAAACAATAGTACCAGAAAGGAAGGCGAGGGAGAAAGGACCTCCTATAAACGCCAAAAGCTACTGGTACACAGACGGGGATTTATGGGGCAAGGCCAAAAACTGAAATCTCTATAAGTCTAGCCAATATTGCAACAATATTTCATGCTAAAGTAACGGCCATATAAGTCTGCGCAACAGAGCTAATAAGGAGTGAGACAGCAAATGAGTCGATCACTATCTGCTCAGACAGCCATGAAGGCATTAAGTTCATCGCAAATATCGTCTAAACTAGTATGGGATTGTCTGAACACTTTCAAAAAGCTGGGAAACCGAAATAAGGTAACGATGCTCTGGGTACGAGAACATGAAGGGCACAAAGAAAATGAGAAGGCGGATGAGCTAGCCCGATATGGTACGCGGCCAATCGCCTTATAGGTCCAGAGCCTTTTTGTGGCGTGACGAGAACAAGCACTAAACAGTCCATAAGAAATTGGACCAAGAAAAAAGCCCTAGAATGGTGGAACAGCAAATTGGGGCAAAGACAGGAAAAAGAGTTCATCAAAGAACGAAGGCCCGCATTTACAAAGGACCTACTCGGATTCAGTAGGAAGGCCATACAGGCCATAGTGGGTCTCCTGACAGGACACTGTCGTCTGAATCGACATATGAGACTCTTGGGTCTGGCAGAAGAGGCCACATGCCATTTCTGTAGAGAGCATGAGGAAACCCCGTATCACTGTGAAGGCCTGTCAGGCTACGGTTTCAGACAGTAGTAACCACATGTTCAACAGCGGAAAGCTACATGCAAGGTCCTGAGTCAAGGCTATCGAGTCTGATCAAAGGATCAATGCTAGACACAGTAGAAAGTATATAGGAGAGCTGATAAGCCAATCCATTTCTTCTGTGATCTGTAGTACTGGCTCTGAAGAGATGTTAGTTATACCCCGAGTTGAACTATATATTTCAAATTTATCGATCATTTTTGACTAATTTTTTAATAATCACGATTTTTGATGTCCCTCATCATGAATCAAAAGGTTTCCGGGTGGTAACTCGGTGCAACGTTTAATCATTCTTTATCAGATTACAAAAACAATTGGTTTATTCGCTACAATCACCTTTTTCTAGGGTTCTGATCATTCTGAAAAAAAGGTTCTTGGTTACCTTCCTCTCAAAGTCGCCGCTTCCGATGTTATATGTGATTCAACGTTTGAAAAACGCATCAGCAATTAAATAATTAAAAACGCTTTATAATAATCTAAGCCTAAAATACTTCTCGGGGTCTTGTCGGCTACAAAAAAATAATTGATTTAATGATTTTACATACTTTAAACCGAAAATCGTCAGTTTTGTTCTGAATGACTCGACAAAACTAAAAAAACATTGTAGCGAAAAAAAAACATTATTGTAATCTGTTTAGTAAAACTATTCAAGCAACAAACTAGATTTTCAAAAGAATCAGTCGGAAAATGTATCCTAGCAATGCGAGGTTTTGCTTTTATCATCAATTTTTTCAAGCCTATCTAATGTTTTCTGCCCCTAACTTAAGTCGTCAAAAAATATTTATTTGCGAGAACAAAAAAACGCCTTAAATCTACAAGTAAGAGATGGCGTCAAGTAGACTGACTCTCTACTTCCCACATAAATCTGATCAAATGAACTTTGTTTATGCATCATGTGCTGAGGCATCTTTTCAAGGCTCTGGTATGTTTATTGTTTGCCAGATATGAAAATCATTGTACCCTAGCATAACGCCGTAGAATAGAATGCATAATATCAGTGAAAAAAACATTCATTTGGCAAACAATTAAATTATGGACTTTAAATACGCATCATGCGTCGCCTTTCTCACGAAGTGTCCTAGCTGACAAAATACCAACAATTGAGATAACCCTCATATAGGTTCATTCCATGCCGGTTAATCTGACGAAGACATATAACTACGAGGGACGTCTTTTAAGTTTTGCATATAGAAATAAAACAACACGGTAGGTAGTTTTAAATGACTTTATTGTTTTTAGAAGTATTCTCACACGAAGATTAATACACATCTGCATGCGCTCGAACCAATTTTCGAAGCACTTATTCCACTCGTTTGCTGGCAGATCCAAAACGGCATTTTTAAATGCGTCAACTGCTTCGTCTGGTGACTGGAACCTTTGACCACGCAGTCTGTTTTTAATTTTCGGGAAAGTAAAGAAATCGTTAGGACTTACATCGGGACTATATAGAGGATGGTCCAATAATTCCACGTTTTCTTCCGTTAAATACTGCCTTATTTTTTGTGCTGTGTGCGAGCTTGCATTGTCTTGGTGGGGATGATTCTTCTTTCGGGATTGATTTTTCGAAGCTCGGTGATGACTTTTGGCAAACAAATGGTGGTATACTAATCCGCAGTAACAGATCTTTGCTCGTTAAGAGGAATTGTTGCAATATGACCCGCTATTGACACAAATGCCGCGACCAACTTTTTCGAAACACTTCGAGAACGGATGACTTTTGTTGGCTTTTCTTCACTTTGGAACGCCCAAACAGCCGACTGTCGTTTATTTTCTGGTTCATAACAGTAAATCCACGATTCATCACCACTAACAATGCTGTACACATTTTTTGAGTTTCCGGAATTGGAACAATCAAGCGTTTTTTGACACCAATTAGCCCTGGCTGCTTTCTGCTCTTCAGTCAACAGGTGGGGTAGCCAACGAGAAAATAATTTTCTTACTCCTAATTCATCATGTAAAATTTTTTGAATTGAGGTCTTTGAGATCTTTAAGGACGCCTCAATCTCGCGATATGTCACATGTCTGTCTATCTTCAATGATGACTTTGCGCACAGCATCGACGTTTTCCTGGGTGACTGCCGTTTTCGGTGCACCCACCCTGGGATCGTCGCTAAGACTCACCCCTCCACGTTTGAATTCTCCATACCAACGGGAAATTGTCGACTGATGTGGCGCTTCGTTGCCGAAAACAGACCGTAACTCAGCAAGGCATTCTTGTTGCGATAATTGCCTCTGAAAGTTGTAATAAATTATGGCGCGAAAATGTTCTCGGTTGAGTTCCATTTTTCTAATGACTTGGTGACACTTAAACTTTCACTGTAGTGAGAACACTGCATGTATTGTTGTGAAGCTTTGAATTTGAGTTTACTATGTTTCTATATGCAAAGCTTAAAAGACATCCCTCGTATATATCTATTAGTGTAGGCAACACACCATTCGCTACTGGGTGTCTTATATGCAAAGGTTAATAGATAATTCTTAGGAAGAGACCTAAATGAAGATAGGTCTCTTAGTGTGCAATAATCCTTGTTAGTATACGCACCTCGGTGGTTGAATCATGGCCAAAGTGAGCGAGACTCTGCCCACAGTGCAATTCATACCGCGATAAAGGGAGATCTTTTTGAACCCTCACAACTCTATCCAGTTTTTCAATTGGCCAGAAGACGTCAACCTTATTTAGTAATCCCACTGAATTTTTTGACTTCAAGAAACTTTCGAAAGATTTAAGAATGTTGTCCATACGGCAAACTGAGAAAGGGCAAAATATTATATGGACGGGAATTATGGAGTTTTTGATAAGAAAAGACATGCCCACCAAAATATTTTCTAAGTCTAGCCACCACGATACCAGTTATGACAGTATTGAGTTGAAAAGACTGATAAGAAGTAGTAATAATATAAATGATATTGAACTAGAACAACTTAATAAGGAACCAGTAAAAATAACAAAAAAGAAGTACTCCGACTTAATTTCGTTGTGTGAAAATCCAACACCCGTCGTACGCTTTCCAGAATTCCAAAACTTTTCAGAAATTTGTCCCATGAAACGGAATGAATTATTAATAATTTTGCCTTTGTTTTTTTGTGTATCATATTGCATCATCATTAGCTGGTAATATGTCAAAAGATAATTATTTAGATTAGTTGTTTTTCTTTTAGTTTTTATTTCAATAAAAATTGCTTCGACATTTCGAGTTGTTTTCTTCACCTCATTACCTAATATTTGTGTCATAATCTACATCAATTTTAGGCATTACATTCAGGGAGATTTTGTAGAGGGTAGCCAAAATTCAAAGTCGATCTGAACTTTTTTACATAAACTCTGCTGTCTGTAGACCAACGATTACTTAAAAAATTAAAAAATCAACAACTTTTCTGAGATAATCGCCCCCTTGGCTGGAAATATGATTCTTTGCTCATACGTAAATGAAACAAATTCTGTATATCTTAAAAAAGTATAATAACAAGAACTTTAATAAAAATATATCTCACAAAAAGCTTCTGAAAATTCTCACGAAGTGACCTACGTGCGTTTTACATTTTTTTCCAAAATAACTTGATAAGCTACCGCAAATATTTAAACATATGATCGACAATGAATATGGGCTTATACACTGAAATTTTCAATTCGGAAATATCTAAACTTTACATACAATGCTCATACCACAACACGTTGATTTCATTTTCTTGCTCTGCTGTCAAATTTACTAAACGTTGGTTAGGACACTTCGTGAAAAAGCCGATAATGTATAAGACCTGAATCAACTTTCTTACGTTGTGGTAGGCTTACTATTGCTCCGCTATGGATATACTTGATTATTTTTTGAAATAACCGATGATAACTTTCGTATGCCTTGCTATTATTTCCTTGAAGAAAAAGGTACTAAAATAGATAAAATTCTTCATTCCACAAAATATTCGCAATACAGCAATAATGTTTTCATCCTATCTGTTTATTTATATTTAATAAATGATATTGGGCTGGTAGTCACAATTGTTGCATCGCCGAGGCATCGTTGAGCTTTTCTCAGATAAATTCTTCGCGTGGATCGCGAAGGCAAGCAACGGCTAGTCCACTTTATATACAAAATATGTCTATCAGTCTGTCTTAAAGGCAAATATACGATGTAATATATGTATGAGATTTCCCTAATAGTCGCCACAAATTTGTAAATGTTACGGCCAAAAAATTACGATACATCCTCCCTCAACCCACACCCACCAACTTTTACCACTGAATCATTTTCAAAAATGATCAGGAGGATTTTTTTTCGTTTTTGGCCTTTTTCTCCGCCACCGCTGGGCGATTTTCAATAACTACAAAGCTTTTTCGTACTTGACATAGTAATCATACCGACGGAAATAAGCAAGATGTTTTTTTCGTGATGTTCATTTCATGTCTTGTAACATCCAAAAAACATAATACATCATTTTAAAAATGTTTACAATAGTTCCTCGCCAGTAGGAGTGGGTAGTAAAATCACACAAATCTAGACATCTGCTTCATGCCATAAAGGTGAATGTATGAATTTATTATTACTTATATTAGTTTCACACTCCTTGAAATGCAAGTGAAAATATTATGACTAAACACACCATTATTACATCGCACACAACAGACATCCTAAACGAAATTGTAACAATCAATTTATTCTTCATAGCACAAGCAAAGAAACGAATGACATGCAACAAACAAATTCAATCGTTGACTCACTCTCATTGTCACAAACAAAAAATACAAGTACAATACATCAATTAAAAATAATGTTAAACATAGTATTCCAGGGAATAGGGCGACCTGAAACATACTCAGTAACAAAAGCACCCAGTAAAATGATTTCATTTAAGCAAAATTTTGTAACCAGTTAGGGCCGTATCGTCAGTCGATCCTGCAATTACGAGGGTGGTCCCAGAAGTACCCGGCCTGACCTAGAGATGGCGATAGTTGTTTGAAAAATATCATTGTATTAGAAAGTATGCAACCTATAAAGCATAGGTGTCAAGTTTGAAGATGTTGTTTAGTATTTGTTTGGTAGCCATCAATACTGAACGTTTACAGTGAATTTGTGAAAATGGAGAAAATTGGTCATCGTTACGTGGAACAATACTTTCATTTCAAAGCGGTACTGAATGATCGTGGACTGAAAGTGCTCGACCTAGCAGACATAGTAGGGATTTCAAAAAGTGCCGTTCATCGCATATTATCTGAAAATTTGGACATGAGAAAGCTGTGTGCAAGATGGGTGCCGCGATAGCTCACAATCGAGCAAAAACAGTGTCGTGAAGATGTTTCAATTGAGTGTTTAGAGAAGTTTCACAGCAACAAAGCAGAATTTTTGCGTCGTTTCATAACCATGGATGAAACATGGGTCCATCACTTCACACCCGAGAAAACAGAACAATGGACTCAAAAGGGACAACCGGCTCCAAAGAAGGCGAAGACCGTTTCATCTGCAGGCAAGGTTATGGCGTCGGTTTTTTGGGATGTGCGTGGGATAATTTTCATTGACTATCTTGAAAAAGGTAAAACTATCAACGGCGAGTATTATGCGAACTTATTGCAACGTTTGAGCGATGAAATCAAGCAAAAACGGCCGCATTTGGTTAAGAAGAAAGTGTTGTTTCATCAAGAAAATGCACCAGCTCACAAATCCGTTATTGCAATGGCCAAAATTAACGAATTAAAGTTTGAATTGCTACCTCATGCACTCTATTCACCAGATTTAGCCCCCTCGGATTATTTTCTGTTTCCAAACTTGAAAAAATGGTTCAGTGATCAAAGATTTTCCAAAAATGAAGAAGTGATGGCAGTTAATGGCCATTTTGACGAGCAAGACTGTTCTTATTATAAAAAGGGTATCGAACTTATTGAACATCATGGGAAAAGGAGATTATGCTGAAAAATAAATACATGTTTTTACAAAAATTTTGTGTTTTCTTTGTTGGGTCGGGTACTTCTGGGACCACCCTCGTATCGTAGGACGCCTTTCTGGCTTCCTTGCTTTTCATAGTCTTTCCTCCTCCAGAAATGCTGGGGTATTTCTAGATTTCTACTGTTCCGTGTCACCGTCAGCGCTCTCCTAGCTGAGTCTGTTTTCCTTTTGAATCTTAAGACATTTCAGGCTGATAAACATATGATGAAAATCTAACTTTATCAGCCTGAAATATCATGGTATTAGAAAAGAAAATATAACCTCAAAATAGAGCGAGTTTTCTCGTTGAAAAGTGCCTATTCCCTGGAGTAGATTTATACACTTTATAAGTTACAATTTCAACCCTCATATAATGATTACCAGGGGCGTATTTTAAGATTCAGAACCATAGGTCACTTTATTTATAGATTGCTGCTCCATTAAGGAACAGAAAAAAACAAAAACTTTTCATTGAAGCGGCTTGAGCCTCAGCCTGCCGCCCCGAACCGTATCCCTTTTGGTGCTAGGGTAAATACGCCCCTGATGATTACAGATTACTGACAAACATAGTGTACATAGTTATCATAGTAATATAAATCCTCCAAGAAAACGTATGATATACCAGGGTTGTTTTTGTTTAAACGTTTTTTTTTCCTTAAAAAAAACATGTATAAAATACTGTTAATCCATGTTTAAAACAGTAAAAAAATAAAAAAACTATAATCTAGTAACGTTAATGAAGTTCCTTGGAAGTATTATTACTATTTTTGATCCAGCTCTATCAGAGCACATCTCTAGTTTAAAAGCGGACGCGGGGAAGTACCGTTTGCCTTTGGGTAATTTTTCGTGTTGCGATCTCCAGCAGTCAAATGTGCGAAGTTGTAGCGAGGTGGTGTGTTTTGTTTTTTTAATATTAAAGATCGGCAAAAGAGAAAGGCAATGACAGGGAGGAGAAAGGATCCCGTGTGGAAATATTTTAAGGAGACTGATGCCAAAGCTGGCTCGAAAATAAATAAAAGAGCAGAATGTTTAACCTGCAATATGGACATAGTGCCACTGGTGGCTAGAATGCGCAAGCATATTAAAAATTGTAAACAACTTAAACAAGGAAGTTTGTCAGAAAAACAAAATATTCATATATCAGATAGTTCTGATACCGACAATGACGATGTTTCTACCGAACCTATTTCCTCAGAGTTAAGTAGCTTGGAGAATTGTGAAAAAGGTACATTTTTTTACTTGGAGTTCCGTAAAAAGTAGTGAAAACTAAAAATTTATTCTATGTACATTTTCCATGATTTTATATTTTAAAAATATGGATTTAAGGATTTTTTGTTAAATAAGATTGGTTTTATACTTTTATAGAAATTTGTTAAGTAACTTATTTAATGTTATTATACAAGTAAATACATAGTCATATTATATGATTATTCTGGTACTGTACTAGTATTAGAGTTCAATGCAGTTTATTAAGTTTACTCGTTCGTTAAGAAACAGATTTTTTTCCACTAATATTAGTTCCCTAGTTTAATGTTTGATTAATTAATAAAAAATAAAGTATATTTTTTAGTACCTATGTGTTTCAACCTATGGCCCTTTTAGTTTAGTTTTGCAAAATAAAGTCAATTTCAAACATACTTGAAAAATATACAGAAATTTGAATAACTCACAAACGACAAAAACAGTGTTTAAAACATATTTTAAACAGTTTAAAACATGTTTCAAACAGTTTAAAACAAATTGGTGGTTTACAACACCTTCATTGTTTTAAACGGTGTTTAGAACACTTGTTTTAAACATTTTAATTAAAACATAACAACCCTGTGATATATACTAAGTGACATATAAATCCGAACACCCAGTTTTAATGGTTTTATTTTAATAAAATTTTGTATAAGTACTTAATGAAGCATAATAAGTAAATGATAAAAATTTCAAAATTATTGCACTGCTTTAAAGCCCTTTGACCTTTAATAATGTGTGGATGCACCCTGATGTGCTACGCATTCTCCAACGCGCCTAGGCATGCTTCTGATCAGGTGGTCAATGTCCTCCTGTGGTATCTCATTCCAGGCAACCACCAACTCCTCTCGAAGTGCTTCTAGAGTCTGAGGACGACGTTGCAAATTGAGCAATCTCCTACCCATCATATCCCACACGTTCTCAATTGGGGATAAGTCGGGAGATCTTGGTGGCCATGGTAACAATGTGACATCATTATGTTGAAAGAAGTCTATTGTGACTCTTGCAACATGTGGTCGGGCATTATCTTGTTGGAAAGTTGGATCTGCCAGGGTGTCAAGATAGGGTAAAAGATGGGGTTCTAGAACTTCGTGGATATAACGCTGCGCGTTCATGTTACCTCTGATGAAAATTAAAGGTGACCTGGAACCATAAGCTATAGCACCCCAAACCATAACTCCAACAGTGTGATGAACATGTCTTTCAACAAAAAACTGTGGATTCCTCCTTTCACCACGTCGCCTTCTAACCCTGGCACGACCATCGTGCATGCCTAAACAAAACCGAGACTCGTCATTAAAGACAATACTGTTCCATTCCTGATCCCAGAGTGACCGTTGTCTGCACCACTCAAGGCGATTACGTCGCTGATCTCGAGTTAAAGGGAGGACCCAGTGTGGCCGGTATGAAAACAAGCCAAAACTTCTCATTCGTCGGTAAACACTTCGCATGCCAATAGGTCTTCCGTGTTCTGCAAACCATTCATTTGCAATGGACCTGGTAGTGGAGAAACGGTCCCTTAAGGCCAATAATCTTAGGCTGCGATCTTCACGGTCTGTTGTTCTACGGCGGCGTCCAGTGCCCCTTGCTCTTTGCGTACGGCCTTCTCGAAGCCATGCCTGACAACACCTAACCACAGTGTCTACACTTCTTTGCACTCTAACTGCAATTGCCCGAAAAGAAAGCCCAGCTTCCCGAAATCCCACTATACGGCCCCTATCAAACTCACTAAGTTGACGAAATCGTACAGGTCTTCGTACTCTAGGCATCGTAACCGATCGTAAAGGATGTCAAGAACCAAAATCCGCCAACGTTGATTCTTTACTGCGGCTGAAATATTCATTTTTAGAGGGTTAGTGAATTAAAAAAAGCAGTATAAAAACCGGAATGTCCAACTGATAAGGCTGAACATTTTTTCACTTGTTATTTACAGTAAGATAAATACATTCACCAACTTTTATTAAAATAAAACCATTTAAACTGGGTGTTCGGATTTATATGTCACTTAGTATACATACACAAACATGTTTAAGAGAAACTTTTCTTTGGAACCGCGCAAATTTTCAAATTTCATATAGGTCCTTTTAGGGCTTTTGTTAATTCTGGTTATCAAAAATTTAAAGCCGAATCAAAAAATATGCTTAGCTTAGCACGGATTCATAATAAACCATGAGAACAACCGATTTAATTTGTTCGACTCCAGTTTTCTGCTTCATTTGATTCAAGCAAATTCAATATCAAGGACTGGGCTAAAGCTGTCAATAATTCAAAATTACTTCCTATTAATACCAGCCTATTTTAAGATTACCTTGCAATAGCAGCTGGGTAGAATAAAATTCCCGTCGAAGGTGAAACATACGTTTTCTTGTAATAGGAACTTATGACTAATAAAAATGCTACTACTAACGCATGGAACGTAAAAATTCTCAAAAACCAAGAAAAAGTATTTCGAACTTCCTAAGTGGTGTCGACATTCTTCTCAGAAAGCACATTTTTTAGCAACTGGCAGTCTCGGCAAAGCGGTCGCCTCAACCAAAAGAATCCTGTACTTTTTATTGCTGTTGAAAATATCTATGTGCATCCCTACTATACTACAACTATTTAAAACTGTAATGACTCATACGCGTGATCAACACGTGATCAGAGCTCGATCCCGGCTTCCTTCCAGTACAGCCGTATAGCGTACGACATATGTCGTTTCTGTGGCTTTGCGGTGGTCAACAGCACAGACAGAGATGGAAATAATGGCTGATTGTTCTCCGCCGGTAGAACCAATGAAATCAAAGACGCGCCTCGACCGGTAGACTCATAGGCGTCGGCAACGCATTGGAACGTGTTTCGTTGAGCGATCGCATATTGTGTGTTTTTATAAGAATTGTTATACTTGGTATACTTAATCATGGAGAGTACAAATGGCACGAGTGGAAGTACTGAAAGCCAGGGAACAAGTAGACGGCTTCGTAAAGCACTGAAGAGGGACGCGAAAGAAATCGTGCTCAACGTGTTCAATTATCTGAACAGAACTATGTCGCAGGGAGATGCACACGCGCGTTGTGAAAGTAAGACAGGCGTTCCAGAGTGGACCATTCGCAGGGTGGTGCATGAAAAGAAGAAAACTGGAGCTACTACTGATCCAAAGTTTAATTTGAAGGGACGAAAGGCCGTTAAATTGGATGACGATAGCAAAATGGCGTTAAGGCGAACCGTACATTCATTCTTCTTTAGGAATGAGATACCAACCCTCAAGGCTGTACATGCAGCGATCAAGAAAAATGAAATTATACCCCAAATGAGCGTCGAGGTAATAAGGAAATCCCTGCACGAAATTAATTTTCGTTACGAAACGCGTAATCGGAAGTCAGTATTGATAGAGAGACCTGAAATAGTCGCCTGGCGTCGAAAATACCTACGCGAAATGATTGAATATAGGCGACAAAGCAGAAAAATTTATTATTTGGACGAGACATGGGTAAATGCAGGTCACACAGTTAAAAAAACCTGGATAGACAAAAACGTAGTGAGTAACCGACAAGCAAGCATTGAAGGTTTGTCAACAGGTCTTCGTGGACCGTCACGGAAAGGTCAAAGATTGATCGTAACTCATATTGGTAGCGATAGTGGCTTTTTAGAAGAGTGTGACTTGATTTTCGTCTCTAAGAAAGGAGGTGATTACCATGACGAAATGAATGCCAGCTGCTTCGAGAGCTGGTTTCAAGGGGTGCTTCAGCGAGTTGAGCCCAACTCTGTGATCGTAATGGATAATGCTTCCTACCATAGTCGTCGAGCCGAACGTGTACCGACTATGGGATCTCGAAAAAGTGACATACAGCAATCGTTGCGCGAAAAAGGAATCCCGTTTGACGATTCATGTGTGAAAGCGGAATTGTATGAAAAAATTAAACAGCACAAACCTGCGAACATTAGTTACGTGACTGATGAGATGGCCCGACAATGTGGTGTCACTGTGCTGCGGTTACCGCCATACCACTGTGAACTGAACCCAATAGAGCTCATCTGGGCTCAAGTGAAGGGTTATATTGCGCGCCATAACACAACCTTCAAATTACCAGACGTTAAGGTTTTACTTGAGACTTCCATACCGCTAGTAACGCCCGAAGCTTGGCAGAATGCTATCCGTCATGTTGTGAAGGAAGAAACAAAAATGTGGCAGCTTGACCACCACATCGACACCATCATAGAGCCAGTTATAGTCAATTTCAACGAGGAAAGCGATAGCGACAGTTTATTACTGTCAGATGTAAGTGGAAGCGACGATGAATAAAGGTAATTCCCAAATTTTTGACTTACAATATGTTTCAAACCACTCTTTATTAAGTATGTGACAAATCTAGTTCACCCATGTTAAACATTCATACCCCGCCTATGAACAGCCGACTACTGGTAGTTAAGTGATGTTCACGTGAACATCGATGAGTCATTACAGTTTTAGATAGTTATAGTATACATATGGCATACAAACCCACCCAGAATGTTATATAATAGAAGAAACTTGAGAATAATGTATAATAACTAAACTCATATAATTTTAAAAATAAACAAACAAAAACAATTTCTTGTGAAACAAAAAATGTCCTTGATCTTGACAATCTTCAAAGTGGGATGTCCTAAGACCTAGAAAGAATAAAATACAAATGTAGCTTATGGTATTTCTTCCTTAAAACATTCCACACCGATCTGTAAACTCCAATACACCTGTTCCAAAATTGATATCATAACATCTCATAAACTTACATACAGTCACTAGTCAAAAGTAGGGTCAGTACAAAATATTCAGTCAATAATGGGTCAGAATGTCAAGCTGATATAAAAAAAAAGTTGTCAGTCACTAATCAGTCAGTATGTAAAGTTTAAATAAAAAATCATTTTCATTAAAATAAACATAGTAAGTCTGAAGCAAAACATAATAAAAGGCAACCAAGAATATTTCCATGCATAGCAGTGAGCACATAGATTTATGGGATAATCAACCAAGAGGGAAAGTTCTAGTAATTTAATAATAATAATAAATTCAAATTTAATAATAAGAGGTATAAAGTTAGTTTTTGAAGAAACCAAAGTAAAATCTGTGTTTTCAAGCTAAAATCTACATTTTTGGCATGAGTAAAATAATTTTTTATGATCCTTATGAAAAAATACTTACAAAAAATTATGTATAATACAACTCTTTTTTTTGAAAGCCTAGTTTTTCACTGTATCTGCTCAAATGTCAAACTTCATAAGTTATATGATATATAATAAAATGCAAATGTAACTTATTGTATTTCTTCTTTAAAACATTCCATTTGAATATGTAAATTCCAAAATTCATGTTCCCAATTTGATCTCATAAACTTACATGTACTCACTGGTCAAAAGCAGGGTCAGGACATAACTGTACAAAATATCCAGTCAATAATGAGACAGACTGTCAAGTTGATATGAAAAAATATGTTTCCAGTCACTAATCAGTCAGTAGGTATGTAAAGTCTAAATGAAACATAGTTTTCAGCCCCACGGTACCCAATGGGTACTTAGGCCTTAGGCCTTCGTGGTAGTTGGAGTATAAAAAAAAAAAAAAAAAAATTAAAATAAAAATCAGTAACTATGAAGCAAAACAAAAAAAAAAGCTAAAAAAAGAATATTACCATGCATATGGGTGAGCACATAAATTTATGGGGTAACTCAAATGTTCTACTTCGTAAAGTTATATGATAAGATATAATAAAATACAAATGTAACATATTACACTTGTTCTTTAAAACATTCCATTTCAATATGTAAATTCCAATACTCATGTTCCCAATTTGATCTCATAACATCTCATAAACTTACATATACTCACTCGTCAAAAGTAGCGTCAGTACATAACTGTACAAAATATTCAGTCAATAATGAGACAGACTGTCAGGTTAATAAAAATATGTTTCCAGTCACTAAAATCAGTATGTGAAGTTTAAATAAAACATAATTTTCTGATAACATAGTAACTATGAAGCACAACAAAAAAAAAGCTAAAAAAATATTTCCATGCATAGTAGTGAGCACATATATATACAGGGTTATCCAAATTAAGTGTCCACCATTGGTAACTTTGTTATTAGTAAAAATACAAAGTTGTTTAAATTAGCAAACTAGTAGCATTTTTAACGCTGGTAAAAATGAGAAATAAAAAAAAACAATTGAGAGTCGTTATTTTGATTTTTTTCAGTAAAATAACATTTTTTTAAATGGAAACCCCTGTATATTATATTTTTTTCTGTTAAAGCATCAAATTTTAAACAAAAAAGTTCATAATGACTTTTCCGCTAAAGTCAAAAATAAAGTCAAAATAACGATAAATATTTTTAATTATTTGCAGTATTATAATATTAAGACGGCTATGAAAACAACATGGCGTTCGCGATTTGACAGCATTAAGATAAGCGACAAATTGTTAAACTGGACATACTCGCAACTAGAAGGCTTTGGAAAACAATGATAAAATCAAATAATGTCAAAAATTAGTGTAAATACTTGTTTATAAGCTTTATTGTGTCATTAATTTAAAGAAAAATGTTCTCCCATGAAGAAAAGTGTGATATGTTAGAATGCTATTTAGTGTGCAGAAAATCCTCCTTGAGAGCAAGAGTGAATTATATCCCGCTCGCATTCAACCGTATGAACGATATTTTCTGAAACTTTATCGAAAATTTAGGGGCAACGAAAATGTTTTTGCTAAAACAAGGGCAAAAAAAGAATTCATAATAAGCGAGGCCACGGAAATTGCAGTTATTGGATATTTTGAAGCTTATCGTGAGAATTCAATAGCAGATATTCTCAAGGACTCTAATTTCAGTTATGGTACTGTTCAAAGGATTTTAAAAAAATACAAATTTATTCCGTATAAGTACCGACCAGTTCAAACGCTTTTGGCAGGGGATCCAGAGAGAAGACTTGTTTTTTGCCATTGGTATCTTAGCTTCTGTCGCCAAAATGTAAATAACTTTCGTTACCTTTTATGGACAGATGAATCAAATTTTTCAAATTCTGGAATGTTTAATAGAAAAAAACCACCATTATTGGTCAAGAGAAAATCTTTTGTTAGTACATCCAAGAGGCCCACAAGTCCGTTTCAGTTTCAACGTTTGGTGCGGTATAATTGGTTCAAAAATTGTTGGCCCGTTCTTTTATGAGGGAACCCTAACTGGTGAAAGATATGTGGAATTTATGTCAGAAATTCTGACTAATTTCTTATACGAATTGGATCTTATAAGTAGACATCATCTGCATTTTCAGCAAGATGGCGCACCTGCCCACAACTCCAGAGGTACTTATCATTTTCTAAGTACTACTTTTAATGATCAGTGGATAGGAACAAATGGCCCAATACAGTGGCCTCCCAGATCACCAGATCTAAACCCACTTGATTACTTCTTGTGGGGTTACTTAAAGAACCAAATTTACAAGCGAAGGTACGATAACCTTGACGCGTTAAAGACTGCAGTTAGGGAAAAGATAACCCAGATAGATGGTAGGACCATACTTAAGACAGTTCGAGCAGTTGAAAAACGTGCCCAAAAATGTATTGAAGAACAAGGTGGTGTTTTCGAGCATCTTCTTTAAAAAAAAATTTTATTGTATTTTGTAAGATTATAAGTTGATGTTGAAAATAAAGTTTGTCGATACAATTTAATTGTTTCAGATTGGAGGCCATAACTTCAACAATTTGTAACCTAGGAGAAAAGTTATTGTAAGCTTTTTTGTTTAAAATTTGATGCTTTAACAGAAAAAAATATAATATACAGGGGTTTCCATTTAAAAAAATGTTATTTTACTGAAAAAAATCAAAATAACGACTCTCAATTGTTTTTTTTTATTTCTCATTTTTACCAGCGTTAAAAATGCTACTAGTTTGCTAATTCAAACAACTTTGTATTTTCACTAATAACAAAGTTACTAATGGTGGACACTTAATTTGGATAACCCTGTATATGGGGAACTGAACTAAGAGGGAAAGCTCTAGTAGTTTGATGATAATAAGAGGTGTTAAGTTAGTTTTTAAAGAAACTGTAAAATGTAAGTCTTCAAGCTAAAATTTGGCATGAATAAAAACTCTTCAGAAATAAATTTTGATGATACTCATAAAAAAAACTTACAAAAAATTATGCATAATACAGAATCAACTTTGATGGATGAAAGTTAAGTCATTTGTGTAGACTCATTAATAAAGATGGATTAAAACAAGTACACAGAGAATCCTATATATTTCAAGTATTGTTCTGCCATGCTAAGCACAGAGGGGGGTACCTGCAATTTTTGGGCATATTTTTCACCTAGTAACATATACATACAAGTTAGTAATGTAACAGTTGCCACTTTTTTGCTTTAGTATGTTAGCTAGTAATATTTGACCTAAAATGCCAGTTAGCTGCAATGTTGCAGATAACACTCAATTGGTTTATTATGTGGTACATGTGCCTATTTTGCTTAGTATGTTGGCTAGTGATATTTACCTCAAACGCAAGGTAGCTCTAAGTGTTTAAGTGGCCATACCTGCTTAACTTCTTAATATTAACATGAAATATTTACACCAATTTCAAGTAACTTTATGTAAAAAAAAAATAATTACTAAGTCTGTGAACATGAAATAACCATTTCTGTCCATTTGGTAAACAAAATTCAGAGATTCAAACTTCAGATGCGTTTCTCTCAGTTCAAGGTTAACTGCAAATACCTCCTCTGTACTCAGCATTTCAGTGTTATAATATATTATACACTAGGTATACTAGAACAACTATTTAGCACTAGAAGCTTTAAAGTTAGATCATTTGGTCTGTTTAGTATAATTTTTCATGACTGAAACATTAAGCCACGAGTACTCTTCATATCATAACAAAAAAATCAGTAAAATCTAAATAAGAATTTTACAATGCACTAAAGACGTTGTAGAATTTGTTATACTGCATTCTACAGTAGATCGAAAATAATCAGTTAAACCTGGCAGACAACCATGAAAATGTGCTGCCCTATTAAAAATCTTTCAAGCATCAAACAATGCTTGAAAGATTTCAACACCATTTATACAATTTGCTATTACAGAAAGATTTTATTGTAAGGGCTAGCGCCTATCTAAAAGTCTTTTCAATCTATCTGTGAATGTAGTTTATAATGTTGAACATGCACATGGGAAGAAGTGACAGTGTACTCACTGTTCACTCTTCAATAACATGAGTTGAATTGTGTTAATTTGACATGAAAGATAATATACATAGTATTATAGTTTCCAATTTGTGGTAAAAAGTTTATAAACAGGGGAAAATTAACCAAGCATCAAAATATTTTTATTTTGATAAACTTTTATTAGATATATACAATTCAAATGCAGTCACTTAACTTCAAAATATGTTTATTATGATAACACAATCTGTATTGTCTGTTTCACGAGTATTCATTGTGGTAGAATGATAGCTGATTGTTTAGTGTTATTTGAAAATTCCCTTTTTGTACTTGCTAATAACTCTTTTATTTAGAAAAGTTCATTGTGCATACAAAAAAGAAGTGACAAGAAAGTTGTACTACTTATGCATCGGATTTATTATTGGCAACAGTTACAAACTAATACAAAGATGTCACTTGTTGATCAGCTGTTCACCTCAGTAGACGTCAAAACATGATGGATACTCGTGAAACAGGATTTCATCTTTCATCAAATAATTCCCAGAACACCACCAAGCAGGCACAAAAAAGGACCTTAACAGTAATTTATAATGTGACTGGTCAAAATTGCTTGTACAATGTTTCTTAAATACCTCTAATTTGACAAATATACGATGTCATCTACTCATAATTAACTATTCATAACCTATATTTTATGTCAGTTGAAAAATTATAAGCAAAAAAAAGTCCAAAATTGCAGAATGGTGTTCCCCTAGTGTTTTCAAACACAAGTTGCTTGAAGTCAATAGAGGTTTTTCCACAAGAGAAAGTAATTAAGGTCCTTTCAAGATTACTAAAAAAAGCTTGCAGAAGCCTCTTATTAACTATTAGCTAAGATACTTTATTTACATTGAGGAACCATTTTTAAGCTCTCGCAATGTAGGTTCCTTCCACGTGCACAGGCATGCAGGAATAATACAATGCGAGATCGTGTGAGAAACTATCAGTTTATTTATAGTTTTGGAAAATCATGCTATTTTAAAACAAACTTGAAATTGTTTCATAACCTTAAGGCATTATTGCGCAGGATTAAAAAGTAAACAAGCAGGGAAAATCGTGTGATAGAAAAGATCTGTCCGTTGACAAGCTAAAAAATATAAAATTTGTTGAATAATGTGGATTCAACTTTGGTCCGTCGATGCATAATAACCAAAGCAATAGATACCAAGCTAGAATTTTCTTTCTTTTGTAATACTTGAAAAGCGTTTGAGTTCTGCGTAAAGCTATAGAATGCTGTTGGATGCAATTATTGTTAACTTACGTTTCCTCTGCCAGAGGTTAACGGCCAGGTATATAAAACGGGTTCAGCCCCAGCGGGGGAATGCAATTTTAGCTCCATCGTCAGAACCCAGTCGATGTTAGCTAAACAAGTCTTTCCCACTGGATTTAAACATCACTTGAACTGTTAATTTTACCCACATCAAACACACATTTTCCACGGAAGTTTATAGATCTCGCACAGCAAAACACGCCATCGCCTGAACTGAAAGCTGCGCGCGCACTACACCATTGTAGATTGTCGGGATGGTAGCGATACCACCTTAAAATTCTCAAAAGCTTAGACAGTTTTGACAACGAACAGGAATAAGCCCGTTTTCTAATCGCGCGGTTGCCACGTTGACGCCAACTTACCCATTTGTGCTGCTCGACGTCCGCAAAATATTTGCACTACACAGACATCTTAAATACACTTTATGATAAACATAATATTACTACATCCCACTTGAAATTATTATTTTTGCGGTCGAACTTTACTGGATTATAATTTGGACTGAACTGTACTTTATATTAAATATAGCTAATTGTTTAAGTACCTAGGTATATTAGAAATTAATTACAATAAGTTGTATACGAGGAATGTCTTTTAAGTTTTGCATATAGAAGCATAGTAGGCCGCGCGGATCGAACGTCAGTACTGAATCTTAACACCAATCTTTAGTAAACTTAAATTCAAGGTTTCACAACAATACGTGCTGTTCTCACTACAGTGAATTTTTAAGTGTCACCAAGTTATTAAAAAAATGGAACTCAACCGAGAACATTTTCGCGCCATAATTTATTACAACTTTCAGAGATAATTATCGTAACAAGAATGCCTTGCTGAGTTACTGTCTGTTTTCGGCAACGAAGCGCCACATTAGTCAACAATTTCCTGTTGGTATGGAGATTTCAAACGTAAACGGGTGAGTCTTAGCGACGATCCCAGGGTGGGTGCACCAAAAACGGCGCCCAGGAAAACGTCGATGCTGTGCGTAAACTCATCATTGAAGATAGACATGTGACATATCGCGAGATTGAGGCGTCCTTGAAGATCTCAAAGACCTCAATTCAAAAAATTTTACATGAAGAATAAGGAGTCAGAAAATTAGTTTCTCGTTGGATACCCCACCTGTTGACCGAAGAGCAGAAAGCAGCCAGGGTTAATTGGTGTCAACGCCTGACCGTTCCACTTCCGGAAACTCGAAAAATGTGTACAGCATTGTAAGTGGTGATGAATCGTAGATTTACAGTTATGAACCAGAAAATTAACGACAGTCGGCTGTTTGGGTGTTGCAAGGTGAAGAAAAGCCAACAAAAGTCATCCGTTCTCGAAGTGTTTCGAAAAAGATAGTCGCGACATTTGTGTCAAAAGCGGGTCATATTGCAACAATTCCTCTTAGTGAGCAAAGAACTGTTACTGCGGATTGGTATACCACCATATGTTTGCCATAAGTCATCACCGAGCTTCGAAAAATCTGCCCCGAAAGAAGAATCATCCTCCACCAAGACAATGCAAGCTCGCACACAGCCCAAAAAACAAGGCAGTATTCAACGGAAGAAAACGTGGAATTATTGGACCATCCTCCATATAGTCCCGATTTCTTTACTTTCCTGAAGATTAGAAACACACTGCGTGGCCAAAGGTTCCAGTCACCAGAAGAAGCAGTTGACGCATTCAAAAATGCCGTTTTGGATCTGCCAGCAAACGAGTGGAATAAGTGCTTCGAAAATTAGTTCGAGCGAATGCAGATGTGTATTAATTAATCTTCGTGGAGAATACTTCGAAAAACAATAAAGTCATTTAAAACTACCTACCGTGTTGTTTTATTTCCATATGCAAAACTTAAAAGACATCCCTCGTATGTATACGAGTATAAACTTTGCCCGAGCTCGTCAAGCTTTAAGGGCCGTATCATCAGTCGTTCCTACCATCGTAAGACGCCTTTATGGCCTCCTTGATTTTCATAGTTTTCTACTGTTCCGGGTCAGCGCTCTATTTTGAGGTTATGTCACAAATATCTATTTGCATTAAATTGTTCATGATTTTCATTCATATCATCTGATTTATCAGCCTGAAATGTCCTGTAATTCATAAAGAAATGATAACTTGACAGTAGGAGAGCGCCAATGCTGACACGGAATAGGTGAAATCTAATAATACCCCAGCCTTTCTGAAGAACAGAAAAGACTATGAAAATCAAGGAGGCCATAAAGGCAACCTTCTATTGTAGGAACGACTGACATTACGGCCCTTAGTAATTCCATGCAAGTAGCGTGAAAGATCCCATGGTATGACTGTGTGCTGTTTTTCCCTACTCTTTTTTTAATATCGAGGTACGGAAATTGTTAAAACGAGGTTGGGGAATCATTATTAATCCGATTTTTGAAATACGCAAGGGTAGCAAGACTGGGTATGCGAAGTATCTCTTCATGCAAATTGTTTCACAATCTTGACACCCAAGATCCTCATAGGAACAAAGAAGGAATCGTATTATTGGCCAGTCTTTCTCTATATTGTTCAGAACCGTTTTTCTGCAAATGCAACTCCTGGAATCTATCTTGTTGTATATCTAGCTCATCTTGCTTATTATAACCAATAAATAAAACCACAGATGCTTATTAAATTCCAAATTGTTTACCGGCGTTTCAGCAAATTTTCAAAGTATATGAACAAAATTATGCAGAAAACTACCTTCACACTAAATCATATTCAAACGTTCTTTGATAGGCAATTATATGACGCTGTACACGGGAGTTAAATTATCGCGCTACAAAAATACGCGCATCGATATAGTGTGGCCCGTTCCATCTGCATCAATGCAATGTAAAACGGACTTTTTTCAGTGCGACAACCGAACGGCAGTGTGTACCGGCAGTAATTTAAACGATTTTCAAGTCATTATCTGTATTTTCACATTCTGTTCCTGTAATAGAAGACAAGAATGTCACTAGAAGCGGCAACGTCGCATCCGGCACGAATGACCATCCTTAGCATGATATCAAAACTACTTTCCGATATATTTATGTAGGATGCCTCTTGCCTCTAATATGATTGTAACCTGTGCAATGTGCAATATGCAGTGATGCATATCTTGTATCTACTTTATGTCATAATTATTTTGGAATTTGCACATTTAGAATAGAATGCTACGTAATGCGTCATATGATGCACCTGGCATTTAATGAAAATCCGAAAAGCAACTGTCAACTGTGGCATCACCGCAAAAAGTTCAATGAACGCATTTCACTATTATTTTAGTGACAATGCAAGTGTTGGCAAACATTTAAAGCGCTTGAGTTGTACTGTCGTGCATTTTAGATATTATTCGCTACGTTAATACTAATAATTGAACTTATTTTGTTGCCCTAGTCACTATTTTTGTCTATAGGTCTACCTTAGCCTGAAATGAAAATTTTAACCTATGGTAGGTGTGTAGGAAAATATCAGTTCCATTAATAACGGAATGAAAAATCAGAATGAATCATATTATTTGGGCGGTGCATCTACATGGAAAACGTGACCCTCGTCACGTAGCCATGTGCCTCGGTGGACCAATAAAAAGCGAGAGGGGGAAATTCGATTTTCAATCACATCGCTGTCATGGCACATGTTTCAACTTCTACCTGTCCTCATACTCTTTTTGATAAACAGGAAATGCATTATCTCTGGTGCTTATTCAGACTGAAAAACCACGTTTTGGATCGCTATTCTTCGTCGCTAACAATGTCATCGCCAATAATTATCATAAAGCAATGTTTTAACAGTCCTATTTTCAGGTTTTAGTAAAACTGTTTTACCTCGGTTATACCCAAAAGCAGGGTTGCCAGGTTTTCAGTCTCGTTGGTCGTCCAGTTTTAATGAAAAAACCCCAGAAATCGCCAATCCTCAAAGCCGTTCCACACTAACGCGAGAATCTCGGACACAGTTTCTTTGGGTCCACACTAGCAAGGTTCTCAATAAAGTTCTCGTGGTCGATGACGATGGACGCAGAATTAAATGTCGCGACAAGCTTATATTTACTCTGCACAGCGGCGTAATATACTTACGCCTATATTAACGGTTCGTATGTGAACCATATTGGCTGATAAATGTCGTCGACACCAGCACCAGATTCTTCCGATTTCTTGATTTTATTTTCATACCCTCTGTAGCTGGCTAATAACGAATTTTCAAGGTACTAATATGACGCATCGTGGGCTTTTAGTTTACTTTTATATTCTTTAAATTTGTATTCCACAAAATCGGTTCTGCTTGAAAATATTCTAGGAATGCCAATTCTAGTTCGTTCGCCCAAATCTGGCTCATATTGATGCTCAGTAGTAAATACCACGCACAACTGTTCTAATCAGCGAGTCACCTGCCACTGAGAAACATGTGAGTGTGGAGTCAATACAAGTTCTTGCCTGTTCTCGCGTTCTCAGCTATTTTGTCTCACGCCAAAAACTGATAAAAATCAACAAGCCTGCCTTTTGACTGAAGAGCGGTGGTGGGGGGATTAATTAGGCATAATAGTACTACAAGAATAAACAATTCATTGAAATCAGCGGGGGGATTGTCAGACACGTGTAATGTGAACGAAACTGTAAGTTCATTTTCAGAGGGATATGTTGAGGTGAGGGGGCTTCTGAAGCGAATGTTCTTGTGATTTTGCTGGGTACTCGCCATTTGCAGTCAAATCGCTACGCCTGGCAACCCTGCCCAAAAGCTCGATCCCATGTTAAATTTCAGTTGTCACCCGTCAGATTGTGTCTGTCTGTCTGTCAGTTTCATTGATGTTTTTGTTGTGTTGCATTGCTGGTTGAGCGGTAGTGCGTTAATCAAAAATTCCCCCTATTAAACAAATAAAAATACAAACTATCCAAAATGTGCGCTAAAATGGCATTCCAGCACCAGGCCGGTACGGCTATGGAGTGCTTGAGCGTAAGTACTGTTTATTCAGCCTATGTTGATATTAGGGCGTAAACAATAATTTTATCACTCATGAGTCACTACTCACTATCCATAGGTGTTTTTTCCGTTTTTCTATATCATTTTTAATTTTAGATCCCGATCACGTTACACAAGGAGGTTGATGGTGATACCATGAGATGTGGCTTCAAAATTGGAGGTGGCATAGACCAAGATTACCACAAAAGCCCGCAAGGGTATACTGACAATGTATGAAAACCTTCTAGCTCTCAAGTACTATTCAGGTCTTTGCCAAGGCTTTTATATAAGAATGGGACGGCAACAGACTTGGGAATCACTTATTTAACACTTGTCATCTCAAAAAGCAAATTGAATTGATCTTTTGATGTTTATAGGGAATCTATGTGACAGAGGTCCATAACAACAGTCCAGCATCCAGGGCAGGTCTTCGGGTGCATGACAAAATCCTCCAATGTAATGGGTATGATTTCACCATGGTAACACATAAAAAAGCTGTGAGCTACATCAAGAAACATCCAGTGTTAAACTTGCTGGTAGCTCGGAAAGGTGTCACATCAACATAATTTTCATATAGAATGGAAAAAATACATTGTCAGTTACCATAATCCATTCATTTAATTTTAAGACTCAGATGAAGCGTATTGGCTGTATGACTTTAAATAGTTAGGGTTTTAGATATATTGACAGTGTTACCAGGTCTACAGGTGGGCAGTTCTACTGATTTTAGTTATGATCTACCAAACTACCAATTTTAATACAAAATTAGCCAAATAAATTGAACTACATTTTTCTCTATTACAAAAGGGATTTTTTGCTTGTAAGTCATATATTTCTGTTGTTAAATAACCAAATAAACAACAAACATACTATTATTACTATAAATAAGATAATATCATTCTTCCAAAAATGTGTTACACCACCTGTTTATTGGCATCTGAGTTAGCCAGTATGTGTAATTTGATATGTAAACCTATAGGGTGCTGTAAGGATAGACTAAATACTGGGACTGTCAATCAGTACTGCTTTATTCATAATGCCATGGTGCTGTTAAAGAGTGTCATAATCTTGTTAACATAAACTAGTTTCAGACTTGTGGTATTCCAGCAAAAAATTTGTACATAAATGAAAACAAGACTTATGATTTTTTATAGTTTATTGTTTATATGCACCAATTTTATAGATATGATATATGTGGATTGTTTTTGATGGAGTATTGATTTTTTTATCAGCTCAGAAGTGGGATTGAGACGTTTGTGTAAAAATTGATTCAATTATATGCCCTTTTTTCAATTTTGATACTCCATCTACTGGCTAATTTCACAATCTACCGAAATCTTTCGTACAATTCTATTAAAAACAAATCGTCTGCACCTGGCAACACTGCATGTTAATTATATTGCAACAAACTTGTGCCAAGTACTGCATATTTGAATCTAGGGACAGTATAGTATAAAAGAAAAAATAGACTAGGTTGTGTCACATAATTTGTCAGGAGGAATACTTGAATGGTATTTTGAAACTGGCAGGGTTATAATGAAGAAATGATCTAAAACAGTTTTTTAATGTATTTCTGATGCTTCATCTGGAAGCATCATTATTTGAGAAATTTCACAAGAAAATAACTCATCAAAGCATTTGTGCAGTATTTTCCAAAAGTTTGTTACTAAGCTGATGATGCTTTGGAATAATGTTATATTGTTTATAGTTTAATATTGAAGGAATGTAGAAAATTGTTTCAGAATTAGAAAGATCATGTTTTGATTATTGGAAGTATTACTCTAGGGAATTGGATATTTTATTTGACTCTGTTGCTAAATGTGTATTTCAGAAGAATTAATGTTTTTTAAACATATATCCCATTATAAAACATATGGTATGGCCAGCGAATATTTTGAAGTCAATAATACACTATAGTACAGTATAAGTTTTACCCAAAAACGTTTTTTTAGATTTTTGTTATATTGTTCTATCTATAAGTAAAAATATTAAAATTCAAAATGATTTCTCTAGTGGCTCAGTACATGGTTGTGTAGTCTTAGTGATAAATCATTTCAAGTAGTGATATGTGAGAATTGCTATATGATCAGTGACATTTTTTTGACAGAGTTTAAACAATAGAAATGTATGTAAAATTTAGGATATTAGTAGCTTATCGAAATATTGTGCCTATTAGGTTGTGTTGAGCAGTTATAATTTTTCAAAATAGTTTTTGTAAGGGTTTATCTGTATATCTGCTACAGAACATTTTTTTGTACATTATATTTTGATTTGTTAGCAAATGTGTCCATTTGTATATTTCAGAATCTTATTGATTGTTTTTGAAATATATGTATATATGTATTGTACCGAATATTTGTTTCTTATTTCATATTCCAAACGACTAATTTCCTACTTCAAACTCAACTCAACTAACAATGGTTATATAGCACCTACGGAGTACCACAGGGGTCAGTTCTTGGACCTCTGTGATACTGACTACTGGAACAGATGGAATTGCTTTAACGAATCTTATTAATGATGACCTGAATAGTTATCTTAAACGGCTGTTTTCAAATAGAAAACACAAAATACATTATATTTAAACAAAAAATAAGATAGCTATCTAAATATTAAGATGAATAATATAGTGATAGAAAAAGTGTCAAGTATTAAATATTTGGGATTACTAATAGATGAAAATTTAAATTGGTCACTTCACTTAAATGCAATTTGTGATAAAATAGTTTCAATGCTATCTGCCTTTATATAAGAGTAGAGATTATTTGTCCAACAAAAGCAAATTTATAATGCCTTCTTTCTCACACATTTTAGGTACCTCTTGCCAGTATGGGGTATGTGCGGTGAAGTAAATTTTAATAAAGCTCAAGTTTTGCAAAATAAAATTCTGAAAATATTGTTTAATTTTGATTGGCTTACAACTTCTAATACACTTTATTCAAATTTAAATTTAAACAAATTAAGAGTGTTATTGGAGGTGGAACAATGTAAGCTTGTTTATAAAATTATAAATAATCTACAAAAAAGTAACATAAATATTAGGTTCTACCATAACGTGCATGATCACCAGACAAGATCACTAAATAATGTTTATCAAATTTCCACAAGAACTAATATAGGTTTAAACAATCCAATCACAGACGCAATTAAAAAAATAATAATTTACCTCATTGTATAAAAGATTCAAATAACTATAGAAGTTTTGTTAGAGAATTGAAAGATTTTAAAAATGTTAATGAATTTATTTGTTGAAATTATGAGCAACATTGCAGTGTACCTAGTTCATAGATATTGATTATTGTTTTGTTATTCTCGGGGCCAGTGTTTGCAAGCACTGATTGGGGAATTATTGTTAAAACTGGTTATACATTTTCTATGATTGTGTTTAAATAAATTATTTCAAAAAAAACTCCACGACACAATATCACTTTTTATCTCAATAAGTGTTCAAAATGTTGCCCGTTACTGGCCAAACAATGATATAGGCGATGTACAAATTCTTGACGGACATTTTAAAAAACATGTGGGATATGGCAGCCTTCGATGATGCGTTGACGAAGTTCATCCAAACTTTCAGATTGAGGAGTAAACACAATAGATTTCAAATGGCCCCATACAAAAAAGTCTGATGGCGTCAAATCAGGAGATCTAGGAGGCCAGTCCATAGGCCCTCTTCGCCCTATCCACTTATCTGGAAGCATGAGGATTGTCATTGCTCCAATACCTGCAGTTCGGCTTATTAACAATTTAGATAAAATGTGCATTCATCACTGAAGCAGATATTCTTTCAGAGAGGCCCTGGGGGGCGAGGGTGAAAGGGGGTGAAGTAGTTTTTGGTTAAAAAGTTGTCCCCCTTGACAAATCTTTTGACGTGTCTCGGCGTTTTTCCTTTAAAACAGTTTTTTTCGATAAATCCGTGGTGGGCAGATTTCAAATGAACACCCATTTTAAATTCATTTTAGTACTTGATAGTTTTATAAAATTCTAAATTTGACCCATTTTCCAATATTTAAATATTCTTGACAGGTAGAATACAGTTGACTAAAATTGGAAATGTGATCAATGACTCGTCAGAAATAGATATGGGCATACCACAGGGCACCGTTATTCGGCCATTTCTATTTATATTATATATAAACTCTTTGACAGATATTATTCTAGAAAATGGTATGGTGGTTTCATACGCTGATGACACCGTCGTGGTCTTTGTGGCAGAAACATGGGAAGAGGTATATGAAAAAACATCTCTTGGATTAGAAAAAATAAAATTTTGGCTTGATTCATCTAAACTTAGTTTAAATGTGGATAAAACTAATTACATAGCCTTTTCCTTAACATCTGCAAATTTTAACAGCATACAAGTAAACGGTTTTGAAAATGAAATAAAAGAGGTACCATACGCCAAATACCTTGGTGTAATAATAGATCAAAATCTTAAATGGAAGCAAAATGTACTTAGGTTAGCTAACAATCTAAGAAAACTAATTACAAAATTTTACATGATCAGAGAAATTTTAAACAATCTCTTATTAATCTGTGTCTATAAAGCCCTACTGCAAATTTTAACAGCATACAAGTAAACGGTTTTGAAAATGAAATAAAAGAGGTACCATACGCCAAATACCTTGGTGTAATAATAGATCAAAATCTTAAATGGAAGCAAAATGTACTTAGGTTAGCTAACAATCTAAGAAAACTAATTACAAAATTTTACATGATCAGAGAAATTTTAAACAATCTCTTATTAATCTGTGTCTATAAAGCCCTACTGGAGTCATTACTCAGATACGGGATAATTGTCTGGGGAAGTTTATATGAGACAGCATTAAAGCCTTTAAAAACTATCCAGAATCACATATTAAAAATAATTTTTAGGAAAAACAAAAGTTATCCTACTTGTCATAGTGACAAAATACCTGCTGTAAGACCATTGTATATTTTAGAAGTCTGCTCCTTTAGGTATAAAAATCCTTTAATAAGAGAATATGTTAGTCATCCTTATTCAACCAGAAACAATGCTGATAGAAATCTAATAATACCCAATAGTTTCACAAACATAAACTTAAGATCAATTAACTATATTGGTCCGAAAATCTACAACATTTTGCCTGGGACACTGAGGATAATAAATAAATTAAAATTGTTTAGTTCAGAGTGTAGATCATTTGTTGTGGCAAACCGTGACAGGTTCATAGCTCTTTGCTAGCTAAATATGCAAATGTTTTGATATTTTTTTTTATGTTTTTTTTAGGAATTTAAATTCTGAGTTGGTTGATTTTTGTCCTTGTTTAAGTGGCTACAAAGTAATTGGCATGAGATTATGATTATATAGATTATCAAATAATTATTTGACCTGGATTTATTTTGTTTTATTTATTTTACTATTTTATTATTAAAATGTTACATTACACATTATTTAATATTGGTGCATACGGATATTAAGTTATCTAGGTACCACATAAGGAAAACTATACATGTTTTATTTTAGTGAAATATATGAAACCACTGTATATATCGCCATCACTTTGTAATATATTGTATTGTTGTTGTATTGTACCTCATATACCATCGCTTATAAACTCGAATCCTGTTGCCCTACGATTGCGAATAAGTAAATTTTCAAAGACCCTCGTATTCGTTTATGTATATCTGGTTGCCTAACTGTGCATAGAAAGTTCCATATTTTTCCGTTGCGCTGTCAAAACCTCCCACTACTTATGATGTGCATCACGAGGTTCGATTGTCAAATATCATTTAAATATTGGCCAGGTTCAGTTTTTAAACTAGTATGTTTCTACTAGTTCAGTTCCTAGTTGAAGTTTAAAAATGTTGGTGTTTATACTTCCATTCATCGTCATAGCTGTTATAGCTAAATTACTACTACCTAAGAAGAAACCTTCAATCAAAGGTAAACACATAGTGATTTTTGGGGGCTCCAGTGGAATCGGAAAGGCTCTAGCTATCCTAGCAGCAAAGGAAGGAGCTCATGTAACTATACTTGCAAGGAATATCGATAAACTAACCGAAGCTAAGAACGAGATCAAGAATTATTGTATAGATGAAGAACAACTCATAGCAAAAGTGTCTGTGGATGTTACCAACTATGAAGCAGTAGAAAACAACTTAGGAGAAGTTGAGGCGATTGTGGGCCCCATTTACATGCTAGTCAACTGTGCTGGAATGGCTATCTGTGGAGAAATAGAAAATTTCACACAACAACAGATCAAGACCCTTGTTGATGTTAACCTGATTGGCAGTATATACTCTGTGAAAGCTATTGTGCCAAAATTCAAGAAACGTAGAGAAGGAATCATAATCCTGACAGCCTCTCAAGTAGCTTTAATGGGAATGTATGGCTACTCAGTGTACTCCAGTTGCAAATTTGCATTAAGGGGATTTGCTGAATCTGTTTACCAAGAAGTAAAGCCTTATAACATTTCTGTGACTTTGGCTCTCCCTCCAGATACTGACACCCCTGGATTTGAAATTGAGAACCAGACTAAGCCAAAAGAAACCAAATTGTTGAGCGAGACAGGGGGGTTGCTACAACCAGAAGAAGTTGCCAAGAAAATGTTGGATGATGCTCTGGTAAGAATATTTCCACTAAAGTATTAACAGATACATATTAATTTATTATGCATTGTTCATTGTATTTGATATTTTACTTTACAATTTAACTTGCAGCATTTGTTAGTCACATACTTGTTAAAGAATTAAATTTTATAGCATATCAATGTCTTGCAGATAATGAATAATTTTATGATTTATTAAATTTTCCTTTCTGTTTCAGAGTGGAAAATTCTTCAGCTATGTAGGATTTGAGTCTTTCATACTTACTACACTCTGTGTCGGAATGAGTCCTTTCCAATCAGTATTTGATGTCATTATCCAAAGCTGCCTCCTTGGTATGTTAAGAATTGTTGGTGCATTCTATTCTATGTATTTCAATGGCATTATCAAAAAATGCTTCAAAGAAAAAGAGAGCAAAAAAGATAAGCAGACCTAAAACTATCTAGACTTGGAAACATCATATAGACTGAACATGTCTTCAAATGAAACTAACATCTACAGAAGTGTGTTTGTTATATCAAATTATTGAGAATATTCAGCACTCAGTATAGGGTACAAAAGAAAGTTATATTGTTCTATATTACTACTGATATTCAACAAATTGTGGTTGATATAGTTTTACTTTGTATACATGTTAGTCTTGGCGTATATCTTTTTTATTGGGTTTTATCAATAATCATTGTACTTACTATTTTAAGCAATATATCATTGTATCCAAATCCAAATGTATTTTCACATAAGACTGAAATATGTTGACATAAGACTTAGTTGAACACTGACATCCTAAAGAATGGAAAACAGGACTATGACATGACAATATGATGGCGTTTTTTGAAGAGAAATTAACCAAAGAATCTCTGTGACTGCTTTACACATTCAAAGTAGACTTGTTGATATCATGACTGAAATTTTGTATTATTTTGTATATTTGGCTTTGTTCAAAATGCATTGGGTATATATATATATATGTATATAACAAAAAGAAAAATAATGGGCAACATCCGAAAAAAAAGGAAAATGGATCCTTTGGGCTTGAAGTACCACAGCAAGTAGCCATAATCCGGCCGCGTAGTTGTGATTAGATGTCGCCTTGGAAACTCGAAGCCTTCTGGCCATGATACTACAAGAGTGTGGGTCGGCTCTTGTTGGTGACTTCGTGTGTTGCTTTGTTCTCCATCTTCATTTCCTCAGATTACACTCATATCCAAATATATGGGCATGTGTGTCTACTTTTGTAGTGGCATATGTGCATTCATTTCAGACCTGATGAAGCCAACAAGCAGAAATACGTATCGCTTGGATGACCTATCATACTTTCTGCTAGAATCCGTTTTCCTTCTTTTTGCGGATTTTGCCCATCATTTTTCTTTTTATTATAAACCTCTCTCCCCATGATCCTTTCTTTTATATATATATTATTGTATATGTAACTATTGTGTTTGTTCTTTGTATATTTATGTTCCAAATGATATTTTTTTTTCATAATTGAGGCATTTGCTACTATACACATCATGAAATTCCAATTTTCATACACTGGTTACATCCATAGAATGTGAAGCATAGTTATGTGAAAGCCTTTCTCTGATGCATTTATTTAATACTTGCAATAACAAAATGTTACAGAACTTTGTGTGAAATTAATATTGTGAGAAAGATTATATTAATATATGAAGTTTACATCAGTATGTAACTTCAATTATGTATTGTTTTATGAATGTTTATAATAAAGGATGTTTTAAATACCACTTATGTGTTTTATTTAGTATTTTCCTTCTTATCTCACACGACATAGGCACTTTTGCAACATTTTTTAAACTCGATCGTTGGAAATCTATTAAAGTACTGTCTGGACAAATGAAAGAAAAATCTGGTGTCTCAAAGATATTATTCAAACTACAGATTTTTTCGCCTATTAGTTATACTTATAGATGTGCTTCATGCTGATTAGCTTTGTAACGGCTACAATTATCTTTACCCAAACTGCTTAATCATTTAATATCCTCTTTTACATGATGAAAAAACATCCCCTTGGATATGCTGCCAAGATCAATATATCTACCTATCTTACAGAAATAGACTCCCTACAGTATTTTTAGTCATCCGCATTGATACAATAGATTAATTACAGTTTTCATTGTGCGAAAAAATCAACAGGTCCAGGGACCTGTGCCTAGCTTTTTTTTGAGTATGTCAAATTCATGAGATATCATTTATGTTAACAAGCTGCACTCCCTTTTATGACAAACCAATCCAACACAATTTATTACTGTACTGGAGCTACTTTTCCAAAAAAAGGAGACATTAATTTTTTCAAAATCATTCAACAATACTAAAGATGTTTGAAAAACTTGAGTCGCGTTGCAACGCGTATCTTTCTGTAGGGGGTTGAAGTAATTCTGGTACAGTTTATACACCTATAAAAGTTTGAGTCGATACTCTAGTTCCACTTGGGAGGATGGATCAATTTTTTTTTATTTAGTCAATAGACTCACTACACACCTTGTATCTTTATAATGTGGCATTTGCAGACCTATGTTCATATGTAGGGACTCGTTTGGTGTTAACTTTTGGCTATACTTTCTATTTCAGAAATATTCCAACCGTTTCTTAAATTAATAATGTAGTTTAAAAATAACTTGCATATGCCAGCGAAAAACTATAAGGACTAATTTAACATCGTGAGCGAAATTAACCGGTATTTCAACCAGTACCGTTTTCCTATATTAACTATTTTCCATTCTCCAACGACAAAGCAGGCAGACGGACATTTATGAAACATAACTTGTATCTCGCGACTCGCGTCTCGCGGTCTCAATAATTTTAACGTTGAACTCCATCGATTACCAGTAAGAGTGAGTCATGTTTCAGTAGAAATTGTTGTCAGTTACAATTTAAACTTTGAATTTCCCGCCATCGAATGACAGTTAGCGCCTGTGCACAGCCAATTGTCTTTCTATAACGTAGAATGTATTTTCAAGTCTATCGTTTTGTGGCTGGCTGTGTTGAGCTACCGTCTGTTTTAATTTGTAATGTCAGTCACACTTGATATACCTTAGTTAACGACTTGAAAGTAAATTGTAAATTATTTCTATTTATTTTACGTACTTATTGTAACTTAGTTCGGTTTTTGGTGGACACTTAGCAGAAATGGATAGTGAAATACTGCAAGTGGGCTCAAGTATCAACATTAAAAGAACTGATGGTGAGTAACTGAGTACTTATCTTTACCATATCCCAAGTGTCACAAAAACCGTTTGAGTTCTTTTTCCTTTTTATTTTTGACACTACCAAACGGTTATTAAGGCCTTACAATCTGCTAAGTACTCCAACAAACCTAACAGTTGTCCTATAGGTCGAGTTTATGCTCTTGATTGTTTTTTATGACATTTCTTGTGTCTTTTTTGCCTTACCAAAAGTTGTAACAGAATGATAAAAAGTCCGTTAGGAATTTGCAGAGATAACAGATAATCACTATGTGCTAATAATCATACTAATGTAACATTATGACCATTTCTGTTCATAATAGTAACGTGTTTATTGTCACTGGTACAGTTATAAAATCTGCTCTCGGGAGGACAATAACAATTTCATCAAATTTGTGAAAAATCTACTTTGTTTTACCTTTATAAACAACTGTCTATAAGTGTGTTTGGAATAATTTAAAAATATTCCTTAAATTAATTAAAATTAACTTGTCACTATGAGCATTCCCTGAGTGAAAAAGCTAACACCTCTTTTTTTATTTGATGTCTTCTATTTTGGATGAATTTCTATAAATAGATGGTCTATCATTAACTCCAAATATTTGATTGAGTCAACCTTTCAGTTAAGTGCTCAGTATTGTTTATATACACAGCATAACCATAACTAAAATATGTTTGTCCATTACTCATTAAGAGTTTATTATGACAATCTATCTATAAGACAAATGCGTCATATAAACATTCATAATGAAGTAGGTATGTAAGTGCAGAAATCAAAAATTTGTTATACCAATATTCATGCTGCAAGGATAGAGTGTCTAAACAAGTCTGAAAATGATAGATAGCTCATGCAGAATATGAATTGTAATCGTCAAAATTCAATAATTAATTTAAAAAATACCCACATACTCCACAAAAATTTTAATTGTTAATGACATAAGGTTTAATGTTGCATTAAGAAACAATCATTTGGCATGGATTTAAATTTATAAAACAAAGAGTATATGGAATCTTTATTAAATATACATGTAGAAACCCAGATGAGATTGATTTTTGAAAAAATTACTTTTGTACAAGTTTTTTGAACATAAAAATGTAAAATGTGAAGTTTCAAAAATCCTAGATAACTGATGCTCAATTTCCAAAAATGCTCTTTGTTTCCGGTCAGTTAATACTTTTAAATTTTACGTATATTATGAAAACTATATTTTCCAGTATATTTTGAATTTCTATATGAAATAAATTTATGCAAATGTCAAAATATTCATCATATGAAAGCTGAATGACATTGAAATTTGATGAAAATCCACCATCTAGTTTTTGTGGCAGGCATTCGGATTGAAATCCATTCTTTCCAAAGGCCAGAAACCATGCAGAATAAACTTCGTTTTTGGACGTTTCAGATCCTCATTATTTTTAAAAATCTTAGAGGTAAAAAAAACTTGGGGGTGGGGGTTGTAGTGGGGCGGGGAGGGCTTATCTCAATATTTCCAGATGCACTACCGGTAGGCCATGTAAGGAATGTCTATGGACTAATTGTATGGAAATGTTTGACTAACTTTTCTCAGGGGATTGTTTTTGCGGCACATTATCTTTTATGAACTGCTAACGGTGTTACGTGGGAAGTGCAGAGTCCATCTACTTGACGGCATTTTTTGTTCAAAATGATTTGAAAAAATCTGGAGTGGAAAAACATGTTTTTATCATTTGCTTGAGGGCCTATCGTCAGCCAGTAGGACGCCTTTATTGCCTCCTTGATTTTCAGTCTTTATTCTCCTTTAGAAAGGCTGGGGTATTTCTAGATTTCTACTGTTCCGTAAAAAGCATGAACAATTTGATGCAAATAGATATTTGTGACATAACCTCAAAATAGAGTGCTGACATGAAACACTAGAAAACTATGAAAATCAAGGAGGCCATAAAGGCGTCTACCATTGTAGGAACGACTGACGATACGGTCCTAAACAAATTCGGACCGGGTTACCGCCCGGCAACCTCGTAATTCATGGGTCATCCAAGAAATGTGTTTATAAAAAAAATCGAGATGGAACATTTCTGCCACGAATGCGAGGCTTTCGCTTTGTATCATAGGCGTTGGACTTAAAAGCACTGTAACTTTTTTTTATGGATAGGTTCCCAGATACAGTAACTCTTTTATTCTTCTTTAATTCTTAGTTGGCTACCCTTTACATGTTCGTGACTTTTTTCAGAGGATTTAAACTGAATTTATGAACTGATGGGGGCGTTGCGTAGGAAGTGCAGAGTTAACCTACTTGACGACATTTTTTTACCTAGGAATACAAAGCGGTCGCTTCAGCCGAAGGTTCCCGCACTGTTTGTTCTTGGTGCTAAGAAGTGAGCCTACTATTCGCAATATGTCTCTTTTGGTTTTATTAACTATATTATGGGGGAAATAGCGTGCTAAATTGTTCACAGTGTTTATCTATAAAAACGCAATGATCTGGGTGCGAGAGACGTACATGAGTCACGAACACATCCATAAATCATAAGTAAACCAAACAGAGAGGATAATGCGAATATGAAGTGATGCATACCTTGAAAAACAAATTCGCAAAATTATTTTACGTAGTTGGTTTTAAATGCGAATATACAGGGCGTAAACGTTATGATAGTCCTTATTTAAATGGGTGATACAGGGGGTTGAAAGAAGCAAAAAGTTCCATATAACATGGGGGTCAAAACGGCATTTTTTTAGAGAAAAGCGGCTTTAAAGTAAAATAAATCTGACAACGCCGCAAAACTGTGCAATGCCAGACGCAAATTACGACGGAACGCAGTGTAAATAAAGATGGAGTTTGTTATTTTTGGCTCTTAGGTATTATTTCATTATTTGATAATGTACTCGTAAAATGCAAACAATTAAAAAAACGGACTTACCACTAACTGTCTCAGCGCTCCTCGTGGTGTGTGAAAGTTTATTGAACGTATTAAAAAAATCCACTCATAAATAGGGAACACAATTTTGATACTTACACTGTTTTTCTTTTTAAAACCCACACTGCACTTTTTTTGTATTTAAAGAAGGTGCAAAATGTCGTCCTCCACTTACCACACAAGCTTCAGTACGAAGAACCCAGTTTCTTCGTACTCTAGGTCCTCGAAGTTGTCCATTTATTATTTCAGCCGCATTAAATTTTTTTTCGCGAAGTTGTGCTTCAGTTGCTATTGGACCAGCCCCATAAACCATCCCTTTAAGTTCTCCCCAATACCAGAAATCCATCGGATTGAGGTCAGGAGATCTTGCTGGCCATTTTCGAGGATCACGAGGATATCGACCGATCCAGCGATTTGGATAATGTTCATTCAAATACTGAATGACGCCTCTAAAAATGTGTGGTGGAGCCCCGTCATGAAGAAACCACAAATTCTGTCTCCGTTGTAATGGCATGTTGGCAAGGTCTGTTCCAAAAGTTCTGGTAGGTTATTCGCTACAAAGCTAAGGTATCCTTCTCCTGACAACTTTGGGGGTAACTCGAAAGGGCCAATTACCTGATCGTCAAGAATACCCGCCCAAATATTTATTTTAAAACGTTGTTGGAAATGACCTTCACGAATGGTATGAGGATTTTCTTGGGCCCGTGTGTGAGTATTATGGAAATTTAATATCCCGTCTCCCGTAAAAGTACATTCGTCCGTCGCTTTTAAAAAAATCCGGATTTTAAATGTTTTTGTGCAAAAACCACTGACAGAATATTAGTCTGCGAGGATAGTCTGGTAACAAGGCCTGCACTCGTTATACATGGTAGGGATAAAGCAAATTTTCCCGTAGGATTCTATGGACGCGGCGGCCTAATTCCCGAATAATGATATTTGCATTGATTTCCACGATATTTAAAATTTGTTCCTCCTGCTCTACAGTAACCTGTCTTTCACGAGTGCGAATATTAGTAGGCTGAACACTTCCTGTATCTCGAAGTCTTTGGTACACTTGCACAAATATCCTTCTGTCTGGGTGTAAACGTTGTCGAAATCTGTCGCGATAAATTTGAATTCTGACAAGCTTCACGGTAAACTAACAGCATTTCGGCGAACTCTTGATTCGAGAACATTGTAAATAAACACGACGACGTACGCGAACAAAAACAAAACAACACGCCCGATGCTCTGCTCGACAAAACGATAAAGTAATTTATCTATGCAAAACGATAACTAACCACTGTTACCGTTTGCGATCGATTGCCGGTTCGATAAGAGTGATGAAAGACCGACGCGCTGTTGTGATGTGTGTTTTAAATATTTAATTTAATGATACTTACTGACCACAAATTTTGGATTAACTTAGAAAAACTTAATGCCATTTATTTGTTAATTACCCAATTTAAAAACTTTTAGATTAGGTTATAAACATTAGTAAGATTGTGGTGATTGTGGTCGATATAAAGCACTTAAAGTTGTAAACTATAAAGCCATTTAGACAAAAATCTATTGACTTTTGGACCATAGGTCATATGAACTTTTTGACTTGTTTTGACCCCCCCCCCTATTATCCATTTCAATAATAACTACCATAACGTTTACACCTTGTATTAGAGTTGGAAATCTTACTTTTTTGGATCGTGTTATGATCATTCCAAGTTTTGAGGTCAGATATACTTGGAAGTTTATAACAACCTACAACCCTCTCTCGCCTATTTTTAACCACTTCAATTTTTCTCAAAAATGATGGCGATCCTCTGAAACGAAGATTGATCGATTTTTAATTTATTCATTTTTGACCTATTTCTCCGCCGCGACTGGATCGATTTTCAAAAACGTATCCCCTTTGCTTGTATGGCTAATAAAACCACAAACCACGTGTGTTTACAGATCTTCGCTACTGTAGTAAACATTTCAATCACAGTGGTGATTTTCTTCAGCGTTGTTTGCCATCTTTGACACAGAACAAATTGTTAGCAGTTGAAGAGTGAAGATGGAGGTGTGATAGACCAAAAAGTTTAGGGTAGTAGTAGTTTATTGCAAAATAAAAATAAAGAACCTATACAGGGTTTTTTCAAAATTAAGTCATTCATTTTAACAGGATGTCTAAAGAAGTTGATATCCATCCATGTGTGGACGGAATATTACTCATAAACAAATATATTTTGAGAAAATCTATTTAAGGCATGTTATATACGACATTTGAGGGCACATTTATAAAATATTGGCAATTATACAGGGTGTCCCAATTTTAACCTACATATCAAAGTTGTGATTTTTTAAATGGAATACCTAAAATGTTCTTGCATATTTGGATAAACCAATTCAAAAGAAGAAGATTATACCATACTATGAGGTTTTGGTAATAAGTTACTGAGATGTAAGGTGTTTTGTCAAAAAAAACCACTTCGGCATCCCCTCAATCTGCCATTTTGAAATTTGGAGTACTGAATTTTGTATCAAAAAAACTTACACACATTAGTTTTTATCTTATTTGTTACTTATCCGAATTTTCATTTCTGCTCATACAGGGTGGTCAAAAACGAGAATTGTACTTTTTCTCAAAAATTTTAAATGCTTCACCTGGTATATTTGTGCAAGTTTGGATTCAATTTTTATAAGCTTTTTTTTGGTATAAGGTTTGATTCAGATAAAATCACTAGATTTTGAGTTATTAAGCTGTTAATAGAACAATACACCAAAATTAAGGACAAAAATCATATCATCCATGGAAACAAAAGACAAACAGTGGGCTAGTTCCATATTGCCACTAAGAGTACAGATTTGACGTAAAAACTAATAACAATCAGAACAGTATAAATCAGCTTCAAGCATAATAGAGAAAAACAACTGTAACAACAACATAAACAAACAACTATCACTATTCAAGACCTAATCTACAAAAACTGCTCGAAAATTTCTCCACCATGTTGAATACACAGCCGTAGTCTTTGGATAAATGACCGTTGCACATCCCCCTCAGCATGTGTTCCGTGATGTTCAGAAAAGCATCCTTAATTCTTTCCTTTATATTTTCCACGGTAGATGGTGGATATCTATAGACCTCTTGCTTAACGTAGCCCCATAGAAAGAAGTCCATCGGTGTCATATCTGGTGATATAGTAGGCCAAGGCCCATCACGACCGATCCAACGATTGTTACTCCAGGTATCCAAATAGTTACGCACACTATTATGATAATGCGCAGGTGCGCCGTCATGTTGGAAGTACATATGCATCCAAGTTTCCAGGTTAACATCCTCCAAAAGCAAAGGCAAATGCTTGATCAAAAAATTCAAGTATTCTGTACCTGTTGATCTGCTGAAAAAGAAAGGCCCGATAACTTGTCTGCCAATAATCCTCCCCAAACATTCAAGCTCCATTTATTTTGGAAATCGATTTGCCTAACCCAGTAAGGGTTTCCCGTCGCATAATAGTGCATGTTATGCCTGTTGACAACACCTATGCTGTTAAAAGTTGCCTCATCGCTAAAAAGAACCTTATCCAGGAAAGAAGTGTCTTCACTCATTTATTTAGCATTATTCTACTAAACTCCATTCGAGCTGCGAATTACTGATGCAAGCATAGGTGATATGGATGGTACCTATGCTTGTGAATATTCCTTTGGACAAAGTTCTGCATATATCAGTTTCTGCTCCAATTTGCCGTGCACTCAATTGGGGATGTTCCTGCAAGTTTAATAGAACCTCCAACTGATGCGCCTCATTGGTGATACTTCGATTACTTATACATTTTTTACTATATTCCACTGCTTCACTTGATTCAACACGTTCTCGTAGTGTGGAAAGTGTTTCCGGCCTTGGATGTCGCATATTAGGGTACCGTTGCTTGTTAAATGCGAGATTCTAGGAATCTATTTCTTTGATCTTCGCCCAAAACGAACACCATATTCACCATTTCTTCTTTAGAAAAATTTATTTCCAAACACGTTTTTATTATAATGCTCACAAAGCTAATTTTGACAGTTTGTAACTAATCAACAATTTACTTGTTTCCAAGGATGGTGCGATATTTTAGCGAATTAAGCCGTTCCATAAAAGTCGTGCTAATAACAGAAAAAGTAGCCGTAAAAACCCTTATGTGTCAGGAACAAAAAAAAGCTTATAAAAAATTGGATCCAAACTTGCACAAATATACAGGATGATGCATTTGAAAATTTTGAGAAAAACTGCAATTTGCGTTTTTGAGCAAAAATTAAAATTCGAAAAAGTAACAAATAAGATAAACGCTGAGGTGTGTATGTTTTTTTGGTACAAAATTCAGCACTCCAAATTCCAAAATGGCGGACTGAGGGGTTGCCGAAGTGGAAGGTTTTTCTAGACAAAACACCTTATATCTCAGTAGCTAATTACCAAAACCTAATAGTATGTTATATGAATTTTCTTCTTTTGAACTGTTTTATCCAAATATGCAATAAAATTTGAGGCATTCCATTTAAAAAATCACAACTTTGATATGTAGGTCGAAATTGGGACACCCTGTATAATGGCCAATATTTTAGAAATGTGCCCTCAAATGTCATGTATAACATCCCATCAATAGATTTTCCCAAAATGTATTTATTTATGAGTAATATTCCGTCCACACATGGATGGGCCACCTTGTTTACAAAAAATCATCTATATAAAAGTTGCATAATAAGCGAGTTAGTTTACATTATTGTTGAAGTTCTTCCAGAGTATTTACTGCTCCATCATGATAGACCAACCCTTTCAAATAGCCCATCTTTGAAAACACCCTGTAAAATTTTCATAAAACAAAAAAAAATTGAGGATACAAAAGCATTTATAAATACATTTACAAAAACGAATAAGGCATTTATTTTTCAGGATAATTCTCGAACGTCTTTAAATTTGTTTAATTTTAAAACGGGGTATGGTTAAGCATTGAAATCCATATTCTTGCCTTAATTTAACCGACCTCGGACAGATGAAAATTATAAAATATCTTCCCTAGTTGGGAAGTCGGGAGTTCAATATTCTTTAGCGAGCGACAGTAACAGAAAGAAAATGTTAATAAATTAATTTTATAGTTGTGCCACAGAGCGCCAATAAAACTATTTTATTGATGCTCACAAACAAATAAACTCGTATCGGAGAATACCAGTATAAATCTATTATAAAACAAATTTGTTCGGTAAGCTTGAATGTCGTATTAAATTGTCGTGTAAACGTTTATAGAGCAGTATTGAAAATTGTCCTAAAACTATTTTATATTTTTGCTCTAAGAACTTTCTTACGACCACCTTATAAAGCAAATTGCATTCTAAGAGCCGTAATAAAGCTGTTATCAAATAAAATAGCACGGGCAGTCCAAGACTATAAATATATTTGCTAGTTGGGGTGCCTGCCTCTCAAGTTTTCTGAAGAGCGTGAGGTAGCATATTTTCTCATTTATTTTTCTTTGTTATACATGTTCATAGCTAACGTTTTTATGTCAAGCATATTACTATGAACTGATGACAGCGGAGTTAACCTACCTGACGGCATTGTTTACCGTATTCTTTTTTAATGCCCATCGGGAACTATTTTTGGATGACACTCTACGTTCCAGTTTGCTAGTAAATTATAATAAGCGACCCAACGTGGTTATGTGTATAAGATCAGGTGGATTGACCTTGTCTTTTCTACAGTCCATATAAGGTACCATCGTGTATTTATGTTTACGTCATGTTTCGTCTCGGGAAACAGTCTAGCTGCCTACCCAAAGTAACTCCGTCGAAATACGAAGAACGAAATATTTGATCATTTTTTTTTTAAATATGTACGAGCTAATAATTTGTCGTGGGTGGTAATGTATAATAAAATCTAGTGTCGTACCTAAGGGTCGAATTCAGAAGCGTAGCTACTGGGCTGCGTCCGTGAATTGTTACAGTGTGCTCTGTAACAATTTTAGCGTTCGTAATTGCTTGACGTACTTGTTACATGCGTTCCGAAATAGAATAAACTAATCCTTCTGGAACGTCAAAAGTGTGCTTTTCTTCCCGAGCTTAAAACATTGGGAATAAGAGTTGTCACTTGTCATTCTCATGGTTGATTGTTTGTTTATTTTATTTGGTTATCAAAAACTGCTCAAAATTGGAAGAATATATGGTTTTCATGATAAATGCAACCTCGTATCCCTAGGGTCTCTTATAATAACTACAATGGTTGCAGAAAACGTGGTTAGTAATTAGTCGGCTGTCGTCAAGTGTCATTACTTGACTCTGTAATAATTTACAGTGTTTTCAATTCACACCGGTCAGTATTTTTCTCCGTGCTCTGACAGTGCAGTTGGGTTCACGTGAGGTCGAAGGCAAACTTTTCAGACGATGAACTTGCAATTATTGCATTAATCCTGGATTTTTTTGTATACTCCAACTATAAAGATAAACGCACCCCAGCTGTATCAGCCGTATCAACGATACGGGGCCCCTAGCTTACAGGGGCCTCCGGGTATGAAAAAAATGCGTGTTGTGGTTCACAGTCTGAAGGTTAGAAATGTTCAAGCATTAAACTTTGTACAGCTAGGTGCTAATATAGCATGATTCCTATTTTTAACGATCTGGATAACAACTGCAATAGCAGAGGCTGAAAATTACGAAACACTAAAATGGTCTTTTGCTATGGATGGTCTCATTTGAAAAATTTCGGAAAAAAATAGTGTCAAGATTAACTGGTTACTTTCCAAGCATTCACTTACGCCAGGTATTTTCAAATTCAAAATGTTTGAGTTTCATAATGTTTTTGAATATGCCCTAATCTGTAGCAATCCGAAACGATGAAAGCAAATTTCCGAAATTTAAAAAAATTTTGATCTTTTCAAAAAGATGTTTGATTACCCTTAAAAATGTTCAGAAAGTTCTAAAGCGTACAAAAACAAACTTTGGGACGATCTGAAAGCTATTTTAATTCTTGCACATAATAGCGCTGTCATTTAAACCACCTTCAAAAAAATGGACAGTTATTTAACTAGGTGGCCAAACTTAATTCTTTGAGTAATTTCAATATGCAAGGTTTACATAAACATATGTAGGTCCAGAAATGCTTCATTTTCAAGATTTTTTCAAAAATCGGTTTTTCCTAAATATCTTGATAAACTTTCAGTCGTTTTTGTTTAAATTTAACAATGGTATTAAGGGGTTAATCTAGCTCCAATTTGATTGAGATTATTAAGTCCTGTGGGGTGCCGAGAAACACCCCAACCAATATCTTTGACAAAAATTTGTGCACCACTGACTTTTTCCAAATTTCATATTTTTATTTTTTTCGAATTAAGCAGATAAAAAAATAACTTTTTTTGTCTCCTGAGTATCTTTCTTATCTCCCTTCATTTGTGAGATGAAAAATAAAAAGCACTTTATTGCATGTCCCTGGGACAATAACATAATAAAACACTAAAACCACCAAACTATGTAATTAAGCAATCATAAGATGAAAGTCATCTCATGTATTTTTTGTACATATTTAAAACTAATTTCGATAAAACAAAATAATATAAAATAATCGCATAACGTGATAATTTATTTCAGCAATATTTTAAATGTAACAATAAATAAGGGTTCCGTGAAAGGAAAAACAATTGCTACTCAAACAAATCTGACTTTGACATAACTTACTTAAAGCAGTGCGTAATTATTTGAAGTGTTTTTAAGAGTGTCAAGCTATAAAATTAATAATATTGGAAAATGGTTCAATTTACAAACACAGAAATTGCCGATATGCACTGGCGTCTGACATTTGCTTTTGTAATCTAACACCATTGTGTTACTTTCTGTCACATCATGGTGACAGAGGCATACTAACTATAAGTTATAGCTATAGGCACTGAGCATTAAGATTTTTTGGTATCCTTTGGTATTCCAAAGTTTACAGCACAACTCTTACGATTTATACGTATATACGAGTTTTGTGACTTGTGACAAATCTAAGTGTGGGTAATATATTAGCTATACAGATTGCACTTAAAAAGTGATTTATGTTCTGCTTGTTGCTCAATAGTAATTTGAAAAGTGTGTAAAGCTTGATTGATTTTGTTCGGGGTTGATGTTGCAGCGAAGCACTATGTTAGATGAATGCCTAAATTGGAAATAGACATTTATGAGATTTGTTTAGCGATGCGCCTGTGGCCTGTCTTGAAACTGCGTCGATCGATGCTCAAAATCAATACCATACGTCCCGCATCTCTTCTCGCGTATGTGTCTATTTATGTTGCTATATTGAATTCGTTTAAATCACAGAGCTGCTGCACTATACGTGAATATGTACACCTGTATTGCTGTACTTGTTTAGTACAAACATACATTATCAAAATAATTACTATCTAACAGATATAGTTTTTTCCAAGGATTTCCAACATTTCTACATGCGATCAACACCGGTTCGAAAACTGAGAAAACAACTATGCCGTAAATCAAATTTCGACATCGAAAGTCTGAAAAATAACTGTAACATCTATATTGAGATTCAAAAACCCCTTCCCCTACTGAGCGGGGCCGTGGCAAATGCTTGTTCCGGAAGTTGTTGTATCCAGCATACAACTTCTTCTCGTACAAGTAAGGAATACCTCAGTACCGATTGCCGGGTGGCGGTACAAGTCCGCTAAGCTATGCAGTCGGTTATCTTCCAAAACAAAGAAATTAATGATGATGGATCCCTCGAGTACTATGAATTCCGGATGTAAGCTCACTCCACTCTCAGAATGTCCGGGTGGAGGGTGGACTCGAGGGAACAACATCGAAGATAAAATTTGTTTCACGAAAATCTGCGGGATTAACAGCAACATTGATGCTGTTCATCACTACTTGCAATCCAATCGCCCCGCCATGCTTTTCTTGGCGGAGACAAACATCTCGAGTCCGCACCGATTAACCATCTTAGCTTACCAAATTACGAGCTGCACTCCAATCTGAGAAAGAACGGGGGAGTTGTGGCCTATGTCCGCCGCAGTCTTTCCTGCTGCAGAGATGTTTCTCTGGAATCAGACGGGAAGGACATTCTGTGGCTTCGCCTCAACTCCAAAACATCCCCCATGACCTTCTTGAATACCTCGCCGTCAAGATCGACTTGCTGAACATCAATCACTCCGCTTCAGAGGTAGTTCTCCTCGGTGAAACAAGACCGATGCAGCAGGTCGTGCAGTTAAAGCGTTCGCTCTTACTCGAGGGCTGACCCAGCTGGTGACGGGCCCTACTTTTTTTGCCCCGCCAGTATCGTGCTGGATCTGTTTCTGACCACGCATCCTGTCCTTTACAGCTCTGCTGTCCTGTCTCTCCTGGGTAACTCAGACCACTGTGTTGTGGAGGTTCGGTTTCGATCAGAACCCACTGTTTCAGCAGAAACTCGCACAGGCTGCAAAATTTGGCATTACGGACATGCCGACTGGGAGAGGCTCAGAGACTTCTCCTCTACCTTTCCTTGGAGAAATGTCTGTTTCACTGACGCGAATGCGTCGGCTGTCTGTTTTCTTCGACAACCGAAATTATCCACGTCGGAATGGAGGAATACATGCCTCATACTGCTGATATAATAGAAGTGCTTGATTGCGTCAGTATTTGCAGCATTTACTTGATTTGTTTAATGGGCAGTTCAGAGTCTTGATCCTTAAGCTTATTACGTACTAGTAGAAGCCGTTGCGCAATTTGTCTATAGGCAGTCTGGAGACGGTCTCAAGTCACGATCTGTAGATGGTCTACAGACATCCTTCTTTGTCTTGTCTAGCGTCCATACGATAATGTGAATTGTTCGGTCTCATGTTCGTTTTCGCCATCAGACATTGTTTTGTGTGTAATGGACTGTGATATGCCTCGGGGTCCCTCAGAATGTTTTATTTATTTTTTGTCGGTTTTGTCGGTACAGAGCAATGACGTTTTTTATGTTTGAATCTTTAATATTATTACACTAGTTAATTATAAATGCCACGTACTTATTTTGTTCTCATATAATAAAATATATTGGCTTTCTGAGGATTTCTGAGCAATTTCCATGTTTTTTTCAAGCAGGCCTTGATCAGATAGAACACAATGGAAAAATGACCAGCCCCAAATATCGTTTGCGGTACATGAACAAACAACATTTTTTGGGCGATTGCGGACGCTATCTGATGATTTTTGATGGAAACCGCAATAAGAGCTACGGTTACCGAGATATGGTTGTTTTTCGTTTTTTTTTACTGAATTATCTACAATTGCGCATAAATATCGTTATAGCTTTTTTGTTTCTAGAGATAATGACACAAAATGAACGTAAGAGTGAGGCAATAAATCACAGAAGTTTTGTAAGTAAAACTAGGTTTCAAAAAACGTTTAGTTTTTTTATAATCGAATTTCGAATTTGAAATTATTTATACACTCCACGTGATTGTACGACTTTGGAAGGTCATAAGTTATTTGTTTGAGAAGATTTGCACGAACTGTGATCTGATTTAGTATACATTATAGAACACACACACGTTTATTTTGTGTCATTATCTCCAGAAACAAAAAAGTTATGAATATATTTATGCGGAATTGTAGGTAATTCAGCAAAAACGATTATATCACGGTAACCTGAGCCCTTAGAGCATTGCAGTTTCCACCAAAGATCATCAAATAGCTGCCCCAATCGCCAAAAAATTTCTGTTTTTTCATGTACCAGGGTATAGACATCGCAAAACCAAAAACATTTATCTGCATTTCTAAAATTTCGCATCCACAATACTACCCCTCCCCTTTCCGTAATCCAAAAAGCTTTTCTGCCGTCGTACTTCAAAGCCTTAGTGGTAGGTAAACTTCTACTATAGAAAGTTATCTCTTACCGATGACCCACCCCCTTTGACTGAGAAAAATTGATGGTGGCGATGAGAAATGTACAAAGTATTGTGAATGACTTTTAATAACACGATAGTAGGGTTTTTGTTCCCTTGTCGCCCAGCCTCGAAGTGTATGCACAAACAATATTTCTATATACTAGCTATGTAAGTCCAACCCATAGCTGATGAAAAAAAAACAAAATAAGGAATTCTGGAGATTTTGTGATACAGCTTTGTTTCACGGGATCTCGGAAACTTTAAGGATACGAAGTCGCTTAAATAGGGGCAAGGTTGCGTATTGAGATAATCAGCAAAATGTCGCTTAGAACGTTTTGAAATTAAAAGTACTTCTGGAAAGAAACGTAAAAAACGAATTTTCCCAAAATGGTTTTAATCTTGTCCTGACTTTATTTATGATGGGGAAAATAAATTGCACATCAACTATGTCACATTTTCTCCTCGACGAGGCGGCACAATTAGAATTTCAATATGACGTTTCGTCCGTTGTCCTCCAGCATCAACTCAATTTTTTCTTATAGACGCCATATTGGATTCTTACACACATGAATAGAATTTGTATTCTGATTTCAAAAATGTATATGTCATACATTGACATTGCAAAACCTTAGTTATTCCAGAAGTTCCTAGGAAGGCCATGAAATTATCAGATTTCATTTGTTTGCATAGCAACAGAGTTTGGAAGACTGTGAAGGCCTCTGCTTATTTATGGCAATTACGAGGGATGTATTTTAAGTTTTGCATATGGAAATAAAACAACACGGTAGGTTGTTTTAAATGACTTTATTGTTTTCCGAAGTATTCTCCACGAAGATTAATACACATCTGCATGCGCTCGAACCAATTTTCGAAGCACTTATTCCACTCAGTTGCTGGCAGATCCAAAACGGCATTTTTGAATGCGTCAACTGCTTCTTCTGGTGACTGGAACCTTTGACCACGCAGTCTGTTTTTAATTTTCGGGAAAGTAAAGAAATCGTTAGGACTTAGAACGGGACTATATGGAGGATGGTCCAATCCGCAGTAACAGTTCTTTGCTTATTAAGAGGAATTGTTGCAATATGACCCGCTTTTGACAGAAATGTCGAGACCATCTTTTTCGAAACACTTCGAGAACGGATGACCTGTTGGTTTTTCTTCACCTTGGAACACCCAAACAGCCGATTGTCGTTTATTTTCTGGTTCATAACAGTAAATCCACGATTCATCACCACTAACAATGCAGTGCACATTTTTTGAGTTTCCGGAATTGAAACGGTCAAGCGTTTTTTGACACCAATTAACCCTGGCTGCTTTCTGCTCTTCGGTGAACAGGTGGGGTATCCAACGAGAAACTAATTTTCTTACTCCTAATTCTTCATGTAAAATCTTTTAAATTGAGGTCTTGAGATATTCAAGGACGCCTCAATCTCGCGATATGTCACATGTCTATGTTCAATGATGACTGCGCACAGCATCAACGTTTTCCTGGGTGACTGCCGTTTTTGGTGCTCCCACCCTGGGATCGTCGCTAAGACTCACCCGTCCAAGTTTGAATTCTCCATACAACGGGAAATTGTCGGCTGACGTAGCGCTTCGTTGCCGAAAACAGACAGTAACTCAGCAAGGCATTCTTGTCGCGATAATTGTCTCTGAAAGTTGTAATAAATTATGGCGCGAAAATGTTCTCGGTTGATTTCCATTATTCTAATGATTTGAAGACACTTAAAAATTCACTGTAGTGAGAACACTGCACGTATTGTTGTGAAACTTTGAATTTAAGTTTACTAAAGAGTGAGGTTAAGATTCAGTACTGACGAACGATCCGCGCGACCTACTATGTTTCTATATGCAAAACTTAAAAGACATCCCTCGTATTGTTATTACCATCAATAAAATTTTCATTTCGTATTCAGGTTTCACCATACCTTTTTATTTCCTTATAATTTTCAAATAACAACAAATTTATGGTCAACCAACGAAATGCATCACTGAATTTAGGGCTGAAAAGTCCATTTAAATGTACAAAAGCCCAAAGCGCTGAGCCAAATACTCACGTACTTGTACAGCAAAGTGAGATGTATTCAGGTTGGAGGAAGACATTTTGAACAATTGTTGTGATGATATCATGTACAAAAGGCAAAAATTAAATGTATTAAATTCTATTTAGGCAATTCATCTTCTTTCTAAATTTTAACGCGTCTTAAGGCCGTAGTGCCGTAGTGACACTTTTCCGGATATGGGTCCCTATACTCAAATGTTTTCTACTGTTACACTGAATAACCCCTACAAGTTTGATCCCATAGTTCTGAATTGAACAAAAACCAAATTAAACTTTTGAGACAAGTAAAAAACGAGGAATGCCCAATTCAGTTAGGATAGATTTGTTTTATATAGTTTGGTTTGCAGAGGTCGAATATTTATCGTACCCAACATAAGTAAACCTACGATTCGATTTCGCCTTTTGCAACGATTTGACTCATCCGTTTTCTTTGAAACCTCCAGCGAAGGCGTAGGAAGTATAGAGTCAATCTACTTGACGCCAGATCTCTTTTTCGATGCCGGAGTACAGTATATGGTTGGATATCTTAATCAATGGATAAACAAAACTGATAGTAAAATAATTTTCCAAAAGGGGAAGGTTTGAATTCTAATTTAAACATTAGGCAACCTCAAAAAAACAATTTTTAACCTGGTGTTTAAGCCTCGAAAATTCTCATTTTTAGCCTTTTTCACACGTCAACTTTGGCAATCAGTTACCAAGGATTTTTTGTTCATAGTAATCCAAAAAACCTAAGAAGCTGCATAAAGAGCGAGCAAAAAAGTTTTCTGATTCGTTTAAATAATGTTACGTAATTAATAAAAAATACTTTCAACGAATGCGGGGTTTTCGCCTTGTCGAAACGGTTTTTGAGAAGCTTCAGGGGAAATAAATACATCCGAAAAGTGGGATACTTCCCTGTTATTTTTTGCTATCGCAATACTTCCCACGCCTATTGGTGTGAAAAATAAAAAGATAGTAAAACGTTGGTTTAGATTTCAAATAATACAAATAATGATCGCACGTTTTCTTCAACATCGCCGGTGATACTTTCTCCGTCTCTTTCATAAAAAATGATCGCTTGTTAGAAACCGCACTCTTGATGAACTTAACTGCGAGTTTTTATCTGTTAACAATTACTACGTTTTCATGTAGTATTGAATACATTTTTATTCATCTTGAGCTATAGATATCCCGCCACTTTTATAGTCTGACGATTTTTTCATTTATATGAATTTAGACCTCTGGAAAGGATGTATACGAATACGTAAGGGTCAGTGTTGTGGCCCGATATGGCCACATATTTTTGAAATCTGACCTGTTTCCCCACCACTTTTCTCTTGTAGATTGTTCCACAATCTCGACATCCTGGGACAAAGGAGCGGTCGTATCGGCCAGTTCTGGATGTGCGAAGTTCGATACGGTTAGGATGGGACGCCAAAGTCATGTGGGTCTGCCTGGCAGGCACATCGCGCAGCGGCATCATGGAAGAGAGCTCTGAGGAGCAAAGCCCGTTGGTGTAGCGGTAGAAAAGAGCTAGACCGCCGACGGCCCACCTGTGCGAAAGGGTCCCGAGACTGTCTGTCAGAGAAGAGCCATCGATCAGTCGGACCGCCCTCCTCTGGACAGCATCGAGCATGGACAATGTAGTCGGGGCGGCAGCACCCCAAACGCGCGAGCAACACTCGAGGCTAGGACTTATCTGGGGCTTGTCCAGAGTGAGAGAGAAGGTCATGCGGAGAAAAGTACTTCTTAGCCCTAAACAAATAGCCTAGCTGTGTCCCAGCAGATGAAGAGGAGAATCCGTCAACTACAATGGACATCCTGCGGCCAGAGATAAAGTCAGCCACCCATCTGAAAAGCTTTTCTGGAAGGCTATAGGATGGAAGTTTGCTTAAGAAGGCAGCGTGCCACAGCTGATCTTATGCTTTCGTGATGTCAAGAGCAATGACATGAGCCTCACCATAAGACTGGATGAGTTCACTCAACAATTGCGTGACGTGAGCTAGGAGGTCCCCTGTGGATCGCTGGTGCCGAAAATCATACTGCCTGTCGCTAATCCAGCCGTGACGTCTAGAAGCTTGCGATTTATGCACCTCTCCATCACCTTACTTATAACAGAAAGCAGAACTATATGCCTATAGTTGTAAGGGTCGGTCTTAGATCCTTTTTTTGGGATGGGTTGGACATGAGCAAATTTCCAGTTTTCTGGGAAGGTGCCGGATTTATAAGATATCTGGGAGAGATGCGAAAGAACTGGAGCAAGCTCCGCTGCACACCTCTTCAGTACAATGGCAGGAATCAAGTCCGGGCCATAAGCTTTGTTGATGTCGAGCGACAAGAGCACTCGTCTTACGCTCTTATGCCTGAATGTTACCTCCCGCATGGTGTAGGGAACCCTTTGATTTGACGGCACTTGGGCGTTGGGGGGGGGGGGACGTCCATGGTGGAGTTGGCAACAAAGATATTGGCTAGCACTTCCGCCTTGGCCTTTGAGTCGAATACAATAGTTTCATCCTGATATGTAAGTGGTGGAAGGCTACTGTGTGAGAAGTTCTTTTCAATCTGCTTGGCCAGCGTCCAGAAAGACCAACTGCCATTGCGCTGCGACATTACCCTGTGCCTAACTTTTATATCGTGCTGGTTTTTGGTATTGCGAACCTCTTCGTTATATTTGTTTCTGGACTCGACGTCGCGTCAGCTTGTCTGTTCTGTTGTGTGGTCCAGGGATACGTAATTAAGTGGACTTTTTTTTTGCGAAAACTAAGCAAGATACGGAAAAAATCAAGAAACAAAAAAGTTGTATTATCTATTTGCTTAATCCAAAGAACATAATAAAAATTGCACAAAAGTCAGTGGTGTACATTTTTTTGTCACAAATATTCGTTCAGACCCCGCTCGACGCGCCACTGGGCTTGATAAATTCAATCAAGTTTGGGCTAAATTAGCTACTTAAAGTCATAAATAGCGCCAAATTTCAACAAGATTAGGTAAAGGATATTTAAGATATTTACGAAAAAACATTAATCTTGAGAACGAAGAATTAGCGGACCTGTGTTTATATGAACTTTTTGTCTTGAAATTTATCCGCTTAAAGTTTGCGTTATGATATCCAATATCTTAGAAAATTAACTCACTTTTTTATATATAAACTCACTATTTGTCACCTTTTTTGAAAATCTCCCTGGGGTTTCCAACTAGTAAGTCTAGGCTTAGATATACAGTAATGGACAAAAGTATTTAGACAAATTAATATTGTGCTATATTTCTTTTTTAACTTGTTTTATTAATATACCAATCTGTATACATAATTCGTTATAGCATAATACTCACTTATACATAAATAAATTCATTAGACTCCCTTCAATAAAAAATTAATTGAAAAAAACTGGAACTATAAGGGACAAAAATATATAGACAAAGCAAAACAATTATAGAAAAATTCATTGAAGTATAGAAAACCAACGACGTTTGTGTTAATATTTTGTAGCATAACCATTATTATCAATCACCGCCTGGCATCGTCCCGGCATAGATTGTAGAAGTTTCTTGATATAAGATTCATCAATCTGTCTCCACTTTTGCTCTAAAGCGGCAAAAAGTTCATCCTTGTTTGAATAATTTTTATCTCGTATTTGCTTATCTAAGTATTCCCATAGATTTTCAATGGGGTTTATATCGGGAGACTGTGAAGACCATTTAAGAACTGGTATTTTTTCATCCAGAAAGAATTTCTTTGCGAGATTTAAAGTGTGCTTTGGGTCATTATCTTGCTGGAAGATTGATCTTAAGGGCATATTGTCTTCCATATAGGGCAACATGACATGCTTTAGTATGTCTGTGTATACAAACTTCTCCATAATGCCATCTATTCTATGTAAAGGTCCCATCCCAAACCCCGAAAAGCACCCCCAAACCATAACAGACCCGCCTCTATGTTTGACAGTGGGCAAAATGTACTTGGGGTTCAATCTTTGTCCACTAAGACGTCTAACGTAATGAACACCATCTGATCCAAACATATTGAACTTGGATTCGTCACTGAAACATACCGTCTTCCAGTCACAGATGCTCCAATCAAGATGCAACCGTGCAAATTTTAATCGATCCTTACGGTTTTTCCTCGAGATTAGCGGCTTCTTACTCGGGCGACTGCAAATAACTTCAAATCATTTAATCTTCTACTTATAGTTTTCGTAGAAACACTGACAATTCCTTTTGTCTCGATTTCGGCTTTTATTTGTCTTAGTGTTTTAAACGGATCTTTGTACGAAATTACTTTTATTAATCTAACTGATCTAGCATTTAGTTTTCTATGCCGACCACTTCTCTTAGAGGCTTCCAAGATACCTTTTTGTTTATATTTGTTTAATATTGCCCAAACAGCTTTACGGTTCAGCTTCAAATTTTTGGCAATGTCGACTTCACGTTGACCATCTTTGTATAACTCAATGATCTTAGTTTTGACATCGAAAGAAATTTCTGGACCACGCGGCATGGTCTTAAAATCGAGTCAACTTATTCCACAATACTTGATGAACACAAACTAATCCTCTTCTGACACGAAACTGTATTAAACTAATGTTGAAAAGAATTTGTCTACATATTTTTGTCCCTAATAAAAAAGTGCTTATATTGTGTTCATTGCAGATAATGTAAAAACAAGGAATTTAGTTTTTCTACTAATAACGCATTTGTTTATGGAGGAATGAAGTATGAATTCGTTTTCTAAAGGTATTTAGGTAAATATTCATATTTGTCTATATACTTTTGTCCATTACTGTATATATGAATTTTTTGTCTTACAATTTATCCGTTTAAATTTGGCATTAAGATATCTAATTTCTCAGAAAATTAACTCACTTTTTTATGTATAAATTCACTATTTCTCTCCTTTTTTGAAAATATTACTCTCACTTAAATTCATGTTTTGGGCCGCCAGCACCCCTGGGGTTTCCAACTAGTAAGACTAGGCTTACTAAGCAATCGTACTCAGCTTTAACTATACCCTTTTTATGTTAGAATTTTTGATTTTATTTATTTTTTGTTCCTTTCAGATGATATATGTATATTTTTAAACTCATTGATAGTAGGTTTTATTTTAAGTATGAGCTTCCAAAGTGCTTAGATTTAATAAAAAGTTTTTGTGATTCTAGTTTGTAATGGTTATTTCCTTTACCCTGATCATAAAATGAATAGATGAATATCAAAGTTCTGCAACTTTTATTGTATTTTTTCTACTAGATTTTCTCTGAACTTTTCTATTATTTCGCTTAATAAAAGAGTTGTTATTAGATACATTTTTGTAACTCTTGATGAGGAACCTTTTCATTTACCCCGAGAATATAGTCTCATTGTAAAATTTGTGCATCGTTTTTTTTTCTGAGATTCTAGACATCTATTAGGTCTTGTGAGAGAATTTCATTCTAGAATGATAACCGGAAGCTTGGAAGCGTAAATCTGTCTCTGAGTTTCTTAAGCTACTATACAGTAATGATCTGTACGCATATATGGATAGGTAAACGCAAGGTTGCGTTCTGTTTTAAAAATACAAGATACACCTCATAAGAATACTATTTAAGGATGTTTCCTCCACACAGGGTCAGGCGGTATATTCCCGGATATTCGTGTTAACTAGGACCGATATCGGCATATCAACAATATCGGCCCAGTTTGACGATATATGAATCGATCGATATGACTGCCCTTATGCCGATATAGAATTCAAATCCAAATTCTTTATTTTTTTGTTGATGTTACAAAAACATATAGGGATTGTCAATAAAACTTAAAACTAGGGACAAAATACCACTAAAACGACAGTAAAATGAAATAAAACAGGTGACAATAATTTTCCCATTGAAAACATTAAAAATGCCTACACGAGAAAAACTCTTCAATACCATGAAAACACTGACCTTTCCTTATCTGGTATATTATTGAAAATTTTTAATCCCAAGTCATTTGGTGAGACTTGGCTGTATTTATAGTTGAAAATAGGTTAACGTAATTGACTTTTTATTCTGGTGAGTATGAATATCACTGTAGCTATTTCTAGTATACAGGGTGATTCACAAGTCGTGACCAAAAATGAAACATCATACACAGGGCCGGGGAGAGGGGTCTTCTATGTAACATTTTTTCCTTGAAGGCTTCATTAAAAAGATACGAAGTTTAGAAATAAACACATTTTTTTTTTTCAATATCTTCAAAACCGTCAACTGGAATGAACTAAAATTTGGTGTGTGTATTTACCTAAGTAATGTCCACATTCAAAAGTCTTTACTTAAAATTAACGTGCATCAGAGACGGAAATACAGGGGATTAGTGGCATTATTTTTCCAAATAAAAATAGTAGGCCACTATTTTAGATAATCTAACTAAAAGAACATAATGGTAATTGATTACAGGGCATTTATTCATTGATCCTAAGCTGAATACCTAGATGTTGTCTGAGATGCAGTTTGAAACGGATGTTATTAGTATTTGATATATCGATATTAATGCTATAGATGTTAAAGATAGACACTGCATTATACGTGAAAGATCTATAAGAGAGTGATGTTACATACATAGGCATTGTAAAATGGTTTTGATGTCTTATATTGACATTATGTATACTTGACCTAGGGACCAGCTTTTCTACTAAATATACAGGATTCTTAGAATGTAATACACGATTCGATGTTATTAGGTAAAAATATTGATATTAAGCCATTATAAAAGCCTGAAACTATTAGATATGTGGTCAAATTTACGTAAGTTACAGACAAAACGGCAGCAGTTATTCTGCAATCTCTGCAGGCGCATTTGAGTCGAATAGTCCAGGCATGGATAAAAAACTATCAAACCATAACTGATAATTGACAGCACTAAACTTTCAGCTAGCTTTTTCCCCGTCTTGAAGTTAATAATGTACTTATTGGCATACAGTACTCGCAGTTTCAAATAACACCTCTGAGGTATTGCTTTAATGTGTTGTTGGTAACGTAACGTGTCATCTATGATCAAACCAAGTATCTTACAGCTAGTTGAAAAATAAAGTTGTTGTTCATTCAAGAAGAGTGTCAGACCACTGCTCAAGTTTTCTCGCTTGTGATCAGAACAGAAACGCACAAGTTTCGTTTTATCAGGATTTATTTTCAAATTGTGTTCTTTAAAATTGTCAGATACTGTTCGTGAGTCAGTGTTGATTAAATCATTTGTCTGTTCCACAAGAGATGGTTCAAAATGAAACGGAAGCTGCGTGTCATCAGCATAAGATTGAATGTGTGAGTACTGTACGGATTTCAAGATATCAGCTGTGTATATAATGAATAACAACGGTTCTAAAACAGAACCTTGAGGAACTCCTGATATTATTGTTGTTATCTCAGATCTCTTGTTATGAATAACACTTTGTTTACGAAGACTTAAGTAATTGCAAAATAAGTTCAACGCTGTGTGGTCAAGGCCATTATGCGCACATTTCAATGGTGTCAAAGGCTTTTGAAAAATCCAAGGATATAAGTAGAGTGACAAGCCTCTTCTCTAGCGACCGCATAATTTCATCATTAAGATTTAAAAAAGCAGTGGCTGTATTAGGCTCTCCCCTAAAACCCGACTGGTGTTTAGGGAGAGTGTTTTGATGGTTTAGCTGTACATTAACTATTTTTTCTAACAGTTTGGATGGAATGCATAGTAAACTAATAGGTCTAAAATGAGCAAACTCAGTTGGAGCAGGGATCTTAGGTAAAGGGCATACTACAGCCTCTCTCCAAAGTCGAGGAAAATATCCTTTCTCTAAGCAACAGTTTATAATGTGTGTCAATGGATTTAATATCTCTGATATACAAAGCTTGAGCATACACAAGGCTATGCCGTCAGGACCACATGCATTTGATCTTATCTTCGATATATGCTCCAGTACAACACTTTGGTCAACAAAGCTGAATGTGAAGCTGAAATTACTCATTTTTCTGGAGTAATATCTGGTGATAAGAGCATTAGATTCAGTATTTTCAGTATATGCAGACATGAAGGACCTGTTTATTTCATTAAGATCGCTTAAGGATGGCGGAAGTGAAAAAGAAGAGGAATTATTTATATTCATGTTTTTTAGAGTTTTCCAAAATTGCACATTATCTCTCTTAGAATGCAAATAGTTAAGATATGGACGTTTTTCTGTTATCATTGCGATCAATGCAAAGTTCCTCATCTCGTTGTAGTGTCTAAGGTGTTCTTCGGTTCTATTCAACTTGTAAGTGTGGAATGACCTGTCCTTCTCCTTGAAAATCAGTTTAAGATTATCTGTAAGCCAGGGAGCTGGCGGCCTGCTAACTTTGACGGTAATTTTAGGAGCATGAATGTCGAAAAATAATGTAATGACTATGTTGTCAATAATCTTACTTTTTCATCGATACTTTGTACAGTATACAGGGTTTGTCCGGAAAGTAATAGGACTGAGTCGATTTAAAAAAAATTATTGAGCCAATCGTTACAATTCGTTAAAAACTTTCAAAATAGGCTCCTTCTGCGTCGATGCAGCGCTCCCAGCGCGATTTCCAAGCATTGAAGGCGTCACGGAAGCTATTCTCCGGAATAGCCTTGAGAGCCGCGGTGCAGACTGCTTGGAACCCCTCTGTCGCCTAAAAATGCTTGCCTTTCATCGGCCTTTTCAGGCGAGGAAACAAAAAAAAGTCCGGGGGCCACATCTGGGCTGTAGGGCGGCTGCGGAAGCATTGGGATGCCGGCCTTGGTCAGGTAGCTGTTCACAAGAAAGGCGGTGGTGCAACTTCCAGTCGGCTGCGATGTCTTGTCGGACCCGACTGACCCTTCGTTTGAGTCTCCTGAGCACTTCCACATAAAACTTGGCGTTGGCGGTTGGTCCAGGAGGAACAAATTCATGGTGGACGATGCCTTTAATATTAAAAAAGACAATGAGCATCGTTTTCACTTTGGATTTGCTCATTCTTCCATTTTTTGGGCGAGGAGACGCCGTCGTGTGCCACTCGGAAGATTGCCTCTTTGTCTAGGGATCATACTCAAAGATCCACGAATCGTCACCTGTGATTACGTTATTCAAAAATTGGGGGTCACTTTCACACATGTTCAAATTTTCTTGGCACACTTCCACTCGCCGCAATTTCTGGTCGTCAGTGAGCACATTTGGGACCATCTTCGCGCACACCTTGCGCATGTTCAAATGCTGTGTCACAATGTCATGAACCACAGATTTTGGTAAATTTAAAATCTGGGAAATTAAACGAATACTTAGTCGACGGTCTGAGTTCAAAACTTTGCGCACACGAGTCACATTATCGGAGACTTTTGTCGGTACAATTTATACGTACACAATGCAAGTCTGTGATCACTAACAGCATCAGCGCTTAACATCCATGTATTATTTACTATCGCTTCATTTGATACAAATATTAGATCTAAGAGAGTTGTTGTATTTTGGGACATCCTTGTTGGTTCAGTGACTACTTGAGAAAATCCATATGAGTTGAAACAGTTTAACAGGTTGTTTTCAAGTGTGAGTAAATCAATATTAAAATCTCCTAATGCTATTATATCATCAAAGTCAAGTTGCAACCGCGGCAAAGTTTGATCCAAATTTTGAATGCAGGCAGCCAGATCCTTGTTAGGAAGACGGTAATAGACTCCAACATCAAGTGTGAAACTATTAATGACAACCGAGATAATCAGACTTTCATAACAATTAGATTGTAACATGCCAATATTTATGTCTAGGAGTGTACATCTCAAATCATTTTTCACGTAGAATGCAACCCCTCCCCCGCGAGACGGGCGATCACGTCTAAAAATTAAATATCCATCTATTGTTACTGATTCATCTGGCACATCACTAGATAGGTAGGTTGGCGTTTGTTAAGAAATCTACGTTGATACTCCCGAGAATCCGCTAAAGCATTTTCATTACAGAACCCGTACATGAAAATAATATCGGCGTACTCATCATTGCTAAATTCCATTTTACAACACTCAAAAATCGAAAAATGAAACTTTTGACTGAAAAAAAAATTAAAAATGGTAGTAGTAACGATAACAACCGTATAACATAACTTTGACAAACTATCTCCCAAGAAACGTCAAGTTGGTATCAAGGCCTTCTATTTTATTTTGAAACTAATTGTATCTCGGCTCTTCATGAATGATTTAATTTGTTTTATTTTTACGAAAACTCTGGGAAAAAACACAAGAGTAATTATTTGTGGCAAATTGAAAGTAAAATTCGAAAAATTTCGCGTTTCGGAAAAAAACAGTGGCGTACTATTTTTATTTGGAAAAATAATGCCACTAGTCCTCTGTATCTCCGCCACTGGTGCACGTTAATTTTAAGTAAAGAATTTTGAATGTGGATAACACTTAGGTAAATCCCCATACCAAAGTTTAGTTCATTCCAGTTGACAATTTTGAAGATATTAAAAAAAATTGTTTTTTATTCTTAAACTTCATCACCCCGTATCTTCTTAATGAAGCCTCGAGGAAAAAATGTTACATGAAAGACCCCGCTTAAAATGCGGACCTGTGTATAATGTTTCATTTTTGGCCACGACTTCTAAATCATCCTGTATAAGAACTTCTCAAGTTATACGCGGCTATAAGATTAGCGGACAGACCGACAGACAGACCGACGGAAATGAGTGACATGGTTTTTCGTGACAATACTTCCTCGCCATTTGGCGTCGGAAGTAGAAAAGATTGTAGTATTTTATGTCTGATTATACTGCCTAGTAAGTGGACCATGGCCATGAATAGGGACTCGTTACTCATTGGGATTAGAATTTTTAGGTAAATATTTCCTGAGGCTTGGAAGGAAGCTATTATCGTCCCTTTAGCCAAAGTCAAAAAACCATCCACTCATAATCATTTGCGGCCTGTTAGTTTGCTGTGCTTTTGTTCAAAGGTATTAGAGAAAGCAGTGTACATTCAACTAGTGGAATATACAGGGTGACTTTGCAGTTGAGTCATTAATTTTCAGATAATGATTGTAGAAGGAAGATAAACCAAAATATGTGTGTAAAAATAAAAAAATAAATAAAATAAAATGTTACCTTGTTTAATAAAGTATCGTCCCGACAAGTATTTCAGTGCGGACCTGTATTTGATCGTGCGGTATTGGAGCAGCATGCCCTGACCTGTGAGGTCTTAAGTCACCTGATTCACGAGCACTTTGTACTACATTAACAAAGGCACGAGGGGTTGGTTGCACTCGATTGGGAAACCGATTCGCATAAATCCGTGATGCATCCGGGAGCATTTTGTAAAGACTGCCCCCCCGTAAATAAGAATCATGTCCACAAGTTCAGCATTTTCGTAAACATGTGCCATTTTTGATTTCGTTTGAGCCACGCAACAAACACTTACTATTTATTCACTAACGCGTTATCGACTGACGAAAAACATCGTGATAAACGTTTCAAATTCTTTCGCTTTTTTGTTTCCGATGCGATGAACCGGTCAGGCGGATTATATCCGTTGTCGCCAAACACGAACATATTATTATTGAGACAGGGCAGTACTCAAACTTCCAAAGGGCTATAGCTTTGTTACTTTAATTTTACCAGAAAAATGGTAAAGGAAAAAAACATTTCTTTTGATCAGATCTACTCACTGTTAAAATAAATGACTCAACTTCGAAGTCACCCTGTATAGAGCAAAATAACTTTCAGGATTTCGTGCAGAACATAGCACTACTTCAGATTTGCTCCATCTAACTGACAACATCGTAGCTAACGTAGACAGACGTATTAATACCATATCAGTGATGATTGATTTTTCAAAAGCCGTTGATACAGTTAATCACAAAATCATGTTGAGCAAGCTGAAGTATATTGGACTATCTGATATTCCGCTAAGATTTTTCCAAAGCTAGTTGGCTGAAAGAAAACAGGTAGTTAAGACGGTTAGGGCGTCTCTTCTAGTACTGTGGTTTCGTCTGGCGTTCCGCAGAGGTCAGTTCTGGGATCTCTGCTATATTTAATTTACACTATAGAATTAGACTCATATTTGGAATTTGTTCTAAACAAACGTATGCTGATGACACATAATTATCATTTCACTTCAAATATGCTCAGTTAAATGAAGTGTTGTTTAAAAATATACTAAGTGACATATAAATCCGAACACCCAGTTTAAATGGTTTTATTTTAATAAAATTTTGTATAAGTACTTAATGAAGCATAATAAGTAAATGATAAAAATTTCAAAATGATTGCATTGCTTTAAAGTCCTTTGACCTTTAATAATGTGTGGTTGCACCCTGATGCATCCTCCAACGCGCCTAGGCATGCTTCTGATCAGGTGGTCAATGTCCTCCTGTGGTATCTCATTCCAGGCAACCACCAACTCCTCTCAAAGTGCTTCTAGAGCCTGAGGAGGACGTTGCAAATTGAGCAATCTCCTACCCATCATATCCCACACGTGCTCAATTGGGGATAAGTCGGGAGATCTTGGTGGCCATGGTAACAATGTGACATCATTATGTTGAAAGAAGTCTATTGTGACTCTTGCAACATGTGGTCGGATCTTGTTGGAAAGTTGGATCTGCCAGGGTGTCAAGATAGGGTAAAAGATGGGGTTCTAAAACTTCGTGGATATAACGCTGCGCGTTCATGTTACCTCTGATGAAGATTAAAGGTGACCTGGAACCATAAGCTATACCACCCCAAACCATAACTCCAACAGTGTGATGAACATGTCTTTCAACAAAAAACTGTGGATTCCTCCTTTCACCACGTCGCCTTCTAACCCTGGCACGACCATCGTGCATGCCTAAACAAAGTCGAGACTCGTCACTAAAGACAATACTTTTCCATTCCTGATCCCAGAGTGACCGTTGTCTGCACCACTCAAGGCGATTACGTCGGTGTTCTCGAGTTAAAGGGAGGACCCAGTGTGGCCGGTATGAAAACAAGCCAAAACTTCTCATTCGTCGGTAAACACTTCGCATGCCAATAGGTCTTCCGTGTTCTGCAAACCATTCATTTGCAATGGACCTGGTAGTGGAGAAACGGTCCCTTAAGGCCAATAATCTTAGGCGGCGATCTTCACGGTCTGTTGTTCTACGGCGGCGTCCAGTGCCCCTTGCTCTTTGCGTACGGCCTTCTCGAAGCCATGCCTGACAACACCTAACCACAGTGTCTATACTTCTTTGCACTCTAACTGCAATTGCTCGAAAAGAAAGTCCAGCTTCCCGAAGTCCCACTATACGGCCCCTATCAAACTCATTAAGTTGACGAAATCGTACAGGTCTCCGTACTCTAGGCATCGTAACCGATCGTAAAGGATGTCAAGAACCAAAATCCGCCAACGTTGATTCTTTACTGCGGCTGAAATATTCATTTTTAGAGCGTTAGTGAATTAAAAAAAAGCAGTATAAAAACCGGAATGTAAAACTGATAAGGCTGAAAATGTTTTCACTTGTTATTTACAGTAAGATAAATACATTCACCAACTTTTAATGAAATAAAACCATTTAAACTGGGTGTTCGGATTTATATGTCACTTAGTATAATTCTGATCTAATCAATATTACGGATTTTTGTAAAAAGCATTGTCTCAGGATCAATCCTGAAAAGAGTTCAAGTATGTGTATAATAAAATAAGGGCGCAATTGTACTCATTATAAATAACGAGCGCATCCCCATGGTAGAACATTCTAAAAACCTGGGTGTTATCTTGGACTCCAACTTGAAGTTTGATAGACACATCGGTTACCTGTCTCAAAAAACGTATGCCAAATTAAAACTTTTATACTCCAACTGGTTCATTTTAAACTTTAAAACTAGGAAAAAATTAGTTGAAAGCTTGATCCTGTCATCTATGTAACATTCCCTTAATTTATTCTATTCTTATTTGGATTCGTCGGATCGGTATAGGTTACAAAAAATTCAAAACGGCTGCTGCAGGTTTGTGTTTGGACTTCGTAAATATAGTCATGTCTCTTCAAAGATTAAAGATTTAAATTGGTTAAAGATGGAATCACAGTTTGTTTATGCTATGAAGGTGTTTGGCCATAAAGTAGTTCGCCACCGTACATTTTAGAAAAGCCAAGAGGTAACATTAATCAGAGAAATCTCAGACACAACTTAAATTTTGCGATGCCAGTCCACTACACAGCCCTTTTCCAGAAAAGCTTCACATTTCGTGCTGTCAAGTTATACAACTCTACAGATAAAATGTGACGCAGTAAAACAATAGTACCTTTCAGGAGACTCATTAAGAAGCAGCTGATGGGATATTAATAGTTCAAATGTGCATTTGTAAATTTTTTTTTCATATTTTTTCATATTTCTCTGTTGGCTCGTGTGAGCGTGTTGTCAACACGTTATCTATTCAATTCATTTACTTACATTTCTTTTTTTCTTATTATTACTATTGTTTGTTTGTGTATCGAGTTTAACTTTGTTACTCTTTCGCCACACTGATGTATGTGTAAGACATTATTTATTATTATTATTATTATTATTTATGTTGGTTTAAGTCGAAAAACCTTTTTCGGGACACTTCGCCTTTTTATACTTTGTATAAACAAAGCTGGATTGCTATTATTTTTGTTCCAGGACGTGTACATACAGCCATCGTGGCCGCTATCAATGATGATTTGCGATGCGCCACGGTGGAGTGGTATGAACAAGGTGAAACAAAAGGTAAAGAGGTTGACTTAGCCACCATACAGTCTCTCAACCCGGATATCGTCATCATGAAGCCAGGGGAACCAGAGAAGACTATTGCCCCACCACCAGAGTTTAACAAATTACAAAGGGTAAGTTTCGTACACATCGAACTTTTTGGCATTCGTTTTTTCGTTGAGGTACGTTTACATTCTAAACAAGTTGCAGGCACAGGTTCGGCAACATGTGCGTGCAGCTTGTTATAATGGAAAGTCGACTCAACATGAGACTGCCAGAATGTCTTCAGTCCAAAGGTCACTTTTTTTGCCGAAGCCGATGTTTGTCTTTTAACACAACCTAAGGTCGAAGCCGAATGTTTAGTTCAATTGAAAATATGGGTTTTATGAAAATAAAGTAGTTTGATCTGCTTCTTGTAAGTTGTAACCTCAGTTTCACTCCCAATTCAATATTGCCATAGCTAGTCACGGGTCGTATAATCTCGAAACAGACCAAAATATGTGAATTGACCTAAACATACCTTAGTCCAAAAGTTGATAGTTTGCGAGATACAGGGTGTCAAAGTTACAATTTTATTTTCTATTTTTGCTTATTGCTTTAGAAGTATTTCAGATTTTGGCATAAAACTCGGTATAGGGAGGTTTTCTAGTATACAGGGTAGCACAAAAAAGTTATGATAAGTTATTTACCGATATAGTGCTGTAAGTGGCGCCCTCTAGCAGTTTGGCCGTAAAAAATAACGGATTCTTCTTTCTCATACTAGAAAACCTCCCTATACCGAGTTTTATGTCAAAATCTGAAATACTTCTCAAGCAATAGTATAGTAGTAGTATCTTTATTAATAGCTTCAAGCTGAACAATACAATATATATATATATATATATATATAATATTATCTAAAACTAACACTATTTTCTACATAAATTCTCAATTGTCTTTTGAATTTGACAAAATTTGTAGATTTGACTTCAGCTGGTTAATTATTAAAATCTATACTATTTTGCGCAAAAGCAGACCCCACAGCAGGAACATAAAAATCGAACTTATTCCTTGTATTGTAACTATGAATATCACAGACAAATTGCAAACCTTCCAATATGTGTTCGGGATACATTCCATTCATTATTTTGTAGATGACTATCATTGTATTGTAAAATATATTTTGTTTGATACTTAATAAATTAGTTTCTTCTAACTTGTCTTTAATTCTAGTGTATCTATTACATCTTAATATACATCTAAGTTCTCTGTAGTGAATCTATATCACCTTTCTGAAACATATATAATATGGAGGAACAGTAGTTAAAGTTTGGCATGACTATTGTTTTATATATAAGTAGTGAGGTCCATGAACTAAGGTCCTTTGTTACCCTACACATTAAATTAACTTTTTTAGAAACTTTTTTTATAATATAATCTGCATGACTATTGAATGTTAAATTTGAGTCTATCATAACTCCTAAATATTTATACTTGTTAATCTGTTTAATCTTATCATTTTCAATTATAAGTCCGTCGTGCAGACAAGTATCCTGAACATTAAATTTAGATTTCAGTATCATACACTTAGTCTTGTCAACATTAATACTAAGACTATTGTTCCCTAACCAGACATATAATGTCTTTAAGTCTTCATTAATCATTTTAACTAAATTGTATATGTTGTCACATTCCATGAACAAAATTGTATCATCTGCAAACAACTGAATTTTGCAATTTTTTACAGCCTTTACAATATCATTTATATACAGCACGAATAGATCATGACCCAACACTGTTCCCTGAGTCTTTTTTGTCTTACAGAAGATATGGAGTTTTTGTACTTTGTTCACTGAGTTCTTTGTTCCAAGTATCCTGAGAACCATCTTAAAACGTTGCCTTCAAAGCCATATTTTTCTAGTTTTTTTATCAACAAATTTCGATTTATTGTTTCGAATGCTCTCCTAAAGTCGATAAACAAAACACCCACATAATGACCCACACTCAAAACATTTTTCCATCCTGACATAACAGACTGAAGCGCACTCTCAAATGAATGGACCTTCTCAAAACCAGCTTGGTATTTTGTGAGAAATTTATTTTCTTCTACGTATTGACGTAATTGTTGATTGACAACAGTTTCTGGAAGTTTTTTATATACAGGTACCATATTAATTGGTCTATGCCCTTCACATTTTATTGTTCCACTCACTTTTTCTATAGAGATGACTGTTGATATTTTCCAATCCTGGGGAAAACATCCTATAATAATAAGGAAACATAGAAAATAAAACTGTAAATTTGACACCCTGTATCTCGCAAACTATCAACTTTTAGACTACGGTATGTTTAGGTCAATTCACATATTTTGCTCTGTAGTATCTCCAGTTTCGAGATTTCCTAACCTTTCGCAGATAATATATAGGTTGGGCCAGTGGAAACGAGTTAAGGCCAATTTCTCATAAATAGCATTTGGGAAAAAAATTGCTCGGGATCGTTGATTGCTGAGTCCGTTTCAAATCATTAGAAATGTGATCCTAGAACATTACCATAATCAATTTGTTGGGGTTGTTGATCCAGCCCTGAATAACTGGGGATAACGGGCAGTGGAAGTAGGATCAACCAGCAAGCTCGTTGGTCCTGAGCCAGCCTTAGGGGTGCCCGCGCAAAGAGTTAGGAGGAAGATGGAGACGTCAATTGCAAGTGAACACTCTCAGAACTGGAGAAGCATCTCGAGAAATTTCCGTCAGGCACGGGAACCTAGCGTAGGGCCCAACGCTAAGGATGGACACCTTTGCTTATCCCTGAATAGAGCCAACCTAAGGTTCTGTGAACGCTGCGGGTTAGAGGAAGATACCTCGGCTCACGTTGCAGTGAGGCTCTGGGCTACTACAGGCAGACTATACTGGAGTCCATCACTTTGGACCCCCAGATCGTTAAGGAGCTGGGACTCAAGGCCATACTCTACTTTGCTAGAAGGGCAAGGCTTGAGGTATAGGAAATGTAGAGGTGCATGAGTGGCCGGCTCCTCACGATGGCGGATATGCCTCGAATTTCATAATTCATTCATTCACGCATTCTTTCAACTCCTGAGCAAGACGTACAAGGGTTCCAAAGGAAACTAAGTGCTGTGATACACAGACGAACAAATAGAAAACAGTGAGTCATAAATAAAAAATTGCTCTTGAAATAGCATCAAGTCCGTTGCTCTTTTATCCGCTAAATTATCCAATCACGCTAAAAATAACTGTCAAACTATTTGTTCGCTTGATTAGATTGATGCTGTGTCTGTGTGTGAACCGCCTTAATTACACAAGGATCCTGGCGGTTTTCATTTTGAAAATCTATCGAGAGAATTAGGTCGATGACCTAGTTCTATCGTGGATAACGCTAGTGCTGAATTTTCTACCGTATCATCATTCATCATTGAAATTCGAAATACGAGGGACATTTAGCATTTACTAGGATAGCTGAGAAATTTTCTAGCGTATAAGCAACCAGAAGTCTCATGTTTTTGGATTCTTTGTGGGTATCCTCTTGTAGCATAGTTGTGATATACACGGAGAACCAAATTTGTTTGACGGCTTGAGTTCAATGTGTACGAGATAGAAGTGTGTATAGACACATATGTTAGAAAAAGATAGAAGCCGGCTGGATAGCGAAGTTCATCACCGCGTTGCCTAACAACGCTGACGCGGCAATCCGCCGCGATGCCATTATTTTACATCAGTTAATTGAATTAAGATGCATGTTGAAAGTATGCGTTAGTTTATTCTCTACGCCGAAATAATGGTTTAATTTTGAGGGTACACATTTTTGAATTGTGAATTGTATCGAATCTGCTTAGGTTTGATTCCGGACCAACAAGCCATTCAAATGTATGTATCATCTTGTTTTCACTAACAATAATTGTTTAATCTTTCTTAATGCCCATTCAAGCTTGTGACTCAATATTCGAGAACAATATAACAATTATTAGGCGGTTCCAAGAATGCTAATGTTAAGAATAACTATAACAAAGTTATCAAAACTGTTTAACTCGTGATAAAATTGCCAAACAAATCAATTCGTCTATGCCTATGCAAAATGAATTTTAATATGCAGTATTATCTTCCGATTTCCTGCTAGCAGAATAAAATAATAATGAGGGTGAAATGAATTCACTGCGTTTTTCTGTTTGAAATACGAAACGCTGTATGATTATCATTTTTCTCGTGCGATTATACCTATACAGGGTGTTCCTTAATGATATGCGAATATTTAAGGGTGTGAATCTACATGAAAAATTAATGTTAGTTTGCTTTATAAACTATGGTCCAAAAATATTTCCTTACAAAAAATGGAAATTAATTAATATTTTCAGAACCGCATCAGATATTTCACTGATATTTATTTAGTACGTAGTGAAAGTTAAATATTTTTTAGCTTTAACAGTGGCGTGCGTACGGGTATTGACTTCGATATTTTTTAAGAAAAAAATGGTACGGCAATGGTTTTTTGCCAAATAAAAATTATTTTTGAATTCCCCGTTCAATTTAAAACAAATGATCTCTCTTTAATTGAGAACATTAACGTTACATTAAAACCAACGAAATGCTTACAAAAATTGTTGAAAGTGGCCCCCTTCACTTAGTATGCATGCTTCCGCCCTCCTTTTCAAGGAATTGCGCACTCATTGAAATATCCCTGGAGTGTTTTTTATTCTATCACAAGCTGCAACTATTCTTTCTCTTAATTCCTCTACAGTGTTGTTGAAGAAAATTGAGGTAAGTCTGTCCGGCAAGTCGTCCCGGCAAGAAGAATGGGCCAATAAAGTGGTTGTCAATAATTCCATACGTTAACCGAAAATTGGTGTTTTAAATGGGTTTCGGTTACGGCATAGGGATTTTCTTCTGCCCACAAATGATTATTGTTGAAATTCTGAATGGAATTTCGAGAAAAATTAGCTTCGTCCGTGAACAGAATCATTGATTCAAATTGCGGATTTTGTGTAATTTTTTGAAGATACCACTGACAAAAGGACACACGCCTTGGAAAATCAATGGGAAGTAATGCCTGTACTCTTAAAATATGGTAAGGATACAACAAAAGAATTCACTAAAATACTCCAAACAATTCGATGGCAAATATTTAAGTGTCTAGCGATCTTCCTCGTACTCGTTTCAGGATGTTCTTCGACTTCGTGCAGCACTGCTTCCTCAATTTTAGGTGTTCTCACACTTAGAGGTCTATTTTCAGATGTTCCTTTTCGGACAGAACCAGTTCAACAAGACGACGATGAATATTAGAAAAGGTTCGACTATCAGGCAAAGCACTATCGGGTTATCTCTGGTGATAAATCCTTCTAGCTTGCTCACCATTACCGTCGACAAAGCCATATACGGAATGCATTTCCGCCATTTCTGCATTTGAACAATTCTAAATAATGAAAAAGTTGACACAGCGAACAGATTTGAATAACAGAGACTTGTCAGATATCAAAAGCCAGTGACATATTCCAGAGCAACTAGATATTTATTGCTAAATTGCATTCTTCAATTATTACATTAATTTTCTCGGACAATAGAACGGTTTTTATTTTTTTTACTCAAAAATGGCGCATCGAAGGAAAACAATTCAAGAGAGATCATTGAATTGAACGGGGAAAAATTTGGCAAAAAACCATTGGCGTGCCATTTTTTTCTTAAAAAATATCGAAGTCAATACACGTACGCACGCCACTGTTAAAGCTATAAATTATTTTTTAATTGCAAAATATGCAACTTTATTAACTTTCACTACGTACTAAATATCAGTGAAATATCTGAAGCGGTTCTGGAAATATTCATTAATTTCCATTTTTTTCCTAAAACTTCAACACCCCGAGTTTTTGTAAGGAAACATTTTTGGACCATAGTTTATAAAGCAAACTAACATTAATTTGTCATGTAGATTCACAGCCTTAAATATTCGCATATCATTAAGGAACACCCTGTATAGATTCAGGAGAGAATAAAAACGATTTTGGGAAGTATGAAGTTTTTGCGCTTATAAGTTATAAAATTGTCCAGCAGTTACCCATTTACAGGACAATTACATGAACAAAACAACGACAGAGATATTTAATCAATTTACTTACTGAAAGCCATCTTAATTACTACATTAAGAGAAGATGTAAACATATTGCAATGAGAGCTAACTATTGAGATTTTTACACTTAACATGCACAGGTGGCTTGACCAGAACGTTGGTCCTTGCTCTAGATGGTTTAAAAGTGACATAATTGCAAGAAAATGGAGGTTACATTAATACCAATTTGCGCTAGAATAATAATAATTAGTATTATTCGTCAAAAATACAAAATTGTTTAAAAATGGGAAAATAAATATAAAAAAACCACTGAAGGCATCGCCTGAGTGTGGATCTTATCTTATCATCAATCATAATTATGTGTATAACAATTATAGTTAAAAGTATTGATTTTAATTTTTTTTTTAGTTTTCTATGCAGGGTGTTTTCAAAGTTGAGTCATTTATTTTAACAGCTCGTCAAAAGAAGTTGATAGTCCAAAAATCACCTATATAAAAGTTAGATAATAAGAGAGTTATACCATGAATTAAATCACAATCATTTTCATTGCGCTGATGAAGTTCTTCCAGAGTATTTACTGTTCCATCAAAATACAACTCTTTCAAATAGCCCCACAGAAAAATTCGCAGGGCGTTAAATCCCGGGAGCGAGCAGACCAAGAAATGGGTACACTGCGCCCTATCCATCTATTCTATATAGTGTTTTTGTTGATCCATCTACTCGTAATGATTTTATTGAAGGCAGGAATCCTACTAGTCATGGTAACATATTTTTCAATGACATTCATGAAAATGAGATTATTGCTGCATCTAAAAAACTCAAGAATAGAGTAACGGCCGGCCCAGACAACATCCCCTCGTTCATAGTCAAAGATTGTATACTAAGTGACATATAAATCCGAACACCCAGTTTAAATGGTTTTATTTTAATAAAAGTTGGTGAATGTATTTATCTTATTGTAAATAACAAGTGAAAAAATTTTCAGCCTTATCAGTTGGACATTCCGGTTTTTATACTGCCTTTTTTTAATTCACTAACGCTCTAAAAATGAATATTTCAGCCGCAGTAAAGAATCAACGTTGGCGGATTTTGGTTCTTGACATCCTTTACGATCGGTTACGATGCCTAGAGTACGGAGACATGTACGATTTCGTCAACTTAGTGAGTTTGATAGGGGCCGTATAGTGGGACTTCGGGAAGCTGGACTTTCTTTTCGGGCAATTGCAGTTAGAGTGCAAAGAAGTTAGACACTGTGGTTAGGTGTTATCAGGCATGGCTTCGAGAAGGCCGTACGCAAAGAGCAAGGGGCACTGGACGCCGCCGTAGAACAACAGACCGTGAACATCGCCGCCTAAGATTATTGGCCTTAAGGGACCGTTTCTCCACTACCTGGTCCATTGCAAATGAATGGTTCTCAGAACACGGAAGACCTAATTGGCATGCGAAGTGTTTACCGACGAATGAGAAGTTTTGGCTTGTTTTCATCCCGGCCACACTGGGTCCTCCCTTTAACTCGAGAACACCGACGTAATCGCCTTGAGTGGTGCAGACAACGGTCACTCTGGGATCAGGAATGGAGCAGTATTGTCTTTAGTGACGAGTCTCGATTTTGTTTAGGCATGCACGATGGTCGTGCCAGGGTTAGAAGGCGACGTGGTGAACGGAGGAATCCACAGTTTTTTGTTGAAAGACATGTTCATCACACTGTTGGAGTTATGGTTTGGGGTGCTATAGCTTATGGTTCCAGGTCACCTTAAATCTTCATCAGAGGTAACATGAACGCGCAGCGTTATATCCACGAAGTTCTAGAACCCCATCTTTTACCCTATCTTGGCACCCTGGCAGATCCAACTTTCCAACAAGATAATGCCCGACCACATGTTGCAAGAGTCACAAGTCTTTCAAGATGTCACATTGTTACCATGGCCACCAAGATCTCCCGACTTATCCCCAATTGAGCACGTGTGGGATATGATGGGTAGGAGATTGCTCAATTTGCAACGTCCTCCTCAGACTCTAGAAGCACTTCGAGAGGAGTTGGTGGTTGCCTGGAAGGAGATACCACAGGAGGACATTGACCACCTGATCAGAAGCATGCCTAGGCGCGTTGGAGAATGCGTAGCACATCAGGGTGCATCCACACATTATTAAAGGTCAAAGGGCTTTAAAGCAATGCAATCATTTTGAAATTTTTATCATTTACTTATTATGCTTCATTAAGTACTTATACAACATTTTATTAAAATAAAACCATTTAAACTGGGTGTTCGGATTTATATGTCACTTAGTATATTCATGTCTTTGTTAAAAATATACAATCTTACTATAGAAACCAACACATTTCCTGATATTTGGAAACTTTCTAGAGCGACACCTATTTTCAAATCAAGAGATAATACTGATATGAAAAACTATAGAGCGGTGGCAATATTGTCGAATTTCTCCAAATTGCATAATAATAAAAAAAATAATATTGCATAATAGAACTTACTCCGCAGTTCATAGATCTCTGTCCCCTTTTCAGCATGGTTTTCTTACTAAGAGATCCACAGTAACTAATTTAACAATCTTCACTCAGTTCGCTATTGAATGTGTCGATCGGCAAGGTCGACTAGATGTAGTATATACCGATTTTGCTAAAGCGTTCGATAGGGCGGACCATGGCATACTTTTGAATAAACTTTTTTATTATGGATTCCATTCAACAGCTTTAGCTTTCATTCAAAGTTATCTTCATGAAAGGATGCAATATGTTACTTTTAATGGATTCAAGTCGTACCAGTATATAACTAAATCGGGAGGACCTCAGGGTTCAAATCTTGGTCCTTTATTGTTTACCTTATTTATTGATGATTTTCTGCAGTATTTAACTTGTAGTAAGCTCCTCTTTGCGGATGATTTAAAATTATTCAGGATTATTGAGTCTGAGACTGATTGTATTGCACTTCAGCGTGATATTGATTCTCGAGTGGCTTGATGTGACGAGAATAATTTATTTCTTAATGCGTCTAAGTGTAGTGTAGTCAGCTTTTCCAGGAAAACTTCTGCTTGTAAATTTAATTATAAAATTGGGGATGCTTACATAAATCGTTATAACTCAATTAAGGATTTGGGTGTAGTTTTTGACCATACACTTAATTTTTCACTCCACATATGCATCGTTAATTTGGAACCCAATTTACAACTGCTACATTGATTCTCTTGAGAAAGTTTCTAAAATTTTTATCTTTTAAAGTTGACGGTATATATCCTGAACGTGGTATATCTGAAAGTTTGTTATTGTCTAGGTTTCAAGTGCAGTCTTTAGAACTGAGAAGGAAGTGTGCATCATGTTCTTGCATAAACTACTGCACAATCAAATTGATGCTAATGGGATTGTGGCTCAAATAAACTTTAAGTTCCATCTATTCAAACTCGTACAGCTAAAACATTTTATTGTGAAAGGGCTCGCACAAATTTGTTTTTGAAGGCACCCATATATCTGATGTGTGAAACTTTCAATGCAATATAAAATTATTGTGATATACATGCTGACAGTTTGAACAGGATTCTGGGAGTAGCTAGAAATTGCTACTCGTAGGACAATTTATGATATGTTACTCACCTGAGTGAAATATGTTTTTTCCCTTCTTTTTCTTGTTTGTTTTTTTTTTCTTTAGATGAAACCACCTGCTTTTTATGTGTTTTCAGTTCTTGTTATTTTGATTTATCTTATCCTGTAAATGGTTTCCATAACTGTTGGGCAATAAACGCTATTTATTTATTTATATTCGGAAACTCCTTGTTTAGATGTTCATGAACTTCTCGTCTAAAATGTGTTGGAATCCCATCATGTAGGAAACACATTTAGAGGAACATCTTCTAATAATTTTGACAGATTGTGTCGAAGAAAATCTCAATATATTTCACTGGTCAGTCGAGGTGGAAAAAGTAGGGTTCAATAAGCATACCATTTACCACGCCAGCCCAAACATTTAATGATAGTACATCTACATATTTACAGCAACTGCCCAAACATGATTGACGTTGTTCTTTGAAATATCCTGTGTTACGAAGTCTAATAACTAAATTTACAAACATCCGTGAGGCCGGATGATTTCTTAAATTTTCGCATACAACCTCCATGCTGCAGCTGCATTTTGTTGTCACTCTCCGTATGTTAGTATTATGTCCACTAGTTCATTGTTTTCGTCAACATGGGCCATTTTTTCACACAAAATAATCAGACAAATGTATGCACTATTAAAAGACTGATATAACTGATCGAACCAAAGACTCGTACTTAAAACCATACAATAACACAAAAAGTTTGCCAAATTTGGATAAACGATAAGAGTAGTGACAAAAAACGCTAAAATTTTACCCGGCAGGGGTCGAGAATATCAAAAAAATCTGTGTAATATCCTTTTTTTTATTTTTAATCTTTTACTCTCTTTATTATGCAATTTTTATAGTGATTCTCGGTATATCAACTCCTTTTAACGAGTCCTACAAGCAGTTAAAATAAATGACTAAACTGAAAACACCCTGTATAATTATAAAGGTCCATGATCAATTTTGTCGAAGGCCTCTGAACAATCTTTATAAAGGACGATTAGCATACAGTGCCTCAGATATGTACTGAGTAAAAATAACCGAGTTCGTAATAGTGAATCGACTATTGACAAAACCGTGTGTGATTTGATTTCTTATTGGTGGTCGAACTCTGCCAAAAACCCATTCATTTACGAATGCGGCGCTTGTAACGTTGGACTTCGGGATGCTGGAATCGACGCACGAGTACTATACAGGGTGGCGCATCGAAAACGAAACAGACGCATTAACTGGCAGCTCAGTTTTTTTTTTTTGAAAAACTCTCAGACCCGTCGATTTTGTTTTCGAGGGGGGCACAAGTTTGGCAAAAATCACTTAGCACGTGCAGCCCCCTAAGCGGGGGTGACACCACCCCCAAAATCTTAAATGGAAAGGGGGGTCGAGAGATACCTTATTTTAAAGGTCTTTCAATTCACTTTATAATGATATAAAATTAATGTACTTCAGTTCAGTAGTTTTGAAGATTTATTGATTTAAAGCTTAAATAAAACTAATACATCATCATTAGTGGAGATCAATACATTTGGCAGCAAAGTACTTTAAAAATAAAGAGTGAACTGACCCGTTAGGCAAGTAAATGTTGAAAATGGCCACCCTGACTCTCCACGCAATAATAAAGATTTTGCTCAAAACGTTGCCGCACATTTTGCAATATTTGAGGAGTAATTTGAAGGCACTCATTCACAATTCTTTGTCGCAGGTCTTCTGATGATGTTGGCTGAGTAGCATAGATTTTGCTTTTTAAATGACCCCACATAAAGAAATCCAAAGGTGATAAATCTGGCGATCTTGGGGGCCATTCAATGGCGCCTCTTCTACCAATCCATCGATCTGGAAACGTATGATCTAAATATTGTCGAACACGTAATGTGGTGGGCACCATCCTGTTGGAACATCAACCTATTCGCAATGTACCGCCGATCATTCTGATTTTCAATTATGGCTGTTAATGCAGGATCTATGGCGTCATCCAGTAATTCCAAATATATTTCACCGGTCAAATTTCCAGGTATTAAAAAAGGAACAACTAAATGATCGCCAAAAATACCAGCCCAAACATTTAATTTTTGTGGCTGCTGTGTATGAACCTCATGATAAATTCTGGGATTAGAATCGGACCAATATCGGCAGTTATGACGATTTACTCCGCCATTTAAGAAAAAGGAACATTCGTCGGAAAAGCAAGTGTTGAATAGAAAGTGTTCATCGTTTATAATTCGTTCACTCATATCTTCACAAAATTGTAATCGCCGAACAAAATCGTCTCCATTAAGTTCTTGTACCAGGTGAATTTTATACGGATGAAGACTATGGCCCTTTAGAATCCGTTGGACAGTACGTCAACTAACACCACACACAGTCTCCAATTTGCGGGTACTCAACGTAGGATCTACATAAACTTGCCCTAAAACCCCCACTTCTATTGCTTCGTTCCTTATGGGATTTTCAATGTTGCGTTTTTTATTGGCGACTGACCCAGTTTCCCAAAATTTAGCTACAAGTTCTAGGACATATTTTCGATGCACGTGACTGTTCTCATGTGGCTCATTAAATATTTCTGCTGTTCTATTAGCGCAGTTATTATTTCCGTAAAATATTTCGATAATTTCAACTCTTTCTGCTGTGGAATATACCATGGTTAATTCATGTAATAAAGCGTTACAAGTTATTTTAGCAACAAAGTTTGGTCAAATCAATCGCAAACTATGTACTAAATTCCTATTTAAAATAAGTACGAGATATTTCCTTATCTTTCTTCAAGAAATAACTTTTTTGCCACAAAGAAACGTTAAAATAGCCATTTTCAACAACATTTACTTACTAAGTAAATTCTTTTAGTCAAGTTTCTTCTGAAAGTAAACTAATCTGATGTACCTATTAAAGTCTACTTTAAGCTTTAAATCAATACATCTTCAAAACTACTGAACTGAAGCTCATGTATGTTACATCATTATAAAGGGAATTGAAAGACTCTTAAAATAAGACCCGTATCGTCAGTCGTCCCTACAATTGTAGGGCGCCTTAATGGCCTCCTTGATTGTCATAGTTTTCTACTTCTCCGTATCAGCGCTCTATTTTGAGGTTATGTCACAAACATCTATTTGCATCAAATTGTGCTTGCTTTTCAGTTATATCATGTTTTATCAGCCTGAAATTTCCTACAATTTAAAAAGAAAACATATCTTCACAATAGGAGAGCGCTGACGCTGACACGGTACAAGTGTAATCTAGAAATTTTCGAAGGAGAGAAAGTAGTATGACAATCAAGGAGGCCATAAACGCGCCCTACAATTGTAGGGACGACTGACGATACGGGCCTAAGGTATCACTCGATCCCCCTTTCCATTTAAGATTTTAGGGTTGGTGTCACCCCCGCCCAGGGGGCTGTACGTGTTAACGTGATTTTTTTGCCAAACTTGTGTCCCTCTAGAAAACAAAATAGACGGGTCTGAGCGTTTTTCAAAAAAAAAACTGAGCTGCCACTAAATGCGTCTGTCTCGTTTTCGATGCGCCACCCTGTATTTTAGCGTAAAGTAACAGCTGAACATTTCAAGATGGCGGCTGGGGTGACATTTTAGACTTATTTGAATTTACGACCTCTCATTCCATTTAAAGAAATTATCAAGGTGGCGCTCAACCGCCATCTTGACATTTTTACCTCTCACTTTTACACTAAAGTATATTGTTTCTGCACCAATTTCAACTTGATGACATAACCTGTTCAAAAAATAATATTAATAAAAAAGCTGTATAAAAAGTAGTCGCTTTCTCTCACACTAGAATAAAGGATAAAATTACGATACAATAAGACAATGAAGATCTTCGATTCAACAAAAGCTACAGGCTAGCGTAACTCAGGGGTATAGGACGAATATGGCTTATTTAAGGATAGTAATTAGAAATCAATATCAGCTTTCGCATGCATTGTCGATCAATACTTGTGTGTAACATAAACGTTCCTTGATTATTAATCCAGGAAAAAAGGGTCAAAAATCGAGAGAAAATACGAGGTATGATAAAAAAATGCGGTGAATAATTTTATTACGAACAAGTGTTTGGGCTTGCATCAAATTTGAAATGTAAGTGCTCTGCTTGGATAGCGATGCACTTATCCCAACGGCCAACTATCATCAACGTTATTTTTTAATATGGTCCGAAAAAAGTACACCCTGGATCTGATAGCATCTTTTTCTACGAATGAAACATTCTTAGAAGAAAAATGTGTTTTTTTTTATTTTATTCAAGTAGGTGTTGGAAACAAATACTTGATGTAAGATTATGTGATTACTGATAGATGCTTCTAACAATTACATAATGATATGATGAACTTAATATTTTGGTCCTTCTTGATGTCTGGATACTTTTTTAGCTCGCAGATTTTCTGGAGCTTCTCGTTGGAGCATTTTATTTTTGAAGGTAAATTAAAATATTGACACGTTCGTGAGTACCACTCGCAAAATGCTGACGCCGTTCGCTATCCCTTGGCAAATCCTGAAAATATAGGGGTGTTATACAGTAATGGACAAAAGTATATAGACAAATTAATATTGTGCTGTATTTCTTTTTTAACTTGTTTTATTAATACACCAACCTGTATACCTAATTCCTTATAGCATAATACTCACTTATACATAAATAAATTCATTAGACTCCCTTCAATAAAACATTAATTGAAAAAATTATGAAGGACAAAAATATATAGACAAAGCAAAACAGTTATAGAAAAAAGAAGCAAAGTTCATTGCATTATAGAAAACCAACCATGTTTGTGTTAATATTTTGTAGCATAACCATTATTATCAATCACCGCCTGGCATCGTCTCGGCATAGATTGTAGAAGTTTCTTGATATAAGATTCATCAATATGTCTCCACTTTTGCTCTAAAGCGGCAAAAGTCCATCCTTGTTTGAATCATTTTTATCTCGTATTTGCTTATCTAAGTATTCCCATAGATTTTCAATGGGGTTTATATCGGGAGACTGTGAAGGCCATTTGAGAACTGGTATTTTTTCATCCAGAAAGAATTTCTTTGCGAGATTTAAAGTGTGCTTCGGGTCATTATCTTGCTGGAAGATTGATCTTAAGAGCATATTGTCTTCCATATAGGGTAACATGGCAGGCTTTAGTATGTCTGTGTATACAAACTTATCCATAATGCCATCTATTCTATGTAAAGGTCCCATCCCAAACCCGGAAAAGCACCCCGAAACCATAACAGACCCGCCTCCATGTTTGACAGTGGGCAAAGTGTACTTGGGGTTCAGTCTTTGTCCACTAGGACGTCTAACGTAATGAACACCATCTGATCCAAACATATTGAACTAGGATGCGTCACTGAAACATACCCTCTTCCAGTCACAGATGCTTCAATCAAGATGCAACCGTGCAAATTGTAATCAGTCCTTACGGTTTTTCCTCGAGATTAGCGGCTTCTTACTCGGGCGACGTGCAAATAACTTCAAATCATTTAATCTTCTACTTATAGTTTTCGTAGAAATACTGACAATTCCTTTTGTCTCGATTTCGGCTTTTATTTGTCTTGGGGTTTTAAACGGATCTTTGGACGAAATTACTTTTATTAATCTAACTGATCCAGCATTTAGTTTTCTAGGCCGACCACTTCTCTTAGAGGCTTCCAAGATTCCTTTTTGTTTATATTTGTTCAATATTGTCCAAACTGCTTTACGCTTCAGCTTCAAATTTTTGGCAATGTCGACTTCACGTTGACCATCTTTGTATAACTCAATGATTTTAGTTTTCACATCGAAAGAAATTTCTAGACCACGCGGCATGGTCTTAAAATCACTCAACTTATTCCACATACATGATGAACACAAACTAATCGCCTTCTGACTCGAAACTGTACTAAACTAATGTTGAAAAGAACTTGTCTACATATTTTTGTCCCTCATAAAAGAGTGCTTATATTCAGACTTGTGTTCATTGCAGATAATGTAAAAACAAGGAATTTAGTATTTATATTAATAACGCATTTGTTTATGGAGCAATGAAGTATGAATTCGTGTTTTAAAGGTATTTAGGTAAATATTCATATTTGGCTATATACTTTTTTCCATTTCTGTATATTTTTACGCAAAGTAAATTGGGCTGTGGATTTGACCACTCTTACATTTTTCTCAATTTGCCTAGTTGATATCTCAGAGTTCTCACCAACTGCCTGTAAAACGCTATTCTGACTTTCCTCTAAATATTCCTTTTTTTTTTCGAGACATTACAGGCTTTTTAAATGGACCATATTCATTCAAATTTCGAGCTAACTCTAAGAAAATGGACTTGATTGGGTGCCTCGGGAAATGTATCAACATACATTTCTGCAGTATTTTTACTATTCTTGTAGCACAAAATGTAATACGTCAGCATGTCGAACAGTCTTTATTGCTAAACAGACCGCCTGGCATCTTTGACGATAATACAGCAATATTAACAATACTCAATATTAAAGCCTCTCCACAGACACGTAAGAATCTCGCGAGAAAGCCAGAAAACATTAGAAAATTTGTCGGTTTTTTGGCGCGAGACAAAAGAGCTGAGAACACGAGAACAGACGAGAAATTGTATTGACTCCACACTCGCATGTTTCTCAGTGGCGGGTTACTCGCCGATTAGAACAGTTTGTGCGTGGTACGAGGGATGTCCTTTAAGTTTTGCATATGGAAATAAAACAACACGGTAGGTAGTTTTAAATGACTTTATTGTTTTTCGAAGTATTCTCCACGAAGATTAATACACATCTGCATGCGCTCGAACCAATTTTTTGAAGCACTTATTCCACTCGTTTGCTGGCAGATCCAAAACGGCATTTTTTAATGCGTCAACTGCTTCTTCTGGTGACTGGAACCTTTAACCACGCAGTATGTTTTTATTTTTCCGGAAAGTAAAGAAATCGTTACGACTTAGATCGAGACTATATGGAGGATGGTCCAATAATTCCACGTTTTCTTCCGTTAAATACTGCCTTGTTTTTTGGGCTGTGTGCGAGCTTGCATTGTCTTGTTGGAGGATGATTCTTCTTTCGGGGTTGATTTTTCGAAGCTCGGTGATGACTTTTGGCAAACAAATGGTGGTATACCAAATCGCAGTAACAGTTCTTTGCTCATTAAGAGGAATTGTTGCAATATGACCCGCTTTTGACACAAATGTCGCGACCATCTTTGTCGAAACACTTCGAGAACGGTTGACTTTTGTTGACTTTTCTTCACCTTGGAATACCCAAACCGCCGACTGTCATTTATTTTCTGGTTCATAACAGTAAATTCATGATTCATCACCACTAAAAATGCTGTACACATTTTTTGAGTTTCCGGAATTGAAACGGTCAAGCGGTTTTTGACACCAATTAACCCTGGCTGCTGTCTGCTCTTCAGTGAACAGGTGGGGTATCCAACGAGAAACTAATTTTCTTACTCCTAATTCTTCATGTAAAATTTTTTGAATTGAGGTCTTTGAGATCTTCAAGGACGCCTCAATCTCGTGATATGTCACATGTCTATCTTCAATGATGAGTTTGCGCACAGCATCGACGTTGTCCTGGGTGACTGCCGTTTTTGGTGCACCCACACTGGGATCGTCGCCAAGATCCACCCGTCCACGTTTGAATTCTCCATACCAACCGGAAATTGTCGACTGATGTGGCGCTTCGTTGCCGAAAACAGACAGTAACTCAGCAAGGCATTCTTGTTGCGATAATTGTCTCTGAAAGTTGTAATAAATTATGGCGCGAAAATGTTCTCGGTTGAGTTCCATTTTTCTAATGACTTGGTGATACTTAAAAATTCACTGTACTGAGAACACTGCACGTATTGATGTGAAACTTTGAATTTAAGTTTCCTGAAGAGTGAGATTAAGATTCAGTACTGACGTTCGATCCGCGCGTCCTACTATCTTTCTATATGCAAAACTTAAAAGACATCCCTCGTATTTACTACTAGAGTATCAATATGAGCCTGATTTGGACGTACCAACTAGAATTGACATTCCTAGAATATTTTCGAGCAGAATCGATTTTGTGGAATACAAATTTAAAAGAATATAAAAATATACTAAAAGCCCATGATGCGTGGAAACGTATTAGTACCTTGATTTAATTACCCATTGAAGGATTAAAAAAATCTTTATTAGAAAGCTACAGACGGTATAAAAATAAAATCAAGAAATCGGAAAAATCTGGTGATGGTGTCGACGACATTTATCAGCCAATATGGTTTGCATACTAATCTTTAATGTAGGCGTAAGTATAATACGCCACTGTGCTTGTCGCGACATTTTATTCTGCGTCCATCGTCATCGAGCACGAGAACTGTATTGAGAATCTTGCGAGTGTGGACCCAAATACACTAAGTGACATATAAATCCGAACACCCAGTTTAAATGGTTTTATTTTAATAAAAGTTGGTGAATGTATTTATCTTACTGTAAATAACAAGTGAAAAAATTTTCAGCCTTATCAGTTGGACATTCCGGTTTTTATACTGCTTTTTTTTAATTCACTAACGCTCTAAAAATGAATATTTCAGCCGCAGTAAAGAATCAACGTTGGCGGATTTTGGTTCTTGACATCCTTTACGATCGGTTACGATGCCTAGAGTACGGAGACCTGTACGATTTCGTCAACTTAGTGAGTTTGATAGGGGCCGTATAGTGGGACTTCGGGAAGCTGGACTTTCTTTTCGGACAATTGCAGTTAGAGTGCAAAGAAGTGTAGACACTGTGGTTAGGTGTTGTCAGGCATGGCTTCGAGAAGGCCGTACGCAAAGAGCAAGGGGCACTGGACGCCGCCGTAGAACAACAGACCATGAAGATCGCCGCCTAAGATTATTGGCCTTAAGGGACCGTTTCTCCACTACCAGGTCCATTGCAAATGAATGGTTTGCAGAACACGGAAGACCTATTGGCATGCGAAGTGTTTACCGACGAATGAGAAGTTTTGGCTTGTTTTCATACCGGCCACACTGGGTCCTCCCTTTAACTCGAGAACACCGACGTAATCGCCTTGAGTGGTGCAGACAACGGTCACTCTGGGATCAGGAATGGAACAGTATTGTCTTTAGTGACGAGTCTCGATTTTGTTTAGGCATGCACGATGGTCGTGCCAGGGTTAGAAGGCGACGTGGTGAAAGGAGGAATCCACATTTTTTTGTTGAAAGACATGTTCATCACACTGTTGGAGTTATGGTTTGGGGTGCTATAGCTTATGGTTCCAGGTCACCTTTAATCTTCATCAGAGGTAACATGAACGCGCAGCGTTATATCCACGAAGTTCTAGAACCCCATCTTTTACCCTGTCTTGACACTCTGGCAGATCCAACTTTCCAACAAGATAATGCCCGACCACATGTTGCAAGAGTCACAATAGGCTTCTTTCAACATAATGATGTCTCATTGTTACCATGGCCACCAAGATCTACCGACTTATCCTCAATTGAGCACGTGTCGGATATGATGGGTAGGAGATTGCTCAATTTGCAACGTCCTCCTCAGACTCTAGAAGCACTTCGAGAGGAGTTGGTGGTTGCCTGGAATGAGATACCACAGGAGGACATTGACCACCTGATCAGAAGCATGCCTAGGCGCGTTGGAGAATGCGTAGCACATCAGGGTGCATCCACACATTATTAAAGGTCAAAGGGCTTTAAAGCAGTGCAATCATTTTGAAATTTTTATCATTTACTTATTATGCTCCATTAAGTACTTATACAAAATTTTATTAAAATAAAACCATTTAAACTGGGTGTTAGGATTTATATGTCACTTAGTATAATTTCTCGCCGAAATTTTCGCTGAGATTCTTTCCCAGATGATGGGTGAGATTCTCGCGTGAGTGTGGAGCGGCTTTTAACAATATTCGGTGACAGGTATTTACGTGAAGTCAATCAAGCATTTGTTTGCAACGCCTACTGGGAAAAAACGCATTTTTCCTTATAACCAAGAAAATAAATGTAACATGTGATACATCGTTGAATTAATAATAATAATAATAATAATAATAATAATCCGGCTTTATTTATACAATGTATAAAAATGCGAAGTGTCGCTAAAAAGCGTTGTTCAGCTTAACCCAACAAATATTTATGTAAATTTTCTAATCCCAATGAAAACAAAAAAGTTAAAAAAAAACCTGTAACAAGTCCCTATTCATGGCCATGGTCTACTTACTGAGCATTGAAATCAGAGATAAAATGCTTCAATCTTTTTTTGAAATTCTTTACAGAGTAGTGAGTGATCTCGGTAGGCAATGCGTTGTATAGCTTGATAGCAGTATATGCGTACGACCTTTTAAATAGAGATGTTGAATTTCTGATTCTTTGTGTTCAGTTGATTAACATCTGAGTATCTGATAAATTTCGTTGATAGATATGGAGGGGCTTGTGTTGTGATTACCTTATGGGTCAAGGTCAATACGTGCATTTTTTGTAGCTCTTCTATTTTTTGAACACCCAGCTCACGATACTTATGTGGCACTGACTCAAATTTTATCACTCCACAAGCAAATCTGAGACACGCATTTTGAATAGTCTGAAGTCTCCTTATCTCAATCGATCTTAGTGCAGGCCCATAAATACAGTCACAGTAGTGAATTCTAGACCATATTAAGGTTTCGCACAACTTCAGCTTGAGACCAGTATTCATACTTTTCCAATGAGGAAATAATTGCTTGAAGACACCGAATGATGTTTTTTAAACCTCAAATCAGAATCAATCCAGAGTCCTAAATTCTTGCACTCATTTTTTATAGGGATCGGTTGATCTAAAATGCTCAATGATAGTAATGGCTTTGCCTGGCTTTTTTTGATTTTTGGCCGAAATATAACTGCGGATGATTTTAACGGGTTAATTTTGAGATTTTGGGCACAAGATACGTTAGATAGATTCATTAAATCAGTATTAATCAAATGTTCGGCATTTTTTAAATCTTCAATATCAAAGCCAAAGTACAGCATAGTGATGAATACTGCCGTGTTCAACGTACTCGTGGAAGTCAGAAATGTAAATTGAGAACAATAATGGTCGCAGAATGGAACCCTGTGGTACCCCGATTGGATTTCAGGAATGATACCATTAGAGAAGACGTAGTCAGATACCGGATGTTTCATGGCTGGTTCTAATAACTTGGAAAATGCTGGTAGTATATTTATCGACCTCAGATGTGCAATATCTGTAGGGTTACATATTTTAGCTTGGGGGAGAACATTTGTTTTTTTCCATCAGTTGGGGAAGTTTGATGATACAATTGCCTAGTTGATGATGAAAGTTATATTTTCAATTAGCAAATCGGATATGATTGTTAGCATATTTAGGTTGATTCCGTCAACACCCAAGGCATTACTTTCGATACTCCGGAAAAATCCCATAACATCGTGGCAAGTTATTTGGGAGAATCTGATTTGTCTGGCTTGCTGGCTGGTGTTATATTTTTCCAGCAGTTTAATTTGTAACTCAGACTTAACAATGGTAGGTAAACTAGAAAAATACTTATTTATGTCATTAACGTAGATGGTCAGATAACTCTATCAAGTTTTTCGTATAAAAAAATTCTATTAGATATAGCGTGCATTTTTTCGGACCGTATGAAGCAATAAAGTTGATGGTTTCTCAAAGGTAATGAGATATTCATGCATAGGATCCTTATCTTTGATACCTTGTATAGTGAATAGAGAAGCAGCTGTGACAAATTCTCTTAAGTGATGCTGCGGTATCTCATTTTATCTTGGTTGTCCTAAGGTGAAATACGTTAATCAATACTAGTAACCTTTAGCCACTTTTGTTCAAAAATAGCCTGTACAGAACAGACGTATCGCCGAAAATCTAACTAGGATCACCAAAGAAAAGCGCTTTGTTACGACGGCAAATTGTCATGGTAATTCAGATCATCAGATTTAAAAGTTAAAGATTCTCCTTTGGACATGTGGGTTTTGTTATCGCCTTTTCCTTATTTGATATTGATATGCTATTGGCTGCCTGGACAGCTTTTTATAAATTACAAACTAGCTATCAGTGTGTGAAGATGCCCAACTCTATGCTGAATTTGAAGGTTCACTTGCAATTTTTGTTGCCACAGCCACGTGGCCAAGTAATTGTCTTAAAAGTAATAAATTTATGTGTGAGTTGGTTTATTCCACTTTTCAGAACTGTGCGACCATTTGTCGTCGAGATATCGTCGATCAACGACAAAAGAGTACTTTTAAAAAAAATGTTGTACCGAGGTTTTAAAAAAAGAAAATTGAAGCTGAATAAACAAGCTATCCGGTACATACCATGGCTTAATTGTAATATTTTTTTCTCACGCTGTTTCTTAAAGTTGCGTAGAACATGAACTAGAAACTCGGAGCCTCAAAATGTTTTTTTTGAAACCTCAACGCGATCATTTTTCACTACGATACAGCATTCTGAAAAATCGCCAAACATTTCGAAAAAAAATTTGACTTTTATTTTTTTTATTGGTACATGTTAGTTAAAATGTTGAACGTATTGAATAATGTTTATTTTTTTCTTAATGCTGCCAAAAAAGGATCCCTCAGGCTCATCGGATGAAGATACTAGTGTCATGATGGCTCAGTCAGGTCGCTTCACTCAAAAAATTGATGAAAGCGACGATGATTTTAATAGTAACCAATTTTCATCTGAAACAGCGACCATATCGGTAAAAATAGTGTGTATGATCTAACCGTGTGCAACTGATTTTTGAGAAGGATCACTGTCTATACAGGCACATTTTCAATTGCTTGAGCCACACGTAACTTGTCTATATATACAGGGTGTTTCATTGGGAGCACGAGATATTTTAACCTGTAATAATTATAAAGAACCTATGATTGATGGGTAATGAGGTCATAACCGATTTTGTGTATTTCTTTATTGGCTCACAACTTTTTAACCACTCGTTTTATTGTTCTGAAACACCCTGTATGATAAGAACGAGATCGATATACCGAACCCCTGAATATGACAGAAACCGTGGATGTGTCAGCTTCTTGCTAAATAACAGCGAGTTTTATAACCGATATAATCGAAATTTGGGTCTCAGCTTTGGTTTCGGCCTAAACCAAAACTTCTTATTGCGGAATATGGTTTTCGTATATTCTCCTAATTGATGTGGGAGGTCAGGTTTCTTTAGTTTCAATAATGTCCCCATGCATGCAACTAAAAAAAAGTTAAACTAACAAAACATGAATTCTTTTCTCTTCATGAAACAAAATAATGTTGTTCTTATTTGTTTCCACCCTTTGGTTATTTCAAAGCGTGTCCTAAAATTAGGGCAAGAGCTTTTTTGTCAGCTCTTAAAAAAAAGGCGATGTGAAAAAGTTGACGTATATATTATACATGTTGTTTACAATTTCGTGAAAAAAAATGTTTAAATTCAAACAGCAGATAAAAAAGTAATGGAAGGAAAAACGTAAATTGTTGATATAAAAATTATTTTCCTCGGAAGTTTAACACTGCCAATATTGATACGAGGAAAGAAGCAAATTACAGAAAAATATGATACTTGATAATGGAAGGCATTGCATTTGGCTGGCTCACGAAGCCACCTAACAAAGTACCACTTAGGGTACATATTATAAAAGAAATTGATTATATATATATATATATATATATATATATATTATATCATTATTTATGTGTTAGTGTAATACAAAAAACAATACACAGAAAATATAAACAAGATGGCACCCGAAAACTCAAGAACGTAGATTCGCTTTCGGTTGTTCTTCCAACGGATTTTCTGCTGAAACCGAAACTAAATATTCCTAAATATTTCGAAAATTTACTACAAGATTACTTTCCAGTTGTGCATTAACGCTTTAATGTGTTTCATATGGTCAGTTTTTTTAACATTTTTCGTTTATCAGTGATATGATATAGAAAAAATAAATACGAAAACCATACTCCAGGACTTGGATAAAAGGCAGTAAAGCTCATTTACTTGTTTATTTTTAAATTTTGACGTCAATTCATCTCTTTTTGGATTACAATTACAAAAAATGTGATTTAACAAAAACAGTTTATTTTTCACTTTGTCAAATATTGCATATTAATTACGTTATATGCAGTACTTTTCAATCTATACTGCTTTTATTCTCTGTATGATACAAGTACTGCCTTTTTACCCTTTATAACCCATTATGATGTTTACTTATTCAGTTTTTTTATGTAATATATTATTTTTGAATAAGTATTTAACGTTATAAGTAATTACTTTTACTCGGAAAGAATAATTTTGAAAAATATTCTTCATTTAACTTAACATACAGGGTCGTCCAACGATAAGGTCGTACCCCCATTTGTGACTCTCCTCGTTGGGCCACCGTGTATAAGAGAAAACATGTTGTTTTAAGTTTTTTTTGTTGATTATATTGTATATTAAATATAATTATAAAAGCATTAAATTGAATTCTTAGATTTTGAAAAAGTTTACTTTTGAGCTATTTATGTGAATTTCAATAGGAATAAATTATATTAATATAAAATAAACTTCTGCATTGCTGCGTCTTTCCTTTGTTTTTGCAGAGTATACAGAGTATACAAGCAGTGTTACTGCTTTTTGATTTCCCGCAATTAAAGACGGAATGACATTTTTTTTCTGCTTCAACAACAATTATGATCCGAAAGCACATTAAAATTACTCTCTATAAAGTAGTGAAATTTTGCATTGTCCATTCACTTTTTGTCTTTCATAATAATACTATTTATTAGGTTAGAAAAAATCCAGAATTTTGAGCTCAATTTTCTCAGACTTTTACACTTTACTGCCTTTTACCTCAGTACGACAGCACTAATTTTCAACTTTCGAGCCAAATAATTAAAAAAGAATGGTATGGTGGATCTTCGAATTTTGGGGTAACGTTTTAATGCCTCTCAAGTTTTATAACATTAGTTTTTTAATTCCTTTATACTTTTTTCTAATAACATATATTTGTCTTCTTCGTTGTGTGAGCCCATATAATTGTTATATGAACTACATGGGGAACTCAACAGCAGGTTTTTTATTCAATCTTCAGTTTTTAAGCAGTTGTGAATTCAGAATTAACATTTTTGGAATCTGCGCATTTTTGTTTGCACTTTATCTTCACATCCGCATCCCTCATGTCATGGCTGTCCAACTTAATGTGGCCCAAGGGCCACTTCAAAAAAAATGCAGTTTGGAGGGCCGCATTATAAAAATCTTTCTATACAACATTATTACTGAGTTTTAATAGGTATATACTAATACTATATGGTATACATATATGTATACATGACTCGTGAAGCGGGCCGCAAGAAAGGAGTATGTTGGACAGCCCTGCCTCATGTCATGTATAGACATTTCTCCAAATAATAATCCGTTCAGTTGCACTGAGGTTTTTTTGTTTCAGCTTTTTTTTCACTAGCACCGTTTTTTTATTGGCTTTTTTTGGCACATATTCTTATACCTATTTATTATATCACTGTTGTATAATATTTTCAGAATTCCACAAACCAATCTATAGCGAGTGTGAGAGTCGGCAATGGTAAGTGTAATTGTTTTTTTTTAAATTCAGAAGGATGTTTAAGTACACTTGACAACTATAAATTTTGTTTTGTAAGGGTGTTACAGAAAGTCGCCAGGATAATTTGAGGGTAGATTTAGCAGTTCATATATGAAAAGAAACATGCATCTATTCATGTTTTGCTTCGAAGTCTCTATGTGTATTGAAAACACAGTACACCACTAGTTTTTGCAGATAATTTGTCAGTGTCATATCGACTGTACTCAAATACTGTATTCTTGGAGTTTTTCGTTTTCGAAATACAGCTGACACTTTTTTTAATGAACATGATAAAAAAACTCTAGAGACATTTCAGTGGAAAAAAAAATCGGCGTATAATTTTCCGATTAATATAAAGCTTTTCTAGCTTGTAATAACCGTACCCCTGTTTAGAAAAGCTTTTTTTCGTAATCTCTCGTACTAAATAAATTGATGATTCTGTAAACCTTGACTTTTGCAGATACTTTCAATGTGGAAACATATTTTGTGGATATTTTTGAGATTTGAATTCTTGATAACGTGACCTATTGCAAGATACTTTTTTCAAAGGTATCGGCGACAAGATCCGCATGAAATATGTCTTTAACTACAATATCAATTCCTCAGTGAAATCAATTCTAAAAAGCTTTAGACAGTTTCCATATATAGTGTATCGAGCTATGTTGAGAAATAAATCGCCATTTTTCCAAAAGTTTCGTTTGTAGGCTGAGTACTTGTCAGACCTCCCTCGTACGTTTAAATCGTCTTTTTGACATATTGAAATTCTCATGTACGAAATCTCCATTGTTTCAGCTAGTATGTCTAGAATAGTTTTTCTGAGTATCGTAATATTCATATTAGCAACAATTGCATCTGTAATAAAATTTCTTCAGGGAATTCTAAACAAACGACCCATTATTTTTTTATTGATTCTTTGTATCCTTATCATTGCGATAAAATAATATTTTTGATACAGTGTCTAAGTATCATCTGTATTCACATTTATCTATTATACAGTGTGTAAACGTTAAGGTAGTCATTATTGAAATAGGTCATAGGGGAGCCAAAACAAGTCAAAAAGTTCATATGACCCATGGTCCAAAAGTCAATAGATTTTTGTCTAAATGGCTTTATAGTTTACAACTGTAAGTGCTTTATATCGACCACAATCACCACAATCTTACTAATTTTTATAATCTAATCTAAAACGTTTTTAAATTGGGTAATTAACAAATAGATGGCATTAAGTTTTTCTAAGTTAAGCCAGAATTTGTAGTCAGTAAGTTTCATTAAATTAAATATTTAAAACACACATGACAACAGCGCGTCGGCTTTTCATCACTCTTATCGAACCGGCAATCGATCGCAAACGGTAACAGTGGTTAGTTATTGGGCATCGGGCCTGTTGTTTTGTTTTTGTTCGCGTACGTCGTCGTGTTTATTTACAATGTTCTCGAATCAAGAGTTCGCCGACATGTTCTTAGATTACGGTGAAGCTCGTCAGAATTCAAATCTTGCAGCACAAATTTATCGCGACAGATTTCGCCAACGGGTACACCTAGACAGAAGGACATTTGTGCAAGTGTAACAAAGACTTCGAGATACAGGAAGTGTGCAGCCCACTAATATTCGCACTCGTGAAAGACAGGTAGAGCAGGAGGAACAAATTTTAAATATCGTGGAAATCACTGCAGATATCAGCACTCGGGAATTAGGCCGCCGCGTAGGAGTATCGCATACCATACTCCATAGAATCCTACGGGGAAATTTGCTCTATCCCTACCATGTAAAACGAGTGCAGGCCTTGTTACCAGAAGACTATCCTCGCAGACTAACATTCTGTCAGTGGTTTTTGCACAAAAACATTGAAAATCCTGATTTTATTAAAAACATTCTAGCGACGGACGAATGTACTTGTACGCGAGACGGTATATTAAATTTCCATAATACTCACACGTGGGCCCAAGAAAATCCGCATACCATTCGTGAAGGTCATTTCCAACAACGTTTTAAAATAAATATTTGGACGGGTATTCTTGACGATCAGGTAATTGGCCCTTTTGAGTTACCCCCAAAGTTGTCAGGAGAAGGGTACCTTAGCTTTCTAGCCAATAACCTACCAGAATTTTTGGAACAGACCTTAGACAACAAGCCATTACAACGGAGACAGAATTTGTGGTTCCTTCATGACGGGGCACCACCACACATTTTTAGAGGCGTGATTCAGTATTTGAATGAGCATTATCCAAATCGCTGGATCGGTCGAAATGCTCCTGATCCTCGAAAATGGCCAGCAAGATCTCCTGACCTCAATCCGATGGATTTCTGGTATTGGGGAGAACTTAAAGGGATGGTTTATGGGGCTGGTCCAATAACAACAGAAGCACAACTTCGCGAAAAAATTTTTAATGCGGCTGGAATAATAAATTGACAATTTCGAGGACCTAGAGTAAGAAGAAACTGGGTTCGTCGTAATGAAGCTTAAAGTCGCTTTTCTCTAAAAAAAATGCCGTTTTGACCCCCATGTTATATGAAAATTTTTGCTTCCTTTAACCCCCTCTATCACCCATTTAAATAATGACTATCATAACGTTTACACCCTGTATACAAAACCAGAAAGTAATCGGAACACGCTTTATATTACTGTTATTGTGCGAAACCGATCTTTTTGTAAACATATCCTTGCATAATCCGAGTCACCCATGATGCACTGATTTGATTTGAAATGAACTGTTTTTGAATCTATTCTAATACTGGTGGCCAACTAAGAATACGAGGTACTGTATCTGGGAACCGATCCAGGCTTGCGACAAAAAAGTTCTCACCTGGAAAATATTTTCGAGTTACTGAAATGGCCGCTAGGGGGCGTAACTGCAATCTTGGCAATTTCACTGTGTGAGGGATGTATTCCTCCATTCCGACGTGGATAATTTCTGTTATCGAAAAACAGACAGCCGACGCATCCGCGTCAGTGAAACAGACATCTCTCCAAGGAAAGCTAGAGAAGTCTCTGAGCCCCTCCCAGTCGGCATCTCCGTAATGCCAAGTTTTGCGGCCTGTCCGAGTTTCTGCTGCAACAGCGGGTTCTGACCGAAACCTAACCTCCCCAACACCGTGGTCTGGGTTACCCAGGGGGGACAGGACAGAAGTGCTGTAAGGGAAAGGATGCGTGGTCAGAAAGAGATCCAGCAGGCTACTGGCGTGTGACGAGACGCGGGGGAAAAAAGTAGGGCTTGTCACCAGCTGGGTCAGCCCTTGAGTTAGAGCGAACGCTTCGACTGCACCAACCTGCTGCATCGGTCTTGTTTGAGCCCAACCAAAGCTCATTATGGGCATTGCAATCACCGAGAAGAACTACCTCTGAAGCATGATGATTGATGTTCAGGAAGTCGATCTGGACGACGAGGTATTCGAGTAGGTCATCCCAGTTATGGTCCGAGGGAGAGCGATAAAGGCAGCAAATAAATTTGGGTGATGTTTTGGAGTTGAGGCGAATCCACAGAATGTCCTGCCGGTCTGATTCCAAAGAAACATATCTGGAGCAGGGAAGACTGCTGCGGACAAAAGCCACAACTCGGTGCAGACTCTGAGATTTTTGTCTCCGTCAAGAAAAGCATGGCGGGACGATTGGATTGCAGGTAGTGATGAACAGCATCAATGTTGCTGTTAATCCCGCAGATGTTCGAAAAACAAATTTTATCTTCGATGTTGTTCCCTCGAGACCACCCTCCACCCGGACATTCCGAGAGTGGAGTGAGTTTACGTCTGGAGTTCTTGGTGCTCGAGGGATCCATCGTCATTAATTTCTTTGTTTTGGGAGATAACCGACTGCATAGCTTAGGTGTGGAAACATGCGGACATTTATAAGACACTCTGGGAAAAGCTAGCGAGTGGTACCGCCTCGGTCGACTGGTCCTTGTCTACCACCTTCTTTTTACGTGTTAGTGATATTAAATACACCTAAAGTAGCCCGTTGGCGGACTTGTACCGCCACCCGGCAATCGCTACTGAGGTATTCCTTAACGCGTGTACAATCACTTGAACGGGAAGAAGTTGTATACTGGGTACAACAACTTCCGGAACAATCATTTGCCACGGCCCCGCTCAGTAGGGGTACAGCAGAAGATCAAGGCACACAGAACCTTCTTAAAAAACCCCACTGTAGAGAACAGACAAGCCGACGTCGAGTCCAGAAACAAATATAACGAAGCGGTTCCCAATGCCAAAAACCAGCACGATATAAAAGTTAGGCACAGGGTAATGTCGCAGCGCAATGGCAGTCGGTCTTTCTGGACGCTGGCCAAGCAGATTGAAAAGAACTTCTCACACAGTAGCTTTTCACCACTTACGTGTCAGGATGGTACTATTGTATTCGACTCAAAGGCCAAGGCGGAAGTGCTAGCCAAGATCTTTGCTGCCAACTCCACCATAGACGTCCCCCCCAACGCCCAAGCGCCGTCAATTCAAAGGGTTCCCTACACTATGCGGGAGGTAAGATTCAGGCATAAGACCGTAAGACGAGTGATCTTATCGCTCAACATCAACACAGCTTCTGGTCCGGACTTGATTCCTCCCATTGTACTGAAGAGGTGTGCAGCGGAGATTGCTCCAGTTCTTTCCGTCTCTTCCAGATATCTTATGAATCCGGCTCCTTCCGGAAATTTGCTCATATCCAACCCATCCCAAAAAAGGATCTAAGACCGACGCTTACAACTAAAGACCTATAGCTCTGCTTTCTGTTATAATTAAGGTGATAAAGAGGTGCATAAATCGCGGGCTTCTGGACTACCTGGAACGTCACAGCTTGATTAGCGACAGGCAGTATGGTTTCCGGTACCAACGCACCGGCGGGCCGTCGGCGATCTAGCTCTCCTCTAGCGCTAGACGAACGGGCTTTGCTCATCAGAGCTCTCCTCCATGATGCCGCGGCGCGATGTGCCTGCCAGACAGACCAGCCTGACGATCCTAACCGTGTCGAACTTCGTACATCCGGAACTGGCAGATACGACCGCTCCTTTGTCTCGAGGGTGTCGAGATTGTGGAACAATCTACAAGAGGAAGCTTTTCCCAGTTCTACTAGCCTTAGGCAGTTCAAAAATCGTATTAACAAAATTTCTTTGGGATCATCATAGTGGCCGCGATGTTCCGGCATTTTGGGCTTCTGCCTGCGCAACTGCTTCGATATATATAAAAAAAACTTGAATCTAAAAAAGTGACTTAGCAAAAAGTCGAGGATAATGTAAACTTTTTTGTTTGACAATTTTTGCTGTATCTCTAAAAATAAGGCGGTGGGGGTATTCGGAGGTTTCTGTAAGAACACCCTGTATCTTCGATACGGCTGAGCCGATTTTAACAAACTTGGGCTAGTTGAAAAGAGCTATTGGGCTACAAATATTACAATATTTGAAGTTTTGTTAGTTTCACATGCGGCCGTTAGAGGGATTCGACACCCCGACAGAAATCTTTAATTTTCTCTGAAAAAATGGAGTGCATTGATATGATTTTTTTTATAAAAAAGTAGCTAAATGATGTCTAAGCAACCTTTCGAAAGCCGCATCTCGATATCATGTTTCTAATCTAAAATTTAGGCCAAAGAAAATTTTATACGGAAATCCCTTAAATTTGTATTTTTTTAAACAAATTTTTCTGCATTTCTTTTTTATTCATCCGAATGAAATCTCCATTTTTGAAAATATTACAAAATATCGCTAAATTGTAAGTAATGCTAATAACAAAAGGCATATTTTTGGTTTAAATGCATATTTATAGTTTCAACGGCAAAAAAAAACTGGATGTAGACAGTCTACATCCAGCATCGGAAATGGAAGGACCTCTAAAGAAGCTTGCCACTCGTACCAGCGAAACGGTAGGAAGACATTCCATGCGATGACGGCCTTTAGACCCGAATCAAGACAGCAGAGGTCATAACCGTTTTTTTGCATACAAAAAAGAAGCAATTTTTCACTAGAATACCGTTTATATGTATACGTTTTTTGGTTAACTTTTTAATAAGTTTTGTTTTGGTGTACAATTTTTTGAGGGTTAAATTATTAAATTTTTGAAATTAGCTCCTATCCACTAAAAATCTCCACGAATAATGTGATATATATTCTTGAACTGTAATTTCCGGAAATTCACATTAGTAATTTGACCAAGAATTTTATACCAAAATGAAGCTTGAAAAAAAACAACCCAAAATCGTAAAAATATATAGGGTGTTGCATTTTAATTCTTTAAGAAAAAGTACATTTATTTTTCATTCTATCAGACTTACAAGCTGTCAAATTTAAGTGTTTTTCCGGACAAAATATCCTCTTGCCCTAGAATTAGCGATCCAAATCTAATAGTATTGTTTGGAGAGGCCTCTCGAATATATTAAAATATACCGAGTATATCTGTGAAAAAATGCATGTTTATGCTTCCACGTATTTATGAATCACCCTGTTTATAGAGGCATATAAGTAATCTTTGCAAAGAAATATGTTCATAATAACGGAACTATGGACTGATTACAACACTAAAAACTCGCTCCGTTTAAACGATTTTCAATTAAAAATATATAAGATACAGGGTATTGCAACAGATAGAACTTATTAAAAATCCTAATAAGAGAAATAAGACATGAATTTTGATTTTGTTGATGGGATGCATCAAAGGAATATATTCCAGGTGCAGCACCGAGAGCGGTACATCCGACAGCTTTGGGGATCATCGCAACACATAACGGGCATACAATTTCGACATTTGAATCCAAAGAAAGCAGTATACCGACCTACCGAAGCAATGTGAGTATTTTTTTACTATTATTTAGTGAAATTATTATTATTGCACGTAATGTCCCTTTGAGAAGGAGCTTTTTTCGCCCTGGGTGAATAAAATAGTGATAAAAAACACCCAGGTGAATTAAATTATGTTGTATTATGTTGATTTCATCATGTCTGTTTGACAACCAAACTTCAGATTTCGAAAACGAGTGAGAAACAGCCAACAAATTATCGAACAGATTAGAAAGATTTTACCTTGTTTGTCTAAAAAATTTAGTTTTACTGGGGGTGACTTTGAAGTTGAGTCATTAATTTTCAGATAATGATTGTAGAAGGAAGATAAACCAAAATATGTGTGTAAAAATAAAAAAAAATGTTACCTTGTTTTATAAAGTATCCTCCCGACAAGTATTTCACTGCGGACCTGTATTTGATCCTGCGGTCTTGGAGCACCGGCATGCCCTCCCCTGTGAGGTCTTAAGTCACCTGATTCACGAGCCCTTTGTACTACATTAACAAAGGCACGAGGGGTTGCTTGCACTCGATTGGGAAACCGATCCGCATAAATCCGTGATGCCGCGGCAGCATTTTGTAAAGACCCCCCCCCCCCGTAAACACCATTATTCGCTCACGCGTTACCGACTGACACATTAACTGAATACAACTGAATAAAATTGTAGTAAAAACATCGTGATAAGCGTTTCAAATTCTTTCGCTTTTTTGTTTCCGATGCGATGAACCGATAAGGCGGATTATATCCGTTGTTGCCAAACACGAGCACATAATATTATTATTGAGACAGGGCGGAACTCAAACTTCTAAAGGGCTATAACTTTGTTACTTTAATTTTACCACAAAAATTTTAAAGGAAAAAACATTTCTTTTGATCAGATCTACTCACTGTTAAAATAAATGACTAAACTTCGAAGTCACTCTGTATATATATAGGGTGTTTCAACTTCGACCCTCACCATTGGGATCTCGGAAACTGTAGGAGATACGAAGTCGCTTATATGGGGGTAAAGTTGCGTATTTAGGTAATAAACAAAATGTCGCTTAGAAATAAATTCAAAGTACTTCAGGAGAGAGACGGAAAAAACGAATTTTCCCAAAATCGTTTTAATTTTCTCCTGGCTTTATTTGTAGTGGAATTTCAAAATAAATTGCACATTAACATTGCAACTTTTTCTCCTCTACAAGATGGCATAATTAGAATTTCAATATGACGTTTCCTCTCTTGTCCTCCCCCATCAACTTTATTTTTTATTACGGACGCCATATTGGATTTTTGCGCAATTAAATAGAGTTTTCAATTTTGATTCCAAAAATGTATGTATAATATGCCATACAATGACATTGCCAAAACTTTGTTCCAGAAAAACATAATTTGCAATGTACATAGAAAGAAGGGTCAGACTTTGCCAGCAAAATTATAGACACATTTTCAACCATCAGCAAAATTTAAATTTTATGTTCAGGTCTTACCATACCTTTTTATATTTGGTTATAATTTTCATCCAACAACAAATACATGGCCAATTAAGGAAATACATCACTCAATTTCGGACTGAAAAGTCCATTTAAATGTACAAACTACTACTAAATATAACGTTCTTAATGAAAAGACAAAGTTGGTGATGGATGAAGAAACTTCGAATTGAAAATTTGACTACGCCATCTTGTAAAGGAGAATAAGTTACAATGACAACATGCAACTTTTTTTAACACGCTCTCATTAGCTTGGTCTGTATGTATGTGACGGAATCTTTGAGCATAATTTTCATCAATTTCCTGTTTTGATTAAATTGCTATAATTTGATAACAGTTTTTCATTATCCTTATTAGGAGCTCTAGGATTGCTAAATTCTTTTATAGATCCTCTGTAGGAGAGTAAGAGATAGAGCAAGTGCACGATCTGCGCATGCGTGTAGTTTCGGGCACTCGGCACAGCGCAACGCAGGCAGATACTTTTTCAAGGAAGTGCACTCTCACCTTGTTCGTTGCGAATGTTGCCATTAATCCTGAGATGGACCGTCCACAAGATGCAAGGTTGTACAGTCGATCATGCAGTCATTTATCTAGGCTCGCGGCTGTTTGCTGCTGGACAAGCTTATGTAGCACTTAATCGTGTAAGATCTTTAGACGGTATTCGGATTGGACAACTTGATAGCTCTAAGTTAACAGGGAAAAAACCCATGCAACAGTGAAGCTTTAAATGAAATGGTTAAATTACAAAATGATTCGTGAGACATTTCAATACCACATGTCCACAATAAACTAATTGATAAATCGAACTAAAAAATGAAAAATAAATAATACTTTCAAAAACAAAAACACGCTTTTATAGCTAACCGAAAAAAAGTAGAAAATAATTTTTAATTACAAGAGTTTATATTACAGTAATAGATGGTCGAACAATCAATCATAATTAATGACCTCAAAATAAAATTGAAGTTATTAACAGAATATGTAATTCATAACTCTCCTCTCATGGATAGTTGCAAATAGAATGATTGTAACATTTAATATATCAAGCACCGCATGCTTTTTCTCTGAATTGAATTATTCTCTCTAACTAAATTTTATTATGATTTTATTTTGAGGTCATTAATTATGATTGATTGTTCAATCATCTACTACTGATAAACTCTTTGTAATTAAAAATTATTTTCTACCTTTTAGTTCGATTAGCTATAAAAGCGTGTTTCCGTTTAGTTTTTTTTTAACTATTATTTATTAAATCCCATCTCAAATAAAGTCACGAAAAAATAAAAATTATTTCGGTATAAATCTGATATGCAAAACAAATGACTATCTGATAATTTCAATGCCTATCTAGGATATTCTGCTTTTTTTGAAATAACCAAGGTTTGGTAATGCCAATGAATGACTTATTGTACATTTTTGGAATATAATCCATTATGGCGTCCATAATAAAAAATAAAGTTGGTACTGGAGGATAACAGACGAAACCTCATATTAGAATTTTGATTATGGCAATGGCAGTCTTAATGTGCAATTTATTATGAAAATCTCACTACAAATAAAGTGGAAAAAATTGAAACGATTTTGGGAAAACTCGGTTTTTCTGTCTCACCGTTTCCGACATCCCAATAGAACTTGAAACACCCGGTATAGTATTTAAATTTCAAACTCAACTGACTCAATTTAATAGGCTAGCCTACTTCAGGCTACACCGGCAACACGAAGTCATCCTCAGAATACTAGGAGGACAAATGTCGTTAAAGAAGTAGAAAAATTGAAAAAGAACAGAGAAGAAAGGCGGCAAAAACAAGCTGAAGAAAAGGCAGAAAAAGAGGCGTTTTTGCAAATGGCTCCGGGCAATCCACACTGGGAACTCCTCAACATGATTATGTAAGTTTACAAACTCTTAGCATATTTTAATATTCCAGCCACAACGCAGGCCTAAGGGCTAAATACTCGGTGGTACTTCCTGGGTCTATATGGGGATATGGGGTAAATGAGAGACGTCACACGGACTCCATCTGGCCCCGCCTTAGAAATCCGCCATGTGTGGCACTTTCATGTATAAACCCACCATTTCTTGCTGTTTTGGTACTGCATCCCTGTTCTTGGCAAAATGGCTATGATGATTGGAATTATGTGAACGTCCAAATAAACCATAGGGTTGGCCATCTTTATGGGGCCTACGTTAATAACAATCAAATTCGTCGGTCTCCGGAATTAACGTGGAAGATACACAAAAAAGAGACATATATGTGGCCTGTGTGTTTATTTCCTTAAGTATTTTTTATATAGTGTGCTTGGTCACGACATACCGATATTTCAGGGGGGGGGGTATTTTTCAACTATTTTCACCGACAGATCCACCCCCCTACAATGTCCTACCTCACCACCCTTGAAATGGCAGCCATTTTTATTTTTACGTTACGATTACGCTAGTGCATGTAAAAAATTGAAATAACCGAGAACATACGTGTCACAGAATGATAAATTTGGTGTAATTTGAATGATAACGTGTTGTCCTAGCGATTATTGAAAAACTTGTATTGATACTAACCGTCAAGCATACTTAAAACCAGACTAAAACAGAAGAAAACATGCAAGAAAATTGATTATTTTGTGCATTTCCGGACACCATTCAAAAACTAGTCTGTGAAGTTGTACTTTTTTGTGCTAATTCTACAGCTAACTGTGTTATCTACAAAATGACACTAAATTTCTTTTCCTATGTTAGTTATTTTAAATACAAATATTGCTTAAACATGACCCTTGACAAACCTCTCCGATTTAGGTAGCGGACGTACTCCAACATTCCTGGTATAGAGATGAATGTATTGAGAGCGTGAATGAGACAACATCTACCGAAAGGTCTCGTTATCGAGATGGTAACAACCGGTTATTTGTTGTCAATTTCATAGTGAGTGTTTTGTAGTCCCTCGCCACGCGTTGTGATCAACGTCCATTTTGTTACCATTGCTGACTAGTTTCAATATCAATTTTCTGAACCTATTTGAGTTGGAGGTGCCAAATCGTCCACGTAATAAATTTTCAAATCACCATGCTGCTGATATGGTGTTTGTCTACGGCTTTTGGAATGGAAATTGCCGCAGTTGCTGTGAGAAAATATCGAAGACGATTTCCTGACCCAATTACGCAAAATGTTAGGACTTTTGTCTGAACATACCTGAGACTAGCGGAAAATGGGATTCAAACAACCGTTATCGGCTACTGTCTCCATAAGATGAAGAAGAGATTCTCAACATGATTATCCGAAATCCGAGAGAGTGTGAGAGGAGGATCACTGCAAGACTACACTTGTCACATCGGTCGGCTTGGAGAGTCCTTAAGAGAGAAGGTTTACATCCCTTATCATAGTTTGCACCTGGTTTCAACAGCAGCTGCGTCAAGACTGCAACTTTTGGGAAAACATTCTGTGGATGGACTAAGCAAAATTTACGAAGCAGAGGATCATAAACCATAGAAACGACCAATTGTGATCTTCGGAAAACCCTTATACAGTTCGACCGAGCACTTTCCAACAGGAAACGGAGTCTCAATCGGCCCAGTTGAGCTATCTCCAAGGTTAGATGCCCAGGGATTTTTGGAGTTCTTGAGGACCGAGCTTGCAGATCTACTCCATGATCTGTCATTATCAACCGCCGCAACACGAGGTTGCAGCATGACGGAGCTCCCGTACACTTTGCGCGAATTGTACGAGAACATTTGGATGGGCAACATTCCCCATGGACAGGTCGTGGAAGCACTGTCGCTTGGCCACCCGATCACCCGATTTAATGCCCCTAGATTATTTTTTCTGGGGCGCAATGAAGCCAAAAATGTACTGTCATGTGTCGGCGACATGGAAAGAGCTCGTGGAAAGGATCCATACCGCTGCGAACGAAATTAGAGCTGACACGGATATAGTCCGCCGCTCAACACGACACATGGTTTTAAGAGCAACAATGTACATAACCAATAATGGAGGACATTTTGTACAGCTTCTGTTACATTGAACATGTCCAAACTCTTCATGAGAAAAATTGATTTGTCATTTTTACGTTTGAAAGCAATTTGCATTTTATTACACCCATTTTGACCAATGTTAGATAGCATCTATTACTTCACGTAGAAGACTTAATAATAAATTTGCTGTAGAATTAGCACAAAAAAGTACAACTTCACATGCTAGTTTTTGAATGATGTGCGGAAATGCACAAAATAATCAATTTTCTTGTATGTTTTTTCTGTTTTTGTCTGTTTTTAAGTATGTTTGACGGTTAGTATCAATTCAAGTTTTTCAATAATCGCCAGGGCAACACGTAATCGTTCAAATGACACTAAATTTATCATTCTGTGACACTTATGTACTCAGTTATTACAATTTTCTTACATGCACTAGCGTAATCGTTACGTAAAAATAAAAGTGGCTTCCATTTCAAGAGGGGTGAGGTAGGACATTGTAGGGGGTGGCTTTGTCGATAAAAATGCCTGAACAATACACCCCTTCAATATCGGTATGTTGTGACCAAACACATTGTGTATATATATATTTTTTTCAGGGAGTATCGACGTCAACTGGACATAAAGCCGTTAACCGAAAACGACGCCATAGAAGATCATCTGATCACGGTTTGTGTTAGGAAAAGGCCTTTGAACAAAAAAGAAGTACAGCGAAAGGAAGTAGATGTGATAACCATACCAAGCAAAAATCAGCTTATCGTACACGAACCCAAAAACAAGGTGGATCTTACTAAATATCTGGAGAATCAGCTATTTAGATTCGATTACGCTTTTGATGAAACATGCTCAAACGAACTGGTGTACAGGTAAGTTCCAACTGTATTTAACTCTTGTATAACTGAAGTGAATAATTTTCTTCGCGAAAGATCCAAGTAATGTGTATAATCGGGGATAAAAACTCGTGCATCGCGAGTGTTGAGTGCCTCAATAAGAAATAAGCTATTAAAGTAGGGTTGATGAAAAAATAAGTACTGATTTTCCACAAGGTTGCTCTACTATTGACAACGAAATCTCTGTGAAATTTAGTTTAATTTAATAAAGCTAATTTAAATAAATTAATAAAATAACCAAATTTCTCCATGCAAGTTGACTGTGAAATTACTAATGCAATGCATTCCTAGCAATACTTGTAAATAATGTTATATGCGAGTAACAATTTAACGTGTACGAAGAAACGGTCAACAGCTAGTTGTATACTGTTGACTGTTTCAGAAAGACGTGCAAATATTTCTAGGGTAGAAAAAAGCCCATAAATATGAGTCCAGAGATGCTCCCCTGCAGAGATACAGGATGATGAAATATATATCTAAATGTTTTTAAAATAAACAAAAAACTTTAAACTTAAGAAAAAAAGGATTGTTACCCTTAGATAAATACAAAGTATGTACATACAATAGCGGACAAAAGTTTGGAAACATTCTTAGTAATTTTTAAAAAGTGCTTTAATTTTGTATTTTTTATTATTAATGACTATTTTTTTCTAACTTTAGTTTGCTGACAGTCTTGAGGATACAAATGACAATTTGTGTTTGCTGTGGTACTGCAGACTAGCCTTAAAATACCTTTATATTATTTGATGACCAAAAATGAGACGACAAAAGTTTGGAAACATGTTTTTTATTACAAAATTAAATACAATAACTCTACAAAAAGATTTGAAAAACTCTGTTTAGCTAATATTTGGTAGCGTAGCCTTTAGCATTCAACACTGCCTGACATCTGCTGCTCATAAAAGACAACAATTTTTTACAGACCTCTGTTTGAATATTTTGCAAAAGATTTTTCACATAATCAAATAAATCGTTCCTATTTTTAAAAGTGTTTCTTGTCAGTTGTCTTAACATGCTCCCAGAGATGTTCTTCTATATGGCTTAGGTCCGGGGATTGCTAAAGCCATGTAAGAAGATTAACATTTTTTAGTATTAATCAGTCCTTTACGAATTTTGAGGTATGCTTGTGGTCATTATCTTCCTGGAATGTCCATCGTATAGGCATTCCTTCTTCAGAAAAAGGAGCATGTGTTCATTAAGAATATCTTTGTAAAGTTTTTGATCCACTTCCCAACACTTTTAACAATTGGGCCCGTTCCAGAACTAGAAAAACATCCCCAAACCATGATATTGGCTCCACCGTTGGCAACTGATACTTTTGTCGAATCTTTTTCGTATCGGACGTCTCACATATGCCGTACCGTCAGATCCAAACAAGTAAAATTTGCTTTCATCGCTCCATAAAACTGTATTCCATTGTTGTTCTGTCCAAGTTAGATGAGTTTTATCAAATTCAAGCTTAGCAATACGATTTTTTCTAAATGAGATGCTTTTGCACTGGACGCCTACAAAAAACTCCAAATTTCACCAAGCGTCTCTGCACTGTTCTGACAGAAATATTCTCGGCACCCTCTTCTACGATTCTTTTGAAAATCTGTGAGCTGGCATTCGAGTATCTTCATGGGACAAACGTTTAATGTAGCGATCCAAAACATAATCAGTTTTTTTCGGTCTTCCGCACCTGGCCTTGATATTTACTAATAATTTTCGAAATAGTCCCTTCAGTTGTCTTGTTATCAATCTTCAATATAAAATTGTACAATGCCCGGAAATACGTTTAATGGAAAAAGCCGACAGCTCGTGCTAAATTCATTAGAGTATTTCCAGGAAGAGAATGAAAACAGCGGGCACCTGTTACCCACTTCTTCCATACTGGAGAGAGTAGCAGATGCGCTGAAGGTTAAGTTCCGCCCATGGTACGGAGACTCGATCTGTTTACCTATTTCATATGTCGTTGTTGACGTAACTGCCAAGAACGGTAACTACAACTATACTATTGAAAAGGCCAGTGGCGTAGAAAATATTTTCTACTACTAAGGGGGTCCAGGTACCCCAGTTTCTACGTCTCTGGTTTAATTTGGGCCGGGAAACTGTGTGTTTATTGCTGATGATGTGCTCAAAACCTCATCACCCTGTATCTCGGTAGTGGAGCATCTATGGTCCCATGTTTATAGGGACTTTTTTATCATTTTTTCATGTAGTTTCTACCGTAGAAATATTGGCAGGTCTTTCTGAAACACCCTGTATGATTTTGTTACAGGTATACCGCACAACCTTTAATCAAGACAATATTCGAAGGTGGTTTTGCCACTTGCTTTGCGTACGGGCAAACTGGGTCGGGCAAAACTCACACTATGGGTGGTGATTTCAACGGGAAGGTCCAAGAATGTGGAAAAGGCATTTACGCAATGGCGGCGGGTGATGTTTTCCAATTAGTTAACTCGCCCAAGTATCGAAAACTGAATTTGGTCGTATCGGCAAGCTTTTTTGAAATATATTCTGGAAAAGTATTCGATCTGCTCAATAACAAGGCTAAGCTTAGGATACTCGAAGATGGCAAACAGCAGGTTCAAGTCGTCGGATTGGTTGAAAAGGTTGTCTGCAGCACAGATGAGGTAAGAAATTGGATTTAGTATAAACATACCCCGAGACCTGGCGATTTTGGGTCGTTTGAATTGAAAAAACAAGAAGTAGGATGTCAAAATAGAGTGATTAAGAAAAGTACTAATTCCCATAGTAGATGTTCGTAAGGTTGGTATAGCTACACCTGTGACGTTTAGTTTTCAATGAATTGGCCAATTTCTTGAAACAGATATATGCCGAAACGCTATTGGTAACGAAATGCTTTTGATTGTAATAAATCACTGAAGTTTGAGAGTTAGGACTTTCCACGCTATATGTGAAAATTTCCATTTTTTTTCCGTGGGGGGGGGGCATCAGCGGACGAAACAAGGTTACTACTAGGGTCAAAAACGAAAGAAATAAAAATTACTTTGTTTTTTTGGCGCTTCAGAGGATTCTTATAATTTAAAAAAAAAATTAGGAGGTGGAGGAGGTTATATCTCAATTTTCTACATTAGTATGAGGTCTGTAAATTGATGAGACTGATTTTTTTTTATTCAAATTCAATTGCAATCTTATATTGTCACCCTCAAATAATAATAACGCCTTTATCAGTAGTAGTACATGAAACGACTTCCTTCTGAAGCAGTGCAGCGCTGGAGATGGTTCTTCCACTCCTCATAGCACTGCTGGAACTCATACTGGAATAGGCTTCAGCTGGTCGGTTACAGCCGTTGAATGTTTTTGATTGTCCCAAAATGAGTTCCCTTGAGGTGATTTTTCAACCTCGAGAACAAAAAGTCCCAAGGACTCGAGTATACATCTCGAAAAACCGTGTACCCATTTCCCGGCATTTTGACCCTGAAGTGACTTCAAAACGCAATTCAAATGACAAGCTGATCTCAGATTCGGACTCGGCAACCGCAGAAACGTACATGCAGGTATAGTAGATTTGAGTTCCCGGCATTTGCTCAATTTGAGCTTAGAGTAATGTCGAAACGCCAATCAAATGACCTGATTTGGAAAAACCGCCCTCAGATTTGGTCTCAGCGACTCCAAAAACCTTCAAACATGACAATAATGCCTGATGCCTGATTTCCTACTGAACTCACAATATGCTGAAATGCTTTTTCGAAATTTCACCTAAAACTGGCGTTAGAGTGACGTTTACCCTGGTCAGGAGGAGATTCCTATAAGTGCCGTTTGTGGTAGTTATTTTGTGTATATTAGTAAATTTAACGTAGCAGTACTTTGAATAAACTTTGAAGTAGTTGGTCTCTGCAACTCACATACAATCACTTATGAATCGTAAATAAACCAAACATGATCTAAGTAATAACAGAATCACGTGGGAAGTTGATCTACTTAACATTTTTTACGTAGTGAATGATATATTGTTAATATATGTTTGGAAACTGGGAGTCTTTTTGATGTCTGGAAAGAAGCAATAATCCTTCCTCTGGCCAAAATAGAAAATCCGATAACCCTTGATCATTTACGACCTATCAGCATACTATGTTTCTTTCAAAGATATTAGAAAAGGTTGTTTATCTTCAACTAAGTGAATACGTAGAGATGAACAATTTGCTCTCTGTCCATCAGTCTGGATTTCGTGCTGGGCACAGTACAACTTCTTCACTACTCTATTGGACAGACAATATCTTAAATAATATGGATAAACATATTAATACACTTTTAGTGATGATTGACTTCTCTAAGGCGTTAGACACGGTTAATCACAAAATTTTGTCAGAGACACATGTTGAAGATTAATCCGTATAAGAGTACTTGCATGCTCTTTTATCCTAAGTACTTATATAATAGAGTAAGGGACAGTATTGCATTGAGCATCAACAATGAGCTCATTCCTGTTGTGGAACAAGCAAACAATCTTGGTGTCATCTTCGACTCTAGTTTAAGATTTGACAAATATGTGTCATCCATCGAAAAACACCTATATCAAATTAAGACTACTATATGCTAATAGATTTATTTTGAACTTGAAAACGCGTTAGAAGCTAGTTGAAAGTTTGAGAATGGCCAGTCTTAACTATGCTTTAACTTTATATTATCCTCGTCTTGACTCGATGAATCGGTGTAGGTTCCAATGTATGCAAAACAACTGCTGTAGGTTTGTGAGTGGTCTTCGAAAATATATTCGTGTCTCCTCGGAAATCAAGGAGTTGAAATGGCTGAAAATAGATCAACACTTTGAATGTAATCTTGAGGTATTTGTGCCTGTTGATCTCCATCGTAAACTGATAGAGGAATCATTAATTTTAGAGATCTGAGGGATAATAATAACTTTACACTGCCTTTGGACTACATTGTTCCAAAAATGTTTTACTTTCAATGCAGTAAGGTTGTATAACTCAACCGACCCTGCTTGGAGAAGCAAAAGTGTTATAACATTCAGGAAGCTGGTTGAAAATCATCTGTTAGATCTGTTGTGATTAGTTGTTATGATATTTTTCTTTATGTTTTTTCTTTTGTGTTTTCATCTATTCATTATTAATTCTCATCTGGTTCTTTTGTTGGTAAACCAATATATCCTGGATTTGTCAATTGAATACGTCTTTTCTTTTTTTATTAGTTCACTCAGTTGAATATCATCGATGTATTCATTTTAAGGTTGGCATGTATCTCATTTTGTATTGTACGTACATATTTCCTCACACAATAGGGTTGGGTGAAAGAGTAGCTAAACTTCGCCCTTTTGATTTGATTCTAACAAAGACATTTTATTAATATTATTATATCTTTTTGATTTGCAGGTACTCAAACTGATCCAAAAGGGAAATCAAGCACGTACATCAGGTCAAACGTTTGCGAATCAAAATTCTTCGAGGTCTCACGCAGTATTTCAGATATTTCTGAGGGCACAAAACAGTATGTCGAAGATACACGGAAAGTTCTCACTGATCGACTTGGCAGGAAATGAACGAGGAGCAGATACTTCTTCAGCTAATAGACAAACCAGTAAGTAATAGTATTTTTCATTCGCGTGGATGTGAAGCGTCGAGAATAGACTCCCATATACGAGGGTTGTTTCAAAAATATGGTTCCCTCATTTTTTTCAGACACAAGGAATTTTTTCTTTGGAAACGTTGATCTTTAAGCTATTCTACATTGTCTACATTGTCGCCATTTTTTTAAGCTTGTTTTTGGACGTGTAATCCACGTTTGCATTTTCGCCTCAAAGAAGTCCGCCGCCGGCCCGTTTAGAAACTTGGTAACTGCTTCTTACAACTCCTCGTCCGTCTCGAACCGTTGACCACCTAGGTGCTCCTTCCATTTAGGAAATCCTATGTCAGGGCTGTGAGGGGGATGGGCAATGACTTCCCAGCCAAATCGCTCGATTAAGCCCTTCGTTTTTTTTTTAGACACGAGGATACGCATTGTTTTGGTGCAGTATTTTGGATTTCCTGTCTCAGCTTTTTCAGAAGCTTCAGAAATTTCAACCGCCTGTTCCCGGATCGTGCACCGCCTATCTTCGAGCAAGATTTGATCAATCTGAGCCACAACTTCCTCGGGGATCGATGGCCTCCCACTTTGTTGTTCATCGTGGATGTCCTTTTCCCATATACCTCACTCAACTTGCGATGAATTTCTATCGGTGGTGACGTTTTTGGATGACCGCACGAATTTCCCATTTGGCGGTGAAGGCGATGAAGGGCTCCATGCGCAATGGCTGTCAGTCCGGTACTGAGCGTCGCAAATAGGCGCTTCTTGTTGGGATCGGTGGTGGGGGAGCCGACAAACACGGCGGTGTTGGTAGATTTCGCCTAGCATCACGCGCGCTAAAGTTAGAGCGTTGAGACCTTATTTTTGAAACAACCCTTGTATTTTGTTGAAGTCGAAAAACGTGCAAAACGAAAATTTGGGTTAGAAGAAATATATACAATGTGTTTGGTTACAACATACCGATATTTAAGAGGGGTATTTTTCAGCTATTTTTATCGACAAATCCACCCCCCTACAATGTCCTACCTCACCCCCCTTGAAATGGCAGCCATTTTCATTTTTACGTTACGATTACGCTAGTGCGTGTATGAAAATTGTAATAACTGAGAACATAAGAGTCACAGAATGATAAATTTGGTGACATTTGAGCGATAACATGTTGTTCTAGCGATTATTGAAAAACTTGTATTGATACTGACCGTCAAACATACTTAAAAACAGAAAAAATATGCAAGAAAATTGATTATTTTGTGCATTTCCGCACACCATTCAAAAACTAGTTTGTGAAGTTGTACTTTTTTGTGCTAATTTTACTGCTAAACTATGTTATCTACAAAATGACACAAAGTAATAAATGCTATCTAACGTGGGTCAAAGTATACATAAAAATGACAAATCAAAGTTTCTTATAAATAGTTTGGACATGTTTAATGTTACAGAAGCTGTTCAAAATGCCCTCCATTATTGGTTATGCACATTGTAGTTCTTAAAACAATGTGTCGTGTTGAGCAGTGGGTCATATCCGTGTCAGCTCTAATTTCGTTCGCAGCGGTACGGATCCTTTCTACGAGCTCTTCCTGTGTCGTCGACGCATGACAGTAGACTTTTTGCTTCATTGTGTCCCAGAAAAAAATAATCTAAGGGCATTAAATCGGCTGATCCGGGTGGCCAAGCGACAGTGCCTCCACGTCCTATCCATGGAGAATGTTGCCTATCCAAATGTTCTAGCGCAAAAGCGTGTGGGAGCTCCAACCATATGTTGCGGCGGTTGATAAGTGGCGTAGATCTGAAAACTCGGTACTCGAGAAGTCCAAAAATCCCTGGCCATCTAACCTTGTAGGTAGCTCAACTGGGCCGACTAAAACTCCGTCGATCATTCGGGCCTACATGTTTACATCACATTCCTGTTGGAAAGTGCTCAGTCGACCTGCGTGAGCGGTTTCCGAAGACCACAAGTGGTTGTTTCTATGGTTTATGATCCCCTGCCTCGTAAATTTTGCTTCGTCCGTCCATATAATTTTTTGTGACATTGAACTAAACTAAGTGACATATAAATCCGAACACCCAGTTTAAATGGTTTTATTTTAATAAAAGTTGGTGAATGTATTTATCTTACTGTAAATAACAAGTGAAAAAATTTTCAGCCTTATCAGTTGGACATTCCGGTTTTTATACTGCTTTTTTTAATTCACTAACGCTCTAAAAATGAATATTTCAGCCGCAGTAAAGAATCAACGTTGGCGGATTTTGGTTCTTGACATCCTTTACGATCGGTTACGATGCCTAGAGTACGGAGACCTGTACGATTTCGTCAACTTAGTGAGTTTGATAGGGGCCGTATAGTGGGACTTCGGGAAGCTGGACTTTCTTTTCGGACAATTGCTCAAATGGAACAGTATTGTCTTTAGTGACGAGTCTCGATTTTGTTTAGGCATGTACGATGGTCGTGCCAGGGTTAGAAGGCGACGTGGTGAAAGGAGGAATCCACATTTTTTTGTTGAAAGACATGTTCATCACACTGTTGGAGTTATGGTTTGGGGTGCTATAGCTTATGGTTCCAGGGCACCTTTAATCTTCATCAGAGGTAATATGAACGCGCAGCGTTATATCCACGAAGTTCTAGAACCCCATCTTTTACCCTGTCTTGACACCCTGGCAGATCCAACTTTCCAACAAGATAATGCCCGATCACATGTTGCAAGAGTCACAATAGGCTTCTTTCAACATAATGATGTCTCATTGTTACCATGGCTACCAAGATCTCCCGACTTATCCCCAATTGAGCACGTGTCGGATATGATGGGTAGGAGATTGCTCAATTTGCAACGTCCTCCTCAGACTCAAGAAGCACTTCGAGAGGAGTTGGTGGTTGCCTGGAATGAGATACCACAGGAGGACATTGACCACCTGATCAGAAGCATGCCTAGGCGCGTTGGAGAATGCGTAGCACATCAGGATGCATCCACACATTATTAAAGGTCAAAGGGCTTCAAACTAGTGCAATCATTTTGAAATTTTTATCATTTACTTATTATGCTTCATTACGTACTTATACAAAATTTTATTAAGATAAAACCATTTAAACTGGGTGTTCGGATTTATATGTCACTTAGTATATTTATAAGAAACTTTGATTTGTCATTTTTATGTATACTTTGACCCATGTTAGATAGCATTTATTACTTAACGTAGAAGACTTATGATAACAAATTTGGTGTCATTTTGTAGATAACATAGTTAGCTGTAGAATTAGCACAAAAAAGTACAACTGCACAAACTAGTTTTTGAATGGTGTGCGGAAATGCACAAAATAATCAATTTTCTTGCATATTTTTTCCAGGTTTTGTCTGTTTTTAAGTATGTTTGACGGTTAGTATCAATACAAGTTTTTCAACAATTGCTAGAACAACATGCTATTGTTCAATTGACACCAAATTTATCGTTCTGTGACTCTTATGTACTCAGTTATTACAAATTACATACATGCACTAGCGTAATCGTGACGTAAAAATAAAAATGGATGCCATTTCAAGAGGGGTGAGGTAGGACATTGTAAGGGGATGGATTTGTCGATAAAAATAGCTGAAAAATACCCCCCTTAAATATCGGTATGTCGTGACCAAACGCATTGTATAAGCTAGGTGTTTCAAAAAATTTTCCCTTTTTACCGGATAATGCACTATACCTTGCAACTCGATATTGAAATCTAGTTTGACATTTCGCAAGCTACCGTGTTTTTGATATAAATCTTAAAACAGATTGTCCAGGCATTTTTCATATACGAGGGCGGGCGGATAACTTTTAATTATTAATTCGAATTTAGTGGCAATTTTTTGATATGTAGCCTAAAAAAGAAAAACGAAAATTTTGGAAAGGTGGCCATTTATTATTTCAACATAGTCTCCTTTTAGCTCGATACACTTGGTCCAGCTTCTTTAACCCGTCTGAAAACACGTTTTCTGGAGGTCTGCAAAGTAGGCACGGGGCCAAATCAGGAGAATACGGTGGATGGAGCAGCAGTTCGTAGCCTAATTCGACCAATTTGGTCTTGGCGACGGCGCAAGTGTGAGCCGGTGCCTTGTCAAGGTGGAAGAACACTTTGTTCTTCGCCAAATGGCAGCCGTTTTTGGGGTCCCTGGGAATTGAATCAGTGACCAATATTACTCCTTTTCCATAATTGTAAAATCCGCGGACACGTCGGCTTCCACACAGAAATTATGACAGTGGCCTTCTACGAGAATGTTCTACACGATAGTAAATATCTCTTGCGATAATGGCGCCATCGATGAGTATAAGTACTTATCGGACCGCCCTCGTAGACATAACTAAATGTAAGTATATTATGTGCTATCGTAAATTCTGCTATACGTAGTGTATACACAAGGTGGGCCGACGGCGATCTAGCTCTCTACTACCGCTACGTGAACGGGCTTTGCTCCTCAGAGCTCTCCTCTATGGTGCCGCCACCGGATGTGCCTGCCAGACAGATCCAGCCTCATTCTAACCGTCTCGAACATCCAGAACTGGCCGATACGATCGTTCCTTAGTCCGCGGTGTATCGAGATTGTGGAAAAATCTACACGAGGAGGCTTCTCCCAGTTCTACAGGGTTCGTCAGAAAGAGCGCATGTTTTTCGAATGGGTACTACATAGAGTGGGCTGGCCCCGTGTCGGTGGGGAAGGGCGTGTTGGATAGTGGGAGAAATGCCGTTTCAGTTGGCAAGATGGAACGTTGAGCATCGTGTGTTCACGGTACGTCGGTACTTTCAAAATGCCGAGTCTGTCGTTCGAACGCAACGTGAATTTCGCGTTCACTTTCGTGTTCCACGTCGTGGGACCAGACCGTAACACCATTTTGAGATGGGTGGAAGCATTCAACACAACAGGTAATGTGATGAAGAAAACACCGCCAGGGCGAAACTGTACTGTTAGAACCCCCGAAAGCGTAGACAGAGTGAGAGTTGACACGCTGCAAAGCCCGAATCGTTCCATCCGTTTGCGTGGCAGTTCCCTAGGGATCCACGCATCCTCTGTACGTCGCATTTTGAAGAAGGATTTAGTGTTCCATCCTTACAAAATCCAAGTTTGTCAACAACTGTTGCCATGGGATTATGCACAACGTGTTAATTTTGCACAACTCATGATTGAACAGCTGGATAACAATGACATGACGTTGTTTATGAGTGATTAAGCACATTTTCATTTACATGGGTCCGTCAATAAACAAAATTGTCGATATTGGTCTCCAGTGAACCCCCAACAGTTGCATGAGCACCCCCTCTGCATACCCCGAAAGTTACAGTTTGGTGTGCAGTAGGTTCAACGACGATTATTGGCCCTGAATTTTTTTGAGGATGATGGAGAAACAACTTTTGTGAAATCAGAGCGTTACATTCACATGCTGGACAACTTTTTTTCCGGAACTTCGACGTCGACGTTTCCGTCTCAGAACAGTGTGGTTCCAACAAGACGGGGCAACAGCTCGCACTTCGATAGTACTTCTTTGCCAAAAATTCCCAGGACGTCTCATTTCACGTCATGGCGATATTCCGTGGCCCCCTCACTCCCCGGACCTGTTAACGTGTGATTTTTTTATGGGGCTACCTGAAATCAAAAGTTTACCAAAGCAAGCTCGGATCCTCGTTGATTTGAAGGAGGAAATAAGAATAGAAGTAACCCAAATTCCTGCACGGATCCTGGCCGACGCAATGGGCTCATTTCGGGAAAATCTTGATTCCTGCATATCGGCTCAAGGGCGCCATATGGCCGATATAGTTTTTAGAACGTAAATTTTGTTTTACTCAAAAAAATGGCATGTATTTCTGAGTATTTTGATATAATATATTTTTTCCCATACTTATTTTGACTGTACTACTTATTTAAAAAACATGCGTTCTTTCTGACGTACCCTGTACTACCCTTAGGCAGTTCAAAAATCGGATTGATAACGTTTTTTAACCTCCCTATAGCAGCCGCGGTGCCCTGGTATTTAGGCGTGTGTCAAAGGCGCTGCCTCGGTATAAACAAAATGTAGGAAGGTTAGAATTTCGAAATGCTTCCGAAAAATTTTGGTTTCCAGCTTGGCACCGTGTTCTACCAAACTGACATGTACCAGCACATAGCGCCCCGCATATTGTGGAGCAAATTTGTTGCAATGAAAGCGTACCTTAAAATCGCCGTTTTTCTTTGTTCTAGGAATGGAAGGTGCTGAAATAAACAAATCCCTGTTAGCGTTGAAAGAGTGCATTCGCGCGTTAGGTCGCAAGGGTGCTCACCTGCCTTTCAGAGTGAGCAAGTTAACGCAAGTTCTCAGAGATTCGTTCGTGGGATCGAACTCGCGCACCTGTATGATCGCGATGATATCGCCAGGTGTGAACAGTTGTGAACACAGTTTGAACACGCTCAGGTACGCTGATAGAGTGAAAGAGTTGGGAGGAGGTGATCTGCAGACTGCTGGAGGAACAGAAACTGAAGAAGAAGATTTGAAACTGTTAGTTTCTAATGTAAGTACCTTTATCCATGCTCAGGGTTGCCATATTTTGGGATTTTCCCCCAAATTTGAGGGATTTTTGTGTCCATTGGGAAATTTTTGGAGGATTATTGGTTTGTTCGTACAGCCTGTTTGCTGACAATCAGCAAACTGATAGTCGGCGTCAAGCCATGACCTAGTTTACGCAGTTAGCTGTCACTGACACATCGCTGACTGTATTAATTGTGTACATGAGAACGTTACGAGTTGGCTAAGGGAGGTCAGACCGATCACAGACAACTAATCGGCTGTTCGTACAGAAACTTCTGACTGTCAAATCAGATAATTTTCCAGTAAATTGTCAGACCTCGAAATCAAGTACAATAATTATTCGAATGTAAAAATTTTCAAAATGAAGTAGACAATTTTGAAAAAGTTGGGGGTTCATTTGCTGTAAACCAGAATGATCTAGGATTTTTCGTCCAACTGTCCAAATGAGCCAGAATTTTCCTTTAGAGAGGAAAACATGGACACTTTCTAGAAAGTAGATTTACTTAGTAATTACCATTCAGTCGTATATAAAGTAAAAACATAAATTCGAAGAAATATAATTCCACACATCGAATGACAAGTTGAAGAAGTAAATACATAGTAGGAATTCTGAATAAACGTCTGCAGTGATTATGCATGAGAAATGTACAAAGTATTATGAATGACTTTTAATAAAACTCTGATAGTAGGGTTTTTATTTCCTGTTCCCTTGTCGCCCAGCCTCGAACTGTATGCACAAACAGTATTTATATATTCTAGCTATGTAAGCCCAACCCAAAGCTTATGAAAAAATAAACAAAATAACGAATTCTGGAGATTTTTTGTGATACAGCTTTTTCTCACGGGTGCCCATGGAGAGGGAGTTCCTGTTTGTGCTGCGGTGAACATAATATTTTCCCTCTACAGGGTATTTTAAATTCAACCCTCACCATTGGGATATGGAGTTTGGGAGGCTGTGAATACCTCTGCTTATTTATGGTTATTATTGTTATTACCATCAATAAAATTTTCATTTCGTATTCAGGTTTCACCATATCTTGTTGTCTCCTTTTAATTTTCATCCAACAATAAATGTATGGCCAACTAACAATCACTGAATTTAGCGCTTAAAAATTCCATTTAAATGTACAAAATTCCAATATAGTGTCCGTATGTAAAAACAAGTTTGATGATGGAAGTCGAAAGAAGAAATGTCGAATTGAAAATTTGACTACGCCATTTTGCAGACTAGAATAAGTCACAATGACAATATGCAATTTATTTTGAAATCCCACCTCGAATAGAGTCGAGAAAAAATAGAGTGGTTTTGGGATAAATCTGGTGAGCGAAACAAGCATCTGATAATTTCAAAGCCTACCTAAGAAATTCTCTTTTTCTTAAGGTAATCAACGTTTGACAACGTCAATGTATGACGTATTGTGCATTTTCTGAATCAAAATTAAAAACTCTATTCATCGGTGCAAAAATTCAATATAGCGTCTTTAAGAAATAATAAAGTTGACGCTAGAGGACAAGAGACGAACCGTCATATAGAAATTCTGATTATGCCTTCTTGTAGAGGTGAAAACGTGGCACTTTTAATGAGCAATTTATTTCAAAATCCCAATATAAATAAAGTCAGGAAAAATCAGAACAATTTTGGGAAAATTCAGTTTTTGCGTTACTCTACGGAAGTACTTTGAATTTCGAAACCTTATAACTGTCACTTTGTTGTCTACCCAAGTGACTTCGTATCCCTTACAGTTTCCAAGATACCAATGGTGAGTGCCAAATTAGAAACATCCTGTATATGCAGACTCTTACTAGAAGAAAGAAGTGAAAATACTACAAGGATTTAATAACGCCTTTGAATAATAAAGGGTGTTATACTCGAAAAAGCTAAAACTGCTGAACATAACTGCAATTATCAAGATTTGCTTACATAGCTATGTTTCACAGAGCTCTCAACGTGGACAAAAAGAACTGAGACTACGAAAATACATATAAGAAGACTTAAATTGCGTAACTACGCATTTTGCAACTGTGACAAAAATTTTCAAAAGATTAGTGATCACAAAAATCGTATTAATTATGGTTCTTGAAAGTTATGTCCTCTATTGTTCGGATTTTTCATACTGTATTCATAATCTTCATTTTGCCATTACCGGGTCAATAAACAAAATATTGAGCACAAAGCACTTTGGCGCTGGCTGATATTTAGAATGGAATTTCATTGAAATTTCTTCTGCCACTTGCTCACCTGAAAATGTTACAAAAACTTGTTTCTGTGGAATTGTGGCACTGTTTTCTCTACAAAATTAAGGTTTTTGGGTTTCATTTTTTTTTACACCGCTTGTGAACCCTACATGCCAAGGCACCGCGACTGCTTTCAGGAGCTTAAAGAAACTTTGTTATTCCTATTTTTGAACTGCCTAAAGTTAGTATAACTGGGAAAATCTCCTCATGCAGATTGCATTGCTTACGATGGGAGGCCGAAGTCAGGTAGGCACATCGCGGGCGACACCATGGAAGGGAGCTCTGAGGAGTAAAGCCCGCTCGCGTAGCTAGATCGCCAACGGCCCGTTGGTACGAAGGTGTCCTCAGACCGTCCATTCGAGAAAAGTTCATAAAATGCCTCTTGCGAAGCAATTTTAGTCCTCAAGGTAGTTCCGACACACTCTGATACCTACCACTGTCACTGGTTGACTGGTGTCCTCTGATCTGTCAGAAGGTTCTGTACGAACAGCGTATTAGCTGTTGGCAAACACTCAGAAACTGTACGAACAGGTAACATCTATCTGATCTGAAACCTAACAAGATCATAACCTTAACAATACGTGTTTTACTAGCTCCGTTATAGCTTCTAAGATCGGTAGTGAGACTCAATTGAAAATTTGTTTGCGAGTATCATAGTTACGCTCACGTAATTACTGAGCATTGGGCAAGTTTTTCTAGTTCATCTTTAATAGTTTAACACAGTTTTTTTTGATAATAAAAGAAAGCTAACCTCTACAATCTCTGGTGGAATTTCTGGAATTTTCATTGAAACAAAGTGGAAATAGTTTTCCAGTGGCGTACTTGTGTTGATTTAGAAAACAAACATTTGCACACAAAATTCATAATTATGCCAGCTAGAGTCCCTTGCAGCTGCTGTAATCAACAGTGTGAGCCTCATCAAATTGTTACGTGCTGTGTTTGTAAGCAGAAATACAAGCATTCCTGTGTGGAAATCAGCGCAAATGAGGTTCGTACTTTAAATTCGAGCAAGGGGTACGATTGGACCTGTAAGGACTGCAGATCCATAGGTAAAGACATTAATGACTTGAAGGCATTAATAATCGATTTGCGTAATCAAATAAAGGATTTGAAAACTGATAACACCAAAAATGCAGATTCAAGTTTTTCCATGGAAGACATCATATCTGAGATTTCAGAGCGTGAAAGACGTAGAAACAACGTAATAGTCTTTAATGTCACTGAGCCTGATCAAAAAGCCAGAAGTGAGCAAAATGAATCTGATAAAACAGTTGTCGTCAACTTGTTACGTGAAGCTGTCCCTGACGTGAGGCTAACCAACATAAAAGTGATGAGATTAGGAATGTTTTGCGGCACAAAAGTTAGACCCATCAAGGTAATACTTGACAGCTATGACTCAGCATTGCAGGTTCTGGTGAATGCGAAAAAGCTTAAATCAAGTAATACCTTCAAGCATGTAAACATCGTACAGGATCGCACCAAAAGGCAAATGGAGCATTATAAAAGTATCAGAACTGAGTTAGCCAGGCGTCATGAAGCAGGAGATAATAACTGTAGGATCAAGTTCATCAACAATGTACCAAGGATTGTTCCTTTAAACTAGGTCGGCCCAATAGTGGATGTAGTGATTTTTTGACAGTGTACTATCAGAATGTTAGAGGGCTAAAAGGCAAAATTAACAAATTCTATCCTGCTGTGAGTGACTGTGAGTATAATGTATTTGCTTTAAGCGAAACGTGGCTAAAGCCCGAAGTAAACTCTCTCGAATTATTTCCCAATTCTTTTGACGTTCATCGTAAGGACAGAAAACATAATCAATTGAACCTGTCAATGGGTGGTGGTGTACTACTGGCATTTGAAGCGGCTCTTAACTCTGTTGTAGTAGATACTACGCAGTTTGATACAAGTTTCCCAGAAATAGATTTTTTGGTATGCAAATGCATTGTATCTCATCAGAATCTTTATTTCGCTGTCATATATGCTGCACCACATGTTTCTGTTGATACATTTGAAGCTTTTTTTGAAATGTTAGAAAACTGGGAAATCATGCATTCCAAACGTGTTGTCTTTCTGGGTGATTTCAATTCTCCAAACTTTGTGGAAAATAATTTAAATGACGCAAAGACCCGCTACATTGTTAATTGGCTCAACTTCTGGAACATCAAACAGTATAATAATATTCATAACCAATATGATAGAATCCTGGACTTAGTAATAAGTAACATTAATTGTATTGTTTATAGAGATTTAGCTCCATTAGTGGATGAAGACGTGTATCATCCTTCTTTGTCCGTAACATTAAAAACTGTCTGCAAAAAGAGTGAATACGTCACAGTCAGTACTGACCAAAAAAGATATAATTTTAGACGTGCTAACTTTTTTTCGCTGTACAATTCTTTGTTATTGGTTAATTGGGATTTCTTGGATAACACTAGCGACACAAATGATGCAATTAATGCATTTTATACCAAACTTTACGAATTATTCGATGCACACGCTCCACAATATAAAAATTTCAGGCATAAATATCCCTCTTGGTACACCAGTGAAATTATAAAACTAGTAAAACAAAAAGACAAAGCGCACAAAAAATTTAAAAGGTCTGGTGCTAACCAAGATTACCAAGAATTCAGCAGAATCAGGAAAATATTTAAGCTTAAAACCAAAGAGGCATATAATATCTATCTTCAAACCATTCAAAATCAGCTAAATGATGACCCTAAGTCTTTCTGGTCTTTCGTACATAGTAAAAACAACACTTCTAGGATTCAGAATAGAATGTTGTATGGAAACGAGTCATTTGGTGATCCGCAAAGTATAGTCAACGCCTTCGCTGATTTTTTCTCCAGCGTTTACTCAACTGCTAAAGTCGATACTGAGTTGAACTTTGATTTCAGTCATAGTGGACTCGTCCACATTAGTTGTGAGCCAATATCAGATGAGGAAATTTTAGTGGCCTGTAGAAAGCTTAAAAGTAAATTGACTGCTGGACCTGATCAAATCCCATCTTTTATTGTTAGAGATTGTATCAGGAAATTAGTTCATCCTTTACGGGTTATCTTCAATTTAATCCTAACAACGACTGTTTTCCCCGATAAATGGAAAATTGCCAAAGTTTGCCCAATTCCAAAGTCAAAAAATTATCACTGTATCAGTGAATATAGGGCTATATCTATACTCAATAATTTTGCAAAACTCTTGGAGATCGTACTGTACAACCGCATTTACCTGTCCACTAAAAATAATATTTCCATCGACCAACATGGTTTTATAAGGCAGCGTTCAACACTAACAAACTTGATGGTATTTAGCCAATACTTGTGCGAAAGATTAGACAATAGAGGACAGGTAGATGTGGTGTACACCGATTTCTCCAAGGCCTTCGATAGGGTCAGCCACAGTATTTTGCTCCGAAAGCTTGAGTACCTGAGCTTCAACAACATTTACTTAGCGCTCTTAACATCATATCTGTTTGAAAGGAAACAGTATGTTTTGTATAATGGCTACATATCACATGTTTATGTCTCAACCAGTGGCGTACCACAGGGTTCGAATTTAGGACCACTGTTGTTCATATTGTTTATGAATGATCTGTGTGAATCTTTGGCTTGTTCTAAGTTAATGTTTGCAGACGACCTAAAATTTTATTCATCCGTTTCGTGCTTGGAAGACTGTGCATTTGTTCAAGGTCAAATAAATAAATTGCAAAGCTGGTGTGCCAAGAATCAACTTCATCTTAATATAAGTAAGTGTAAAGTAGTAACTTTTTCAAGGAAAACCAACCCAATGGTATATAATTATACAATGATCCAACATGTTCTTGAGAGCAGTGAAACTGTGAAAGACTTAGGTATCTACTTTGATCAACATCTAACCTTTAATGAGCATTTCAATCAAATCATAGCAAGTGCTTACCGAACCTATGGCTTCGTTATCAGGAATTGTAAATCTTTTGACGTTTTGACTTTGCAGACATTATACTTTAGCTTGGTTAGGTCTAAGCTTGAATATGGATCTTTGATATGGAGTCCGATTTACAAGCGGTATATTGATGTTGTTGATAAACTTCAAAAGAAATTTTTAAAATTTTTATGTTTTAAGATCGATGGCGTATATCCTACTAGAGGTACATAAATTTGGCATTCAATCCTTAGAACAACGGCGTCAGCAATCAGCAGTTATAGTTTTATATAAATTACTGCATAATCTAATAGACTGCCCTACAATACTTTCACAAATACAGTTTCTGGTACCACGACTAACATCAAGGTATAATGTTCCTTTTTTATGTCAAAGAGCTCAAACAAACTTATTGTCGAAAGCGCCTGTCAACATGATGTGTGTGAATGCGAATAAAATAGCCGATGTATGTGACATATTCTTATATAGCATAGGTGAATTGAAGTGCAAATTGCGTGCTCACTTTTGATTTATCTTACGTTTCTTATTTTTAAGCTGTAACTATATTTATTTTTTGTTATTGATACATGAACTATTATTGTTTTTTTTTTCTTAACAAGCTACCTCATGGTGATTTTTTTTATAGTAGTTTGCTCTGTAAATGGTGTTAAATTGTTGGGCAATAAACGCTTATTATTAATAAACGCTTATTATTATTATTATTATCTGATTCTGATTTTGACAGTTACCGACTAGTGTACGAACAAACCATATATGTTCTGGGGCAGGGCTGTCCAACTTAATGTGGCCCAAGGGCCACTTCAAAAAAAAATGCAGTTTCTCCGCTTTATAAAATCTTTCTATACAACATTATTATTGAGTTTTAATAGGTATATGCATATTCGGTATTTGAGTGTAATTTATACATGTGATGTATACATGACCCGTGAAGCGGGCCGCAAGAAAGGAGTTCGTGGGCCGCATGTTGTACAGCCCTGTTCTGGTTGATGTTTTGGGGGGAACAAAGTCGTTGGATATTTTTGGGGTATTATTCCACCTTTAATGGTGAGTTGTGGTAAGAGCTGTTTAAGAATTACCTAAATGACAAATATAAAGTAAACATACCAATTTTAATTACGGCTATATTTAAGAAGCCCATAACTTAGCAAATAAAAGTCGTGTTTTCTACACATCTACAAATAGACCCAATATTAACGAATTTTGAAACCTTACAATTTTTCGTTGTCAGCTTCACGTGAAATGCCCCATGTACAGAATTGACTTTTAAGGCACAGGGTTGTTTCAAAAATAAGGTACCCAACGCTGTAACTTTGACGGCTCCCCCACCACCGATCCCAACAAGAAGCGCCTATTGGCGACGCTCAGTGCCGTCCTGCCAGCCATGCGCCCTGGAGCCCTGCATCTCCGTCTCCGACAGGTGGGAAACGTGTATAAGCATTCACTATGAACAACGAAGCGGGAGGCCGTCGATCTCCGAGGAAGTTATGACGAAGATTTAGCTAATCTCTCTCGAAGATCGACGAATCACGATTCAGCAGCAGGTGGTTCTCCAAAGTGAAAGACAAAGCGCATCGTCATGTCTTACAAAGCTAGGAGGAAAATGGAGACGTGGGTTGCAAGACAACACTCTCAGAAATGGAGAAGTATCTCCAGACATCTCTGCCAGGCACGGGAACTCATTGAAGGGCCCAGTGCTAAGGACGCTTCTGCCTATCTCTGGATAGAGCGAACCTAAGGTTGCTGGTGGGACTGTTGTCTGGCCATAACACGTTAAGGCGTCACCTGCACGTGATGGGGGTGGCTGAGGATCCCTTGTGTGAACGCTGCGGGGTAGAGGAAGACACCTCGGCGCACGTTTTGTGTCGCTGTGAAGCTCTGAGTTAGTATAGGCAGACTATACTGGGGTCCATTACTTTGGGCCCTCAGGACGTCAAGGAGCTTGGACTCGAGGCAATTCTCAACTTCGCTAAAAGGGCGAGGCTTGTGATCTAAGGAATGTAGAGGTGCATAGGGGCCCGCTTAAGCGGCCTATGCACTGGCTCCTTATGGTGGCCGGAATGCCTCTAATTTCAAGATTCATTCATTCATTCATGTCTTACAATATACAATGAACTGAATCGAGCGATTTGGCTGGAAAGTCATTGACCATCCTCCTTACAGCCCTGACATAGCGTTTCCGAAATTGTAGGAGCATCTAGTTCCAAGTTTCCAAGCGGGCTGGCGGCGGGAGTGAAAAATTAGATTCCGCATCTAAAAAATGCTTACGAAAAATTGCGTAAAGATCGTTTCCAATGGTAATTTTTTTTAAATAAATAATTCCGTGTACCTGAAAAAATGTGGGCACCTTATGTTTGAGACAACCCACGTGTTTTCAGAAAAAAAAGTATAAATATACAAAATGACTTCATGTGGTTTTTCGTTCTAATACACCATTTAAACGAATATTTTATTACATCTGTTTATTGTTATTAAAAATAGTAATCGAGCTGGCACTGTTCAAACCAAATATAAGGAACTGCAAGAGACACTTTTCAAACAAAAACCAGCGACGTACAATTTTTCGCTGGATATAAAATTTAAGCAGCAGTCGTAATAGATCAGTTTCTTGAATAATGCATTTTTAATCATTACCCTTTTTTCAGGAGAACGATATGACGCCCGAAATGATCAACTTGCACCAGTGTATATCAGAATTAGAAGTAGCTGAAGAAAATATGTTAGATAATCATAAGCAGACGCTAGAGGAAGTGGAAGCACTACGTCGAAACATAATCGATTTATTAGTTACTGCCGATCAAGTTGACTATGATCAAGAAGGTAAATTACTATAATTGAAGTTTTGGTTTTGTTTTCGGCAATTAACTCATGATTTGATGATTATTGACCTTTTCATTTATTTATTTATACAGTAACTGACAAAAGTTTGGAAACATTCTTATTAATGTTTAAAAAGTGCGCTAATTTTTATTCTTCATTATTAAGGACTATGTTTTTCTCATATAGTTTGCTTACAGTCTTGAGGATATAAATGACAATTTGTGTTTGCTGGGGTACTACAGACTAGCATTAAAATACCTTCATATTATTTTATTACCAAACATGAGACGACAAAAGTATGGGAACATATTTTTTATTACAAAATTAAATACAATAACTCTACAAAAAGATTTAAAAAATACTGTTTAGCTAATATTTGGTAGCATAGCCTTTATCTATCAGCACTGCCTGACATCTGCTGCTCATAGAAGACACCACTTTTTTACAGACATCTGTTGGGATATTTTGCCAAATATTTTTCACATAATCAAATCATTCCTGTATTTTAAAGTTTTTCTTGTCAGTTGTCTCTTAACATGCTCCTAGAGATGTTCTATATGGTTTAGGTTGGAAGATTGCGAAGGTCATTTAAGAACATTAACATTTTTTAGTCGTAACCAGTCGTTTACGAATTTTGAGGTATGCTTGGCGTCATCATCTTGCTAGAATGTCCATCGTAAAGGCATTTCTTCTTCAGCAGGAGGGAGCATGTGATCACTAAGAATATCTTTGTAAAGTTTTTGATCCATTTTCCCAACAATTTTAACAATTGGACCCGTTCCAGAACTAGAAAAACAGCCCCAAACCATGATGTTGCCTTCACCGCGCTTAAATGTTGGCAACTGACACTTTTTGTATCGGACGTCTCACATATGCCGTACCGTCAGATCCAAACAAGTTAAATTTGCTTTCATCGCTCCATAAAACTGTATTCCATTGGTGTTCTGTCCAAGTTAGATGAGTTTTAGTAAATTCAAGCCGCGAAATACGATATTTTTTTTAAATGAGAGGTTTTTGCACTGGACATCTACCAAAATGCTCAAAATATACCATGCACTGTTCTGACAGACAGGTTCTCGGCACCCTCTTCCACAGTTCTTTTGAAAATCTGTGTGGCGGGTATTCGAGGATTTTCATGGGGCAAATGTTTAATGTAGCGATCCAAAACATCGTTTTTTTTTTCGGTCTTCCGCACATGGGCAGCGTTGCTGTTGATCCGTATTCTTGATATTTGCTAATAATTTTCGAAATCGTCCCTATGTTCATTTTTAATCTTTGAGAAATGTCAACATTTCTGACACTACTCCTAAATAATTCAATCACTTTGTTTCTTAAATCTTTTGAAAATTCTTTTACTTTTGTCATTCTCTCTCGCAGAACGAATGAATACGGCAAAACTGAAATGCTTCCATACTTTTGTCCTTACAAAAACTGTGGTATTTAAAAAACCGCGTGCTTTTGTTTCGGAGAATTTGAATATTGATAAGATAAACCTTGTATTAGTATGGGAGCCAAAGGTAGACGTTAATATTTATATTATCTGTTCCTTCACAATTTTAATTTAGGTATATGAAATAGTTCATAATAATGTTAATATTTGTTTCCAAACTTTTGTCTGCTACTGTAAGTCCCAACAGGTTACACCTAATTACAGGAAATATATCAACAACTAAAATATATCAATAAATTAACAACAGCAGAACATAAAAAAAAGAAATGTATGCAAGTGTGCCAGTATTTGAAATGTGGAAATAGCTCAATTCTACCGTCCTTGTCAGTGTACGATTTATTTTATTAATTTAATCGATAGCTACAAATACAGGTTATGATTCCTCAGCTAATTTTATGGAGAAAAGTGTATATGAACATATGTCCTAAATCTCTTAACTTTTGAGCTACATGTTGTTAAAATTTTGAGAAAAACTTCGTTTTTTATCATAACTGTAATACTGTTTTAGAGATTTTCATGAAATTTGACATTTCTTTTTTGAAATCCTCATTTATTTTGCAAAAAATTTGATCTCTTGACTTTATTCCGTCCGATGCATCGTTTTCGCGTAAAAAATAGCCACTGTGGCTATTTTAATCAATTGGTTTTACTTGAATACAAATTGAACAAAACCACATCTCACCCTCAAACTTCCACATGAGATTTTTGTGATTTTGCAATGCATGTAAATTAAAAAGACAAGTTTGCAATAAGTTTTGAAAATTTCTCTGGATCAAATAAACTGATACTATTAATTTATCACAAAAATTATTAAAAATGTCCTCGTTTTGCTAGAATACGGGCTTCAATTCCCTTTCTCGTGGATTGGCGAACCCTTTCAAATAGAGGTCAAATTTATTGCAAAATGATTGAGGATTTCAAAAATATATTTTTTTAAAATCAATGGCATATTATTTTTTGTTTAAATCTCCCGTACTTCAAAAATGCCTATTGGTGCTTAGTAGGTGCATGTGAAATTTCATGAAAATATCTAGAACAACAGTATTAAAGTTATGATAACTAATTTTTTCTTGAAATTCTAACACCCTGTAGCTCAAAAGTTAAGGGGTTTAGGACATATGTTCACATAAACTTTTCTTCCTGAAATGAGCTGACGAATCCTATCCTGTATTTTTAGACATCAATAAAATTACACCCTATTACGTTTTGTCTATTTTTTTGTATATACCTTATTGCTTTTATACCACATATACAGTAATGGACAAAAGTATATAGACAAATTAATATTGTGCTGAATTTCTTTTTTAACTTGTTTTATTAACACACCAACCTGTATACATAATTCGTTATAGCATAATACTCACTTATACATACAAAACAAAATAGAAAAAAGAAGCAAAGTTCATTGAATTATAGGAAACCAACCATGTTTGTGTTAATATTTTGTAGCATAACCATTATTATCAATCACCGCCTGGCATCGTCTCGGCATAGATTGTAGAAGTTTCTTGATATAAGATTCATCAATCTGTCTCCATTTTTGCTCGAAAGCGGCAAAAAGTTCATCCTTGTTTGAATAATTTTTATCTCGTATTTGCTTATCTAAGTATTCCCATAGATTTTCAATGGGGTTTATATATCGGCAGACTGTGAAGGCCATGTGAGAACTGGTATTTTTTCACCCAGCAAGAATTTCTTTGCGAGATTTGAAGTGTGCTTCGGGTCATTATCTTGCTGGAAGATTGATCTTAAGGGCATATTGTCTTCCATATAGGGTAACATGACATGCTTTAGTATGTCTGTGTATACAAACTTATCCATATGTAAAGGTCCCATCCCAAACCCCGAAATGCAGAAGCCTAAATGCCGGAACACCGCGGCTGCTATGATGATCCCAAAGAAATTTTATTAATACGATTTTTGAACTGCCTAAGGTTAATACAACTGGGAAAAGCTTCCTCTTGTAGATTGTTCCACAATCTCGACACCCTCGGGACGAAGGAGCGGTCGTATCGGCCAGTTCTGGATGTACGAAGTTCGACACGGTTAGGATAGGACGCCAAAGTCAGGCGGGTCTGTCTGGCAGGCACATCGCGCGACGGCATCATGGAAGAGAGCTCTGAGGATCAAAGCCCATTGGTGTAACGGTAGAAAAGAGCCATATCGCCGACAGCCCGCCGGTGCGAAAGAGTCCCGAGACTGTCTGTTAGAGAAGAGTCATCGATCAGTCGGACCGCCCTCCTCTGGACAGCATCGAGCATGGATAATGTAGTCGGGGCGGCAGCACCCCAAACGTGTTAGCAATACCCGAGGCTAGGCCTTATCTGGGCCTTGTATAGAGTGAGAAGGTCAAGATGCAACCGTGCAAATTGTAATCGGTCCTTACGGTTTTTCCTCGAGATTAGCGGCTTCTTACTCGGGCGACGTGCAAATAACTTCAAATCATTTGATCTTCTACTTATAGTTTTCGTAGAAACACTGACAATTCCTTTTGTCTCGATTTCGGCTTTTATTTGTCTTGGGGTTTTAAACGGATCTTTGGACGAAATTACTTTTATCAATCTAACTGATCTAGCATTTAGTTTTCTAGGCCGACTACTTCTTTTAGAGGCTTCCAAGATACCTTTTTGTTTATGTTTGTTCAATACTGCCCAAACTGCTTTACGCTTCAGCTTCAAATTTTTGGCAATGTCGAATTGACGTTGACCATCTTTGTATAACTCAATGATCTTAGTTTTCACATCTAAAGAAATTTCTGGACCACGCGGCAAGGTCTTAAAATCACTCAACTTATTCCACAATACTTGATGAACACAAACTAATCCTCTTCTGACACGAAACTGTACTAAACTAATGTTGAAAAGAATTTGTCTACATATTTTTGTCCCTCATAAAAAAGTGCTTATATCCAGACTTGTATTGTGTTAATTGCAGATAATGTAAAAACAAGGAATTTAGTTTTTCCACTAATAACGCATTTGTTTATGGAGCAATGAGTATGAATACGTTTTCCGAAGGTATTTACGTAAATATTCATATTTGTCTATATACTGTTCCTGTAATTGGGTGTATCCCATTGGAATAAATATTATTATTATGAATAATAGTAGTAAATGTCATCAGCACTTTGAATATATTTTCTTTTTGACTGCGTCTCAAGACACTTCACCAATAGCATTATTTTGCAGCATACTGCAGAAGCTGGGAGGAACTCATCAACAACTCGTTAACTTTCCTAGTGAAAGCGCAAGAGATTATTGAAGACTACAAGCAAAAAATGGCAGCTGAAGAACAACTAAGTCGCAAAACCACCAGACGAAAGTAATCGCGCCCGGTATCTAACATTTAGTGGATAGTGATTAAAAACTTTTAAGATACGGATATTAATATGAAAATTTTGTGCAAATACAGAGGAGGGCTCTAAGTTTATTTCGTACTAGATGAAGGGTCCCGATTTCATTGCTAGATTATGAAATAAATAAGAGGCTTTCAAGTATTTTTATATTATTATTATTATCATACGTAGAACGTAATGAATTGAAACGAATATTATTGTAGGTAAAATTATGATGACGTCGACTGCTGGATGCTGAATACTTCCGGGAAATTCCGGTTCCACGCGACCCGGACTTTCCGGGAAATATGAATCGGAACGAAGAAACGGAAATCCAAAACCTTGGCCCGATCTTTTTAACCTTCCGGGGCTCGTCAAAATGAACCTTTTTATTAAAATATGAATCATCGCTTTCTACTGACTAGCTAACTGCTTTACCAAGACTGATTCATGGCTAAGGATATTGTTTCTTATAACGAATAAAATAAATCAAACGGCGTTTTCACTAAGACTTAAACCAAATAGGCCAACATTTTGATACTGAATTAAAATAACCAGCAGTCTTTAACTTTTTTCCAACACCAATACTAAATTGACACTAGCGCCCAAAAAACGTCGGGTGTCTCGGTTTCTTTCACAGCAAAATCACAAAATTTTCAGTGGTTTATAATGTACCAGTTCTTCATTTCCTAATTAGTCGTGCTTACTAAAAACGTATATGTCCTTCTATTTTTCATACTATGGTTTTGCGATGCTATAAAACAGATTATTTATTGACATAAACCTTCATTTTGAAAGATATAATTACACTTTCTGATAATAATCACATGGACCTTTGTCTGCTTAGAACAGGAGATTCTTAAAACGTAATATCGCTGCCCTAGAATTACATAGTCTTATGTTACAATTATTCGAACTCGAGAAAATCAATATTAAAGAAATTGAGGTTTATATCTACTTAAATTTGAACATCTTTTGGTTCTTACTGTGATTTTTACATCTTTGTAAGTAAAAGGTACATGGTATATAAAGGAAGTCGTCACACTTTTTTTTATTGGTCTTTATTTTAGATAAACAAAAATACATAGGACTCCGTTACTGTCAAATAAGTTTAAAAATTAAGGATATTGGCAAACATAGGACTTCAAAACTTGAAATTAAATAAAAATAACCCAAATTCTTAAAGTTAAGACAAAACAAACTAAAACTTAGTTAATACAAGGGAGTATCAAATCCATCAAATACTTATACTCGAAATCTTATTTTTTATTTTTATCTAATCTACTAAAAACAGTTTCATAGAAAGTCACATCATTTTTTGGCATCCACTTGAACATTGATTTTATTGCATCTACTTTGTGTTGTGCAAGTACCACTGCATAATCATTTTTCCTCAGTATTTCGGGAAATAATATATCGCCACTTTCTGCAGTGACGTGGGATTGACGTCGGCCAATTCTTTGTCTTAAATTCAAAGATCTATATTCAGCCTCAGAAAAAGAGAGCCGATACCTTATCTCGTAGAACGATTTGTTAAATTCTAAGGCTACCACCTTTGAAAATGGGACAGACTTATAATTCATTTTAACCGAATAGTAATTAAAATCAAAAAAATCCTGTTCTCTCATTTGAAGAATGTTATAAGGTTTTTTAGAATTCACCTTTAAAAGGATCCGAATCAAAGAAATGGGAGACGAGTATTCAGATTTACGCAGAGTGCGCTCAATTGCGCTATGCACGGAATCGACTTCCTGGATGCATGAGTGCCCTGGTACGGAAAATTTCATTGTTATTTTCTTTAAGCTCGAACTGACTTGTAAAAGATGGGCAATAGCATAACTCATTAAGCTGTTCCGATTTTGTGGGACGCAGCTATCGCTCCACAAAATCAGCTCATCCAATAGAGGACAATCTTCTGTAACCCTTCTTAGAATTTTGTAGACAGCGCTTGCGATGTCATTACCAGCACGACTATGAACAGCTTCTGACCAAACTGCACAATAAACTTTTCGGTCAATTGAAAGATGTGCGGTCATGTTGTAAACATTAAGCTTAGCCTTGTAAAAAAAATTCTTTACTCCTCCCTTTGGGCAAGTTAGAACATTTTCTAGGTCAAAATTCAGAATTGGTATGCCACTTTCTTTGTCTGCTTTCTTTTCTTCTCTCATAAGGTTCTTTTCTTTAATATGTCTCTCAAATTCATATCTCTTTTCATCAGTAAGGTTATTTTCTTTTTTCTTTAAATCTACCTCGGCACAAAGATCACATAAATCTTTTACTGGCTTAATAAAAGAGTAATTGAACTCTGTACAGAAAATTTCACGGTATTTGTGAAATTTTACAGGGCTTAAACCCTTTTCTGCTACAAATTCTTCATAGAGCTCATACATTTTCTTAATTGATAGTTCACCTTCTAGGTATTGCCTTTTTGTTTCTGCGCGACAATAATGGCTCCCTACGACAGGAAACATTTTGATATGCTCTTTCACTAAACTTATAGTCTCTTCTGGAATATACTTCTTCTTATGCTTTCCCTGTGTGCTTTTTTTGAGTGTGTGGGAATTCGTTGCATGGTTATGGACGGTATATATAGGTTTTTGGCTTATAGCCTTTGTTCCACAATAAAAGTCTTTACAGACCTGTAGTCTGTTGTTATTTAATATGAAAAAATATCCATAACTATTCATTTTTCGTGAGTTATCGGAGTTTTTTCCCTTTCTCCTTCTTTCAACCTTACACTTTATAGTCGTATTTAGGATAAACATTCTCTTCTCGTTTGCGTCTAACTTATAATAGTTTGAAAAAATATCTTTCCTATCATCTTCAGTTAGTTTTGTAGCACATTTAAAGTGGCATCTATTTAAACAATCTTTTTTTGTTACAATTTTTCTAGCTGGACGAAGTTTTTTTCTTGATGACACGTACTCCATTCCTCTATCATATTTTTCCTTTCGAATATTGTGTGCCCAGGATTTTGGGTCCCTAGTTCTTTTACGTGAAAGCTTCTTTTCGGTTTGGTGCTCTACTAAATCCTCAGACTCAATGGGGTGTTCTACAGGGCTTTCGACATGGCGACCCATGGGGCGCTCTACGGAAGGCTCCACGGATGCTTCCTTGGGATATTCGTCGGGATGTTCTAGGCAGTGTTCCAGGAAACATACCATAGTGTGTTCCACGGGATGTTCTGCGAGAAGTCCTAGAGAATGTTCCACGGGTTGTTTCATAGAGCTTTTCATGGTATGTTTATTCTGTTCTTCTCCAAATGTGCTCTTGTTCTCTTTGTCAGATGTGTTTCCAACTTTTCTAAAACAAAAAAAAGATAATCCATTTTTAAATGGCATGGTTTATAGTCGAGACACTACAACAGCACAAAGAGCTTACACTTTAAAGACTACGACACTATAAAATTAGGCCCATGTTAAAATACCACACGGTGTGGCTCTTTAGTAATAAATTTAAAGTACCACATGTGGTTAGGGGGTTAGGCTATCAAACAATGGCTGTGGCATACTGCAGTGAACCTAATCAAACATCAAATACCACAGCGCAATTCAAGTGCAGGAACTCGACATCAATCATTTGAGCCGTTGTTGAAACGAAACGTTTGAAAATCATATGCAGCCACTATATGTGACACTTTAAATTTATTACTAAAAAGCCACATCGTGTTCAACTACGACCATAAAATAAGCAAGAATTTGTACATACGTCGTGAATATTTTTCGTGTGCCAATACCCTTATTATTAGAAGCTGAGTCTGAGTCTGCTGTTCCTGGTTGGCATGGTATATAAATTTTCTTGCCCCGTATTGTAATGCTGAAAAATATTCGAATACAAAAAATTCATAGAATTGTAGATAAGATTTATACCTTACACTTACCTAATATGTTTTCTGGATTCCTTTTTATGTGGTTTATATTCTGCATCTTTGTCAGAGTCATAATCATCAAAAGTATCGGATCCCTCACTATTAGTTTCCATTTTTAACAATAAGAAAATACAAAAATACACACGAAGTTACACTGCAGCAACACAAATAACACTGAAAACTTGTGCTGAAAACCCTAACCTATAAATACAAAATGAGAATAATTCAGAACTACAAGGGTGTATGTTATAACATGGTACCTTGTTATTCTTAAATATCGAAACAATTAACCAAAAGTGAGAATTAAGTGGGTGTATGTTCAACATAGAACTATGTAACTTAATTTTCGAATTTTTGAAACATACACCTTTGATTTTTCTATGATTCTGAGCTTAAGATTCGCTTGATTTCAGATTTAAAAGGTTCTGTGTATACCTTATTATACATAGAACCATGTTATCCCAAAATCTCAAATTTTATAGATTTGTTACATACACCTTTGTAATACTAGGGCAGCGATATGTTAAACTTTTTCAATTGTAGCATTTCTGGCTCCAAGAGATCGCATCTCAAGTAATGTATAGCCTGCAAAGATGTCATAAATAGCACAGCCTAAATTTCAATAAAAGGATAATAGAAAGAAAGTAAAAAAGAAATGCAAGCTAATATCTTGTTTTTGAAGCACATTCAACGGAATGTGTATATTTGGTAGAGATTTTTTCATAAGCACGATTGATTAGTAAATGAAGAACTGGTACATTACAAACCATTGGAAATTTTGTTATTTTGCTGGGAAAGGGACCGAGAAATTCGACATTCTCGGCGCTCTAGTGTCAAGTTCAGTATTGGTGTTGAAAAAAAGTTAAAATAGACTGCTGATTATTCTAATTAGTATCAAAATGTTGGCCTATTTGGTTTAAGTTTAAGTGAAAACGCCATTTAATTTCACCTATTCATTATAAGAAACAATATCCTTAGCATTGAATGAGTCTTAAATAGACTTATTAGCAGTGACCCCTCCAAAATAGGCCGTAAAAAGCGGTTGGAGTTGAATTCATATTTTAAGAAAAAGGTTTATTTTGACTTAGAGCCCCGGAATGATGAAAAGATCGGCCAAGGTTTTGGAGTCCCGGTCCTTCGAACCGATTTATATTTCCCGGAAATTCCGGGTCATGTGGAACGGGGATTTCCCGGAACTATTCAGCATACAGTGTCCCAGAAGTCGACGTCAAGCCGGAAACGGGGGATAGGCCAAGTCATAATAGTTATCTGAATATAAAAAAAATCGTGTAGACATGGTGACATTACACAAGCATGAATATTAATAAAAGTGGGTTACTATCTGTCTGTCACTATTAGTGATGCGCGATATTGTGATTTTGAAATCATGTCGTGATTCGTGATTGTGATTGTTCAGTAGCAGTGATTCTAAACTGTGATTCAATCACGACTTTCGTAATGTTATAATAGCAATAGCACTAATAACAGTTTAAGTACTTTAAGTTCCTTGGGAGAACATAGCGTTTGTAACATTATTAAAATGTGTCTATACTTTACAATCAATTATTACTATATGAAAAAATGCTACCATTGCTAAACAATAAACATGACTGATAAATATATTAACATATTTTATTAACGCCATTGCAAAAAATATAAACTTAAAACTTGAATATAACAATAACTGCAGTAAAAAAATAAAAATAAAATAGATAAATCAAATAACGAAATAACGTATGGCAAATTTGAGTCTATGTTCATAAATGCTTATTTTTTATTAGCATTTAGAAATAGCAACATTTGCACCTTTTTATCGGACAGACGATTCCTCCTTTCAGTTAAAATTTGCCCCGCCTTGGAAAATAAACGTTCGCATGGAACTGATGATGCCAGGGCACATAATCTTTCTTGGGCTATTTCGGAAAGAGTAGGTAACATTTGCTTATGCTGTTTCCACCAAAGTAGGGTATCGCTTTGTCGAGGTGTAATATTTTCTTCCATGTATCTTTGCATCTCTATAATTGCTCGCGAGGTCGATGTTCCTTTAGGTTGAGAGGTCGCAACTTTTTTGTCATAATCTACCCAAATTGACAACTCCTTATCTGCTTGATCATCTTCACTCGGCTCTACTACATTCACTTGAAGCATCTGTTCCTTCTTACTGATCTTTTCTGTCATCAAAGAAATTACATTTTTCTTTGTCCGTTCTGCAATCACATCATCAAAAAAACCAATATTTTTAAATCGAGGATCCAAGTACGTGCTTAGACAAAATGTGTTGCTGTTTCGTACCGTTCCGAGTCTTTCCTGCAAACCTGATGATAGTAAATTTATCACTTTTTTAACAGGTTGAGTAAACTCTTTTCTCGACAATTTTTCTAACACATTTGTCAGACCATTATACATAGGTATTACCAGAGCAGCCGTGCAATACCTTTCGCCACTTAAAGTTTTTGAGGCATTTTCGAATGGTTTTAGGACTTGGCACAACTCTTTAATTACCTTCCATTCTGTGGCCGTAATAGGTGGAAATTCTTTATCAATTATAGCTACAGTGGATTTTACTGCTTCTTCTAATTCGATAAATCTTTGCAGCATATAAAATGTGGAATTCCACCTGGTCGGAACTTCCATTATAAGTTTCAGAGGGCCTTTCCCTAAATTTTCCTGGTATGTCCTCAGCTTCCCATTAGCAATATTGCTTTTTCTGAAATGCCTAACAATTACTTTTACTTTTTCTATTAGAGATCCTATTTCTTGGATTGCTAATGAATCTTTAACGATTAAATTGAGTGTGTGTGCAATACAACCAAAGCTTTTCCAACCAATATCATTAATTGCTTTCTGAACATTCCTCGCATTGTCGCTGACAGCAAATATTATTTTATCTGTAATGTTCCAATTTGTAACCACTCGTTGTAATTCTGCAGCTAAATTTTCTGATGTGTGTCGAATATCAGAAGATGAGCATTCCAGTAATAATGAATGTAACTCGAAATCTTCATCCAAAAAATGGGCAGTAATAGCAACAAAATTAACTGTATTTATTGATGACCATGAATCTGTTGTGATACAAAATGTTTTCCCTGTTTGTATTAGTTCTTTAGTATTCGTCAAGCATTCTTCATACATTGCTGGTAACTACGTTTTTGACACAACGTCTCTACTAGGCAACTGATAACTCGGATTTAATGCAGCAATAAATTCTCTAAACCCAGGGTCTTCGACAATGCTAAATGGCTGCAAGTCTTTAATAAACAAATTAAGTAATTTCTGGTCTATAAATTCTTTTGATCTGACTGAAATTTTTCTGGGCAAAAATGTTTCAACTGTTACCTGCCGCAACATTCGTGGTGATAATACTGACTCGCTGTCAATATTTAATTTTTGCTGCTTGGAAGTAGATGGTTGTGAATTAGATAAATCAGATTGTTGTTCTTGTAACTCACCGGAAGTAGTTATGGTATCTGTTTCCATTACTGTGGGTATCTATTGAAATAAAAATATAAAACTATAATTAATTGTACCATAATATATTCATTAAATTTATCTTACCTTAGGTTTATCCTCAAAAAGATGCACAGTAGGATGTTTGCTTTTTAAATGTTTATTAAGATTCGTAGTACTTGTCCTATATGAAAACTTGCTTTTACACATATTGCATTTTGTGTATTCTGAGTCTATTTGTTCAAAAAACCTCCACACCTGACTTGTTTTTGTTTTACCCTGTATTTTAGGTGGCATTATGAAATTTAAACAAGTGATTTGATTTCACTAAACACTATCACTAGTACTTGATGTATACTGAACTAGAAATACTAAATCACAATGTTCCTATTATTTTTTGAATGTCCGCTGGTTGGTAAAAAAATACGTGCGCTGCAATCATAACATCCAGATAATAAATAAAAAATCGGCGTCGCTTACGCTTCAGGTCGCAGCAGGTCGCTACAATCATGTTAAAGAGAGAGGAGAGATAAGGAGATAGGAATATCGGGTATCGGCATCGGCCGCCAGCGGGCAGCAAGCGCCAAGCAGTAAGCGGAGTGCGGAGCGGAGTATTCCGCCAGTGAATCTTTTTTTTTTTTTTTTTATATCGAAACAGCCGCGCAGGCAGAAGCCTAAATGCCGGAACACCGCGGCTGCTATGATGATCCCAAAGAAATTTTGTTAATACGATTTTTGAACTGCCTAAGGTTAGTAGAACTGGGAAAAGCTTCCTCAAGTAGATTGTTCCACAATCTAGACACCCTCGGGACAAAGGAGCGGTCGTATCGGCCAGTTCTGGATGTACGAATTTTGACACGGTTAGGATGGGACGCCGAAGTTAGGCGGGTCTGTCTGGCAGGCACATCACGCGGCGGCATCATGGAAGAGAGCTCTGAGGAGCAAAGCCCGTTGGTGTAGCGATAGAAAAGAGCTAGATCGCCGACGGCCCGCCGGTGCGAAAGAGTCCCGAGACTGTCTGTTAGAGAAGAGTCATCGATCAGTCGGACCGCCCTCCTCTGGACAGCATCGAGCATGGACAATGTAGTCGGGGCGGCAGCACCCCAAATGTGTGAGCAATACTCGAGGCTAGGCCTTATCTGGGCCTTGTATAGAGTGAGAAGGTCATGCGGAGAAAAGTACTTCTTAGCCCTAAACAAATAGCCTAGCTTTTTCCCAGCAGCTGCAGCTATTGAAGAGATGTGTTCGTGCCAGATCAGGTCCTCGGTGATCTGGACTCCGACCAGCCGAAATGAATGGCTCTTTGGTAGAACTCGACCGTCCATCGAAACTGTATGAGCGCTAGGACGCTTTTTGTTCGTCAAAGTACAGTACTGTGTTTTGGAAGCAATGAACTGTACAAGATTGTTGCGTCCCCAAGCAGTGATAGCGTCCAGGTCTCTTGTCAGAGAAGAAGTCGTCGCTAGTCTTCTTTTTTCCAGCTCAGCGGCAGAGATCGGCTTGTCACTCTGAATTCCTGCATGTAGAGTGCTGTCATCAGCGAAGCTGTGGATTGGGTTGATCGTGCAGGAAAGGAGGTCGTTGATATGTAAGAGAAACAGTGTTGGAGCCAAGACCGATCCCTGGGGAACACCCGCGTTGACGTTGTGGGATGAAGAGGAGAATCCGTCAATTACGACGGATATCTTGCGGCCAGAGATAAAGTCAGCCACCCATCTGCAAAGCTTTTCTGGGAGGCCGTAGGATGGAAGTTTGTTTAAGAGGGCAGCGTGCCACAGCTGATCGAACGCTTTCGTGATGTCAAGAGCAACGACATGAGCCTCACCATGAGACTGGATGAGTTTACTCCACAGTTGCGGGACGTAAGCTAGGAGGTCCCCTGTGGATCGTTGGTGCCGGAAACCGTACTGCCTGTCGCTAATCAAGCTGTGACGTTCGAGGTAGTCCAGAAGCTCGCGATTTATGCACCTCTCCATCACTTTACTTATAACAGAAAGCAGAGCTATAGGCCTGTAGTTGTAAGGGTCGGTTTTAGATCCTTTTTTTGGGATGGGCTGTACATGAGCAAATTTCCAGTTTTCTGGGAAGGTGCCGGATTCATAAGATATCTGGAAGAGACGCGAAAGAACTGGAGCAAGCTCCGCTGCACATCTCTTCAGTACAATGGCAGGAATCAAGTCCGGACCAGAAGCTTTGTTGATGTCGAGCGACAAGAGCACTCGTCTTACGGTCTTATGCCTGAATGTTACCTCCCGCATAGTGTGGGGAACCCTTTGAATTGACGGCACTTGGGCGTTGGTGGGGACGTCCATGGTGGAGTTGGCAGCAAAGATCTTGGCTAGCACTTCCGCCTTGGCCTTTGAGTCGGATACAATAGTTCCATCCTGACACGTAAGTGGTGGAAGGCTACTGTGTGAGAAGTTCTTTTCAATCTGCTTGGCCAGCGTCCAGAAAGACCGACTGCCATTGCGCTGCGACATTACCCTGTGCCAAATCTTTATACCATGCTGGTTTTTGGCATTGCGAACCGCTTCGTTATATTTGTTTCTGGACTCGACGTCGGCTTGTCTGTTCTCTACAGTGGGGTTTTGTAAGTAGGTTCTGTGGGCCTTGATCTTCTGCTGGCGAGCAGTGTCACACGATTTGTTGAACCAGCCGTTGGACCCTGGTTTAGGAACTTTCACTGTGTGAGGGATGTATTCCTCCATTCCGACGTGGATAATTTCGGTTATTGAAGAACAGACAGTCGACGCATCCGCGTCAGTGAAACAGACATCTCTCCAAGGAAAGCTAGAGAAGAAGTCTCTGAGCCCCTCCCAGTCGGCATGTCCGTAATGCCAAGTTTTGCGGCCTGTGCGAGTTTCTGCTGCCACAGCGGCTTCTGACCGAAACCTAACCTCCACAACACCGTGGTCTGAGTTACCCAGGGGGGACAGGACAGCAGTGCTGTAAGGGGCAAGACGCGTGGTCAGAAAGAGATCCAGCAGGCTACTGGCGTGTGACGAGACGCGGGGAAAAAAAGTAGGGCTCGTCACCAGCTGGGTCAGCCCTTGAGTAAGAGCGAACGCTTCGACTGCACGACCTGCTGCATCGGTCTTATTTGAGCCCAACCAAAGCTCATTATGGGCATTGAAATCACCGAGAAGAACTACCTCTGAAGCGGGTTCATTGAACTGAACGCCAGCCTACTGCTATTCGCTTTACTTAGTAGACCGATATGGGAATGTCGTGATTTGAATCGCAGTTTCGTGCATCATGGAGTAGCAGTAGCAACTTATGATTGACTGATATCTGTGATTGAGTAACAGTCCGTGATTTTGCTCCCATCAGTAGTCACTATGTAGAATGACATTGACTATCTAAAAAAAAAAAAATTGAAATTTGTAGTAACGGAAACTAAAAGATCTCACAGGTCGTAAATTTTTCCGATTTTTTAAAAACGTGTAATTTGAAATGTTGACTTAGATTTTTTTTATATTTTTGTGATAACTATTATGACTTGGCTTATCCCCCGTTTTCGGCTTGACGTCGAACTATGGGACACCCTGTATGATGGGATTTAGAAGTCTCCAAGTCTTGCCTAGTTTCCAGCAGTCATTTCAGGCAACTTCCCTTGCTCAAGGTAGCCTGAAGCCTGTAATATAATTTTGCCTACCATTTAAGTCCAGTGTACTAAACTTTTTTTATTAGTTCGTTATTTATTACTTTTTATACTTGCAGTTTCTAATTTATTATAAGGCCTCTGAACTAAGTGTGATGGCCATAACATACGCTTCATGAACAACTAACCAAATATACACATTCCGTTGAATGTGCTTCAAAAACAAGATATTAGCTTGCATTTCTTTTTTACTTTCTTTCTATTATCCTTTTATTGAAATTTAGGCTGTGCTATTTATGACATCTTTGCAGGCTATACATTACTTGAGATGCGATCTCTTGGAGCCAGAAATGCTACAATTGAAAAAGTTTAACATATTACGTTTTAAGAATCTCCTGTTCTAAGCAGACAAAGGTCCATGTGATTATTATCAGAAAGTGTAATTATTACTTTCAAAATGAAGGTTTATGTCAATAAATAATCTGTTTTATAGCATTGCACAACCATAGTATGAAAAATAGAAGGACATATACGTTTTTAGTAAACAGAGCCGCAGAATAGGTCAGAATAATTTTAAATGATAATTATGGGTTGTCCACTTTTGTACAAAGTATCTAAAAAACTATCAAAACAACAATAATCTCACGACTTGAAAGTTGCGCTTACCTAAAAGATTGACTTCCCAATCAAATGTGTTTACACTATATGGTTTGTTTACTTTTCACATTTTATTGAGCAAAATGAATAAAAAAGTATATTCGGTGCTTGAAAAATGCTTCTGGTTCGTCGGGAGATTTTCATTTGTAACCTTTGCCGTGCTATTGTCTGTCCTTTGTTTTGAATATCAATGAGAAATATTTGTCTTTTGAATTGCTGATATGTCGATTATAATGTATTCGTCCAAAATTTGTTAAATACTAATTTTCAGTGGTTGTTTTTAATAGGGCCGTCCAACTATCCTATTTTCCACAAACATCATTTTATTATCAATTTTATGTTGATAGTTTTTTGGGTATTTTCTGCGATTAATCTTGAATGATATGGTAAAAAAAAAATCTAATTGAATCTATGGTTTGATGTTTTAAAATGATATTATGTACGTTGTTATTCACAGAACTGTTTTCTTTTTTATATAGTACGTTCCTGTTTATAATAAAATGGAATTTCAAATAGTTGTGATTTATACTACATATATACGAATAAGCACTGTTATACAAGACTCTGAAATGGGTGTCTGAAGTAAAACTTCACGAGATGAAAATTATTTTAGTCAGTATATTGAATTATTAAAGATCGAATGAGGTAAAGACATAAAATGCCACCTATTTTGGAGTATTACCTAATATATATTGCAGTTCTTGAAATTCCATTGTTTGCTTTATATTTTTATTTTACATGACCTTACCACTTTCATTCATGTTGCATTTAAAATATTTAATATACTTATAAAAAGTCCGAACAAATTCAGATTTGTATGATGCATGTATTTGCCTTAAACTCGCGTCATGTTCATATAACAGGCTTATTTGAAAAATGATTAAAGTTACTTCAACATGTATAGAACTTTTTACTCCCCAATATTCCCCACCCTTAAAAATTCTGTACCATGCATTTTCGGCTTATTTGATATACCTCCTCGTGTTCCTGGTAGCAATCATTCTTTGAAGAAAGAAAATCAGTCAATTGTGCATTTTGCATCAAGAGCGCAGGAAATGAGATATTTATCTGAGACTTTGGCCGCCTCTACGCCAGAAGCAAAATGCCTTTTCTGTACCTTGAGTTTCTGCGATCCTAGTAGCAAATTTTTAACAACATTCCACAATTTATAAAAAAGAATATCATTTGCATTTAGCATCAGGATCGCAAAAAATGAGGTGTCAGGGAAACTTTTGACTTCCCGCCAATTCTATACCAAGAGCAAAATGCCTTTTTCATCTACCTCCCCGCATGTCTGCGATCTTGGTGACAGCGATCCGTAGCATACGGCTTTGGAATAGCGGTGGCAGATATAATATATAAATACACTACAGCGAAAAAGTTTGACGTATGAATGTGCCTGAGATGCGCATGCGCGCTAGCAGCTAAGGTCAAGATACTTACATTTCCGTGAGGCGATTTAAAAATCCTACCATTATTTGATAAAAAGATTTGTTTGGATATTATGTATTGATTTGACTTTGTTGCACTTACAAAATTTAACTAGTCAAAAAGATCCTTTAAAGGGAGGTTGGTCGGGGTTTGGGTGGTTTTTATGGCAACGCATTTTCAAAGATCAAGAAACTTAAATTTCCGTGAGGGGGGTTAAAATCCCCCCATATTTTGATGAAAATATTATTTTGATTGGGTTAGTTTATTATATTCTAATAATACGTATTGGATTTGGCTTTGTTGAAAAACAAAGCGTCCTCCTCTTTGCTTGCATTGGGGATTACTGAACGGATTTCACCAGCCCAAGGTAGTCATTCAAAACGGTGGACCTTGTGGTAGCTACCGATATGCAGCGCCATCTATTGGAGAGTAGCCGCCACTAAAAAATTCGTTCAGTTGAGCTACCATCCCATAGATGGCGCTTCTTTGTAAGGTGCTATCACAGACCTCACAAAATTTAACTAGTCAAAAAGAAACTTTAGGGGCGGTTGGTCGGGGTTTGGGTGGTTTTCTATGGCAACGAATTCTTCAATGATCAAGAATCTTAAATTTCCGTGAGGGGGGTTAAAATCCCCCCATATTTTGATGAAAATATTATTTTGATTGGGTTAGTTTATTATATTCTAATAATACGTATATGGATTTGGCTTTGTTGAAAAACAAAGCGTCCTCCTCTTTGCTTGCATTGGGGATTACTGAACGGATTTCAACAGCTCAAGGTAGTCATTCAAAACGGTGGACCTTGTGGTAGCTACCGATATGCAGCGCCATCTATTGGAGAGTAGCCAAACAAAAAATATATTCATCGGTATACCTTTCTTCCCCCCATTTTTTGATGAAAAGATTATTGTTTGGATTAGCTTATTATGTCTTACGTATTGATTTAGCTTTGTTGAAAAACAAAGCAACCTCCTACTTGCACGCATTGGAGCTCACTAAAAGGATTTCAGCAGCCGAAGGTAGTCATTCAAAATGGTGGACTTTGTGGTGTCTACCGATATGCAGCGCCATCTATTGGAGAGTAGCCAAACAAAAAATATATTCATCCGTATACCTTTCTTATGCGAACTTTAAAGGGCAAAATTAGTGGGGGTCGTGTTTGCGTCCGACAGGAACACAGGTTGTAGGAGCATCCAGTCCATGTGCCGCTACTTGGGCCGGAAAAAGTGAGTGTGCCTGAATCGGGGTGGTGCTGGGATCGCATAGGAAACCGTGTTCCTGTTTCGAGCTCATAATTACTCGAATTTATATAGAGGGAGAAACATTAATACGAGTATCCTCACGATTCATGTTTTCGAAGCTTTGTGGGGGATCATTTTGAGCCGTTTTAACTAGGAAAATGTATTTTGTGAGAACCCAAAACAATTCAAAGATTTTCATTTATTTACTACATTAATCGTAATACAATTCTAGAGAATGTAACATCATCTATATTAAAGATATTAAAAATTAATGGACAGATAGACATTTAGTAACTCTAGTGCTTATTGAAGAGTAATTTTTTGTTTAAGTCGCGGTATTTTGCTCAGGATATCAGTATACCAACAATCCTATCGATATTTAAAGGTCACTGTTTCAGATCAAATATATTCAAAAATAATTCAGGTCAGCTGTTTACATTTGTTAGAGACAAATAAAACCATATTCGTTAAAGTAAAATTTATTTTAATAAAAATTATTTATAAAAAATCGATTCCTTTTTATAAGGAATCATCATTTGATACAGGAATGTATTCAATTTGATTTTGTTTAGATTAAAATAATTCATAAGTAGGGAGGACTTTTAGAAATGTACTGTATAATAACATATATCCAACACATATTATCAAACTAATATATTTATATGTCCAAGCTAAAAGGGCTAAAAAGGCCTCTATATGGCGGTTACCTTTAATAGAGATTAGGATATCGCCACTGACTGGCGTTCCCATAGTTTTCTTCACACTTTTCTTATAATTGTGTTTAGCGAATCTTCAGAATTATTGCACGAATTTTAACCAAAATAAACTACATTATAATCTGTGGCTCTGGTACGGAAGAAGCTATACTTTTGTGCGGCAAAACCTGTCCGCCATTTATGTACATTTCATCTTTGACTATAACATCTTCACCTAGAACTGTAGTACCTTCCATTCTGACCCATTTACCCACACAACACCTCCATCCTACTATACAACTTTCCAACCATGAGTTCGATTTGATGGTTGCATCTTTCAGTATCGTCGATCTCTTAATGCGGACACCTGGAAATAATAATTCAATTTCGACAACAATCAATATGTAGTAACATGTTTGATTTAGCAAAAGCATTTGACAGCAATAACCTTGAGCAAACTTCATGAGAGGGTTACTACTTTGAAAATCCATATCTAAAGGTAAAAATACAGAATCTAACACATTTCATTTATCTTTGGACATCGCATAGGGATCAGTACTGGGGCCATTGATTTTTATTCCTTTTGTGAAGGATCTCCCTATTCTGATACAAGAGAATTTGCTCAAAAATGGATAACTTTCTTTGAGAATCGGAGACAATGTATCTATTAATTTTGAATCTGATGGCATGTATTCTAAAATCAACTCTAGAGTCATGCCAACTCAGAAGGGTGTGCCGCAGGGTGCTATAATGAGAGACCCATATATGTCAATCAGATCGAGGATGTTTTTCCCACCATTAAATATACAGCCTATGCGGATGACATTGCTTATTTCATCCAAAGAGGATGCTGCAAGAAAAATGCATAGGGTCTTTGACGAAACTGATAAACTCTTTGAACACACATAACCTGTTTCTTAATACCGAGAAAACAGAAGTACTCAGATTCCACAATTACCAAGGCAAGTTAGATCCACTTAGTATAAATTTCAATAGTTCAGTTCAGTTAGAACTTTAAGAATTGTTTTAAGCTGTCCTGATTTATATGGCATTTGCTTATGAGGTAGCTCGTCCCTCGCAAATGAAATGTTTGTATAATTGTAGTCACCTTTCTTGGTCGTTACGTCATCAACACAGCGCAGACTGATCTTCAGCGCATTTGCTACTCTCTCTAGTACGCATGAAGTGGTTTCATTCTCTTCCTAGAAATATTCTAATAAATTTAGCACGACGACATTGTAAATCTTATATTGAAGATTGGTAACAGAACAACTGGAATTTTTCGCCAATGTCAAGTAAGTTGTCACTCTGAAAAATATGATTTCAGGGCACTCATACGTAACGACAAAGTTTTCGAGACGGAGACAGACAACGAAAAAACGTACATATGTCTTCGAGCTTACCGAACAAACGTTCACACACAGGGGTAGGTTGCATGTGTACGTATGAGGGAGATGGAGATATATACTAAGTGACATATAAATCCGAACACCCAGTTTAAATGGTTTTATTTTAATAAAAGTTGGTGAATGTATTTATCTTACTGTAAATAACAAGTGAAAAAATTTTCAGCCTTATCAGTTGGACATTCCGGTTTTTATACTGCTTTTTTTTAATTCACTAACGCTCTAAAAATGAATATTTCAGCCGCAGTAAAGAATCAACGTTGGCGGATTTTGGTTCTTGACATCCTTTACGATCGGTTACGATGCCTAGAGTACGGAGACCTGTACGATTTCGTCAACTTAGTGAGTTTGATAGGGGCCGTATAGTGGGACTTCGGGAAGCTGGACTTTCTTTTCGGGCAATTGCAGTTAGAGTGCAAAGAAGTGTAGACACTGTGGTTAGGTGTTGTCAGGCATGGCTTCAAGAAGGCCGTACACAAAGAGCAAGGGGCACTGGACGCCGCCGTAGAGCAGCAGACCGTGAATATCGCCGCCTAAGATTATTGGCCTTAAGGGACCGTTTCTCCACTACCAGGTCCATTGCAAATGAATGGTTTGCAGAACACGGAAGACCTATTGGCATACGAAGTGTTTACCGACGAATGAGAAGTTTTGGCTTGTTTTCATACCGGCCACACTGGGTCCTCCCTTTAACTCGAGAACACCGACGTAATCGCCTTGAGTGGTGCAGACAACGGTCACTCTGGGATCAGGAATGGAACAGTATTGTCTTTAGTGACGAGTCTCGATTTTGTTTAGGCATGCACGATGGTCGTGCCAGGGTTAGAAGGCGACGTGGTGAAAGGAGGAATCCACAGTTTTTTGTTGAAAGACATGTTCATCACACTGTTGGAGTTATGGTTTGGGGTGCTATAGCTTATGGTTCCAGGTCACCTTTAATCTTCATCAGAGGTAACATGAACGCGCAGCGTTATATGCACGAAGTTTTAGAACCCGATCTTTTACCCTATCTTGACACCCTGGCAGATCCAACTTTCCAACAAGATAATGCCCGACCACATGTTGCAAGAGTCACAATAGACTTCTTTCAACATAATGATGTCACATTGTTACCATGGCCACCAAGATCTCCCGACTTATCCCCAATTGAGCACGTGTGGGATGTGATGGGTAGGAGATTGCTCAATTTGCAACGTCCTCCTCAGACTCTAGAAGCACTTCGAGAGGAGTTGGTGGTTGCCTGGAATGAGATACCACAGGAGGACATTGACCACCTCTGATCAGAAGCATGCCTAGGCGCGTTGGAGAATGCGTAGCACATCAGGGTTCATCCACACATTATTAAAGGTCAAAGGGCTTTAAAGCAGTGCAATCATTTTGAAATTTTTATCATTTACTTATTATGCTTCATTAAGTACTTATACAAAATTTTATTAAAATAAAACCATTTAAACTGGGTGTTCGGATTTATATGTCACTTAGTATATAAAGGGATACTGGTAGTCTTACTTTGACCTGCCAAGAACGGTCACTACAACTATACCTCATCATAGAAAGTTTAGCAAATGAAAAACTAGAAAACTGTTCAAAAAGTTTGGAGTACTGACACTGACTTCTTTGTTTATACTAGAAATAGCCTCTTATGTATTTTCGAATAGGCACACTTTTTTGTAAGCAGTGATATTCACACTCACAATACCAGAATAAAAGTCAATTTCATTTAACTATTTTTAACTATAAATTCAGCCAAGTCTCACCAAATTACTTCGGATTAAAATTTTTCAATAATCTACCAGAGAAGGTAAAGTCAGAAACAAACGTGAGGTCCTTCAAACAAAATTTGTGAGGGTTTCTGATCAATCAGCGTTTTTATGATGTTCTTCTCTTATAGGCATTTTTAATGTTTCAAGTGTGGAAAATGTTTATTGTGACCTGTTTGACTGTTGTTTTGCTGTTATTTTGTCGTTTTGAGTTTTTATTGACAATTCCTATATGTTGTTTGTAACATGAACAGGAAAATAAAAAAATTGAATTTGAATGGCTATATACAAAGTCTCATTCACTTACAGCAAAGTTAAATGAAAATAGAAATTATGACATACAAAGACCTATAATAATGAGAAAATATAGATTATAAGAACTCAATGGCCTTGCTATAATTTTTTTGGTTTTTCTTACCATCTTCAATGATGACACCTGGGCCAATAGTGACATTTGGTCCAATTTGACAATTTTCTCCAATCTTCACAGTCGGATCCAGCAGTACATTTCCAACAATGTTAGGTCCTTTGGCCAGCATTTCTGGGTCAGTTGATCTCACATGCTTGAGATATAAACACATACCAGTCAAGAAGTCTTTAGGTTGACCAACATCCATCCAAAAGCCTTGCAATTCAAATGCATACAGTTGTTGATCCTGAGCCATATATGGGAATACTTCTTTTTCTATGGAAGTTGGTCTCAGCTGCAAGATAGAAACAGATCAATTGTGAAACAATATCTGAAAATGGTTCCATTGTGATATCAAATACTTACTTCTATTCTACTAAGAACAGATGGATTCAGAATATACAGGCCAGCATTGATTTTGTTTGAAATGAACTCTTGAGGTTTCTCAACAAAACTTTGTATGCAGTTATTTTTATCATAGACAACCACACCATACTTTGATGGTTCTTCAACCCTTGTTACTACAATAGTGCCTTCTTTGCCATGTGAAGCATGGAATTTTGCCAATTCGGAAAACGGAAAATCACAAATGATGTCAGAATTAAGAACAAAGAATGGGTCAGTGCTCTTTATAAGGTGTTCTTTGGCTAAGGCAAGCGGTCCTGCTGTACCTGAAAAATAAGATGAAAATGGAAACTCTCTGATAAACCAATGGAGAATTAGAATTCTCCAAAGCTTAATGCTAATTATTTAGTTACCTAATGGTTCAGTCTCATGGGAAAATATAAGGTTGACTCCCAGCTTTTTCACTTGCTCTGTTAATTCTTTTTCCATATGGTCAGCTCTGTAAGACACAGCTAGGATAACTTCTGTAACTCCTCCTTTGACTAGTGCTTCAATTTGGTGCATTAATATTGGCTTGTTGGCAAACTCAACCAGTGGTTTTGGAACACTTAGTGTCAATGGTCTTAGTCTGGTGCCATAACCACCAACTAGGATTAATGCTCTTTTTCCTTTGTCTTCCATTTTTAATCTAAAACAATATGTTCTATATAACTACTGGATTGTGAAAATTGGAAAATTCATATAAGATGCAAACAAATTCCTGAAATATGTTATCGAAACCTCTGACTATGATGAAGTTATAAATATTGACAATAATGATCTATTTGGACTGGCAAATAAGGCCTTGCTTATATTTTGTTAAGTGGCTAAAGAAACACAATGGCTACAGGTATGAGCCCTCTGGGAGAATAAATTCTATACCAAATCCTAATACTAAATACATTGAAAATCCTTCTCTTACACGGACACCTCCGATAAACGGGTAGTTTCTCATGGTTAATACGTGTGTTAGAAAGAGATAGAAACATCTCGTTGCCTAGCAACCCGACTGACGAGGTCACGGAAGCCATCTGCGCACTATAACATACATATTGCGCGTACACATTACAACGTCAGCCAAATTAAACGTCACCGTATATACAGTAATGGACAAAGGTATATAGACAAATATGAATATTTACCTAAATACCTTTAGGAAACGAATTCATACTTATTGCTCCATAAACAAATGCATTATTAGTAGGAAAACTAAATTCCTTGTTATTACATCATCTGCAATGAACACAATACAAGTCTGAATATAAGCACTTTTTCATGAGGGACAAAAATATGTAGACAAATTCTTTTCAACATTAGTTTAGTACAGTTTCGTGTCAGAAGAGGATTTTAAGACCATGCCGCTTGGTCCAGAAATTTCTTTCGATGTGAAAACTAAGATCATTGAGTTATACAAAGATGGTCAACGTCAAGTCGACATTGCCAAAAACTTGAAGCTGAAGCGTAAAGCAGTTTGGGCAATATAAACAAAACGGTATCTTGGAAGCCTCTAAGAGAAGTGGTCGGCCTAGAAAACTAAATGGTAGATCAGTTTGATTAATAAAAGTACAGGGTGCGGCAGAGGGGACGGACGGTTTTGGGATGGGTAGTACTCTCCGCCTCCGTCTACGAGAGAGGTGGAGCACCGCGTTTTCGCCTATGATTGTTTCGTTCGAAATAATGAGTCAGTCATCGTCGTACAGCGTGAGTTTCGTCGACACTTCAACATTCATCGGAATAGAGCTGTTCCCTCTCGAAACACCGTCCTTCGTTGGGTTGAATCACTTCGCAGGCGTGGTGAACTGATCAACAGAAGACCAAGAGGAGCTCCGCGAACAGTTCGAACTCCTGAAAATGTTGAACGCGTTCGACAGGTCTTTCTTCGCAGTCCGACTCGATCTGCCCGGAAACATGCTGCTGCACTTCGCCTTAGTGATCGTTCGGTGAGGCGAATTTTGCATATGGATCTCCGCTTTCACCCCTACAAATTGGCCATTGTGCAACAGTTACAGCCCGGAGGTTATGCACAACGAATGAACTTCGCACGTGAGATGGAAGCACTGATCGATCAAAATGAGAACCTAATTTTGATTATGAGTGGGGACACCTCAAGGCTAGAGTATACGCGAACAAGCCCCGAACTCTGGACGAATTGAAGTGCGAAATTCGCGTGGAAGTCGCCCAAGTTGAGAGAGCGATGTTGGAGAGAGTCTACGCGAACTTCCAAGAACGCCTCCAGCACTGCATCAACGATTTCGGCCACCACATGCCTGATGTGATTTTCCACACTTGACTGTCTCAAATGCTATTTCCTTGTGAACCTGATTCCATCAATAAATTTGTTTACGTGTAAAAATTAACTATTTTATGATTTTTTTAAAACCGTCCATCCTCTCTGCCGCACCCTGTAATTTCGTCCAAAGATCCGTTTAAAACCCCAAGACAAATAAAAGCCGAAATCAAGACAAAAGGTATTGTCAGTGTTTCTACAAAAACTATAAGTAGAAGATAAATAAATTGAAGTTATTTGCACGTCGTCCTAGTATGAAGCCGCTAATCTCGAGGAAAAACCGTAAGGACCGATTACAATTTGCGCGGGTGCATCTTGATTGGAGCACCTGTGACTGGAAGAGGGTATGTTTCAGTGACGAATCCAAGTTCAATATGTTTGGCTCAGAAGGTGTTCATTACGTTAGACGTCCTAGTGGACCCCAAGTACACTTTGCTCACTGTCAAACATGGAGACGGGTCTGTTATGGTTTGGGGGTGCTTTTCAGGGTTTGGGATGGGACCTTTACATAGAATAGACGGCATTATGGATAAGTTTGTATACACAGACATACTAAAGCATGTCATGTTACCCTATATGAAGGCAATATGCCCTTAAGATCAATCTTCCAGCAAGATAATAATCCGAAGCACACTTCAAATCTCGCAACGAAATTCTTTCTGGATAAAAAAAAACCAGTTGTCAAATGGCCTTCACAGCCTCCCGATATAAACCCCATTGAAAATCTATGGGAATACTTAGATAAGCAAATACGAGATAAACATTATTCAAACAAGGATAAACTTTTTGCTGCTTTAGAGCAAAAGTGGAGACAGATTGATGAATCTTATATCAAGAAACTTCTACAATCTATCCCGAGACGATGCCAGGCGGTGATTGATAATAATGGTTATGCTACAAAATATTAACACAAACATGGTTGGTTTTCTATAATTCAATAAACTTTGCTTCTTTTTTCTATAATTGTTTTGCTTTGTCTATATATTTTTGTCCTTCATAGTTCCAGTTTTTTCAATTAATTTTTTATTGAAGGGAGTCTAGTGAATTGATTTATGTATAAGTGGGTATTATGCTATAAGGAATTATGTATACAGGTTGGTGTATTAATAAAACAAGTTAAAAGAGAAATACAAGCACAATATTAATTTGTCTATACAGTCTTCTCCATTACTGTACATACAGTAGTAAAAGTTGATCATGACTCTGGATAAAGGTTTACAGAAAAGTAATATGATGAAGGATAGTATATAGTTTTAGATACTTCTTAGAAAACTGCTGTGCTAATCATGAAATTATCAAATAAAACATTGTAGTCAGATACCTAATAACTTCAAATATCTCCCTGCTATGGTTAATAAAATTGCAAATTGATTGATTATTCTCGATTACAAGAGAGCACAGAATGTGGAATTTCAATTATGTTGTTAGAGAGTGAAATTAAAATATTCTTTATGTATATGATAATTATTTTTGAGGATTGCTTCATCATACAAGCGCATATGGAATTTTTACCTTATAGTTATCTACAGGAACTTCAAAATGCAACACTTGAATTGGCACTTTAAATTTTTCTAAAATGAGGTATAATCAGAAGATAAACAAGAGCAACGTCAACATTTTGTAGAGGAAGTCCGATTAGTGTTTTCAGTATATGTGAGTGAGCCAATCAATCTATCAATCATTAAAGATAAATTCCCTACGACCAATGAAATCATTGAATTTGTAAGGAAAATATTTGCTATTCATTTAATTCTTCCACTTTTCAATTTTCTAACCTACACTAAACAAAATCATAACAAAACTTGACACGTTGGAAGTAATCTAAAACCCCTTTTACAAAATGAAAAATCTACGCCCCTCAACGGTAGATTCAAGTAGTTACCTGTAATAACAACACTATCTAAAAAGTAGGTATCACAAATCGTCCAAATTTAATAGTTGAACTATTCACCGATTCATGGCGCATCACAGACAGGCGTTGCCAAAGTATCTATTTTGTAGGAGATCTGCGTATATTTCTCTGCCTGAATAAATGGAAAGATTATAATTGAATATACATGATCGGCAAGAGAATCATTGAAGGCAAATATTCAATGTGTCGCTGTCAACTACTCTCAGCTCTCGTAACTCAAAATTTCATTACATGTTTATATAATTCAAACCGGAAAAAACTGAACAGTACGTCCACGTTGACCAGTAACAAGATTTAACTGTCAAAAAACTTTTGGACATTACAAATAAAACATTAGAGACGGGAGCGGAACGTCGATGGTATCCGTCAATTGGATGTTCTTGATAATAATATTTATAAATATGAAAAATGTTAGGATTTATATATATATATATCAATTTAATTCTTGTAAAAATACAATAGTATACGTGTGGTTCCAGGCTATTAAAGTAACAGACTTTCTGATAAAATCAGAGACTTGACAACGAGTGTGGATTTAATATGCTGCCATCTATGTGTGAAAAGTTTAGCTCAGCAAATTGTAATTTAATCATGAGACATTGCCTCTTATAGGTAACTACTTCAATTTGTAGGTCAGTAGCGTAGTTTACATTACGTGAAAAAGGTGTAACAAATTTCACATTGTATATTCCTGTTTATAATGATGGGGGAAATCTTGAGGAGCTAAGGAAATTGCTGGGGCAAAATAGCAGTTATTTTTCTCTATGGCTTTGGTGAGGTACAAAGTCTATTTGTAGTTCGATGTCGCGAATAGATGGCGCTAGAGAAGTTCCAGTGTTGCCATCTGTGAACGTCGATTGCGATCTTGACCTCCCGAATCTTTATTTCTATCAGTTGCATTCCCTGTGGATCTGACATGAATCGTGCCCGTGTGTGTTGAGGTCGAAGAGTAGATCGGGATTTGCCCACTTTATATCAAATCCAAATAAATGATTACATTTTTATCCTATTAACCATCCAAGGAAATAGATATACTTTGATCCCTGCATCCTAAAACATGGCTATCCCGTCAAGAATACTCACAAGATTGTTCGGTAAGTTAACTTATATAATATATTTAAAAAAACATGGTTTAAAATAGAATATCTTTCTGAGACCTTGAACAATTGAAACCATTTCACACATATTTTAGCTAATTTTGCCATAGTACAATATTTCAAGTACATAAATGACCTTTGGACAAAGTACAACCACTTTGGTGACATCAAATAAAAACATGTTTAAAATTCCTTTCAGATGGTTTGAAAGTTGCCAACGCAATCCGTTTCAACAGTTATGAAGCGACTAGGAAAAATCTGAAACTGAACTCGCAAAGTAAGGTTATCTGCCAAGGATTTACTGGAAAACAAGGCACTTTTCACAGTAAACAGGCCATCGAATATGGCACAAGAATGGTTGGGGGCGTTTCTCCAGGCAAAGGGGGCAAGACACATCTAGATCTACCTGTCTTCAATAGTGTTAAGGAGGTATGTAAAGTAACATTGCCAGTAGTTATAAATAGATTAATAGGAACCTATTATTTTGTGTAATTTGGTGCTTGAGTCTAGTTGTTTGTGATCGCAGAGTTTATATGCCTCATCAGGAATTTGTATCATTTCATTGCCAATTTCTCATCAAATTTCATTTGCAGCATGATAGAAACCTGTCAATGAATGATTGTATTGAAAATTTAAATGAATTTTTAGTGTAGCTTAGTTATTTCTAGGATTGTCTAAAGGTTTCAATTGTAGATTAACTATCCACAGGAGTGTGTGAGAGTTTTTAATAACCAATTCCTACAATATAAGCAACAGAAGTTATATTGTGCTGCAGTTTTGTGTTATTGGGCATTCTGAGCAGTTTTGGTTAAAATTCCACATTTCATTCTTAATGAAAAGAGTCACTGAATCACAAAATACTAGATGACCTTGATTTTAAATTGCACTATAATCTGAAAAAAATACACTTTCAATTTTATTTTCCCATATTCACACATTTTTTTAACTATTTCCATATTTTACTTTTTGAAAATGAAATACAATTAAAAACCTTTTTTAAGCATAGGTGTGTAAAGTACTTTTCCTATTATCTGTAAAAATGTATTAAATAACACATTCATGTAACTACTAATTATCTACTTGACCTTAGATAATTATTTAGGCAATAAGTACTGTTATTTAATTGACTTGATTGTCTATCTGATTACTTCTGATGTAATTCTACTATGAAACATGAAATTCATTCAACAAATGCATGAAATAATTGCTAGCTATTAATCTGTTTAATGTTTTTGATTAGCATATTGAATTTTTTACACTCTAGATCCAAATCAGTAGTTTACACTTAAATTTACATTCTGAGAATCATTGCTCTGCTTAAACACATAGATTTTACTTTTCTTAGTCAACAGCTTTATGAATGTCAAAACTTTATTTTTTTAAGCTGCTATTCAACAGCCATTTCTCAGTATTACATTTTCTTATTTTTTACATTACTAAGTTAAACTTTGATGCACATAAGGCCAAGGAGGACAGACTATTTAAACATGTTCTCCGCAGACAACAATACAGCCTCAGCAGGTTCATTTCTCCCATCATTACTCATATTTTAGGGTGCTCATTTTTTGTAATATTTTGTACTTTCTCGTTTTTTTTTTGGGACGTTTCCACAAAGACATTAAATTGTCCCTGAATCGAAAATTAAAGATCATAATGCATTAAGTGAGCTAATTAATGTTGCTTCTGACATTCTCCTTATCTTCTATAACTCAGAAGGTACATTGTTCATATTTTCGTGAAACACGAGTATTATCATGTCATGTTAGTACTTTGTAGGTTGTGAAAATATGTCCTGCGACTGCGGAGATTTTAGCGAATATCTCGGATCTGCGTAAACTCCCTTTATCGAAATTTCCGAGCTTTCTGGTTACTTCAAGGCGCCTTAAATGCTCAGAAATGTGAGACCAAGCATTTCTTACATTTTCCCGTTGGCTTAATGACGCGTTGAACCTTGAGTGGACTACTGAGTCAGTCCAGTTGACTCCACCATTTTGCAGGATATAACATAAAAATGTCAAATGTTTTCATGCTGAAACCAGTACGGCGCAGATAGCGCTTCGGGACCAAGTTGAATGATCTTTGTTCATACTCAAACAAGTCATCTGGATACTTTACCCAGTCTAACTACCGACTAGTGCGTCATTTTTACTTCCCACGCGTGCTGGTGGGAAAGTATTGTAATCGCGAAAAAATCAGAAAATGATGTTTTTTTTTTTGACGTAATATGAGATGTACAGGGTGGCCAACTAAGAATGCGAGGTACTGTATCTGGGAACCTGTCCATCGTAGAGGCTTGCGGCAAAAAAGGTGTTACTAAAACGGCCACGAGAAAAACTGGAAAATATTTACAAGTTTCTAAAATGGCCGCTAGGGGGCGTAACCGAACAAAAAATTACCGGGTCTCTAAATTCGAGGATAATGTGGACTTTTGTATTTTACGATTTTGTTGTCTAAAAGTAAGGTGATGAGGGTATGAACATCACGAAAAACCAGTTACCGTTTAACGATCATGTATTTTAGTCGCCCCATCCACCCTCAAAAACATCAATTTTACACAGTTTTACTCATTTTTTCTGTGGTCACCCTGAGCCTCAGCCATGTGTCACCATTTCGCGATAGCCCAGCTCTCAAGGTCATTGGAAATTTGCCCATAAATTGAACGTAACCAAGGGAGCCGCGTTCATGTGTAGTATTGTATATTCTGTAGACCTCACTAAGTCGATCTACTTTACTTGACTTGTACCTTGTTTCAGGCAAAGGACGCAACTGGTTGCGATGCAACAGTCATTTATGTCCCTCCGCCTGGAGCTGCAGCTGCAATCCTTGAAGCCATCGACGCCGAGGTGCCCCTGATCGTCTGTATAACAGAAGGTATCCCTCAACATGACATGGTGCGTGTCAAACATAAACTAATCAGGCAAAATAAGTCCAGACTTATCGGTCCTAACTGCCCTGGAATCATAGCTCCCGAGCAATGCAAGATCGGTATTATGCCGGGGCATATTCACCAGAAAGGCATCGTAGGGGTAGTTTCCAGGTCTGGAACCCTGACATACGAGGCGGTGCACCAAACTACACAAGTAGGCCTTGGCCAGACGCTCTGTGTTGGTATTGGAGGAGACCCGTTCAACGGAACCGATTTCATCGACTGCCTTGAGGTATTTTTGAATGACTCTGACACCAAAGGTATTATTCTCATTGGAGAGATTGGCGGTGTAGCTGAAGAAAATGCTGCGGAATATCTTATGAAGCACAACTCCGTAAGTATCAAAATTTAAATTTCCAGAGAATTTAGAAAATCCAAAGTATCTGTTTCAATGATCTAAAGAATCGTAAAGCATGCATATGAATCCTAAGGTATTCTGAAAAATACTTAAGAGTCTTATAGAATCCTATAGAGTTCAATAATACCGTAAGCAGCACAAGCGATCCTAGTGGAGACTGAAGAATCTAAAAAATTTCATAGCCATTGTGAAAAATCATAAAGTATCCTAAAATATCCTAAGGAATCCGGAAGAGTCCAGAAAATGGAATACTAAAATTTCCTATAATGATTCTAAATTATCCTAAAGAGTATTGAAAAATACATTCTAAAATATCTGAAAGAATAATAATCATTAAGAATGCTGAAGAGTATTATAGGAGCCTAGAAAATCCTAAAGATACCAAATGCATAATCACTGATCCCGATGAATCCTAAGGAATCCTAAAAATATGAAAGAATCCCTATGGGTCCTAACGAACTCAAAGTGTTTTGAATAACCCGAAAGAATTATGAAGAATTCCCAAGAATCCTAGATATCCTAAAAAGTCCCAAGGAATCCTAAAATATCCTACAAAGATTCTAAACAATAATAAAGTATCATTAAGAATGTTAAAGGGTCTTATAGGATCCTAGAGAATCCTAAAGATACCAAAAGCATAATCGGAGATCTTGACGCATCCTAAGGAATTCTAAAAAAAATCAGTTGAACGCTAAGGGATTTTGTATACTCCGAAAGAATCCTAAAAAATCTCAAAGAATCCTAGACAACCCTAAGGTATCCCAAAGAACCTAAATAATAATAAAGAATCCTAACAAATACCAAAGAATCTTAGAGAATCCTGAAAAGTCCTAAGGAATCCTAAAATATCCTATAAAGATTCTAGAGTATCCTAAAGAATCCTGAAAAATACTAATACATCCTAGAGGATCCGAAAGATAAAGGATCTTAAAGTCTTACAGGATTCTAGAGAATCCTAAACATACCAAAAGCATAATAAGAGACCCTAACGGATTCTAAGGAATTCTAAAAATCCAAAAGAATCCCTAAGGATCCTAAAAAATCGTAAACATTTCGATTGAACTGTACAGGATTTTGAATAATCTGATTGAGTCCTAAAAAATCCCAAAGAATTCTAGACATCCTCAAAATCCTAAAGACTCCTACAAAATCCTAAGCGGTCCTAAAGAACCTAAAATTTCCTATAATGATCCTAAAGGTTCCTAAAGAATCCAGAGAAATACTAATACATTCTGAAGGATCTGAAATAATAATAAAGTATCTTAGAGAATCTTATAGGGCACTAGGGAGTCCTAAAGATACCTAAAACATAATCACAGATCCCGACCGATTCTAAGGAATCCTAAAGAATTCCTAAAGATCTCAAAAATGTCCTAAATAATTAGATTGAACCCTAAGGGATCTTGAATAATCTGTAAGAATCCTAACATCCCGAAGAATCCTGAGGAATCCTAAAAGATCTTAAAGGGATCCTAAAGAATAGTTAAAAAATATAAGGAATACTAATTTTTAAATATAATCCTAGAGTATTTTAAATAATCGGAAATAATCTTAAAAGAACCTAGGAATACTAAAAAGATCTTGGAAAATCTCAAAAAAGATAGTCCGCCACGTATTTTTATTTTATTTTTTTGTTACAGGGTCCTAACAAAAAGCCAGTAGTTTCATTCATCGCTGGTCTGTCAGCTCCTCCAGGACGTCGTATGGGTCATGCTGGTGCTATCATATCAGGAGGTAAAGGAGGGGCTCAGGATAAGATAAATGCCCTCGAAAAGGCTGGTGTTATTGTAACGAAGTCTCCCGCTCAGATGGGTACCGAGTTGCTGAAGGAGATGCGTCGTTTAAACCTTGCTTAAGGGGTTAACTAATTTATAATTCGAGATAAGAAGAGGCAAATATACACGTCGCCAATGAATAGTGGAATTTCGCCTTTGAATGTTGAAATATTTAAGTTGCTTTACGTATATCTATATGTATATTCCAAAATTTTTCTTGTTAGTAAAATTTTGTTTTCTTATCTGCGAGTTTTTTTGTTGATATGGACTCCTATTTCTGTGATCACACGTTCAGTATAAAGGTTTCTGCTCACTGGCGTATCCAGAAAACAGTACTAAATTCATTTATTTATTTATTGGCATTGGGACATAATAAATACCTAATTTACGTATACACAACGAATTGGAAAATACAAGACGAGGGGACTAAAGGGAATGACTGGGATACTCTTCTTGCTAAGGGACCTATCATGGCACTTTTCATAGACAAACAAAACGAGCCATGGTCCGGAGGTTTCAACATAAATGATTAAACACGGAAACAGCGACAGCTTAGCTAAATAAATATATATATATTTTCTAAAATATTAGCCATTATACAGGGTGTCCCAATTTAGACGAAGAATCGTGATATCTTCGGCATTCAACAAAAAAAAATGATGCAAAGTTGCAGGCATCCGAGTCAATTACGAGGGTTGTCTCAAAAATAAGGTTCCCAACGCTGTATCTTTGTTGCGCGTGATGCTAGGCCAAGTCTAGCAACAGCGTCGTGTGTCGGCTCCCCCACCACCGATCCCAACAAGAAGCGCCTATTTGCGATGCTCAGTACCGGCCCGAGAGCCATGCGCAATGGAGCCTTTCATCGTCGATCTCCGAGGAAGTTATGGCCAAGACTGAGCAAATCTTGATCGAAGATCGCCGAATTCCCGAGGCTTCCGAAAAAGCTGAGACGGGCAATCCAAAATCGTCATGTCTCACAACAAACGAAGGGCTTAATCGAGCGATTTGGCTGCGAAGTCATTGCTCATCCCCGTTACAGCCCTTACATAGCGTTTCCCAAATTGAAGGTGCACCTAGACCATTGATTCCCAAAGTGGTCTATATCGACCCCTAGGGGTTTATGACAACCTGCAAGGGGTTTACGTCAGCGAAAAAAAATTTGGAGGTCCATGAAATGAATATGGGGGTCCACGATAGTGGATCTCAACACATACACTGATAGTACCTATTTACTTACATCATACTATCTTATATCAAAACATATACATTATTTATAAAAGTACCTATGAAGTAAAAAATGTATTATATATTATATATGTTTATAAAATTGTGTAAGTTGTAGGATGTTGGTATTCGCTTTGTGGTCGCAATACATTTTGAACTTGTAAAAACCTGAGAGTCGCAGTCTCAGAGCTTCGCTACCTTGCACTGACTTGTTCAATTCGTCACTCTATAAATACGAATGTGGGACAAATACGTTTATTCGTTTCCTGAATCTTGAAAAGAAAAGTGCTAAGAAAATATTTTAAAAAATATAAACAGATAGTATATCACACAAATTATAGTGAGTCATTGTTATTTTGTTTGAGAGTGCTGGAGAAAAGTAAGTACATTATTTTTTATTAAATTTTAGTTTTGTACTCGTAGTTAACAAAGATAGAGAAATTACGCCAATCATGACTTTAGTTATTAGTAGTTAAATATTCAATCATGCAAAATTACACGAGTACTCCTCAATAGTTTCTTTTTGAAAGTTTTAGCAATCGGTAATATAATTACAGTGCAATCTCCGTAATTCGAGCTAATTGTTGCAAGAAGATATTCGAATTATGGAATGTTTTCGGAAAAATCAAAAAATATTTTTAATATACAGCTGCTGGATTTTCTGTCTTATTTAAATAATTTAATTTTGCCCACAGATGACTGATGCCATGTCCGAATCTAAAAAGAAATGTAGACAGTACAGTGTTGATTATTTGAAATTTGGCTTCATTCCATCATTTCCGAACAAACAATCGCCTATGTGCCTTTTATGCAACAATGTTTTGGGCAATGACGCTATGAAACCATCTAAACTGCAAGATCATCTGAGAAGATGCCACCCTGATAAAACAGAGAAAGATTTGAAATACTTTGAAACTCTCAAAGATAAATTTCAGAAGAGACCTGCACTGGACAGAATGTTCGCTTCGAAGGAATGATGATGGTTTGCGGGCGTCTTACAATATTTCGTTACTTATAGCAAAATCCGGAAAACCGCATACTATCGGAGATAAGTTAATTTTGCCAGCCGTTGAAGAGGTTTTAAAAACTCTTTTACACAAACCTGCATCTGATATCATTAAAAGAATTCCCTTAAGTAACAATACTGTTGAAAGACGTATTGATGAAATGAGTTCTGATATTGAAAGCTTCTTATGTAATTATTTGCAAACGACACATTTCTCTATACAACTGGACGAGTCAACTTTACCTGATAATGCAGCATTATTATTGGCATATGTTCGTTTTATTATGAAGCAAGAAATCTACGAAGAACTGCTCTTCGCAAGAACTTTGATAACCGACACTAAAGGTGAATCAATATTTCATGTTTTGAAGGATTACTTCATTGAAAAAGCAATTCCTTTATCAAATATAATATCAGTAGCTACAGATGGAGCACCTGCCATGGTTGGACGTTATCGTGGATTTATAAGCTATTTAAAACAAAATGTGTCAGGGGTGTTAGCAATACATTGCGTCATCCATCGACAACATTTAGTTGCTAAAAATTTGAGTGTTAGATTGCATGAATCACTTCATTTAGTCATTGATGCAGTAAACCGAATCCGAAGCAACGCGTTGAATACGCGGTTATTTGCGCAGTTGTGTGAAGAAAATGACGAACACTTTCATCAATTACTCCTTCACACTGAAGTACGCTGGTTGTCGAAAGGCTTATGTTTGAAAGATTTTTTGCACTTTTTGAGACTATTTTAGAATTTCTGGATACTAAAGATAAAATTTTAAAAGAAAATTTCATTTTTTTTTTTTTTATATCGAAACAGCCGCGCAGGCAGAAGCCTAAATGCCGGAACACCGCGGCTGCTATGATGATCCCAAAGAAATTTTGTTAATACGATTTTTGAACTGCTTAAGGTTAGTAGAACTGGGAAAAGCTTCCTCCCGTAGTTTGTTCCACAATTTAGACACCCTCGGGACAAAGGAGCGGTCGTATCGGCCAGTTCTGGATGTACGAAGTTTGACACGGTTAGGATGGGACGCCGAAGTCAGGCGGGTTTGTCTGGCAGGCACATCGCGCGGCGGCATCATGGAAGAGAGCTCTGAGGAGCAAAGCCCGTTGGTGTAGCGATAGAAAAGAGCTAGATCGCCGACGGCCCGCCGGTGCGAAAGAGTCCCGAGACTGTCTGTTAGAGAAGAGTCATCGATCAGTCGGACCGCCCTCCTCTGGACAGCATCGAGCATGGACAATGTAGTCGGGGCGGCAGCACCCCAAATGTGTGAGCAATACTCGAGGCTAGGCCTTATCTGGGCCTTGTATAGAGTGAGAAGGTCATGCGGAGAAAAGTACTTCTTAGCCCTAAACAAATAGCCTAGCTCTTTGGTAGAACTCGACCGTCCATCGAAACTGTATGAGCGCTAGGACGCTTTTTGTTCGTCAAAGTACAGTACTGTGTTTTGGAAGCATTGAACTGTACAAGATTGTTGCGTCCCCAAGCAGTGATAGCCTCCAGGTCTCTTGTCAGAGAAGAAGTCGTCGCTAGTCTTCTTTTTTCCAGCTCAGCGGCAGAGATCGGCTTGTCACTCTGAATTCCTGCATGTAGAGTGCTGTCATCAGCGAAGCTGTGGATTGGGTTGATCGTGCAGGAAAGGAGGTCGTTGATATGTAAGAGAAACAGTGTTGGAGCCAAGACCGATCCCTGGGGAACACCCGCGTTGACGTTGTGGGATGAAGAGGAGAATCCGTCAATTACGACGGATATCTTGCGGCCAGAGATAAAGTCAGCCACCCATCTGCAAAGCTTTTCTGGGAGGCCGTAGGATGGAAGTTTGCTCAAGAGGGCAGCGTGCCACAGCTGATCGAACGCTTTCGTGATGTCAAGAGCAACGACATGAGCCTCACCATGAGACTGGATGAGTTTACTCCACAGTTGCGTGACGTAAGCTAGGAGGTCCCCTGTGGATCGTTGGTGCCGGAAACCGTACTGCCTGTCGCTAATCAAGCTGTGACGTTCGAGGTAATCCAGAAGCTCGCGATTTATGCACCTCTCCATCACTTTACTTATAACAGAGAGCAGAGCTATAGGCCTGTAGTTGTAAGGGTCGGTTTTAGATCCTTTTTTTGGGATGGGCTGTACATGAGCAAATTTCCAGTTTTCTGGGAAGGTGCCGGATTCGTAAGATATCTGGAAGAGACGCGAAAGAACTGGAGCAAGCTCAGCTGCACATCTCTTCAGTACAATGGCAGGAATCAAGTCCGGACCAGAAGCTTTGTTGATGTCGAGCGACAAGAGCACTCGTCTTACGGTCTTATGCCTGAATGTTACCTCCCGCATAGTGTGGGGAACCCTTTGAATTGACGGCACTTGGGCGTTGGTGGGGACGTCCATGGTGGAGTTGGCAGCAAAGATCTTGGCTAGCACTTCCGCCTTGGCCTTTGAGTCGAATACAATAGTTCCATCCTGACACGTAAGTGGTGGAAGGCTACTGTGTGAGAAGTTCTTTTCAATCTGCTTGGCCAGCGTCCAGAAAGACCGACTGCCATTGCGCTGCGACATTACCCTGTGCCTAACTTTTATATCATGCTGGGTTTTGGCATTGCGAACCGCTTCGTTATATTTGTTTCTGGACTCGACGTCGGCTTGTCTGTTCTCTACAGTGGGGTTTTGTAAGTAGGTTCTGTGGGCCTTGATCTTCTGCTCCTGCTGGCGAGCAGTGTCACACGATTTGTTGAACCAGCCGTTGGACCCTGGTTTAGGAACTTTCACTGTGTGAGGGATGTATTCCTCCATTCCGACGTGGATAATTTCGGTTATTGAAGAACAGACAGTCGACGCATCCGCGTCAGTGAAACAGACATCTCTCCAAGGAAAGCTAGAGAAGAAGTCTCTGAGCCCCTCCCAGTCGGCATGTCCGTAATGCCAAGTTTTGCGGCCTGTGCGAGTTTCTGCGGCCACAGCGGCTTCTGACCGAAACCTAGCCTCCACAACACCGTGATCTGAGTTACCCAGGGGGGACAGGACGGCAGTGCTGTAAGGGGCAGGATGCGTGGTCAGGAAGAGATCCAGCAGGCTACTGGCGTGTGACGAGACGCGGGGGAAAAAAGTAGGGCTCGTCACCAGCTGGGTCAGCCCTTGAGTAAGAGCGAACGCTTCGACTGCACGACCTGCTGCATCGGTCTTATTTGAGCTCAACCAAAGCTCATTATGGGCATTGAAATCACCGAGAAGGACTACCTCTGAAGCGGGGTGATTGATGTTCAGGAAGTCGATCTGGACGGCGAGGTATTCGAGTAGGTCATCCCAGTTATGGTTAGAGGGAGAGCGATAAAGGCAGCAAATAAATTTGGGTGATGTTTTGGAGTTGAGGCGAAGCCACAGAATGTCCTTCCGGTCTGATTCCAAAGAAAGATCCCTGGAGCAGGAAAGACTGCTGCGGACAAAAGCCACAACTCCCCCGTTCTTTCTCAGATTGGAGTGCACCTCGTAGTTTGGGAAGTTGAGATGGTTAATCGGTGCAGCCTCTGAGATTTTTGTCTCCGCCAAGAAAAGCACGGCGGGACGATTGGATTGCAGGTAGTGATGAACAGCATCAATGTTGCTGTTGATCCCGCAGATGTTCGAAAAACAAATTTTATCTTCGATGTTGTTCCCTCGAGCCCACCCTCCACCCGGACATTCCGAGAGTGGAGTGAGTTTACGTCCGGAGTTTTTAGTGCTCGAGGGATCCATCATCATTAATTTCTTTGTTTTGGTAGATAACCGACTGCATAGCTTAGGTGTGGAAACATGCGGACATTTATAAGACACCCTGGGAAAAGCTAGCGGGTGGTACTGCCTCGGTCGACTGGTCCTTGTCTACCACCTTCTTTTTACGTATTAGTGATGTTAAATAGACCTAAAGTGGCCCGTTGGGCCTCATGAAGAGGAAAACCGACATCGCCGATTTAACAGATTTGTTTACAAAATTTAATATGGTTAATTTGCAATTACAAGGCGACAGTTTAAATTTGATTAAAACAAAGTCCATCTTATCAGCGTTTCTTGTCAGAGTTAAACTAATGAAGCAAAATATTGGACGGGGCGAATTTTCTCAGTTCCTCAATTTGTCACAGACAAGCTGCCAGGAAGACGACGTTTCAACTTACGTTCAACATTTAAATGCCCTCTATTCAGATTTTGAATCTAGGTTTGAGGATATTTTGACTACGGTAATACCACCGTGGATAATTAATCCATATGGTGACATAGAAGAAACGAATGTCATAATACAAGAGGAACTGACTGAACTAAGTACAAACGAAGAACTTAAGGTTCAGTTTAAAAACGGATATCAGCAATTCTGGCTGCAAAACAACATACCCGTTACTTATCCCCTCTTATTTTTTTTTTCGATGCGGGTACTTATTCCCAATGCGGGCACTTATTGGTCAGACACCTGTTTATTTAATGTTACGTATATTTTACATAACAGATACAAAATTTTATTTTGAGTAGTTTTAATTTAAATTCAATTAATAAATGTATAAATTAACATGTGTTTTTACTTTAAGTTTTTAACACTAAACTTCACTACAGTTAGAAATTTACAGGAAATCAATATCAGGTAGGTAGGGGGTCTACCCAACACGGAAAAACATGGCAAGGGGTCTACGACACAAAAAAGTTTGGGGAACTCTGACCTAGACAGTCAACGGTTCGAGACGGCCAAAGAGTTGCAAGGAGCAGTTACCAAGTTTCTAAACGGACTGGCGGCTGACTTACTGGAGGCGGGAGCCCAAAATAGGATTTCTTAAAAAATTCTTAGTAAAATGGCGACTGTGGAGAAAAATAGCTTAAAGATCAACGTTTCTAAAGGTGAATTCATGTTTTCAAATAGAAATTCCTTGTGCCTAAAAAAAATGTGGTAACCTTATTTTTGAATAATCCTAGTATATTGTCTTGTCAACAGTGCAGGGTAACAGCCATGTCCAAACCTCAATCTATTGTAAGTGGTGATAAGAATTTTAAACCATGGTTTGGATGGGATCGTTTCTTGCACTTGATAGTTCCGTGTTCTGCGATTTGAAACATATTCTATATAAGAATCACCCCATGTTTCGGATATCCTGGTGATACAATCGTCAACACACATGGATTGTGTCTCAAAATGTTGCTCAGCAGCTGCCTGTCTTGCCAAAGTATCTAAAGGTTCCTTATATTTAATGCCTTGGCCCACACTAGTATTAAATACAAGAACATAATGGTCAATTACATTTCCTAAAAGCTGTATCGTACAAGGAAAAAGGTATTAGGCCGTAGATATCTGGGGGGCTTGGGTTAAAGGTCTTACTCTCACTGAGAAAACTCGTTACCTTCCGCTGTTTAATTTTTTTGTTGGCTGAATCATTATACAGGGTGTTTTCAAAAATTGAGTTATGAAAAGAGTTGATATACCAAACATCACCTATATAAAAGTTGCATATTAACAGAAATAGTAAAAAATTAAAAATTAAAAAAAAACAAGATTGTTATACAGATTTTTTTAATATTCTCGACCACTGCCGGTAAAATCTTAGCGTTTTTTGTTTACTACTTTGATCGTTTATCTATATTTGGCAAACTTTTTGTGTTATTGTATTCGTTTTCAGTATGAGTCTCTGGTTTGATCAGTCGTATCAGTCTTTTAATAGTGCGTTTAGTTACAACCTGAAGATCATCCTAGAAGAGTTGCATTTTGTTAGTGGCTTTTAGAACAGATCGGTAGAAATGCAGATCTTACGAAATTAATTTTGTGCACAGACGAGGCCACATTTACACGAAATAGTGTGCACAACTTCCACAACAATCATGTTTGGGCAGTAGGAAATCCGCATGCTGTGAAAATAACTCATTTTCAACATAGATTTTCATTAAATGTTTGGCTGGCATGGTTAATGGCATGCTTATTGGACCCTACTTGTTTCTACCTGGACTGACCAGTGAAATTTATTTTGATTTTCAAAGTTAAAGTTTGCGTTTAAAATCCTCTATTTTGATTTTATGAAATTTTTGTATACCCAGTGGCACTGGCGCTACTAAACGAATTTAAGCTGAGATTCACTTGAAAAGACAGCAGTTTTTTAATTTGTCTAGCACATAACCAGTGTACATTCTAGTAACGTGCCTTATCAAAAACACTTTTTTATTAAATATTATCTTCAGTTATACAACATTTGTCCAGTGAAAATCATTCTGCTTATCAACTATATTTGCTGATAAGAATATTGACCGTCGATAACCTATCGATGCAATTATACAGGGAGTAAACGTTATGATAGTCATTATTTAAATGGGTGATAGAGAAGGTTAAAAGAAGCAAAAAGTTTCATATAACATGGGGGCCAAAACGGGATTTTTTTAGAGAAAAGCGACTTTAAAGTAAAATAAATCTAACAACCGTTTGCGATCGATTACTATTTCGATAAGAGTGATGATGACCGACGCGCTGTTGTCATGTGTGTTTCAAATATTCAATTTAATGAAACTTACTTAGTTACTGACTACAAATTTTGGATTAACTTAGAAAAACTTAATGCCATTTATTTGTTAATTACCCAATTTAAACACTTTTTAGATTAGATTATAAAAATTAGTAAGATTGTGGTGATTGTGGTCGATATAAAGTACTTAAAGTTGTAAACTATAAAGCCATTTAGACAAAAATCTATTGACTTTTGGACCATGGGCCATATGAACTTTTTGACTTGTTGTGACCCCCCCCCCTATTACCCATTTCAATAGTGACTACCATAACGTTTACACCCTGTATAAGCATCTATTGAATAATTCCGATTGAGTTGTAAATCAATTGATTAATTTATTACTCTGGGAAACAAAAAAAAATAAAACAAAACCTCTGACGCTAATTATGTTAATGGTCGTAAAATATACACTTTTGTTAGACATACACAGGACGCCTTTACTTTTATTGGATTGACTCTGGTTCGTAAGATAATCGGAAAATAAGAAAATCAATGGAAACATTTTCACTAGGGCGCCAATTCTTAAAACGAGACAGTAGAAAAGACGATAAGCTCACGAGAACTAGATCGCCGACGGCCAGCCGGTGCATAAGGGTCCCAAGACTGTTAGAGACAGCCCTCTACTGGAGGGCATCTAGCATAAATAATCTAGTCTGGGCGGCAGCACCCTAGACGTGTGAGCAATTCAAGCAACACAAGCAAATGCCATAACGAGGTCTAGACTCACTCAGGGCATATATAATAGATATTCAATAAATTAGGACAGCTTAAAACAATTCTCAAATTTCTAAAAAAATATTTATAAGAGGATTATGATTTACACAGCTGCTCACAGTGGCTCGTCCAACTCAAACACTCATCAGAAAATACTCCGAGGAAATTTGTATATTTTGGCTCTCTAATACTGAATTATTGACATTTGTACTTCTGTTTTCTCGGTGTTCAGAAAAATGTCACGTGAGTTGAAAAAGTTAATCAGTTTCGTCAAGGACTCTATGCATTTTACTTGGATGACAGAATCCTCTTTCGATGAAATAAGCAAAGATATGTCATCCGCAGAAACTGTGTATTTAATGGTGGGCAAAACATCTGCGATCTGATTGACATATAAGAGGAAGATAATCGGTCCCAGTATAGTACCCTGTGGTACACCCTTCTGAATTGGTGTGACGTTTGAGTTGCTGTTAGAATACATGCTGTCGGATTCAAAATTGATAGATACATATTGTTTCCGATTCTCAAGAAAAGAGGCTATCCATTTTTGAGCAACTCCTCTTATACCATAATATCCCAATATATTGAGTAATAACTGATGATTAACGCTGTCAAATACCCCAAACAACAGCTGCGAGACATTCGCCTGCGACAACATACTCAATTAGTTCTATATAAAAGGCAGTCATCGATGAATTTGTCGATCTTCCTTGCTGGAAACCATGTTGTCTATTGGTAATTACAAACTTTAAGTTACTGAAAAAATTCATCAAACGATCTAAAAATGCATATTCGAATGCCTTGGACAAACTTTCCGGCATTTACTGCTTTGTAATTCTCCATCAACGTTCGCTCTTTTTCTTATACAGTGGAATCACTTTAGCTGTTTTTATTTTGCTAGGAAATTTCTTATATAGAAAAGATATATACTAAGTGACATATAAATCCGAACACCCAGTTTAAATGGTTTTATTTTAATAACATTTTGTATAAGTACTTAATGAAGCATAATAAGTAAATGATAAGAATTTTAAAATGATTGCACTGCTTCAAAGCCCTTTGACCTTTAATAATGTGTGGATGCACCCTGATGTGCTACGCATTCTCCAACGCGCCTAGGCATGCTTCTGATCAGGTGGTCAATGTCCTCCTGTGGTATCTCATTCCAGGCAACCACCAACTCCTCTCGAAGTGCTTCTAGAGTCTGAGGAGGACGTTGCAAATTGAGCAATCTCCTACCCATCATATCCCGCACGTGCTCAATTGGGGATAAGTCGGGAGATCTTGGTGGCCATGGTAACAATGTGACATCATTATGTTGAAAGAAGTCTATTGTGACTCTTGCAACATGTGGTCGGGCATTATCTTGTTGGAAAGTTGGATCTGCCAGGGTGTCAAGATAGGGTAAAAGATGGGGTTCTAGAACTTCGTGGATATAACGCTGCGCGTTCATGTTACCTCTGATGAAGATTAAAGGTGACCTGGAACCATAAGCTATAGCACCCCCAGAGTGACCGTTGTCTGCACCACTCAAGGCGATTACGTCGGTGTTCTCGAGATAAAGGGAGGACCCAGTGTGGCCGGTATGAAGACAAGTCAAAACTTCTCATTCGTTGGTAAACACTTCGCATGCCAATAGGTCTTCCGTGTTCTGCAAACCATTCATTTGCAATGGACCTGGTAGTGGAGAAACGGTCCCTTAAGGCCAATAATCTTAGGCGGCGATATTCACGGTCTGTTGTTCTACGGCGGCGTTCAGTGCCCCTTGCTCTTTACGTACGGCCTTCTCGAAGCCATGCATGACAACACCTAACCACAGTGTCTACACTTCTTTGCACTCTAACTGCAATTGCCCGAAAAGGAAGTCCAGCTTCCCAAAGTCCCACTATACGACCCCTATCAAACTCACTAAGTTGACGAAATCGTACAGGTCTCCGTACTCTAGGCATCGTAACCGATCGTAAAGGATGTCAAGAACCAAAATCCGCCAACGTTGATTCTTTACTGCGGCTGAAATATTCATTTTTAGAGCGTTAGTGAATTAAAAAAAAAGCAGTATAAAAACCGGAATGTCCAACTGATAAGGCTGAAAATTTTTTCACTTGTTATTTACAGTAAGATAAATACATTCACCAACTTTTATTAAAATAAAACCATTTAAACTGGGTGTTCGGATTTATATGTCACTTAGTATATTTATGAGGTATGTAAGTGGTTGTATTATCTGAGGAAGATTTTTATTAAAAAACCGATATCTCATCTGCATCAGCTGATTTTTCATTTTTGAGCTTGCCGAATAATGAAACTAGTAACTCATACTCCGTGAATGGTCTCAAAAATAACGAAAATGGATTGAACGTATTTTTATAGTATGTTTCCATTGCATTTTTATTACTATTAATTTCTTGCATGCTATCAACCTTCCTTTGAGCTTCGTTGATGAAGGCTGAGGCAATCTGACAACGATCTCGTACTAGTGTACCGTTAATATTAATTGAGATATTACGATTTTTTGAGAGTTTCTTGTCAACTCAGATACAGCACTCCACACTAATTTCGACTAATATTTCCTTTTTGTTTCATTCACCAAGATGATATGATGTTTTTTTGCCTGAAGGTAAGAAGGTTTTGTCTGAGGATAACATTTAGATAAGTGAAAAAGTTCCTTCAGTGATGTACTTGATCTTTTAATATCAGCATTCACCCTATTGTCATCATGGATCATATGAATTTTTCTTACAGGAGGTAGTGCAAAATCACCGAATAAAAATATTCGAATGCCATATCAAAATCGAACAAATCGTATATCGTCTTCAGATTTCAAAGACCATTCAAAATTATTTATGTTGACAGAGCTAAATGACCTTTTTAAGGCAGACTTACGAGTATGACTGGATTTGTTCATCCAAAAAATATCTTATTCCAGTAATACCAATCGATGGTCCGATACGGCAGTGTCAAATACACAACACGTGCCAGTATTTTCAAAACTTAAGAAGATCTAATCGATCAGTGTACATGTAGAGTGGGTAACTCTTGTGGGAAATTGCACCACTGAAACACAATTAAAACACAATATAACATCATATAAATACTTCAGATTCAGATTTCTATATAAATCTAATCTAAATAATAAGCTTCACATTAGGACTATACAAATAATTTAAAACATCTGTCAGCCTTTTACGGAATGTGTCAACATTTCCAATTGGGGAGCGATGGCAATTTAAAATAACAAAACTTTGATCATGAATATGAAATGATACAGCACATGCCTCAAAGTCCTGATAACAGAGTCAAACTGTACATTCTTTACAGTCAGACCATTTTTCACCCAGATAGCAACTCCTCCACATCCTTTATTTTTCCTACAGTAAAAACTTTCTAATGTAAAACCTTCAATATGGATAGACTTTATGATATGTTCTTTGACACCAGTTTCGACAATACATAAAAAATGGTGTTTATAATCAGAAATTTCAGAGGGGAGTGGGTTTATTTTACTGACATTCATAGTATTTATCTTCAGTAGCAACATATTTGGACCATTTAAGTGGTCTAATGGATCACTTTTTTTCGAATCTCTAAAAAACTGGATTCATAGCACTTTTTAAATTACATTCATGCAGACCAACCTTGAATGATGCATACTCGTTGGGGTACTTGGAGGTCAGCTTCTCGCAGGTCACCTCCGGGAAGTTAACTTTCAGTAAGCGAATCATATCATCGACTGAAGTACTTGGGTCTACCCGGTATACGTGAAGATAGACATACTTTGGTGTGGTCTTGATTCGACAGCTATAATTTTTTCCAACCAGGAAAGCGAGTTTATTCCTTTTCTTTGGTAATACAGCTGGATCTGTAGAACTAGTAGAAGGCTAAACCGCATCACTGTTGATATTTATGTACCGATTCAGGGTGGTTTCGGTATATATTTGCATCGCTGGCGATGATACATCTTTTTGTGCTACTGCCGAGAATGACGGTTCAACAGCACTATTTTTATTAACAGCTGATAACTGCTCGTGGTATATTGATTCTGATCATTTTGGCTTTTTGTGTTAACTTTTTTGCTGGATTCCTCTGTTGTTTTTTGTTCAATTTGTGGTCGTCGTACGGGTCCATTTATAGTCTCTTGAAATTTGGTTAACAAACCTTGATTCGTTCTGTTGCTCACTAATTAAGGCATCCTTTTCTTTGATTACATAGGTAAAGATCGAAATGTCAATCTTTTTATGCTCGCCACCAATGATTTCTTCTGTGGCGTCATAGAATGCAATTTCAACATCATTGTTATCACAGCACAAAAGTGTATTGTCGTCAAAAATGTTTATACTATTGTATCGTGCACATTTTGCATAAACCTATTTCCACATTTCACACATTTATGGTCATTTGATACCTTTTTTTTACACCTTAAATACCCAGCGCTAGAAAAGTCCTTGGTGATGTGGACTCCGACCAGCCGAAATGAAAGGCGTTTTGGTAAAATTCGGTTATCTATCGAAACCGGATGGGCACTAGGACGCCTTTTGGTCGTCAAGGTACGACATGATCCTTACCATAAGACTGGATGAGCTTACGCCACAATTGCGCGACGTAAGCTAGGTAGTCCCATGTGGACCGCTGGTGCCGGAAGCCATACTGCCTGTCGCTAGTCAAGCCCTGATGTTCGACGTAGCCCAGAAGCCCGCGATTTATGCACCTCTTCATCACCTTACTTATAACACCTCGGGGTCACTAACTGGAAAACTTCCTGCCTCTCTAGTTCAGCAACTCCTCGGGCGCCAGACTCGTTTAAAGTGTGGAGGGATCGCTGTAGACTGAAACAGTAGTCAGCCTGGGCAGCTTCAGTGAAGAAAATAATTCAGGGTTTATGCTTAAAACTGAAAGGGTCAGATTCGAGATACTTATTCTTCTCTTTTTGTATCTCTTACTTCAGGCAGGACGGTATTTGTAATTAAAAGCAAGACTTATAACACAAACTGGTATATTAACAGCAAATATTTACACTCCATGCACGGCCGGGATATCTCAAGTTTTATGTTACGTTTACAAATGGCATAAATCGCTGTCTGAATCCAGCTACCCTAGTGATGGAGCGGAGAAGGACGATAATCAGTTAGATCAGTGTTGAACGGAATCAAAAGCGGTTAAAAAGCAACAGTTAAAGCGTAAGCGCATGCGGTCAAGCTGGCTATGCGATAAACCCAAAGCAATGAACGGTTTATAGCAATAGTTGTATATGCATCTGAAAAATAAGACCAGGCGTGTATTCAACCCGCGTCTACTTCAAGCTCTGTTTGCCTCGTTCTCACTTGGATTTCAATCTGCACCCCAGGGAAGTAAGCACACTATAGACAAATATGTGCCTCCCTGACTTGCTTCTTGAAGCCCAAAGCAGTTATAAAATTCCCAAAAATCAAGCCGCGTGCTGTCGTTAATGTGCTTTTAAACTAGACTAAACTAATAGCTTCCTCATGAATGTGTTTACCTTTAATCTTTAAAAAGATAATAATATGGGAAACGCAATATTTGTGACTATAACTCAACCTATAGACCTTCTATATGGGAAGGATGTATTTGTTAGAGCATTTCGACTGTTGATGATTTCTACTTGATTCAACAGTCACATATGTGGAGCGCTAGAGACATTCAAGACGCAGAGAGCACTTCAGTCCACTGCCAACCACCTGCAAACCATGGAATATAATCATATGTATAATGTTATGGAAATGTGATTAGATATGTTTGTATTATAATGAAAAATCTGGTAGCTCTAGTAACATTGCAGTCGTTAATCTTATTGAAAAGAATTTGTTTTCATCACTATTACAACAACACAATTTTTCCATGCAGGTGCTGAAGAAGACCATCACCAGGCATGACTATGAATATTTGGACTTTTACTGTTCTCAAATGTTCAAATAGCTCGGATATATGGATGATTTTATAATGGCATGTGTTATTGACGCTGTTGCTCAAACGGATAAGTGATTACTTATTTTTCAAAACAGCAAAAAGATGTTAATAACACATGTCGTTATGAAATATTCCATGTACCATTTGTAAATGCCCAATATATAATTGTACAAGAGTCTCAGATATATACAAAGAGCCGGCAACGTCGTATGCGGCGTTCGAGCACAATCTGACAACCATTTGGCATTCAGAAAAAATGGCGATTGACACTGACATAAATCGACCGTGTTGCCCTATGGATAGCACAAAGTGACTAAGCCTTCTTCAATGTATATGTTATGTGTTCTTTAGTTGATTTTGTTCCGTGGAATAGATAAATAAATTTGTTAACATCAGAGTCGTTGACTAATTGTACTTTTATCGAAGCAGTCACATTACAATTAACAATTGTTAGTACTGACAAATTAGTTTTCAAATGTTGACAACATTGACAAATCTAACACTGAATCAGTGTTGTCAATAAAGAGAAGAATGATCGATTTATTTGTTCTATGGATAGTCATAGAACAAAATTGACGTAAGTTGCTATCTACGTGGAGACACAAGCTTGAAAACAAGAACACGTGGCTGGTGAAAGCCTAATACCTAATAGGAAGAAACATAACAGTTATGAAGCGATGTTGTCAAATAAGTAATTGATTTTGAATAGCTGGCTCCGACTTTGAAATTAGTAAAAAATAAATTTTTATGATTGTTTTGAACAAGTAGTTGCATGTCTTTAAGTATAGTTCTCAATATACCATTTTATTTTGTACGTAAACGTCATATTAGTATACGAATATCTTGTAAAATTGCGATAAACCTGAAAACTGGCTACATGTGACAACGTTGTAATGAACTTTCCTGTTTTCGTGTACATTCACGTGTCATCTCTCTGTCATTCGGCGTTTCACTTTTCACTTTCACATCTTGCCTTGCAACAAAGTTGGAACTTCGATATCATTTGGCAGTTTTTTGAGTGAAATAGTGAATTAAACTTGTAGTGAAACAAGATATAATGGCCAAACAACAAAACAAAGGTTTCACCAAAGAAGAAGAACTGCTGCTTCAAGACTTCAGTAGAAACGTATCCACCAAATCTTCTGCCCTATTTTACGGTAATGCTTTAATCGTGTCTGCAGTGCCAATATGGTTATTCTGGAGGATCCATATGATCGACATCTATGCCTCCATAGTGCTTTTTGTCGTTGTAACTGCAATTTCCACCTACCTGCTTGCTATGGCCTATAGAAACACAAAATTCACTTTGAAGCACAAGATCGCCGTTAAGCGAGAGGAAGCTGTTACCAGAGACCTGACCAAGAAGCTCGCTGACGACAAGAAAATGAGCAAGAAAGAGAAGGACGAAAGAATCCTGTGGAAGAAAAATGAAGTTGCTGATTTTGAAGCTACTACCTTTTCAATCTTCTACAACAACGCCCTATTCTTAGCTATTGTGATATTGGCTAGTTTCTACCTGCTAAAGTCCTTCACACCTGCTGTGAACTATGCTCTGTCCATTGGAACAACAGCAAGCCTTCTAGCCCTACTATCGACTGGTTCTCAGTAGAATATTTAATATTTATTTTGTTACTTGTTCACTTTTCATGTCTCATGAATTAAATCATATGAATCGTTTCTATCGTTTCATGCAACTTATAGTTTAAATAAACGTTTTTTAATTCTGTATGTTATTGATTCTTGGTACTAACAAATTCAATATATGCCAAATTCAAGTTGAAACAAATATCTAAATTACTTGAAAAAAGCTAAACTTGCTAAGCTTTTTTGTCTTGAATTGAGGAGCTTTTTCTTAAATGTTAAAGTTCTGTTTATTGTATTTTCCAATTTTGATTTGTTTTCTGTCAGAAATACAACTATGCTTTTGGAATGTTGAATTCAGAATTATAACTATTGTCATCATGACAAAAAATGGGAAATTGATCAGATATAGTGTTGGTTGATTGTATTTTTAAACAAATATATCACAGTGCAGCAAAATTTCATATTCCTAAATTTCTAATTCCATTAATCTAAACTAGTTTACTGTTTTAACTTAATTTGATAAGTATATCTATTTTAACACTAAGTATACTCTTCAAAAAACACTGAACAACATATTTGGTATCACTGTCATAAAAATTTAATTATTTTCATTAAAGTTAATTTTTCAAAATTCTAGACTACAGAATATATATCCACTGCTCTAAAAAACATAATTCAAATAGCGATGGCTTCACTTATCACAGTGTGTGCTCCCCACATTTCAAAATTTTGCTCAGCCTGGTTTTTCGAATAGCTTGCATGTGTATGCTTAGCATCAAAGAAATGTTAACTGAAATTATGTATGTACACTTTGCATAAAAAATTTATAAAGTAATGACAACAAAATAATGTATAGGGTATGTAAAGCATCCTAATAAGTTATCTAAATCTTCTCAAATAGCTTTTATGTTTTACTTGCTTCAGTAAAATAGGTTCCACATAAAATGTCGGTACTTTTTCTGAATTCAATAGCATGAGAAAATAAATGTGAAGTGGATATACTGTAAAAAAGACCTCACAGTAATCCTGATACCAAATACAAGTTCATCTTATCTAACGTCCAATATGACATCAACAATACCACCATTTGTGGCCATACTATCTTTATAAAATATCACAGGAGAACTAAAATACACACTAAACTTATGTAAAGACTGTAAACAAATTAAGGTTAGCCTATTTCTACAGATAATTTTAATAAGACGAAGGTAAGTTTGTCATTAGTGCCCAGCTTCTAGCTGTTCCTTCAAGCAAGTCTTCAGGGTTGTGAGGAATATTTTTCTGCCATAATCACTGAAGACTTTGTATTGATCGTTTTTCGTCACTTTTAAGAGCCTATCACTGAAACGAAAAATGAACTTATGAATTTCCCACAACGAACCCTAAAGTTTTGTTTGATAATTCGATATGTAACTGATCCCCAAAAATGACTTTTTTGGTCTAAATGAAGGTGAGTATAATCATGAAAAATCTTTTAGCCGCTTTACACGATCCAATACGTTGAACAATTTTATAAAGAAGATCGACCGTGTTCATGAAAATGGCGTCAAGTAGATTAACTCTATACTTCTTACGTCTTCGTCGGAGGTATAAAAAAAGGACGAGTCAAATCGTTTCAAAAGGCGAAATCGAATCGTGGTTAGGTAGGCTCACTTAGGTACTATAAATCTTCGGCATCTGCATATCAAACTATATAAAGCAAATCTCTCATATTTTTGTTTCCATGGCAGATGTAGGAAAAATATTTGAGATCAGCAGGTTCTTCATAATAAAAGGTCTGTCACTGACACCATATGCAACAATTTACAACCATTTAGCGAATACAGCTTCCAACCTACAATTTCCAGCCCCTGAAAATTATGTCTGAGCAGGAATCTCTGAAACGTTGTAATACTATGTTCCATCGATTTTATTTCCGCCATCTTGGATCATTTACTGCGACTACCGACTGGAAGTATTAAACTAGCCATAAGTACCGAGTCAATCTACTTGACGAAATATTCAGAGAACCATCATAGACACATAAATCAAATCCAAGCCAATAACCAAAATTTCTGTGTTATGTACCGCGGTTATAATATGGTCTAAAATGACACACGGGTTGATGACGTCAGTTACTCGAATCGCTTGAACGCGTTGGGTTTAACCGCGGTTTTGCTGCAAGTTGTTTATTTTAGAAAAGCGCGTATATAATTTCTGATTATTTTTATTATCACTTAATAATGGGTGCTTTTTCGTCTACAAGACTGTATGGAAAGTTTAAAAAGAAACCTTTCATGATATTAATGGGAGAAAGGTTTTTTTTTCAGATAATATTTTTTAATGATGGAACCATGGCTTTGTAGCTATGATAACTTTCAATTCTCTAGACTTTTTCGCATGTTAAAGAAAACATTCCTTGATTCAGCAGAAATGATAGGAAAAAGCGATGGAAAAAGATATCAGCAAAACCGTATTCAGGTGGACATTATCCAGCGAGTTTATATGGCCATATTTTAATATTCTTGTGGTATATGGCTACACAGGATACTTTGTTAAGCATAGGAACTAGATTTAAAGTGTCCCCAACAACAGTAATGAATATAACTAATAAGGTTGCCTACTTTGTGCTAAAACTGTATCAAGTTTCTCAAAAATGAACATGAGGTATAACAAAAATATCCAATACCGGCCAAAATTCTAACTTGTCATATTTCAAATAATAACCAGAAATATAAATCTACTCCGGAGTTGGGTAAATAAGATAATTTTACGCTGATAACTATGACATATAACAGCGGATTGATGACGCCACGGACCTTATAAACGAACCACACTCGCTTGAACGGATCGGTAAATACCAATCCAAAATGGTAAATACCATTTTCATTTGGTTTTTCGCTTGAATTTGATTATAAGACGGAGCAACACAATTTAAAGGTTAGACGAAATGGGGACGGTACATTTAAGGATCATGAAATTTAGAAAAATATATGTCATCATTTTTTTACAAAAGCATCGTAGAACACGACAGTGGTACCGAGTACAATTTATTCGTGAGGTTGATTGTATGAAGCGGCTATAAGTATTTTACTTTGCACACATGAACTGCAGAGTTGTACTTTCAAAATGTCTCGATATTTTGATATGATATTTCGATATTTTATACTTACAAGTCTCTTCTGAAAGTAGCTTGCTGTTGATGAAATATTCTATTCATGTCAATAACGTTGCATTGTAAGTCGCAAGCTGAAATCAAATTTTTGTGTAGATTACAAAAACCTGGGCTGGTACAGGGTGGGTCATAATAACACTTTTGTTTATATATAACATCTGAAACTGTGTGTTTTCCATGTCGATAAACACAATCTCGATACCCTAGGGTCAAAGGACCGGTCATATCGGCCAGTGCTGGATGTACGAAGTTCGACACGGTTACAATCTAAGTAAACGGTTTAATAAATTTAATTAAACCATTGCGTCTTGGCTTAACTAAACTTGTTTCAAGTAAACTGCTTCAGAAACCGGAATTTAATTAAACCAATTATTAGCTGTCACATAGTTAATTTTTTTTCAATTGGCGTAACTGGTTTGATTGATGTTTTCTCAGTGCGGCGAAAGCAAGACTTCGTTCTTCGGAAATATGATAATCAAAAGCGAAGGCTGAAATACAAACAATATATCTTATATATATAACTTACAGCAAGAATAGTCCATGATTGCTTGATTATAAATGCGTAGTCTTTCATGGAGCTTTTTTGAGTTAGGCAACTTGGGAGACGGTGGAATCGTAACAAGTGTAACCCTAGCGTTTTTATGCTTTAGTTCTGTAACTAGTTGCTTTAAATCGTAAATCATATTGTTTACGTTGTTGCCCATTATAAGATCTTGAAACCCAATCATCACAATGAGCCTTGGAGCTAGAATTTCTGCATTCTTCACTCTTTCTAAGAGCTGAGCTATGGTCTGCCCAGAGACACAAAGACCACATTGCTTGATATCTGCATGAAAAAAACATTTTTCCTTTATATAGAGTATTACAGAATGATGCAGCAAAATTGGAGGGCAAACCAAACCCAACACGTTAAAATATATAAAAAAGTTCATATAAAGATACAGATCCGGAAAAACTTCGTTGCCTTAATACGGAACTTGTCTGTCTTTGATTCCTCAAAAATAGAGTGAAATAGAGTGCGATATTGTGATGAATTTTGGTTCACGCAAATTATCAAAGGTTACATTGAATCCAGTCCCCCACGATGTGGCGAATGCCTTACAACGTTGGACACATGGCCATTCGCATTTTAGTAAATTATAAATTATCAAGTGCTTACAGTTGTTTCATTATAATGTCCTGTTGCAATGCAAGTGTAGTTGAGAAATATATTGACTTGCATTTCATAACTAACTAAAACGATTAAATAAATGATAAATGATAACTCTGGAAGTACTATCAGGATTTTGATAAAATTTTGACCGTAGGTTACTGCTATGAAAATGACGAAAAAGCTCTGCAGTTTTTGAAAACCGGTATAGTGGCGGCGGAGTTATCGTAAAAAAACGAACAAAAAACACACATTTCTGAGGCTTCTGACAGACTTAAGTTTTGGTCGCTGAAGACAGATCTGAAATTGTTTTTCGGTGCTCGATAAAACTGTTTCATCGTTTATTTTGTATAATTTTTACTTCAGTTGTAAAGGTTCAAGCGCGACACAGACCGATAATAGACGTTGGCACCACCATACGTCGAACGTCTAAGGCTAAAAAGTTCATCTCATCGTGTATGAGACACACTTGCCAATTGTGGGGTGTCGAACGTTGTAAACAACGTTGGAAGCATCGTGTAGGACCCGCATAACAAGTAGCAATTGCATCAATGGCAATATTTAGTCAAAAAACAATAAACCACTGTCTTTGTCGAAAAATTATCTCAATGTAAGATTGGTTCTATTTAAAAATACGCATCGTTTTCGAAATAAAAATTATTTTATTAATATGAATATAAAATACAGTAATCCAGCTGACACTTTTACTACCCGGAATGAGAGTTATATTTATCGCTCAAACTTGTTGGAGGGTGGCAACTTTTTGATGTTCGTCTATTAATACACTTCCAACCCCGATAATTCTAAGCATCTATTAGTCGTAAAATAGTATTGGTATTTTTGCAAAAACTACAATTTTTCGGCAAACATAAAGGTCCAATACTCAGTATAATCGCAACAAGGGAATTCCGGACCCGTATGATGATATAATTTTTTTCTTAAGTTTACGTGCGACTCTTCCCTTAAATTTTCTGTAAGCTTACTGGGAAAATTGTTGAAATCAGAAATTTGCATGCAACATTTATAGTTACCATCAGCATCAGGTACATAACATCCTAGCTTGTTATCTGCTATATCCAGGAAAAAATCATCCCCTAAAGCTTGATGTTTGTAAAATAATGGTAGCATATTTTCCTAAAAAAGAAACTAATATCTTATTATTTTATCTTTCACGAAACACAATAAAAAAATATCAGATGACGAAAAATTTCAAAAATAGGTGCAGAATCACAACTTTTAGCAGCATATGCTCATAGAGAATATATAACGTGTATAGATTTTACATAATTAAGAAGGTATTTGCCCATTATACCGTATCAGAATCGTGTTACATTCAAATTGCTGTTTGTCACTATTTTTAAGTTTTATTTGAAAATAAGCCTCGGTTGAGAACTGAAATTTGTGTTTTTGACCACGCTCCACCCAGAAATGACGAAGCAAGTTTCCAAAAAAAATATTATGCTATAAAAATTTCAGCTGTTTCGTTTATTGCTCATAGTACCTCTGTCACTGACATGACTTTCAAAAATGACCAGCATGCTGCTCATCGAAATATGTGCAGCCGTTTCCAAGACTACGAGAGTAAATAACATATAAAACTTGTTATTTGATATTCTAAAAGTGGATGGTTATGCGCACTTTTTACTTGTAACTTAGCATGCTGGTATTGTCTTAGTTTGGTCATATACAGGGTGTTTTCCACACATAAGGCAAGAATTCACTTCTTGGGACTATTCTGAAACTACTGTATTTGATCTTCTCGATTTGCGAAATACCTCTTGATTCCAGAGAAGCAAGCCCATGAAGAAACGTCGATAAAAACAGGTTTTTCTTAAATAATTTTCACATATCATCGTGTTCGCTTAAGTTTTAGCATCGCGTAACTCAAAAAATGGAACCATCACGATATGCGTGTTATTCGATAGGCAATCCAAATATTGCTCTTTCAAACATTTTTCAATTTTGAGTTACGCTGTGTTATAACTTAGGCGATGACATAATCCACCGAAAACTATTAACTCATTTAGTTCGCCTAAAGATTTTTTCCGACCTTTGTGTAATAATGGCTTAAGAATAATATTTTTAGAAATGCCTCGATAGTCTTGACTGCTCCATCTACATTAATGTAATGCTACCTGCGGTTGTTTCAAGAATTTTATAACACTGTACCAAAACAATAAGGCTGTTTTACTCCGAAACCCCAGAACCCCCTCCCTGATCTAAACGAATATTTGTGTCAAAAAAAATGTACGCCACTGACTTTTGTGCAATCTTTATTATATTCTTTGGATTAAGGAAATAGAAGTACACCTTTTTTGTCTCTTGATGTTTTTTCGTACCTTGCTTAGTTTTCGAGAAGTCCACTTAATTGCGTATCCCTGGACCACACAAGGAATACGGGGAAAAGTTTATTTTGGAAATTAAAAATAAAAGTAATTTTTTATTACTAATTATATAACAACAACCAATACTGAATAAAATTAACATAATTACTAATAAAAAATTATAAAAGAAAATAATAATTTTTAAAAGAAACTTTTCAATCAAGTAGAGTTTTTTCTCCAAAACTAAGCAAGATACAAAAAATGTCGTGACATAAAAAAGCTGTATTTCTATTTACTCAATCCAAAGAACATAATAAAAATTGCACAAAAGTCACTGACGTAAATTTTTTGGTCACAAACATTCGTTCAGATCAAGCTCGAGACGCCACTGGACTTAATAGATTCAATCAAGTTAGGGCTGAATTAGCTCCTCAATGCTATAAATACCACCGCCAAATTACAACAAAATTAGGTAAAGGATATTTAAGATCTTAAAATTACTTGACGAATCATTTGTTAAATTTGGTCATACTTAATTAACACCCTGTTTGTCATGTCATGCCCAATAAACGGTTCTAGCCCTAGCTCAACACAATATATAATTGGCAAACACTATCAACAGTATTCTATAGTTTTCATTTCCTTTACTCACCAATTTACGGAAAATACTGAACTTCTCATAGTCATTTACAGCCGGGTTATTGATGGATGCATGTACAAAAGACCCCTCTGGAAGGTTTTTGTGATTTCTTACTGTTGGCTTCCTTTGATAGAAATTATTCGTCCTATAGTCATTTCTTACGTATTGTACTTTGCCACCACATTTCTTCTGCTTTAGAATCATCTCTTTAATATGCGTCGACTTTTTACTTTGTTGAATTACAACTTCTCTATTGTGAAAATCACGAACAAGGTAAATGTTTGGCAAGGTGAGTATCCAGGATCGCAAAGACGTTGACCCGAATTTTTCATATGGAATAGAGAAACCACAGAATGTTTTAAAGTCGTCATCTACACATTCCAAAGGCAAACCTTTATTCCCGTAAAGGCATATTATGGATAAAAGGATTTTGTAAATTTGGTCTTCTTCAGTATTCTGATAGTCCCCCAATACCATTTTGAAGACAATAATTTCACTTTCGCCTGTTACACTTGAAAACAAGAATACTTACTGAACATGCCAGGATCTTCAGGTGAATGTGCTGCTAATTTTTTGCAATAACTTGAAAAAAAGTATAAAAACGCGCGTTTTGGTGTTTTTCAAATTCACACTTAGGTCTAATCCCTGGTAAGACTTATGACAGTAGTGGTTCAGGCTACTAGAATACTGTTGCCCTTTTCTCAATGACTCTGGAACACTTTTATAAAATCTCAATTTTATAGGATAAAACATTTTTTTGCAAAAAAGTTACAAATCTGGAGGATTTTTGTGATTGTTCTGGGGGAATTCTGTTTGATCCATCTGACAACGCTGGAAGGCTATCAAAAGGATAAAAGACGTGTTTTTGAGGTTATGTGTACGTGATATGTAGTAAAAATCAAAAGTGAATTCTAAAGTAACATGTAGTTTTATCAGTGTGTTACTGAATTCACCGTTTAAATATGAACCAAAGATACTCTAAAATACTTTTTTTGGTTGTAGTCATATTCGTTATATTCAAGTTTTTCCAGTTTTTCACGCTTACAGATGAGCCCTATTTACCAGAGCCAGATAATGCTATTGAAAGAGTTCGGGTAGAGGTATATTATGAAGCGCTATGTCCAGACTCAAAGTACTTTATAATCTATCAACTCCTTACAGTATTTGAGGAATTCCAAAATCACATAATTTTGGATCTTATACCATATGGAAAAGCTGAGGTAATTATATTATTTTAAAAATTGGACATTGAACTAGGTCCTATCTTTATTATATTTGCTTTACTAAAATCAAACATGCCAGGCTTGTGATAAGAATTGATTTTCATATCAGCCTTGTGGAATCTATGTAACATGTTTTTTCACATTAATTTTTTCTATAGATGCTATTTAAAACTCTTTGACATTTCTATTAACAAATTCTCTAACTCAAGCATTCATAAGCATTTGAGAATATAATAAGCATGTAAAATAACAATTTATATATTGAAAACTGGCATGTAAAAATTCTTGCTTACAATTTTTGAGCATTCCTCTCATGTGACTTCACAGCTGAAATAAAATCGTATTTTGCAATAACAGTGTCAAATTTGTTAAAATGCATAGCTTAGTCACCTAGGATATTTTTTTTACTGTTAATAGTACAAATACATCTTCTGTCAAGCCATAAAGGATTATTACTATTATTGGTATCTAGTAGGTAAACTTGCAGCAGCCTCTTTAGACTTATATTTTCTAATACATATTTCAAATAACTTTATACAGCAATTAGCCAATCAGAAAGCTTTCATAATATGTTTTTGAAAAATGCAGAAAACCTAACTGTAGTGACTGAAAAGCAACATGGTTTAATTGTACTAAAAAGGCGAATCTAAGGACACATGAAATGTCCAAATACATCAAGCTGTTTGGGCTGTAAGCCCGGAAATAGACATTTCAAAGTTGAAGTTTGCATTTAAAATACGCCATTTTCATTTTATGAAATTTTATTATACTGAGAGTTACTCGCACTGTCAAGATAAATCTAGAGACGCCTCATGTGTGAAAATTAGTCAAGCCCTTTGAGCTTATGATATAGAAGTCCTAAAGTTGAAATTTTCGTTGAAAATCCGCTATTTTGTTTTTATGACATGACTCGCGTGAGTCAACGCGAGAGATACATAACCCTCCTTCTGATGCAATCAAATAAAAATGACAACGAAGTGACAGGTGATTTTTCTAACATGCTTCATTATTATTTTGCATAGAATCCTTGATGCAACCTGTAATGTGTGTTCTATTGGAGAGCCTGGTCCTTAAATATTACATTTTTTTTTAGACGTTGGTAGTTGATGGAAAGCTACAATTCCATTGTCAACATGGTGAGACAGAATGTTATGCTAATAAAATACATGCATGTGTGATAGATCATGTAAATAATCCAGTAAAGCAACTGAAGTATATTGCATGCATGATTAAAGACAACATGATTCCAGATGTTGCTGGTGAAAAGGTGATACATCAGAAAAGTCTATTTTCGATCAGCAGTCAACAAAAACTTAAACATTGAAAAAAAATACCACAAATTTCCAAAATAATGAGTCAAAGTATTACTGGACCTATATTTATACGTGTTAATTGAGTATGTACCATACATTTAACAGAGATTCTTTGAGTAATTTCAAGACAAAAAGTTCATATAAACAAACGTTAAAATTTTAAAAAAAGTTCTTGGGAAATTTCTTAAATATCTTCTTTGGATTAAGCAAACAGAAATAAAACTTTTTTGTCTCTTGAATGTTCTTCGTATCTTGCTTAATTTTCGAGAAAAAAAGTCCACTTAATGGCATATCCCTGTACCACACAGGCAGTATGGGAAAACGTTTCAAGAGAACAAAAAGTTGTATATCTATTTGCTTGATAAAAAAAAACATGATAAAAATTGTACAAAACACAGTGGCGTAAATTTTTTGTCAAAAATATTCGTTCAGAACCCGCGCGAGACGCCACTGGACTTAATCAAGTTAGTGCCAAATGAGCTCCTTAATGTTATAAATACCACCCCCAAATTATAACAAAATTAGGTAAATGATATCTAAGATATTTATGAAAAAACATTTTTTTTTAAACTTCAACACCCTGTATCTTGAGAACGAAGTATTTGCGACTTATGTTTATATGAACTGTTTGTCTTAAAATTACTCAGAAAATCATCTGTTGAATTTATGGTACGTAATTAACACCCTGTAGGTATGAACTTTTATACTTAGAATCGTCACTTGAAAATTAGGCAGGCACTTTATTAACACCCTGTGAAAAGAAGGCATAAAAATGATACACTCGCCCAGTCACACATGGGATACGAGTCATCCTTTTAATATGGTTATTAACATTTCAGTGCGGACAAGAACAAGGCATCGACTTCAAGCCAATATCACAATGTGCCAAGGGCGACAAAGGTACGCAATTTTTGAAATTCTTCGGGGAAAAGACGCATTCTCTGAATCCACCAGTTAGATTTATCCCAACAATTCTATTAAATGGAAGTCAAACTGTGGTACCTCAATCCACGGTATTGAAAGATTTTCTTAAAGCTATTTGTTCTGTGTTGAAATTTAAGCCAAAGTTATGTGGATACAAAGAAAATAATTTGTCTCTGTTTTTATGAAGTGACGAGCAATAAATATTTTTTGTACAAATGGTGTCTTTTTGAATACAACCCAACAAAATCAGTTTAGTCTGTGAAAATCATATGACCTGACTCAGAGAGTTATGACTAGTATTGACTAGCACTACACTCGCAGTCGAAACTTATTTCATAAATCGACAGGCATGCGACAAATATACAATGTTTTTTTAGATTCTCCAGTACGATTTCCTAGAAACATTAGAAAATGACTAGCAAAATTTGAAATGTTTGACAAAATCCAATTTTGCTGTAATGTTTTAATGTTTTGTATAGTCAGTTTTTTATAGATGAAATCAATTTTAGGAAGCATTATGACAGAAACCACGGATTTATCGACTTCCGCGTCAAGTATGATGGAAACTTCTCCCATTTATGTTTCAGCTGTATATCACTTGATCAGCCATAAGCTACCATTGACATAAAATAACGCTCCTGCTAATCAACAATGAATTATTGTAAATTACCTTAGAGTGTACAAAGTCGCAATGTTTGCCCAATAAAAAACAATAAATATTTTATATTTTAATTATCTTGTTTAGACATTACACAAATGAAACAATTTTATTACAATGTTTTTACAACTTTTTTTTCTTGCTTTAGATCTATAAATACTGCGCGATACGATAATCGAACTCTTTCCAGTTGTGATAATCAAAGTAACTATATTTACTATCAAATTATATTTAAAAAATAATTTGGCAACGTGAATAATAAATACATAATGTATATCACAGGGCGACAAATTATATTTTGACCGTGATACGTGATTTTGCAACTATATAACGCACTTTAATCATTAAATGATGTACCATACTAAAAATTACAGATACGCTTCACTTGACGCTTTTATCGTGCTTTGAGCTATAGATACAAAATTTCAATGCTACTTAACATACAATAAGTGCTGCGTTTGAGATATCAAAGATAAGCATTGTTACTTAATCACTGGGTTACTACTATTAAAAGCGTAAAATAATGATAATGTTTAACCCATACAGTATATGAAATCGAACTGTCGTTTTAGAGATCGGCATTATGCATAATGAATAAAAAAATTTTTTTTAGATTCCTGGTGTCCACATACATACTATAGTCGTTTTCATGAGTATCAATTACGGTAGAATGACAGTTGATTCGTAATATTTAAAAATTCCCCATATTGGGGGACAATAATTCTAACGGATCCGACAATGCCAGGTAGACAGCCATATTTTGTTTTTTTTGTACGCTACAGATTCATTTTGTACTTGCTAAAAGCTCTTTTATTTAGAAAAGTTCATTTGCATGCAAAAAACAAAACTCTACAAACAAGCTTTACTAGATTTACACCCGATTCATCATTGCCGACGTTAATATAAAAATGTCACTTGGTGATCGGCTGTTCACCTCGGTAGACATCAAAGCGTGATGGATACTCGTGAAATAGGGTATAGATTTATATCCTATTTCACGAGTATCCATCACGCTTTGACGTCTACTGAGGTAAACAGCTGATCAGCAATAATGAATCGGGTGGAAATCTAGTAAAACTTGTTTGTAGTTTTGTCTTTTACATGCAAATGACATTTTCTAAATAAAAGAGCTTTTAGCAAGTACAAAATGAATAAATATATATATATATATATATATATATACACATACGACTGTAAGTTAATTTAAAATCATTTTGCATAGCTATTTCTTCTCAATGTTATTGCACCTCCTGATGAAGATGGCAAAGCCCATTGAAAGGTAGAGATTAATAAAGTATAAAGAGTCCTCTTTGCTTGAATTTTGTCGAAGTACCCAACAAAAGGCGGAAGCTTTATTTTTCACTTAACTGGTCTAAAAGCCAATGACCACGTCTCAAGTTATATATATATAGATATATAACTTGAGACACCATATCCCAAAACCCATGAAGATCTTAACACGTCACAGCGCCGCGAACCTCATCGACATGGTTCTATTAAACGTCTAAACTAGTTGAACTTCTTAGCTACAAGCAACTTTGATTGGCCTACAGCCACATCTATCCTATTTTCTGCTTCCTTAGGTATACCAGTTTCTTTATATTTATTCCACTCATGGCACTTTTCTTCTATCCTCCTAATTTCCTTATTCAGCAGATCGTTGAAGTAATGCGCACTAGCTTTAGGACCAGTAGTGGCCTCAGCACCAGGCAAAGTGCCCCCACTACTATTTCTAATATGGAACTCTTTTCTGGCACTATTTTTCCATCGGGAGATCGTCACAAATGGGCTTACGTACACAGATTCCCGCTTTATATATATATATATATATATAAACTTGAGACGTGATCATTGTCGTCTAGACCAGTAAGGTGAAAAATAAAGCTTCCGCCGTTTGTTGGGTACTTTCACAAAATTCAAGCAATGAGGACTCTTTATACTTTATTAGTACCTAGCTTTCTAGCACTTTCGGCACCGTTCAAGGTTTCGATGGGGGGTCAAGGTCAAAAGACCCAGCTCCGGCCACGCGGAGGGCTTTCGGCACACGCCATGGTGCCCCTCGTGGCAGGGGTCGCTCTTAGCGACCTCTACCCGGCCAAAGCGGGAATCTGTACGTAAACCCATTTGTGACAATCTCCCGAGGGAAAAATAGTGCCAGAACGGAGTTCCATATTAGAAATAGTACTGGGGGCACTTTGTCTGGTGCTGAGGCCACTACTAGTCCTAAAGCTGGTGCGCAGTACTTCGACGATCTGCTGAATAAGGAAATTGGAGGATATAAGAAAAGTGCGATGAGTGGATTAAATATCAAGAAACTGGTATACCTGAAGAAGCAGAAAATATGATAGATGTGGCTGTAGGTCAATCAAAGTTGTTTGTAACTAAGAAGTTCAAGCAGTTCAGACGTTTAATAGAACAGTGTCGATGAGGTTCGCGGGACTGTGACGTGTTAAGATCTTCATGGGTTTTGGGGTATGGTGTTTTTGCAAGTCGAGGATGTTGAAAAACGAAAATAATTGGCAAGAAGTCATCACTGTGAATAAAGTTGTAAAGGCAAAAATGAAAGGAAAACTAAAGCTCCAGCAACATCAAAAATTAAAGAAATGATAGCCACACCATTTTTGCAGCATCAGGTGTAAATGTAATTTTAACTTTCGTTCTAAATATTTGTAATCCGTTTTAATTTGTTCCTGACATATAGCTGTGTGTATTTTATGTTAATGTTGAAGAATGTACCAGGTATCCAGCTTTCACCAGGTTACTGGGTGTTTCCCTCAACTTAAATGTTAATAACATTTAGCAACAATCTCACATACTACTCTGCTGATGAAGATGGCAAAGTCCATTGAAAGCTAGAGACTAATAAAGTATAAAGAGTCCTCATTGCTTGAATTTTGTTGAAGTACCCAACAAAAAGCGGAAGCTTTATATATATATCAAATACAGTTAATCTGATTTTTAGAGGTGTTTTGTACCAGTCTATTTTTTTTATCAAAGTTGTTTAAAATTTGCGAGTTCTACTTAAATATTTAGAATCTCGTAATTTTATTATAAACATTTCACTTTGTGTACCTACATATGCGAAGCACTGAGAATTATGTACACTTTTAAAGTTATTCATAGACAAGCTCATGCAAAAGTTACACTAAAAATAGCTGATTGATGTATAATTCACGTGTGCCGCATTTATGAAAGGATAGAATAGATTATTTTTCCCCAGTTTTTTCTACCAAACATTGATAGATCTTAAGAAACGTTTCCAAATGATTGCTGATCTTTCTTGATTTTGTGGGCGAAAAAATTATTGTAGATAGCTCTTATGGTGCATAGCACTGAGTGGAGTACCTGCCTCTATCCACAAGAATATATAATAAACAGGTCTTTGGAGTTGCTTTTAATTGGCAGAGGATATTTTGCAAGCTATTTTGGGAGACAGGTACCTGAAATCTTATCATATTTCAGGCAGGTTTATACTGTATGGGTTGAATACAACTGGTAAAAATCTAATGAGTTACCCTGTGCTTAGTGCCTCACAAGCAACACTAAAGGGGTAAAGAAATACACAAATATACATAATTTGTTTCTATAAATGAGTAAATTAAATAAAATAATATGTATCTAAAAATATACTCTAATCATATATATATAAGACAACTGAACAAAAATATGTAGCCATATAGTTTAGATTTGCTGGAATACTAAGCAAATTATTTCCATTGCACTAGAAATTTTTATTTTTCTGATTATTTCCTACAAAGCTAGCAATAATAAATAAAAAACTAAAGATGTCAACATTCTTCAATGAGCAATTTTTAAATTATGCCCATATCTTCAGAGATAGGCATTAGTGATCTGCTATCTGCCACCCAAAATTTCCCTATTTTTTTTTACTAAAGTGCAGTGTAAGACAGTACTTTGAAGTATAATTTCATAATCTATCCACAGAAAAAAACATACCTACATTGCAACAACAGTAAGTGATTCTAAATAGTTCTGAAGTGTGATAAGATGCTAAAATTGCTTTAGAACTCAATTAATATACAAGAAGTGTATACAGACATTGTTGCACTCTTCTATCTCTTAGATAGCAAGTTGAAATAAACAATAGCCAAAGGCTGAGAAAAACATAGGATAAAACTTGATACTTGGAAAATTTGCAAATGATACTGAAAAACTTAAATCACATGTGAAACCTTGAGACATATAAAGGAAACAATTTTCAGGCCTTCAAGTTTTGAAATTCAAAAATAGGTAAACAATTTTGCCAAATAACTATCTGTTAAGGCTTCTATTAACAAAAAAGCCTGATCAAAAATCAAATAGTTACATCTTATCTTACAATAAATTTATCAATATTTGAGTTATTATGTTGTGGTACTTGAATTTTTAAATGTTTGTACAGACTAGTTGTATGATGGAAAAAAATGAGTCTATAAGCTAGATAATATTATAAATGTATGTTGCATTTTTCAGTAAATGAAGGACTCTTCCAATAATAACAATTTGTAACTTGAATGGCTGAAAAATATCTTATATCTATTCAGTCTTCAGCAATAAATGTGTTTTGGTGTGAATCAATAAATCAGAAATAATAAGAAAAATAAAAGTAAGAAATAAATATATTTGTAGCATGAGCTAACACCAATCATACAAATTTGAAACTTTCAAAGAAATATCACCTAGAAACTCTTAGTACAAGATACTTAAAATCATTAAATCTCAATTTTAGGTAGGAATTTACACAGGACACAAATTCTTTAATGCTCATTTTGTAAATGCAGCAACAATAATTTACAATATGGAACAAAATTGATACAAAATACGAACTGAGTTATATACAGTAGTAGGGAGGTAACCTTTAAGAATTCTGGCCTGGCACAATCACAACCATTCTCCACTAGTGATGACGAGATTGAGTCCTGCTACTGGATAGCACAAACTATGCAGCAACTGACGTCTGGAATGTTGAATGGAGATTTCAGCACCATATCTTGAAAATCACCTCTCAAAACGAACATTACAGTAGCGATGGTTTTGAATTGTGTACTAAAACGTTTGTGGCATGCCAGGATGCTATAATTTGTGATTGCTTGTTAACCAGGTTAACCCTTCATAAAGACCATCCCCACTAGTTGCACAGGCTGGCTGAACATGCCAGTTCCGATCTCGTATACGTGTGAGGCCTAGTTTTTCTTGGATTTCATGGGGTTTCATTGCTTCAGGCAGGTCTTGTTTATTGGCAAAAATGAGTATTATTGCATCGCGCATCTCTCGATCATTTATGATACGATGAAGTTCTTGCCTCGCTTCATCTATTCTATCACGATCAGCACAGTCGACAACGAATATGAGCCCCTGGGTACCTGTGTAATAGTGGCGCCACAGAGGCCTTATTTTGTCCTGCCCTCCGACGTCCCACACATTGAATTTGACGTTTTTATAGGTCACTGTTTCTACGTTGAAGCCTACTGTTGGAATTGTCGTTACTGACTGTCCTAATTTTAATTTGTACAATATTGTCGTCTTGCCAGCCGCGTCCAGACCAAGCATCAAGATTCTCATCTCTTTATTCCCAAAGATTTTCGATAGTAACTTCCCCATGGTTCTGGAGGGCTTTCACTAATACTATTAACTATGACTAAAGCGGCATAATATTATAATTTTCCAGGAAACATCCTAATTAGTTAATCTGATAAATAGCACATCACACTTCATCATCATTTCGGATTCTACCAAATACACGAAATACACCTTTGACACTTGACGATTTTTGCACCAACGACAGATGACAGAATCCTGATAAGTGGCTAAGCAGTAAACGTAAACGAAGATTAGCCAGCGTTGCCAGATGGGTCCAACAGAACAGGGGGGGAAGGTTTGTCAGACAAACTTGTTCCTTGAACCACGGTTGGGCATGAACATAAAACGATACGCGCATTCGCTATCACTTCGAGATTTGGGGATTGGGATGTGGATTTACAAGATGAGCAAATCCTTGCAAAATGGCAGAGAAGACGAGTAAAAGTCTAATTCTTTGTCACGAAACACGCGTGTGAGACAAAGATAGTTAAATCAGTCGACCAGTTTACAACTTATTATTCTGCTGCTTTCTGTGTTCTATGACTATGTATGCATTTCTACCAATCTACAATTGACATACAGATGTAGAGATGGGCTGGCGTAGATGTTTTGTGGAATTGCTATTTAGCAGTGGACAGTTTTTCTTAGTTAAAAATGGAATGAAATACTCCAAAAATACCCAACGACTTTATTCTCCTCCCCTTGAACATTTTATCCCCCAAGGCACGCAAAAATCCCCCAAATTTTGGAGAAAGTCCCCCAATATGGCGACCCTAGCAGATATCGACATTACTTACCCAGCGCTACTCAGTGTATATGTTTTGTGAGCACTACGGTGGCGGACGTTGGAATAAGCCAATTATTTTTAATTTTCCTAAAATATAAATGAGACTCCAAAGCACAGTTCAATAAAAAAATGTTGGATCAGGATCTAACCTAAAATGCACACAGTAAGAGAAATATTTCATTTCCTCTCCAGAAAAAAAAATCAGATACATTTTTTGGCAATGTCATCAATCTAAGAATAAGAAAAGGGCACTTAAACATGGCAACACTGTACACCAAATTTCAAAAGTTGGTAGCACTGACGGTTATAAAATTCGAAGCTTGAAAGTTGAAAGTACTTCAGTAGTGTCCGGATTTTTAAAGAATGCTGGCTGATTTTGATCGCATTCCGGAAATTTTTCGTTTTATCGCAAGTCCTGGCACGTGATTCTTTGGATCACTCAGACTATTTTTTTGCTGACTGCCGAAATACCGCTTTATTTGGAAGATACAGGATCCTAAAGAACACCAGTGGAAGTTAGTTATTCTCAAATAATATTTTAAGAGTATTGTACTAATTTACGAGATGTGATCAATAAAAATATATCTATCTATCTACAGGGTGACCCAACGACCATTTGTGACTCTCCTGGTATATTTTGGGTAAAACGCTCGGACACGTCAATTTTTATTTCTAGGGGCCTTTTCATCTATAGTCGTACAATACAGAGTGATCCAAACATAAAGTATTACGTTAAACTTTAGATTTTTAAATGGAAACCCTCATTTTTTTTATTTTTAGATTTTCCATGAAGCTTTTAGTAAATGTTGTATAATAAACCTGTCTTCAGTCGTTGTGAAGCTATGTAAGTTTATAATAAAATTCTAGAATTATATCGTAAAAATAATAATCAATAACTATCATTCCCATAGTAACAAGACTTTAAAATTAAGAACAAGTCTCTGAGTTTTAAAAAAACAGTTTACACGCACATTACCTACAGTTAAAGTAAAAATTAATTTGCTATAAACAGTGTGGTAGTAAGTGCTGAAAGTGGTGTCCATTTACCTCCATGCAATAATAAAAATTTTGTTCGAATCTATTCCTCACATTTTCAAGCATGTCTTTAGTTATTTGTCTACATCCAGCGGTAATCCGTTGACGAAGATCTTGAAAGGAATCTGGCTTCGTACTGAAAACTTTACTTTTCAAATGCCCCCAAAGAAACTAACCTAAAGGACTTAGGTCCGGAGATCTCGGGGCCTCGTCTGTCGATCCAGTGATTCGGGAGATGGGTGTTCAAAAACTATCGTACTGGAGCCACATAGTGCGGCGGTGCACCAGCTTGTTGGAAATAAATGTAATTTTCCTTTTTTTCTTTTAGTATAGAAGCAGCCGCGCAGGCAGAAGCCTAAATGCCGGAACACCGCGGCTGCTATGATGATCCCAAAGAAATTTTGTTAATACGATTTTTAAATTGCATAAGGTTAGTAGAACTGGGAAAAGCTACCTCTTGTAGATTGTTCCACAATCTCGACACCCTCGGGACAAAGGAGCGGTCCTATTGGCCAGTTATGGATGTACGAAGTTCGACACGGTTATGATGGGACGCCAAAGTCAGGCGGGTCTGTCTGGCAGGCACATTGCGCGGCGACATCATGGAAGAGAGACTGCCTGTTAGAGAAGAGTTATCGATCAGTCGGACCGCCCTCCTCTGGACAGCATCAAGCATGGATAATGCAGTAGGGGCGGCAGCAATTTCGTTTATCCAGTTTTTGAACTGCCTCAGGTTAATAGAACTGGCACTGTTGATTGTTCCACAATTTCGACACCCTCGGGACAAAGGAGCGGTCGTATCCGCAAGTTCTGGATGGACGGGGTTGATCGTACAGGGAAGGAGGTCGTTGATTAGTGACAGGAACAGTGTCGGACCCAAGACCGATCCCTGGAGAACACCCGCGTTGACGTTGTGGGATGAAGAGGAGAACCCGTCAATTACGGATATCTTGCATCCAGAGAAAGAGTCAGCCACCCATCTGCAAAGCTTTTCTGGGAGGCCATATGATGGAAGTTTGATTAAGAGGGCAGCGTACCACAGCTGATCGAACGCTTTTGTGATGTCAAGAGCAACGACATGAGCCTCACCATAAGACTGGATGAGTTTACTCCACAATTGCGTGACGTAAGCTAGGAGGTCCCCTATGGATCGTTGGTGCCAGAAGAAATTCTGCCTGTCGCTAAGCAAGCTGTGACGGTCGAGGTAGTCCAGAAGCTCGCGATTTATGCACCTCTCCATCACCTTACTTATAACAGAAAGCAGAGCTATAAGATATCTGAAAGAGACGCGAAAGAACTGGAGCGACAAGAGCACTCGTCTTACGGTCTTATGCCTGAATGTTACCTCCGCATAGTGTAGGGAACCCTTTGAATTGACGGCGCTTGGGCGTGTCCATGATGGAGTTGGCAGCAAAGATTCTTGGCAAGCACTTCCGCCTTGGCCTTTGAGTCGGTTACAATCACTCCATCCTGACACGTAAGTGCTGGAATGGAAAGCTACTGTGTGAGAAGTTCTTTCCAATCTGCTTGGCCAGCGTCTAGAAAGACCGACTGCCATTGCGCTGCGACATTACCCTGTGTCTTACTTTTATATCATGCTGGTCTTTGGCATTGCGGACCGCTTCGTTATATTTGTTTCTGGACTCATACGTCTTGCCAGTCAGGTTTCCAGGAATAAAGAAAGGTCCTACAATATGATTTCCGCAAATGCCGGCCCACACATTTAATTTTCCAGGATACTGGGAGTGTACCTCTCGAAACAAATGTGGATTCGAGTCACTCCAATATCGACAATTATGACTATTTACAGCACCATGCAAACAGAACGTACACCCATCTAAGAAACAAATATTAAATAACAAATTTGCGTTGTTGGTTAAACGTTTGGACATTAATTCGCAAAACTCCAACCTTCTATCAAAATCGTCTTAACTCAGCTCATAGACAAGTTTTATCTTGCACGGGTGAAATTTATTGTCTTTCAAAATTCTTTGTACTGCTGAGCGTTTAAATCCTGAAGAAGTAGCCAGTCCACGAGTGCTTTGGGTGTTGTCAAGTGATTCGTATTCCAAAACTGATATCTCTGCGGCTTCATTTCTAACTGGTTGATTTTCTCGATGACGGTTACGGCGAATATTAGACACAGATCCAGTGATCCAGTTTCTTCAAATTTTCTTATCAACTTAGCCACATACCTACTTATCGGTAATATTTTTGTCTGTATGTAACGCATTAAACTACCGGGCAGTAGCTCTTGCAATGCTCCCATCTGGGTAATTCAGTTTTGTTATTTCTACCCTTTCTTGGATTGAATAAGTCATTGTTCAATATTTATTACAACTAGGCAGGTAATTTAACAATTTGAAATGGAAGACAAAGTTTTTCTCTGACATGCGATGACACTGATTGATGCTAAGAGTTCTTGATGGTATCCATGATTATTATTTTTTGCCGTGTATTCAATTATTATCAGTATTAAGTTAGTCGAATTTTATTACAAACTCAAATAGCTTAACAACGATTGAAGATAGGTATAAACATTATACAAAAGTTACTAAACACCTCATTAAGAATCTAAAAATTGAAACAATGGAGTTTATATTTAAAAATCTAAAGTGTAACGCAATTTCTTATTTTTGGATCACCCTGTATTGTACGGCAATAGATGAAAATACGTCCTCCTGGAAATCAAAATTGATGTATCCGAAAGTTTTTTCCCAAAAATATACCAGGATAGTTACAAATGGGGGTGCGACCTGTATATAATCTATATATCTACTGTGTATAATCAAATTAAGTTTTGACACTATAACAACTAATTGAGACCTCATATGATATAGCCAATAGAAAACTCACAGCGCCTACAAAAATTTACTGTCGCAATTACTTAGAGAAATTACCAACGTTTAAGCTTTATACTTACGTATGGATTATTGGAAATAATCAAACAAACGCTTTTTGTTAATTTCAAAAAATAGAAAACTACTTTTGGCATTACCCACGTACAATAGATACTCCCTGCCAGTTGGTGTGGGAAGTCGGACAGCCCTTCTCTGAACAGCATAGAGCATGGATAATATAGTAGGGGCGGCAGCACCCCAGGCATGTGAGCAATTCTCGAGGCTAGGTCTAAGTAGTTCTTAGCCCCAAAAAAATAGCCTAGCTTTTCCCCAGCACCTACCGCTATTGACGAGATGTGTTCGTGCCAGGTCACGTACCCAGTATTCTGGACTTTGACCAGCCGAACTGACCGGCTCTTTGGCAGAAGTCGGCCATCCATCGAAACCGAATGAAAAAGGAGTTTTCCACCACACCCCGTATGAGTATAGATATTTGATAAATTAAGGATAGCCGCGCCTAGTTGCCATAGGGATAGGGGTGGCGTACATCTACTCCCTGAGTTTTTTTATTATTCGTGTCCATGTATTACAATGGGGAATAAGTTAGTTACGTTTACAGAAAGTCAGTTAGAAAATTATCAGGTAAAAAGTGTTCACTCGAAAAATATTCGTTTGTTTTTAATCATTTGATATGTGTGTTTGTTCTATAGGACTGCACTTTTTTTACCAGAAAAGAAATACTAAGGTAAGTACTGTTTTTATCAAGGTCGATGCAAATATTCTAGGGGTTGATGAAATATGTCACGTGTAGCCTTATCTACCTTGGTAAATTAAGGTTCGATAACCAAGAACACTTTCTTTGTTCTACTAAGTTTCTAATTTCTATACAGGATGTTGATAAAGTGGGATTTCAAAAAAAAACGTGTATAAACAGAGATCTGTTTTGAAGATACAGGTGTGTTGAACATTGTTTCAAAAAATCCGCTTCTTTCGAGAAAATCGTGATAACTTTTTCAATGTTAAATGTTTTTGGAATTTATCAATCTGGATAAATAGATCAAATAAAAACAGGACATTTTTTGGATTTGAATCCGGTGATCTAGATTGCCATGACAGTTGTTTGTCTTAATAAAGCGTTTTCCTAAATTTTCGGCGATATGCCCTCCACCTGCTGATTTTCAACTTATTTTAACAAAATCGGTAGAATGTTAGGTATCAAGATTTTTACGCAATACGAATTTTCAAAAAGGCTTGACACCCCTGTGATTTGAAAACGAAGCATTAACGAACCCATCTGGCATAAGATCATATTGAATTTTTCCTTAGATTAGAATCACTCGAGGAATCAATCTTCGAAGTTTGGCCAGGTACTGTATCGACACCTTGTATGTTTCAGGAAAATGATTACGATTCAATATAGGCGGTGACACCAGCTTTATATAGTCTTCCCATCACGGATATATCGTAAACCACTGATTAAAAGAAAAAACGCCGAGACACGTCAAAAAATTTGTCAAGGGGAACAACTTTTTAACCAAAAACTACTTCACACCCCCTTTTATCCTCTGACTCCCAGGGTGATCTCTTTAGGGGTATCGAGTAATAGCTTGTTTGAAACGTCTTTCGAAGTCCATTATTTTTAAGTTTGATTTTTTCGTTTTCAAGAAAATAAGAAAAACCTTGATTCATCTTAATTTGTTCTGATAGAAAACAAAAACACACGAGAATATCGCTTTTTATTTAAATAAGTGTTAAAAATCTTGCCCGTTATTGGTCAAACAATGATATAGGCAATGTTCAAATTCCTGACGGACATTTTCAAAAACATGTGGGATATCATGGCAGCTTTAGACGATGCGTTGACGAAGTTCATCCAAACTTTCAGGCTGGAGAGTAAAGACAATAGATTTCAAATAGCCCCATAGAAAAGTTCAAATGGCGTCAACTCGGGAGATCTAGCAGGCTATTCTATAGGCCCTCTTCACCCTATCCATTTATCTGGAAACTCTTCGTCTAGCGATTCCCGAACCGGAAGAACATAGTTTTGCTGGAAATATATTTCAGCCTCATCAAGTATAGGGTTTCCACCCTCATCGATTTGGTTTTCAATGGTTTCAGTGATAAGGGGGTTGATGGTATTTTCCAACATATCCAAATAAATGTCTCCATTCAAACCACCCCATTTCACCCTCCGCCCCAGAGGGTCATTGCCTTGAAAATTTTAAATGACAAATGGTATCGAGTAATAGCTTTTTTGAAAGGTCTTCCGAAGTCCTCTATTTTGACGTTTGATTTTTTAAAATCAGTCGATTCATTTTCGAGAAAATTAGAAGAATCTTTATTTATCTTAATTTGTTAAGATAGAAAACAAAAACACGAAGATATCACTTTTTATTTCAATAAGTGTCCAAAATGTTACCCGTTAGGGTTTGTCAAATCTACGATTCGTTTATAATTTAAAACGGAAACTACCAACATAAACAGCAGTTCGGAAGATCAGACGTGGCAACAACCAAATAACAACCCGAATTTTTTTCCGCATTATTTTCATCAACACAGATATCCTGGGTGAACTGTTTATTTGTTGCTAAGAGAAAGAAATAATTTAATTTGCTGTCAATTATCTTTGTGACAATCTTGGAATAGTGAGCATTAATTTATTGATTCAGATTTTACTTCCAAAATGGTTTACACACATGCCGAAAGAATGGACACGATTCTAATTTATGGTGCCCAACAGTGTTACTAAACTTCACCAATTCCATTCATTCAAAATAAAAATATTGCAAGAGTTAACCGAAGATCATTTCGATAGGCGAGTCGAGTTTTGTGAACAAATAACTGTAGCGATTAATAATAATATCATTCATGTAGAGAATATCTGCTGCACATGTTATCTAAATAGATTTATTAATAACCATAACTGCAGGTATAGGAGCAATGATAATCCTCATGCTTTTGTAGAAGGGCATTCCCAGTACCCCCCAAAAATTAATATATGGGCAACAAAGTGATTGGGCCATTGTTCATTAATAGAAATTTGAATGGATACATTTATTTGGATATGTTGGGAAATACCATCAATCCGCTTATCACTGAAAACATTGAAAACCAAATCGTAGAAGATGGAAACCCTATACTTGATGAGGCAGAAATATATTTCCAGCAAGTCGGCGCTCCTCCTCAGTATGCTCTTGCGGTTCGGCAATAGCTAGATGACGAGTTTCCAGATAAATGGACAGGGCGAAGAGGGCCTATAGAATGGCCTGTTAGATCTCCTGATTTGACGCCATTAGACTTTTTTCTATGGGGCCATTTGAAATCTATTGTGTTTTCTCCTCAACCTAAAAGTTTGGATGAACTTCGTCAACATCGAACGCTGCCAGATGTTTCCGAAAAAAAAATGAACATCGCCTATATCATTGTTTGGCCAATAACGGGACATTTTTAATACTAATTGAAATAAAAAGTAAAATTTTCGTGTGTTTTTGTTTTCTATGTGAACAAATCAAGATAAATAAAGATTTTTCAAATTTTCTTGAAAACGAATCGACCAATTTTAAAAAATGAGACGTCAGAATAAAGGACATTGAAAGACCTTTCAAACAAGCTATTACTTTATACCCCTTGTTACTTAAAATTTTGAAGGAGATGACCCTGGGGGGCAGAGGGTTAAAGGGAATGAAATAGTTTTTAGTTAAAAAGTTGTCCCCCTTGACAAATCTTTTGACGAGTCTCGGCGTTTTTTCTTTTAATCAGTGGTTTTCGATAAATCCGTGGTGGGAAGTCTTCAAACGAACACCTTGCATAAATAGTTCTACTATAGCGGTGTGTCAGTGACGACACCATCGCAGACCAGTTGGAGTTGGTTAAACATTGCTAAGTAGGCAGTGGCCTCCACGACGATGCAGCAACCCAAACGACTGCCAAGTTATTTCAAATTATAAGCACATTATTTATCGAACTTTTATCGTTTAATTTTCCCGTTGTTACGAGGATTAGAAACTTCTTAATCATAGAACATCTTTGACTAATACTAAAGAGGGTGGGGACATTTAGGGGGACACGCACTTCCCTATCCCCCCCTCTAGATACGCCCTTGACGTCCCTCTAGACCTAGACAACTGCCATTTCAAACCTGCCTATCCGGGAAAATCGGCAAATGTAAAGTTTTTTTAAGTGATAAAAAATCCTAGGTCCCTTGAGATACCAGTTATGCTGATTTCACTGGAAAAATTAAACAATACATCGGCCAATAAAAGATGATAGTGTTAAATAACGCATTCTTATTATTGAATCATAGATAATGTATACCGTTGAATTCCATGCATTTTGTTCTTGCATTCAAGGGTGTTCAAACGATTTAGGGAAATACGACCAAAACAATTGAAGAAAAATGAAGCGCTCAGTGTACGAATACCATTAGAAGACTGTATGGAGAAAATGCCTGAACTACGAGTAAGTAATCTTATTTTACGTCTTGAACCTTTGACCGAGAACGTTTCGCAAACGTCAAGATGACCTTAAGTCTTGATACTTTCTAAGGCCACACATGACATCGACCTCAAATGTGGTGGGGGACTCCTCTTCTCCACATCGCCTACAATGATGTGGAGATTACTGTTTTACATATTGTGACCAATAAGAGACAAATCAACAATCCGAACGGTCAATTCAGAAACCACCTAAATGACATTTTTTCTGGAGACGCTTTCCTGAAGGTAGTTAATGCATTTCTTCTTCTTTAAATAGTACCGAGTTAAACACGTTCATTGCACAAACAAATAACTGAAATGCACAATTCGACGGCAGCATTGACAAAAAAAAAATTAATTACACCAATTAAAATTTCAATTAGACCAACTAAAATAATTAACTACTATTTAATTAGCTAACAAGATTTATTAGTTTAATAAAACTCCGATTTCTAAAACAGTTTACTTGCATGTATGAAACTAGTTTAATTAAACTAAGACGCACTCGGTTAATTAAATGTATAAACCATTTACTTAGATGGAGTAAATCAGCTTATTCAAAATTAATGAGCTAGCAACATGAGTTTACCTGCTCCAAGTAAAACAATTTAATTATATCTATAAAATTTGTTTAACGAGTTTTAATGAATGATTTTATTTAGTTTTAAAAGGATATTCGGATAATATTTGGAATATAAAAGAACAAATTTCATTTTACTGAATGATGTATATTAAAACTGTGGTCTAATAAATCTTGGATATCAAAAAAGTTGGAAAACTTGATATTGATAGTTGATGTTTTCGAGTCAAAATAAAAGCTTTCGGATTTTATAACCTTAAAAAAATTCGACACTTTTTATTTCCATTGATTGTAATTTTGTTATATATGGGATTAAGTTTTACCGCGTTAGGATCAGTATTCGTAGTTTAGGCGTTTCGATGACCAAGAGTATTTAAAGCTAAATTATACGGGGTGTTAGGGAAATAATATTCGTAACTTTAAGAGGTGATTCCTTGCATTATTCTAAGCAAAAAAGTTCATTATAAATTATGTCCGAAAATCAATCGTTTTCGAGGAAAGTGAGTCATAAATAATTAAATTTTCTCAAGCATTTGGCAACGCTGCAATGCAACCACGATACGAGCGCACGACGACCGCAACTGATTCATAGAATTGTTTACGGTTGTATGATATTTTTTTTTGAAAATATGCCTTGAATTATTATTGAATACTTTTACGCAATTTTTGTGGCTAATATTTTTTATTTAATAACGCTTTCATTAATACATTTACTTAAAAAAAATGACAGAACTTACCGGTACGTGGCGACACACACCACCAATTCCCAAGATTATCAGTCACTTATTTGAAACGATGCGTTGCACGAAAAAAAAAATCAATAAACCACATCAACTTACAGTTAAATGTATTAGTAATTACAATAGATGTTCTTCGGTTTCCACTTCAACTTCAGGATGTCTTCCGCGATTGTTAAAATTAGGCACTACGCTCCCTGTGTCCAGAAGTCTTTGGGATACTTCTACGAATATTCTTCTAGCCTCTTCAGAATTGCAATGAGTCTCTCCGTAAATAATAAGCATATCGTGATACTCGCGTACCGAAAACACCTCTTTCGTATCAAAATGCACGCACTGATACAGTAATACATACTTAATAATAAAATGTGAACTCAATTCGGGTAAACATTACTTGCAATAACGTATGCAAGAAACTATCAAATAATTTTTTCCCAATGTAGGTATCAATTTTTTTGCCTACCGACACGATGTCGGTCGCGATGATATATGCAGTGCAGGCGGAGTACGACGTTGCCAGTTGTGTGAGGGATTTTGTTGTTTTTTTTTCTTCGGAAAATTGTATTTAAAAAACAAGAAAATTATTTTGTTCGAGACAGTTAATTGATAAATAGATGTATTGATACATTTTACGCTATTAGGCATATGCATTTAAATTATTGAGGTGCAAAATCAATTTTTTTCATGACTGAAAAGAAATAAGTTCAGCATTTTTTTGCTCCGAAACGGTTGATTTTCGGACGGTTATAATGAACTTTTTTGCTTAGAATAATGCAAGGAATCACCTCTTAAAGTTACGAATATTACTTCCCTAACACCCTGTATGTTGCTAAAAATATGAGCACCGACAGGACCGAGTGAAAGTGTCCGGTCAAGAGAGGTGTCCCTATAAAAGAAATACAACAAAAGTCGTGATTTAATGAAAACTGAATACAAATTATATTAAATAAATTGGGACATTTAAAACTTAACTGTATATATATTTTTTTAAAATAAACAAAAGACTTTAAATGTAAGAAAAAGCAATTTGCTCATGTCCAACCCATCCCAAAAAAAAAAGGATCTACGACCGACCCTTATAACTACAGGCCTATAGCTCTGCTTTCTATTACAAGCAAGGCGATGGAGAGGTGCATAAATCGCGAGCTTCTGGATTACCTAGATCGTCACGGCTTGATTAGCGACAAGCAGAATTGTTTCCAGCACCAGCGATCCACAGGGGACCTCCTAGCTTACGTCACCCAATTATGGAGTAAACTCATCCAGTCTTATGGTGAGGCTCATGTCGTTGCTCTAAATATCACGAAAGCGTTTGATCAGCTGTGGCACGCTGCCCTCTTATCCAAACTTCCATCCTATGGCCTCCCAGAGAAGCAGATGCGTTGCTGACTTTCCCTCTGACCGCAAGATTATGTCGTAATTGACGGGTTCTCCGCTTCATCTCACAACGTGAACGTGGGTGTTCCCCAGGGATCGGTCTTGGCTTCGATACTATTCCTCTTACATGTCAACGATCTCTTTTCCTGAACGGTTAACCCAATCCACAGCTTTGCTGATGACAGCATTCTACATGCAAGAACAAGTGGATCTCTATAGCTCAGCTGGAAAAAAGAAGACTAGTGGCGACTTCGTCTCTGACGAGGGACCTGAAGGTTATCAGTACTTGGAGAGATGCAATAATCTTGTACAGTTTAATGCTTCCAAAACACAGTACTGTACCTTGACGAACAAAAAGCGTTCTTAGCGCTCATCCGGTTTCGATGGATGACAGTTCTACCAAAGACCCGTTCAAAAATCAGATTAACAAAAAGTCCTTGGGATCCCCATAGCAGGCGTGGTGACCTGGCATTTAGGCTTATGCTTACACGGCTGCTTCGTTATAAAGAAAAAAAGGGCAAAAATACGATTTTTGTATTATTTAAGCGAATGTCTCTTGGATGAGATCCCACATTGTCTAAAAATAACAAAATGTTTCTTTTTTCTTTAGCCATTTTCCAATCTAGGTCTTGCAACCACTCTGTCATAATTTGGAGCCATTTTTACAATGAATGCGTTGCCCACTGTGTCTTTTCCGCATAGACGTCAGACCAATACTGAATGGAATAATGGAAATTTAATCGAAACCGTGAAACTCGGGGAAGTCCCTAATTCACGCCGGGCAGAAATGCACATAGGCTGCGTTTGTACCGAAAGATTCGGTGAATCCCCGGAAAATGTAGCCTCATTTTATACATTTTCAGCAACATGCTAATTTAGTTTTGAATTCTCTTAGTGCTCTCCACCCTTAGTTTCCATTTTTTGCTTCTCATAGTCGTAATTGTCTTATTTTTCAGGAAAATCCTTTCAAGAAAAGAATATGTGAAGTATTTTCGAGAGACGGTAAAGGGAACCTCTCGTTCGATGATTTCTTAGATATGCTTTCAGTTTTTAGTGAACAAGCACCAAGGGATATAAAGGTGTTCTACGCCTTTAGAATATATGGTAAGTCTGAGAACGGCCAGTTGTTATTTGCCACTGTAACCAGTTTTTTATTCCTGATTAAAGGTTCGTATAGCCCAAAGCTCTAAGTCCGATATCAAAAACCGTCCATCAATAACAGTGGCAGTAGCATGTTTCCCTGCTATGCAAACTCCCAGAAAAGCTTTGCAGATGGGTGGCTGACTTTCTCTCTGGCCGTAAGATATTCGTCGTAATTGACGGGTTCTCTTCTTCGTCCCACAACGTCAACGCAGGTGTTCCCCAGGGATCGGTTCTGGTCCGACATTGTTCCTCTTACATATCAAGGACTTCCTTTCCTGTGCGATCAATCCAATCGACAGCTTTGCAGATGACAATGCTCTACAAGCCGATCTCTGCCGGTGAGCTGGAAAAAAGAAGACTATACCCCATTCGTAGTCCATTAACGTCCAGACAAAACATAACATGCCCAAAGGCGAGATTGAACAGGTCCGTATTTTCCTCAATGACCTTGGAATAAGCTAACAAAATAAATGATCATTTTTATTCTGCTCGAATCCACTTTTTGCGGATTTTGCCCATTATTTCCCTATTTTTGTTATATACCTTTCTCCGCATGATAATTTTCTCTTTGTAGATCCTTTGGGCTTGAAGTACCACAGCAAGTGACTATAATCGGCCGCGTGGTTGTGGTTATTTGTCTCCTTGAACATTCGAGGTCTTCTAGCCATTTTATACTACAATGTGTAGGTTGGCTCTTGTTTGTGGACTTCGTGTGTCTTTTTTTCCTCTCCATCTTCGTTTCCTTAGGTTACACTTGTATCCGGATGTATGGGCATGTGTATCTATTTTTGTAGTTGCATATGTGCATTCATTTCGGGCCTGATGAAGCCAACCAGCAGAAATACGTATCGCTCGGTTACCTATCCGATTCTGCTCGAATCCACTTTTTGCCCATTATTTTCCTAATTTTGTTATATACCTTTCTCCGCATGAAAATTTTCTCTCTCTCTCTCTCTCTATATATATATATATATAACATATAACATCCAGAAAACATATCTCAATTTCGAAATTTTTCGCACTTAAAATATCTTATATCTCCTGGCCAATTTTGGCATAGGAAGTAAAAATCTGTTGTTTTAGATTTCGATGGTGACCAGCATATAGGTCCTGAAGATATAGACGAGGCGTTGAGACTTCTAACAAGAAACTCCCATGAGTTGACTCCAGAAGATCGACAGCAGATTGTCGAAAAAGTCATTGAAGAAGCTGACGTTGACGGAGATGGAAAACTTTCTTATATGGAATTCGAACATGTGATAACCAGAGCTCCTGATTTTCTTTCTACTTTCCATATACGTATTTAGTTTGTGAGTTTGAGACTACCCTGAGTGTTTGTCGTAACATGTAGATATGAAATATGAAGGTTCCAATAGAGAAAAGGTCGTGCGATTTTTGATAAAATACAGAAACGATCAGGTATTTTTTTTCAAATAGATCAAAATTATACATATACAGGGTGTCCCAACTAAAATGGAAAGTAGTTTTATGAGCAAACTGGAAAGGATATAAAAAAATCTGTTTCCGTTGCAACCTTGATACGTTACTAGTAAATATTTTAAAATATTTTAATGTATACAGGGTATTTCATAACTTCGTGCCATAGCAAACAAGTATTTTTTGAATACCCTATATTTTATTGCATATTTGGATAGAGCTTCCAAAACAAGAAGTTTGATATATTAGAACGTACGGTTTTGATTGTCAATTGTTTGGGTATTTAATGAAATATCTGAAAAAATTACCAACTTTGGCGGCTCGTAGCTTCGCCATTTTCGAAGATATTTAGATTAATTTAAGTTCACAAAATTTTATTATCATTGATTGCAAGCTGATCTGAAAGAAATGCTAAAATTTGATTCTATTTATACAGGGTAACTCAAAACGCAAAATGTATATTTCTACATCATTAAATAGCTTTCATCGAAACATTTTTTTTTCAATAAAATACTACTTTTTTCGAACAGGTGTTATATGATATCAATCTTCTTGTTTTTAGAAGGTCTATTCAAATATGCAATAAAATATAGGATGTTCTATTTAAAAAAATAAATGCTATGGAACACTCTGTATATATTAAAATAATTTTAAAATATGCACTAGTATCATATCAAGGTTGCCACGAATTTTTGATATATCTTCCAGTTTGCTCATAAAACTACTTTCCATTTTCTTATACATGGTCATGGTGGCCTAATTATACAGGGTGTCAAAATTTTCATCCACATATCAAAGTTGATTATTTTAATGTAATGCCACATTTTTGTTACATATTTAAAAGGAGAATACTTGCGTCCTAATTAGAAAACCGATTATTTGATTTCTACCGACCGGCCCTTGAAAAACTTTTTAAAAAGGACCAGGCACAAAACATACAGAAAGTGGGTCCCAGTTGATTTTTATAAAAAATTAGTATGATATATTTCTTTCCTTTCCGAACAAAAGTGCCCATGGAACCAAAGCAATCCTATGATTCTACGTTTCTGAGAAATAGACGGGTAAGGTTTGCCTGATTTCCAAAAAACTTGAATGTGCGTATTGTAGCTCTCAGACTAAAAAATGATGATGATAAGAATCAGTGTACTAAAAGAAATATTTCAATAATACACCTTGTTGGTAGGGTCATGTTGATCTTTACACGGTCATTTCAGTGCAAGTTGATTTGTATGTTTATTCTGGAATAGATCTGGCACTAGTTGCTCGACAATTCAGAAAACTCAGTAGGACAGGTAACTTATCAAGGGCACAGAAAAGTCGTGATTGTTTCCAGCTCCGAACACCTTCCTACAACGAAATATTTCTTTTAGTATACTGAGTCTCCGAATTTTTGGTATCAGAACTACAATCATATTCACTTTTGTTCAGGAAGGCAAAAAATATAACATACTAAATTTTCAGATAAATCGTCTGAGACCCATTTTCCATATACAGGGTGCGGCAGAGAGGACGGACGTTTTTGGGATGGGTAGTACTCTCCGCCTTAGTCTACGAGAGAGGTGGGGAGGGTGCCGTTTGACTCGTGAGATCCTAGCATTATTTTACCAGTTGTCGTTATGGAGCCTTGGACGGTGGAGCACCGCGTTTTCGCCTATGATTGTTTCGTCCGAAATAATGAGTCAGTCATCGTCGTACAGCGTGAGTTTCGTCGCCACTTCAATATTCATCGGAATAGAGCTGTTCCCTCTCGAAACACCATCCTTCGTTGGGTTGAATCACTTCGCAGGCGTGGTGTACTGATCAACAGAAGACCAAGAGGAGCGCCGCGAACAGTTCGAACCCCTGAAAATGTTGAACGCGTTCGACAGGTTTTTCTTCGCAGTCCGACTCGATCTGCCCGGAAACATGCTGCTGCACTTCGCCTTAGTGATCGTTCGGTAAGGCGAATTTTGCATATGGATCTCCGCTTTCACCCCTACAAATTGGCCATTGTGCAACAGTTACAGCCCGGAGATTATGCACAACGAATTAACTTCGCACGTGAGATGGAAGCACTGATCGATCAAAATGAGAACCTCATTTTGTTTATGAGTGACCAAGTCCACTTTCACAAGCCACAAGCCCAGAACTCTGGACGAATTGAAGGGCGAAATTCGAGTGGAAGTCGCCCAAGTTAAGAGAGCGATGTTGGAGAGAGTCTACGCGAACTTCCAAGAACGCCTCCAGCACTGCATCAACGATTTCGGCCACCACATGCCTGATGTGATTTTCCACACTTGATGGTCTCAAATGCTATTTCCTTGTGAACCTCATTCCATCAATAAATTTGTTTTCGAGTAAAAATTAACCATTTTATGATTTTTTTAAAACCGTCCGTCCTCTCTGCCGCACCCTGCATTTTGTGCCTGATCCTTCATAGGATTTTTGTATGAAAGTTGAGGAGATATATTTTTCGGTTAAAAGAAATAAATATCGTAGTTGCTCTCGAATAGTTTTATTTATACCTGCCTCATATTCTGAACAGATTCCATTGATAATTGTTTATCCGAGGGTTAGAAGAAAAACAAATCGATTTTGGTATAATCTTTAATTCAGGGTAAAAATGAATGAAGATTTCCATCATACTTGCACATCAACCTCATAAGTAATAACAAAGATATACCGATCTGTGAATAATACTTGTGACATTTTCACACCAAAAGGCGACTTATTTCTCCAAAATATTATGCGTTTCCACTATCTGTTTGCTGAAAGATAAGTTAGTTTAATAAAATTATAATAAAACAAAATAATCATAGGTATCATTTTTAGTCACGCTGTGAATTATTTTATGAAAAGCTGGCTGATATTAAAAAAACGTAGTAAGTCTATGTCAAGTCAAGTAGCTTGATATTTCCATGAACTACTTGACAATAAAATTACTTGAAAAGCTAATGATTGATTTTTTTATAGTTTTACTTGAGATCAAGCATTTTCAAACTACTTGATACTGGATAGTAAATTATATTTTTGGTCTACTAAAAACCTTCAGAGATATTTATTCATACAACTTGAGCAAAAAAAACACGCAATCAGTAGATAATGTCGTTGAAACTCGATAGATTCAAGAACAAAATCGCTAGGGAAAAATAGTGAATCTCTATCTACTCGTATATCTATTCAGGTACCATTTACTCTGCGCCAAAACAACCAAGAACACTAAATCATCGCTTCTCAGACATTTATAGCTCGCTGGCCAACAGCGAGGTTAGATAGAATTTGGATGCATTTTAGGAGTCCAAACATGTTGCTTTTGCTTTTGTCAGGCAGACCAAAAACGGCCAGTCGTGAACAGCTATTTCGTGCTCTTTGTCTCTCGGACAAACAACGCAAGCATAGCAACAATACAATATCAAAAGTGCGAGATCTATCGAAACAAGACAGCACGAAGCGCCATCTATCGCTAGAGCTGACCACTGCAGGCAGTGAATAGTAGTGACTGTGTATTATAGATTCCAGTTCGCAGTTGGAGGCTCAGTCACCACGTGACCGCCAGCTCTCGTTGACAGTGTCGTACGATGTGTTATATCTTCAATTTTTTTACTTGACTACACTTACAATTAAGATTTCCATTACTTTCTGTTGTCCTCACTAGCGGCCTCTGCATAGAACTAGTTTCATGCCTCCTTTCAACACTGTAAGAATGGTATAATGAATTTATCTTTTATTTCTATTGATCTTAGGCTAAGGCATTTGTATCAAGCGTAACGAACCAAGTTCACTACTAGGGCAACATTAGACCTGAAAGTCGCAGCGGAAGATCATTCTTAACATACCTGTTACTACGAGAAGATGAACCAGATCTCTTGAATATTCCTGTGATTCTTTCTTTCAAATCCCTTTTGCTTCCTCTGGTATCTTCGCTGCTATCAGCGTGTGAGTTAGTCTGGATAAAAAAAACAGTCTCTACATATTCCAAAACATGTAAAAATATAACGTGTTCTTAAAGTTGGGGCTTTCCTTTACATTTTTCTAGTAAGACATACATCGAATTGGTGAGATAACCGCCGAGAAATTAGGTTCCGAAAATAAAAAATTCAATAAAACCGATTACAATTTTAATTAAACCAGCTAAAAAATTTAATCAACTATGTGACAGCTGACAAATTCAATTGATTTTAATTTCGATTTCTAACAGTTTACTTGAATCTGTGAAACTAGTTTAATTCAGCTAAAACGCAATCGTTTAATTGAATTTAATAACTCGTTTACTTAGATTAAGTATACCAATATACTTAACATTAATGAACTATCAATTTGAGCTCATCTGCTCCAAGTAAAACAATTTAATTATATCTGTTATATTTATTTTTGGTTAAAAGTAGTTGTCTATTTTATTTAGATTTAAAAGTATATTTGGATAATATTCAAACCATGGTTATGGGTCACCAAGCGCCTAATGCTCGAGTATTTCGCTTGATCGCGATGATTGATCCACCTTATACAGGGTTCGGCACAAAGGTCGGACGGTTTTGGAAAAATCACAAAATCGGTAATTTTTACTCAAAAACAAATTAATGATATACATGAACTAACTAAACAGTTTATTAAGACAGGTACATGATTTGCTAGTTTGAAGCTAATTAGTTTAACATTATTATATATTATGAATTAAACTATTTTAAAAAAATTAGTTTAATTAAGCCGAATAATTTAGTCACTTGGAATAATTAAACAAATTATTACGGATAATGAAAAATTTCCAGAACAACTGTTTAATTGACCACGTTTTCTCAATGCATATAAGATGTAACCTTGCCTTCATATCAGCGAAGATTAGGTGAAAAGATACGACGTGCGAAGTCAGGGTAAGTAAACCAAGCTGTTTGTTCATCAATCAGATATGGAAAAACCGAAAATACACGATCCTAAAGCAATAAGGAGCTTGTCTATTTGATGTGAGTTTACTGTGAGTTTTTCAAGATGGTATCGATGCATGATGAGTGTATTCAGATCGTTTTCCTGGACGTTTCCATCTCACGCCGCAGAAGTTTGCTTATCTCGTACAGAGGCCGCGTGCAAAAACATCGAAGTGGACGTAGTACAAGATCTAGAGCGGCTTCGAATCTTCAAAATTGAATAAGAAGCTTTCCACGTGTGTTTTTGCATAACGGCGACAAATTCTAACAGCCTTGAAACTACGTAACAGGTCAATAGTTTCTGTCTTCTGATTATCTCTACTGTATCGGAAAAGGAAAGTCACATCTTGTACAATGAATGGAAAGCGTCATTCACAAAAAAAATAAAATTAAATACCTTTGAAGAAAGTGGTCTCGTAGGCGAAAAGTTCTCTGGATCTTGATCGTCGATACTTCTGGACTTTGTCAACTTTTTCAGTTTGCCCATAATACCCTTCTTTTTCTTCTTTTCTCCTAATTCGCTCTGAGTTGATCCAGATGATAGTCTACTATCCAAGCTCGTATCTCTCCTTGATCTACTGGTTTCAATGTCAGAATGCGGCTCCAACGAATTGAGACTTGACATACCTTCAAATGACCATTTATTTTAAATTAAAGGGATATAGTTTTAATCAACTTGTTTTGAGGGATTTCCCTACGGACTCACAGTGGCCCCAAAGCGATGCGACTGGAAGTTGACTTTTGTTAAATAATTTATAAACAACACTGCCTCAACCCATTTGGTACCCAGATAGTGAGACTATATGAATCGAAAGTCAGATATCCTGATAATATATCTTATGCAAATGTGATTAAATATTCCTGTATTGTAATTCTTATGAAAAATCTGGTAACCCTAGTAAACTTGCAGTCGTCATGCAGGTGCTACAAAATTCCATCACCAGAAATAAAAATATATGGAGGTTGAATACAATATAAAACAGCAAAAATATGTTAATAACAGCTAGCGTTATAAAATCTTCCATATATCATTGGAAATGTGCACTATAAAATTAGACAACAGCCTGAGATTTATGCAAATTGCTGGCATCATCGCGTGTCGCTTTCATGCACAATCTGTCAATCACGTTGCATCCAGAAAAAAAAAATCGGCTTGGCACTGACATAAGTCAACCGTATTGCCCTGTGGGTAGCACGCAACTGTACCTTCTTCAGTGTAAATGTTTTGTGTCGCTACGCCACTGGCATACTAATTCTGGATGGAAGCAATTTATTCGTCTCCATTTTTGACTTACTGTTGTCGTTATTGGTCCAAATCTTCTGTTCGGCTTGCGTCGTGTGCTCCAAGGATAGACTCTTCCTTTTCAAACTATTTTCTGACCGCTTCCTCAACTGGGGCTGTCTGTACCTATAATCCGATCCCACCTCATGCTCCGTAGATGTAGCTCTTCTAGCACCCATCATTCTCCGAACCCTTTCTCTATCAACATCGGTTTGGATCTTCCTGATGTCCTCAGTAGCATGGACAAGTCTCTGCATCACGTACTGAATTTGTTGTTGCTTATCTTCTGGGGATAGTGATGATTCTCTTCTATCTAGAGCTGGTGATGTCTCTCGAGATTTTGATTTGGTACGTCGAGGCGGGGTTGGGGTATATGGAGCTTCGTTCTCTTTGGAGAAAAACAGCTCTGGAGCTAATTGCTTCAGTGTGTCCACCTGCTCAATTATCCTGGAAAATGCAACTAATATACAAGGAATCATAGAATAAAATAAATTATCAGGCAGTACGTCTACAAACCGGAATTCCCAAGCTTTTAGATTGGACACTTCACATATAAGTAATGACCAACAGCATGGCTTCACCGCAGGAAGACCAACTGCTATAAACTTAAAGCATAAGACCGTAAGACGGGTGCTTTTGTTGCTCGACATCATCAAAGCTCCTGGTCCGGACTTGATTCCTGCCATTGTACTGAAGAGGTGCGCAGCGGAGCTTGCTTCAGTTCCTTCGCGTCTCTTCCAGATATCTTACGAAGCCGGTACTTTCCCAGAAAACTGGAAATTTGCTCATATCCCATCCCAAAGAAGGGATCTAAGACCGACCCTTACAATTACAGACCTGTTTCTGTTATAAGTAAGGTGATGGAGGGGTACATAAATCTCGAGCGTCTGGTCTCCTCGAACTCACGGCTTGATTGGTGACAGCCAGTATGGTTTCCGGCACCAGCGATGCACAGGGGACCTCCTAGTTTACGTTATGCAGTTAAGGAGTAAGCTCATCCAGTCTTATGGTGAGGCTCATGTTATTGCTCATGATATCACGAAAGCGTTCGATCAGCTGTGGCACGCTGCCCTCTTATGCAAACTTCCATCCTATGGCCTCCCAAAGAAGCTTTGCAGATGGATGGCTGACTCTTTCTCTGGATGCAAGGTATCCGTAATTGACGGGTTCTCCTCTTCATCCCACAACGTCAACGCGGGTGTTCTCCAGGGATCGGTCTTGGCTCCGACACTGTTCCTGTCACTAATCAACGACCTCCTTTCCTGTACGATCAACCCCGTCCATCCAGAAATTGCGGATACGACCGCTCATTTGTCCCGAGGGTGTCGAAATTGTGGAACAATCAATCCTGGCATTTAGGCTTCTGCTTGCGCGGCTGCTTCGGTGTAAAAAAAACTTAAAGTAGACTCTATCTTCACGGATTATACGTAAGCTTTCGACAGAGTAAATTACGATTTCCTTTTGGCTAAATTAGAAAATTCTGGAGTATCAAGCAGTCAACTATCCTGGTTCAGAAGCTACCTGTCAGGACGAACACAGCGTGTCAGATACGCTGGATCATTATCATCAAGGTATACCCCCAAGGTTCTCACATTGGTCCAGTCTTATTCAATTTACTCATTAACGATGTTGCAGACTTTATATCAAATTGCAGTTATTTGATGTTTGCAGATGATCTTAAATTATTGAGAACAGTCAGAAATATCCACGATACGGAAATCTTACAAAGAGATCCCATAAATCTTACTCGGTTGAGTAATACTAACAATATTAACATCAATTTGCATAAATTCTGCTAAAAAAGCTTCAGCCGTAGTTAAAATTCCCTCGTGTATGGGAATATAAAGTTGAAAACCGTGACCTCCTGAGAACTGATACAGTTAGGGATTTAGGTATATATAAACACATTAGAGAAATTACTTCTAAATCACATTAAATATTGGGATACATTTTTATATAATCTCCCTGTAGACGTTTTTCGAATTTTTTATTACTCTTTGGTGAGTATTTTTGAGTAGAACACAGACACATATAGTTGATGACATTAATTCCATTGAAACAGTGCAAAATAAAAGAGTAAAACAGGCAACTATTAAAATGGGTCGGGGTCATGATGTTTCAGGACTAATGTATACGATGAACATATACGAGTACTCTTTGAAACATCGCAGGGAAGTTCTAACGGTTGTTTCAAATTCGCTAGATAAGAAAGTATGAAATGTGCTGGAAATCTGAAATACTGTTATACCTATTGACTTTCATTTCATCCTGGATATCCACTTTCTTTTGTCCACTGATAGTGTTTTTCATCTCTTCTCTTTCTCTCTCGTATCTTTCTTTTTCCCTCCTCAATTTTTCGTTGGTAGTCCTTAGCTTCGCATGAGCATCTCTAAGTTCCAAAAGATCGTATTGCAGTTCAGTAATTTTCTTTTTATTTTCATCTTGCTCTTCTTCAGAAGATTTTTTAACCTGGTCTTGTTTCCTTTTGGCCTCCAACCTTTCCTTATCTCTCTCCCTCTCAACTTCAAATAATGTTTGTCTCAAATCTCTCGCTAGTGTAGCAGTTTCTTGAAGCAACCGTTGTTGTTCTTCCCTTTCTTTTTGCCAAGCTAGTTCCATCCTCGTTCTCAAACCAACAATCTTCGTTCTGCCACTGTTAAGTACTTTTTCTTCCTCTAATTCGTTGACTTTGGAATGAAGTTCAGAAAGTTTTACCTCCCAAGTGGAGCGTTCTGACACCAGCTCTGTTTTCAGCCTTGAGCACTCTAGTCTTGCTTCTGATAGCTCGTCTTCCATGCAACTGATTTGTTGCTCCAATGTTGCTACCTTGGATTTGGACTCCTCGAGCTGGAAAGTGGAGCAATTATGACTGTACACTAAATATACAGGGTGTTTAAAAATAAATAAAAAAGTTTTTATAAATATGGGTCCAAAGGTGCTTCCGTGCCGAGATACAGAGTGCAGATAGAAGTTTTATTTACGGAATCGAAAACAAATTCTATTTACGAAGCAATAAGTACACAAGGTTTCCCGGCCCTGAATAACACAGGAACGTAGAAACTGGGGTACCTGCACCCCTAATAGGAACTATTTTTTTGGCCTTTTCAGAGAAGAAAGTGCATTTAATAAAATACCATTTAATTTTCCATAAATATTGGACCCATATTGCTATTATTTTTGCTCTGTCAAATGGTCTTTTTTTTCAAACTCCGATAGCCTGAATCTTGAAAACCAGACTTTCCACGATTCATGTTTTTACGAAAGTTTATACTTAAATTTGGGCCAGAAAAGCGGCTTTGTAATCACAGCCTATACTTGTACAGGGTGGCCAATATATAACTGACTGATTTAAATTGCACGCGATTTTTGATACACGCATTTCAGTAGGCGGCGCCGTGGTAGTTGTTTAAAGCAGGTAGTTCTCTTACTGTCACTGGCGAGCGCTACCGTGATATGGTGCAAATCTTTCTGGCTCCTCAAATGCAACAATTTAACCTGCAAAACATGTGGTTCCAACAGGACGCAGCAACTTGTCACACAGGATGTTTAATTTCTCGATTTGGTGATGTCAACTGGCCACCAAAGTCACCGGATTTAATGGCTACTGACTTTTTTATGGGGATTTTTGAAAAATAGGGCTTGTGCCAACAAACCAAATACTGTAGAGCAGCTGAAGAACAATACTACGGAAACGGTTTAAAATATTCCTCCCGAAACCTATCAAAAAGTGACGGAAAATGTAATCAAGAGGGATTAGGTTTACGTGGACATTTGTCTGATAATATTTTGCATACATAATTCCTAAGTTTCAATCCATATCGGCCACCCTGTACATACAAACCAGAATATCTAAAATTTAAGAAAAAATTATAACATGCTGTTTTACAACGGTACTACATTGTTCAGGGTATATGAAGAGACACCTGTCTCATCGAAAAGTATAAAAAAATTGCTGGGTAACTTTTTCATAAACTTCAAATTTAGAAAAATAACTTTTGCGCGTATATTCAAATAGTTATAAATTGCTGGTGAAACTGGACCAGCAAAAAGTAGTTGGAGGTGCAAATATTTTGAAAATGAGACCTTACACGACGTGTTTGCTGTAACGGTTGATTTGTTATTACAAAAAAAACGTCAAAAGTCTTCGATTTATTCTTTACCGGGAAATACATAACGGTAAATCTGGAATAATACCCAAAAATGATTTAAGACAATTCATTGGAAAAAGCCTAACGGTGTGTGCAAATTTTAGGAACTATTTTGACTTTGGTCAATCAGGTGGCCTCATTTGGCCCATTCTCTCTTAAAAATGCCGAAATTGAATGCCTTGGGATATCAAAGATCAATCATGGTTCAAAATACACATGTACTAAAATATATAAATGCAAAAATGTTAGTTACTTTCAAGGCTGAACCCTCTATTACAAAACTCTACATGTTGGGCAACATATACTAGACGTGCTGACAGACTGCAACATGCCTTAATGAATAATGATCCACTTACTTCATCGTAGTTTTTGGGGCCTTCTTTATGGGAATACGGATTTTGCTTCAGGTCCCCAATAGTTTTTTGAGCAGTTTGCAGCATGTGCTTATACGTATCTTTCTCCCGTTTGAACCTCATGACTTGATTCTGTAGTGATTGCAGTTCTCCATTTACAGCATTCAGTTGACTTTCGTATCTCATTTTGAGTTCAGCTAGGTCTGACTTCTTGTTTTTCTCAAAATTGTTGAGCTTCATACGTAACTGTTTAATTTCCATCTCCATTGCACTACTATCCGCGCTCATGTTTCTTTGCACCTATATAGAAAATATCGGGTTAGTTAATTTTCAAAAGGCGAAATCGCATCGTAATTGGGTAGGTTCACTTAGGGACGATGAATCTTCGACCTCTGCTATCTATCAAATTCCTATTTCCATAGCAGATGTAGGGAAAATATCTGTGATTTATCATGTCTTAATAATAGAAGGTCGTTCACTGACACCAAATATGCAACAATTTACAACCATTTACCGCATACAGCTTTCAACCTACAATTTTCATCCTCTCCAAACAATGTCTGGAAATGAGCAGGAATCTCTGAAACGTTGTAATACTATGTTCCAGCGATTTTATTTCCGTCGCCTCTGAATCAATTTCCAAAATCTACGACTACCTAAACGATGGAAGTATGAAACTTGCGATAATAATCGAACTTCGGTTCACAAATTTTCTGTTGCTTTAAGATTATACAAGTTCTTTTCTCTAATGTACATATGTCGGTTTGTCAGCCCGTGTCTGTTGTATATCAATATATCATAAGTACTGAGTTAATCTACTTGACGAAATATGCAGAGCACCATCATTATAGATGGAGTAACACAAATTAAAGGTTTGGTGAAATGGTGGTTATGTTAATTCTTACCTTATTAACTTTGTCATAATCGTCCAGTTTTTTCTTGAGCTCATCGTTTTCTCGTCTCATATACTCCATTTGGTCGTGTATGTTATCATGTTCTTTCTTCAATTGTTCGAACTCTGAAAGCTTCTCTTCCAGCAAAGCTTTGAGTCTTTGTCTATCCGATTCTCCTCCTTTCAATGATGACTTCGAAATCTCCTTAAACCGCGTCTCCAACTCGAGTTTTTCTTTGATCCACGTATCTTGTTTTACGTTGTAGTTGTCTCTAAGAGTTCTAAGTTCTCCTTCTATTTGCGTCATTTCTTTTTTCAAAGTTTTGAACTGTGATTCGATGGTTTCTTTTTCCATAACTAGTTTTGCTTTAGTAACAACATGCTCCTCTTCAAGAATCTCGTATTTCGCGGTAAGATCACTGTACTTTTTCTTTTCAGATGCTATGATCTTCTCTAGCTCTGCAAGTGCAAAACATGCAAGTTATACCAAATGTTTAGTTTTCTAATTAGTCCTTAATAAATACCATACTTTGGGTCCCTGGTTACTGTGGAGAGACTCATGTACAGTGTCGCCGATATGTGACTGACTGGTTTTTATCTTAAATATTTGTGAAATGAAATAAAATGCGTCCATTTTTTCATCTTAATTCTGAAGAACGATGTCTGGTAGACGTCTCAGAGCGCAAAATTGTCGTATCTGGGTGTCATCCAACAACGATCACTACATCCTCGTCGAGTCACAGTTTGGTGCGGTGTTCGATATGAAGGTGTCATTGGACTTTACTTATTCTCTTACTGTCACCGTGATATGGTGCAAAACTTTCTGGCTGCTCAAATCCAACAATTTAACCTACAAAACATGTGGTTCCAGCAGGTCGGAGCAACTTGTCACACAGCTAGGGAAACAATGAATCTTTTGCGAACAATATTTCCGGGACTTTTAATTTCTCGATTTGGTGATGTCAACTGGCCACCAAGGTCACCGGATTTGACGGCTCCTGACTTTTTATGACAAACCAAATACTGTCTGGCAGCTGAAGAACAATATTACGGAAGCGATTGAAAATATTTCTCCCGAAACCTACCAAAAAGTGATCGAAAATGTAATCAAGAAGGCTCAGGGACGTTTGTCTGATATTATTTTTCATACATAATTTCTAAGTTTCAATAAAATATTAAGAAGAAAAAATGGTTGTATTTTATTTCATTTCACAAATATTGAAGATACAAACCAGTCAGTTACATATCGGCCGCCCTGTATATAGCTACGTGTAGTATGTATGACGTCACTGCTGGACGTGAACGCATGAGCACGGTGTTATTCAGCGTGTCACAAAGAAAATACCCCAATTTCCTCAAATTTCGAGTATCGGTATTGAGATGATTCTTTCGAATCTGCCAAATGCAGCAGTTATACGTAGCGTATTCTAATAAAATAAGAAACTTTCTAATTCCATGACCTGCTGAGCCTAGTAGTACTGGTTATTTGTTCTTTACTTACTTTCAATTGTTGCTTGTAGAGCTTTGATTTCGGGAGTGCCTCCTCCGTTGTTTTCTAATTTCCTGATTTTATCTCTTAATATCGACAATTCGAGTTCCCTATTCTTTTGCTCTTTTTCTTGATTGTTTTTGGCCACATCCAATTTTTTACGTTCATTCTGAAACCAACGAATATTAGATCGATAAGGAATAATTGAATGTTAATTACCTGTAAATCAATTTCTAGCTCCTTAATTTTCTTCTCATTTTCCAATTTTGCATTTTTTGTTTCATTTTGAGCTTTGGTGAGTTTATCCTCTAGAGTCTTTTGAAACTTATTGGAACTCTCTAATTTGGATTCAATATCTGAAACACGAGCTTTGCTCCTGGTAAGCTCATCTTTCAGTCTGTTGATTTCTGCACTTTCAAGCTCTTCAGCTTTCAGACTAGTCTTCGATAGTAATTCCTTTTCTTTCGCTAATCTAATTTCCTGAAAAAAATATTGGATTGTCTAAAATGAACAATGAAGTTTTTCTTTAGCTCACCAGTTGTTTGGCTAATTTGTCTTTTTGTTCTATTATATTTTCCAATCCTCTAACATTCTCGTGCAGGCTATCTATCTGACTTGCCAGCTTTCTTTTTTCTTCTTCCCAATTCGTCTTGTCTGCCTCCAGACTTTTTGCTTTTTGCTTCTCTTTCTCTAACTGAAAGTTAAAAATTGTGTTATTTTTTAAGTCCATAGTAGTTTATCTCAAAATTCATGATTTACACTTTTCCTGTAGATCATGGTACGAGGGATGTCTTTTAAGTTTTGCATATGGAAATAAAACAACACTTTAGGTAGTTTTAAATGACTTTATTCTTTTTCAAAGTATTCTCCATGAAGATTAATACACATCTGCATGCGCTCGAACCAATTTTCGAAGCACTTATTTAACTCGTTTGCTGGCAGATCCAAAACGGCAATTTTGAATGCGTCAACTGCTTCTTCTGGTGACTGGAACCTTTGACCACGCAGTCTGTTTTTAATTTTCGGTAAAGTAAAGAAGTCGTTAGGACTTAAATCGGGACTATATGGAGGATGATCCAATAATTCCACGTTTTCTTCCGTTAAATACTGCCTTGTTTTTTTCGCTGTGTGCGAGGTTGCATTGTCTTGGTGCAGGATGATTCTTCTTTCGGGGTTGATTTTTCGAAGCTCGGTGATGACTTTTGGCAAACAAATAGTGGTATACCAATCCGCAGTAACAGTTCTTTGCTCATTAAGAGGAATTGTTGCAATATGACCCGCTTCTGACACAAATGTCGCGACCATCTTTTTCGAAGCACTTCGAGAACGGATGACTTTTGTTGGCTTTTCTTCACCTTAGAACACCCAAACCGTCGACTGTCGTTTATTTTCTGGTTCATAACAGTGAATCCACGATTCATCACTACTAACAATGCTGTACAGATTTCTTGAGTTTCCGGAATTGAAACAGTTAAGCGTTTTTTGACACCAATTAACCCTGGCTGCTTTCTGCTCTTCAGTCAACAGGTGGAGTATTCAACGATAAACTAATTTTCTTACTCCTAATTCTTCATGTAACATTTTTTGAATTGAGGTCTTTGAGATCTTCAAGGACGTCTCAATCTCGCGATATGTCACATGTCTATCTTCAATGATGAGTTTGCGCACAGCATCGACGTTTTCCTGGGTGACTGCCGTTGTTGGTGCACCCACCCTGGGATCGTCGCTAAGACTCACCCGTCCACGTTTGAATTCTCCATACCAACGGAAAATTGTCGACTGGACAAGGCATTCTTGTTGCGATAATTGTCGCCGAAAGTTGTAATAAATTATGGCGCGAAAATGTTCTCGATTGAGTTCCATTTTTCTAATGACTTGGTGACACTTAAAAATTCACTGTAGTGAGAACACTGCACGTATTGTTGTGAAACTTGGAATTTAAGTTTACTAAAGAGTGAGGTTAAGATTCAGTACTGACGTTCAATCCGCGCGGCTTACTATGTTTCTATATGCAAAACTTAAAAGAAATCCCTCGTACTAGAAGCCGGAATACACGTTTATTCTTGAATAATCCACAATAAAGAGGTTAGAAAGTATTTGTCGATCAGAGGTTCTTGCTGGATTCAATTCGATACTATAGGCATGTATCTGAGAAGACACCGGGACACATCTCGTATTCTGTATTAACCAAAGATTTGCATCTATTCGGGCTCTAATAGTAGCAGCGTAACTAACCCTACTCTCAGCAGTCTTAATTTGTTCTTGTAGCTTCTTCATACCCTCATTGGTTAAACTTAACTGGGCCTCCAAATCAGATATCCTTTTACTCTTCTCGGAAATCTACAAGTAAAAATACTGAATGATTTGTGATAAAAAGTTTGAAATCAGCAACCTCACTGGTTATTTTACTCTTTTCTTCTTTCAACTTTTTCACTTCTTTCTCTTTGATTTCCAGTGAAGCTTTCAAATTATCAGTTTCATTTTGTTTGTTTGTCAAGGTTTCTGAAAAAAGTAAATATTAAGAAACGTCTAATAGCTGTTAATTAGAACTTACTGATGTTGGCCTTAAGTTTAGAAACTTCGTCGTCCAAATCCTTCTTTTCGCTGGCAAACTTTGCTTTTTCGTTGTTCATTTTATCAATTTGACTCTCAAGAGACAGATTTTCTTTCGTCGCTTTTTCAAGGTTCTCTTTAGCCTTTTTCAAAGTTCTGTTCAACTCCTCTATATCTTTACCAGCTTTGGATTTCTCTGCTTCAAGGTCTTTTTTGGTAGAATCGTATTTCTTGTTCAAATCTTCAAGATCTTTAATAGCAGATTTGACTTCTTCCTCTAATTTTATTTTTGCATTCTCATTCGACTTCATAGCTGTCAAAATTTCTTCGATTTCTTTTTCCAAGTCACCCACCATATTTTTCAATTGGTCTTTGGAAGTAAGAGCAGTTACTCTTTTTGGGGTTCTTTGGATGAATTTTTTCAAGTCTCCCTAAAGTAAAAAAAAAATAATCAATAACTTGAAAATTCTTTCATTTTTGCTACTTGCCTTTAGTTCTAAGCCTAGATTATTTCCACCACTAAGAAGTTTTGTTTCAAGTTCCTTAATTTTAGCGTCTCGCTCGCTTAAATCTACTTCAAGTGAAGCAATTTGGTCTATGTATTTATCTAGATTTTTATCTGCCTTAGCTGACTTTGTACTTTTAAGCAAAGTTAATCTTCTGTTTTCAGCATTTAGTTTTTCATTTTCAGACTCTAGGGTTTGTACTTTGTTTCTTAAAACAGAAGCTTCTTGTTCTATCACTTGCAACTGCCTTCTTAAATCTAATGCTTGTTGATCAAGTTCCAAAGACCTAGAACGTAAGAATTGCTTTGAAGAATTTAATTTGGTAGTTGGGGTTCATTTGTTTGTTGCAAGGTACAAAATCTAAAAAGTACGATTCAGCAGTTTTTGCCGCGCAGGCAGAAGCCTAAATGCCGGAACAACGCGGCTGCTATGTTGATCCCATAGAAATTTTGTTAATACGACTTTTGAACTGCCTAAGGTTAGTAGAACTGGGAAAAGCCTCCTCTTGTAGATTGTTCCACAATCTCGACACCCTCGGGACAAAAGAGCGGTCGAATCGGCCTGTTCTGGATGTACGAAGTTCGACATGGTTAGAATGGGACGCCAAAGTCAGGCGGGTGTGTCTGGCAGGCAAATCGCGCGGCGGCATCATGGAAGAGAGCTCTGAGGAGCAAAGCCTGTTGGTGTAGCGGTAGAAGAGAGCTAGATCGCCGACGGCCCGCCGGTGCGAAAGAGTCCCGAGACTGTCTGTTAGAGAAGAGTCATCGATCAGTCGGACCGCCTTCCTCCGGACAGCATCGAGCATGGATAATGTAGTCGGGGCAGCAGCACCCCAAACGTGTGAGCAATACTCGAGGCTAGGCCTTATCTGGACCTTGTATAGAGTGAGAAGGTCATGTGGAGAAAAGTGCTTCTTAGTCCTAAACAAATAGCTTAGCTTTTTCCCAGCAGCTGCAGCTATTGACGAGATGTGTTCGTGCCAAATCAGGTCCTCGATGATCTGGACTCCGACCAGCCGAAAGGAATGGCTCTTTGGCAGAAGTCGGCCGTCCACCGAAACTGGATGAGCGGTAGGACGCTTTTTGTTCGTCAAAGTACAGTAATGTGTTTTGGAAGCATTGAACTGTACAAGATTGTTGCGTCCCCAAGCAGTGATAGCCTCCAGGTCTCTTGTCGGAGAGGAAGTCGTCGCTAGTCTTCCTTTTTCCAGCTCAGCGGCAGAGATCCACTTGTCGTCGTTCCTGCATGTAGAGTGCTGTCATCAGCAAAGCTGTGGATTAGGTTAACCGTACAGGAAAGGAGATCGTTGACATTTAAGAGGAATAGTATCGAAGCCAAGACCGATCCCTGGGGAACACCCGCGTTGACGTTGTGGAATGAAGAGGAGAACCCGTCAGTTACGACGGATATCTTGCGGGCAGAGATAAAGTCAGTCACCCATCTGCAAAGTTTTTCTGGGAGGCCATAGGATTAAAGTTTGCTTAAGAGTGCAGCGTGCCACAGCTGATCCAATGCTTTCGTGATGTCACGAGCAACGACATGTGCCTCACCATAAGATTGGATGAGTTTACTCCACAATTGCGTGACGTAAGCTAGGCGGTCCCCTGTGGATCGTTGGTGCCGGAAACCATACTGCCTGTCGCTAATCAAGCTGTTACGTTCGAGGTAGTCCAGAAGCTCGTGATTTATGCACCCCTCCACCACCTTACTTATTACAGAAAGCAGAGCTATAGGCCTGTAGTTGTAAGGGTCGGTCTTAGATCCTTTTTTTTGGGATGGGTTGGACATGAGCAAATTTCCAGTTTTCTGGGAAGGTGCCGGATTCATAAGATATCTGGAAGAGACGCAAAAGAACTGGAGCAAGCTCCGCTGCACACCGCTTCAGTACAATGGCAGGAATCAAGTCCGGACCAGAAGCTTTGTTGATGTCGAGCGACAAGAGCACTCGTCTTACGGTCTTATGCCTGAATGTTACCTCCCGCATAGTGCAGGGAACCCTTTGAATTGACAGCACTTGGGCACTGGGAGAGGGGGGGGGACGTCCATGGTGGAGTTGGCAGCAAAGATCTTGGCTAGCACTTCCGCGTTGGCCTTTGAGTCGAATACAATAATTCCCTCCTGACACTTAAGTGGTGGAAGGCTACTGTGTGAGAAGTTCTTTTCAATCTGCTTGGCCAGCGTCCAAAAAGACCGACTGACATTGCGCTGCGACATTACCCTGTGCCTAACTTTTATATCGTGCTGGTTTTTGGCATGTTCTGTCGTACCAGCTATTTCCTGATTTTTGTGAGGGCACTTGTTTTCATGCCTGATGTTTCAGGGACTAGAAACAACAAAAACTTCAAAGCACAAAGTAATATGACATATATATATATATATATACAGGATGCTTACTTGCTCTTTTGCATTCCTTTTGACCTTTTTTGGGTAATACTGAGTTCTGCATGCAATCTTTCACAGTCTCTCTCCTTTTCTATCAATTTTTTCCTAATATCATTTGTCTCCTCCTCTAAAACCTAAAACCAACCAACTTTATTATAATCAAAAGCCCTACTATAATTTTAGTAATAAAATAATTAGTTAATCCACTTTTACCTTGATCTTCTCATTTAAGAGAGCATTATCTTTTCCACTTTTGGTTCCAATCACTGTCTTCTTAGTGACACTTCGTGTAGATATTTGATCTTGCAAATCTTTCACTTTCGTTTTCAACTTCATATTATCACTTTGCAGGTCTTCAATTTTCTTGCGAAGTACCGATGCTTCTTGTTCGCTTAGTTCTAATTGAAGTTTTAATTCTGCTGGGTCTTCATCATCAGTTTCTGGTTTTGCAGATGGTTCTGGGCCTAGTTTTTGGTTCGTTGGACTCAGCTTTCGTGCTATCAATAAAACCAAGTCATTACTCTAGTAGGTTTTGTAGTCGAAAAAACGGAAACCGACTATAGCTCTTGTCACCAAGAGACCAACATTTTTGAAAACAACATTATTAACAAAAATTACACGTAAAGCTTCCTAATTGTATTTCTGAAAGATTTTTGCACTTTGTCCAATAAATCGTTTCTTATTGAGTTGCAGTAAACTGAACTTGATAGCTTTAGATGGTCCCGTTTGTTATAACCTAGGTAGCTAAAGTCTGGAGATCGAGGAGGTCATAAGTGGGATCCAAGATCTTCCTTGACGATCTCCGTGTGTTTGTGTTAAAAATCTATGAAAACCCTTACGTGAAGGGATGGCCCTGGTACATTTGCAATAGTTCGGCAGTCTAAAACGAGGAGATTGAACTTCTGTATTATGTCTGAATGTCTTATTTTGAACAATTTTTGTAGATTGAGAAGCTTCACATATGATTTTTGGCTACTAAATCGTAATTTTTCGAAAAATATGTCCTGCGTCATCGAAACGAAGAGGATTTTTGACCCACAATTAGAAAACATCCTGCTTCACAGCAACTGCAGAAAATGGCTAATGTTAATAGTGCTTACTCGTCTTTAAGAGCTTTGAAATTGGGTTATACTGATTGGAAGAGGTGGTTAAACATCTTACAGCTTAAGCTATTTTTTTATACTTATTGAAGTATTGAAGCAATGAAACGTATTAAAACTTTAGATGTGAGCACAATGAATTTAACAAATGCTGTTAATACAAATTGTTAGTGGCAGACTTGAGGACATACTTCGAGCTCTTGTAGCCATTTTCTTTAGCTGCAGTACTAAAGACTCGTTATCATCTTCGATTCTGGATACTTTTTTACGCAAGTTTTCTCCCTGAAATATATAAGCTATCGTTATTTCTGATGAATTATGATTTGTCATGGACCTACTCGGTATTATGTCTTGGAGTAGACTAGGAAATTAAGAACCGATAATACTACCAGTGATTTTCGGGACTTTACGGTCGAATTCAGTTTTGATAATTTAGGGTCACATTATTTGGTAGGCGTTCCTTTAGGTTTGAGTAGCGTTTAAGGAACGATCTCTCCTTAGCTTTCAAACAAAAAGCAATGCTTCATTGAATAATGTTTATGGGAAGATTCATTTGCAGTTCACAGTCCTCACAGGCGTTCAAAATGTCGAGAGTTTTCAAAACTACAAAAATTTTCAAAATACTCATGACATTGAAAATTGTGAACATTTTGAAAATTTCAAAAATCAAGTTTACACAGTTTTGAATGGTTTGAAAATTTTGGAAATACTGAAAATTTTGAAAACTTTTAAAGTATTGAAAACTCTGAAAAGCTTGATAATGTAAAATTTCAACAGTTTTGGTAGTTTTGCAAACCTTGATAATTGTGCAAACTCCAAAAATATTTAAGATATTTCAAGTTGTATTGAAAATTTTCGAAACGTAAGTTTTCACAAATTTGAGTGGTTTAAAAATTTCGAAAATACTTAAAAGTTTAAAAATGTTCAAAGGCTTTGAATATTTGGAATATCTTGAAAAATTTTAAAATATTCAAAAGTTTGATAAACAATTTAAAATTTTAAGAGTTCTGATAATTGTGCGAATGCATATTTCAAATGTCATAAAAAATTGTGAACATTTTGAAAATTGAAATTTGACAATTTTAAATAGTTCGAAATTTTTTAAAATTTTCAATATTTTGGATATCTTGCAAATTTATGAAATATTGAAAGTTCTGAAAATTTCATTAATCCAGAATTTTTAAGTTTTAGTAGATTTGAAAATAAATGTAAGCTCATAAAACGAAAACAAATGAAGTTCGATATTACCTAACTAATAAAAAATAAAACTCAGCTCTTTAAATAGAAAACATGTCTCGTCTTGCCGGATTTTATTTACACAGATGTACGTAAAACAAGTAGGGAATGTAACTGTAACGTACTTATCAATTTTCTTGATCACTTGAGAACTGTAAGATAAACTGTAAAACTGAAAAACTGTTTTTGTAATTTATCGGACAGAGTTGACAATTTATTGAAGACTCTTCGAAGGTTTTCGAACGACTCCTCAGGACTAACATTCAGTCCAGATAAAATAGACTGTTCTTTCTCAATTCCAAATCTTTATATACTAAGTGACATATAAATCCGAACACCCAGTTTAAATGGTTTTATTTTAATAAAATTTTGTATAAGTACTTAATGAAGCATAATAAGTAAATGATAAAAATTTCAAAATGATTGCACTGCTTTAAAGCCCTTTGACCTTTAATAATGTGTGGATGCACCCTGATGTGCTACGCATTCTCCAACGCGCCTAGGCATGCTTCTGATCAGGCGGTCAATGTCCTCCTGTGGTATCTCATTCCAGGCAAGCACCAACTCCTCTCGAAGTGCTTCTAGAGTCTGAGGAGGACGTTGCAAATTGAGCAATCTCCTACCCATCATATCCCACACGTGCTCAATTGGGGATAAGTCGGGAGATCTTGGTGGCCATGGTAACAATGTGACATCATTATGTTGAAAGAAGTCTATTGTGACTCTTGCAACATGTGGTCGGGATTATCTTGTTGGAAAGTTGAATCTGCCAGGGTGTCAAGATAGGGTAAAAGATGGGGTTCTAGAACTTCGTGGATATAACGCTGCGCGTTCATGTTACCTTTGATGAAGATTAAAGGTCCCCTGGAACCATAAGCTATAGCACCCCAAACCATAACTCCAACAGTGTGATGAACATGTCTTTCAACAAAAAACTGTGGATTCCTCCTTTCACCACGTCGCCTTCTAACCCTGGCACGACCATCGTGCATGCCTAAACAAAATCGAGACTCGCCACTAAAGACAATACTGTTCCATTCCTGATCCCAGAGTGACCGTTGTCTGCGCCACTCAAGGCGATTACGTCGGTGTAAGGGTTAGAAGGCGACGTGGTGAAAGGAGGAATCCACAGTTTTTTGTTGAAAGACATGTTCATCACACTGTTGGAGTTATGGTTTGGGGTGCTATAGCTTATGGTTCCAGGTCACCTTTAATCTTCATCAGACTTTCCAACAAGATAATGCCCGACCACATGTTGCAAGAGTCACAATAGACTTCTTTCAACATAATGATGTCACATTGTTACCATGGCCACCAAGATCTCCCGACTTATCCCCAATTGAGCACGTGTGGGATATGATGGGTAGGAGATTGCTCAATTTGCAACGTCCTCCTCAGACACTAGAAGCACTTCGAGAGGAGTTGGTGGTTGCCTGGAATGAGGTACCACAGGAGGACATTGACCACCTGATCAGAAGCATGCCTAGGCACGTTGGAGAATGCGTGGCACATCAGGGTGCATCCACACATTATTAAAGGTCAAAGGGCTTTAAAGCAGTGTATTATGCTTCATTAAGTACTTATACAAAATTTCATTAAAATAAAATCATTTAAACGGGGTGTTCGGATTTATATGGCACTTAGTATAAAATTGTTAGCCCATTTAGTGTTTTTAACGGAGTTCGACTACATAATCCCCGACACTTTCGGTACTGAAATTTTCTAGTGTAGACGTACAGACCTGGATCTAGAGAGGACAATAATATAAAGTGTTTATATTTAAAAAAATATTGTTGGTCAAGCACTTGCCGGAACTTTCGAAGTACCTGCGAAAGTATTCGTTATACCTCCGAATAGTCGAAGCATTGATCGAAAAAATGTATGCAAGCCTGTCAGTTTTCAAATCCAAAGTAGTTTTGAGTTATATCTTGCAAGACAGATGATATCTCAGTTACGTACCTCTTCCTCAGCAAATTTGAGCTGTTCTCTAAGATCAGCTTCTCTTTCTAATGAGTCCTGCAGATCTCTCAGCAGCTGTGCTGGATCTTCTTGAGAGCCTCCTCTTGTCAGAGACTCCCTAGATACTTTCTGAAAATTTTCAAAAACCATTGCATCATGGGAGTGTATATCTGTGTAAATGGCAACATTGGCTTGATACTGCCCGTCCGGTAGCGTCTTAAAATTTAAACTCCTCATGGTGCTTCAGTGTATTTACTTATTTGTTTATTTATTTATACATAATTGGACAACAGGCTAATAACTACAGGGCAATATAATGGTACCTTGACAAAAAAAAATTTCTACCGAAGTAGCCGCACAGGCAAAAGCCTAGATGCCGGGACACCGCGGCTGCTATGAAGATCCCAAATAATTTTTTTTAATCTGATTTTTAAACTGACTAAGGTTAGTAGAATTAGGAAACGCCTCCCCTTGTAGATTCTTCCACAATCTCGATACCCACGGGATAAATTAGCGGTCGTATCGTCCAGTTCTAGATGCATGAAGTTCGACTCGGTTAGGATGGGAGGTCAAAGTCAGGAGGGTCTGTCTGGCAGGCACATCGCGCGGCGGCATCATGAAAGAGAGCTCTGAGGAGCAAGGCCCGTCGGTGTAGCGGTAGAAGAGAGCTAGATCGCCGATGGCCCGCCGGTGCGAAAAGGTCCCGAGACTGTCTGTAGTCTGTAATAATGTAGTCGGGGCGGTAGCACCCCAAACGTGTGAGCACTACTCGAAGATGCGTCTTATCTGGGTCTTGTATAGAGTCAGGAGGTCACATGGAGAAAAGTACTTCTTAGTCCTAAATGAATAGCCTAGCTTTTTCCCAGCAGCAGCCGCTTTTGACGTGCTAGATCAAGTCCTCGGTGATCTGGACTCCGACCAGCCGAAATGAATGGCTCTTTGGCAAAACTCGGCCATCCATCGAAACTGGATGAGCGCTAGGACGCTTTTTGTTCGTCAAGGTACAGTACTGTGTTTTAGAAGCATTAAACTGTACAGCTTGTTGCGTCCCCAAGCAGTGATTACCTCCAGGTCTCTAGTCAAAGAGGAAGTCATCGCTAGTCTTATTTTTTCCTGCTCAACGGTAGAGATCGGCTTGTCACTCTGAATTCCTGCATGTAGAGTGCTGTCATCATCGAAGCTGTGGATTGGGTTGATCGTGCAGGAAAGGATGTCGGTGATATGTAAGAGGAACAGAGTCGGAGCCAAGACCGATCCCTGGGGAACTCCCGCGTTGGCGTTGTGGGATGAAGAGGAGAAGCCGTCAATTATGACGGATATCTTACGACCAGAGAGAAAGTCAGCCACCCATCAGCAAAGCTTTTCTGCTAGGCCATAGGATGGAAGTTGCCACAGCTGTTCGAACGCTTTCGTGATATCAAGAGCAAGACATGAGTCTCACTATAAGACTGGATGAGTTTACTCCACAAGCTAGGAGATCCCCTGTGGATCGTTGGTGCTGGAAACAATACTTTCTGTCGCTAATCAAGCTGTGACGTTCGCGATGGTCCAGAAGCTCGCGATTTATGCTCCTCTCCATCACCTTACTTATACCAGAAAGCAGAGCTATAGGCCTGTAGTTGTAAGGGTCGGTCTTAGATCCTTTTTTTTGGGATGGCTTGGACATGAGCAAATTTACAGTTTTCTGGGAAGGAGCCGGATTCATAAGATATCTGGAAGAGACGCGAAAGAACTAGAGTAAGGTCCTCTGCACACCTCTTCAGTACAATGGCAGGGAACAAGTCCGGACCAGAAGCTTTGTTGATGTCGAGCGACAAGAGAACTCGTCTTGCGGTCTTATGCCTGAATGCTACTTCCCGCATAGGATAGGGACTTCTTTGAATCAACGGCACTTGGGCGTTGGAGGGGAAGTCCATGGTGACACGTAAGTGCTGAAAAGCTACTGTGTGAGAAGTTCTTTCCAATCTGCTTAACCAGCGTCTAGAAAGACCGACTGCCATTGCGCTGCGACATTACCCCGTGTCTAACTTTTATATCGTGCTGGTCTTTGGCATTGCGAACCGCTTGGTTATATTTGTCTCTGGACTCGACCTTGGCTTGTCTGTTCTCTACAGTGGGGTTTTGTAAGAAGGTTCTGTGTGTCTTGATCTTCTGCTGGCCAGTATTGTCACACGACTTCTTGGCCCCTGGCTTAGGCACTTTCACTGTATGAAGGATGTATTCCTCCAACCCGACGTGGATAATTTCGACTATCGAAGAACAGACAGCCGATGCATCCGCATCAGCAAAACAAACATCTCTCCAAGGAAAGTTAGCGAAGAAGTCTCTGAGCCCTTCCCAGTCGACATGTCGGTAATTCCAAATTTTGCGGCCTGGGCGAGGTTCTGCTGCCACCGCGGATTCTGACAGAAACCTAACCTCCACAGCACCGTAGTCTGACTTACCCAGGGGGGACAGGACAGCCGTGCTGTGAGGAATAGGCTGCGTGGCCAGAAAGAGATCCAGCAGGCTACTGGCATATGACGAGACGCGTGGAAAAAGTAGGGCTAATCACAAGCTTGAGTAAGAGCGAACGCTTCAACTACACGACCTGCTGCATCGGTATTGTTTGAGCTCAACCGAAGCTCATTATGGGCATTGACATCACCGAGGAGAACTACCTCTGAAGCGGGGTGATTGATGTTCAGGAAGTCGATCTTCACAGCGAGGTATTTATGGTAAGTCATCCGAGTTATGATCCGAGGGAGAGCGATAAAGGCAGCAAATAAAGTTGGGGGATGTTTTGAAGTTGAGGCGAAGCGACTGAATATCCTTTCGGTCTGATTCCAAAGAAACATCTCGATCAGGAAAGACTGCTGAGGACATAAGCCACAACTCCTCCGTTCTTCCACAGATTGAAATGCACCTCGTAATTTGGGAAGCTAAGATGGTTAATCGGTGCAGACTCTGCTAAGAAAAGAAGGGCGGGAAGATTGGATGGCAAGTAGTGATGAACAGCATCAATATTGATGTTAATTCCGCAGATCTTCGTGAAGCAAATTTCATCTCCGATGTTGTTCTCTAGAGTCCACCCTTCACCCGGACATTCCGGGAGTGAAGTGAGTTTACGTCCGGAATTCTTCGTACTCGAGGATCCATCATCATTCATTTCTTTGTTGGGGAAGATAACTGACTACGTAGCTTAGCTATGGAAACATGCGGACATTTATAAGATACCCTGTGACAAGCTAGCGGGTGGTACTGCCTAGGTCGACTGGTCCTTGTCTACCACCTCCTCTTTTCGTGTTGATGTGTTGATGATGTTAGATAGAGTTAAAGTGGGCTGTTGGCGGACTTGTACCGTTACCCGGCAATCGGTACTGAGGTATTCCCTAACGCGTGCACAATCACTTGAACGGAATAATTTGTATACTGGATACAACAAGTTGCGGAACAAGCATTTGCCACGGCCCCCGCTCTGTAGGGGTCAAATAGTGTGTCTACAAGAACCATATAAAACGGTCATAAAAATAGCGATTGTAATAGTCGATGAAGTTTGACAAGTTACTACTGATTAACTACTAATTATGAAATTGATGACAAAACTGCCTACTATTGAATTGATTAAAGCATATAGAATATAGGGGCGATGAAAATAATACGTTGGTACTGCAGTAGATAGACTCTAGGTTGGAACGTCACAGCGGAATAAATTGGCTGGCCCCCTTCCTGGATATACGCCATCAGTTTTATAAGTATAACATTTAAGAAATTTTCATTGTACATTTTCTAAGATGTGTATATAATATGCATGGAAAAAGTTCCATAGTGTACTCAAGTTTTGGTCGCACCAGCGAAATAAAAAGAGTTTTAATTCTGCTTCGTTTGAAAAAGATCGGCAGTTACGCATTTTAAACCCTAGAATCGGAAGTGACGCGTGCTACATGGTCAGAATAATCCAACCTGCATTATTTATAGGATAATCAAAGATAATCAAGTTTATTTTACGACTATACGAACCAACTTTACAATTGGAAATGCTTAAGAGGAGAAAGTTATTGTCACACCAAACTGTGTGATAGTATCTACGAAGGGAAATACAGTTGTATAATATTAATGATATCATGCTGTATTTTATTATTCATGATGATGATTCGGTTGGATGTCATACCTACCTCGTCTCCAGAGTGGCTCTTTCCGATTGAACCTAGCATCGGTGCTTTTTTTTTGTTTGAGCCCTTGGTGTCATCAGTTTTGTTTCCCTTGGTCTTGGTTTCATCAAGTTCTTTTTGTAACCTCATTGAAACTTCATTTGCAATTTTAAGCTCTTGCTCTAATTGCTTGATCCTGTCGATTTGGTTCAAAGTCGTACCACTGCCTGGAATCTATAGAGGCACACCCGCCATAAATTAGAAAATATGTGATTGTGTAGTTGTTTTTATTGAAACGTAATTGGTTTCAGGGATATTTTATTATGTGAATACACACTTAATCGTAATAAAAATTGGGAATCAAAATAGAATGATTGAAAAAATCTACACCCGGTGATGATCTTTCAGTTCCCATTACTAGAAATTTCAATTGTACCACACCGCCCTATCCATCTGCTCGGTTATTCTGTATCAAGATGATGTGTTGTATTCATAAAACAAAGGATATCCTTGTACTACTTGCAAAGTTTGAAGGAAATCCTCCAGATGGTATTTATAATAATTTGAACTAAATGCTTTTGCAGTGACATAAGTGAAAGGATATTCATAATCTTCACCTTAAACTTGGCATAGGAAGTATATCCTTCAAAAGTTCTGAGTGCGGTCAGTAGCAGACTTTGTAACGAAAGGTGGTCAAACGATAATGGAAAAAATTGTGGATGTTAGGGATGTTAAAACGTACAAACCCCGTTTACCTTCACTTGGTCGTGACCTCAAAAAATTATATCGATTCGACGAAGCAAATTTACACTGGCTTGCGGACAGATTTTTAGTTGAGAATGAGGAAACTCGAGTAGGAGCACTTTCATGTATTCATAAAATGAAGATATGTCTACGCTATCTCGGTGACTCTGGATAAGAACAAGGTATTGGTCAGGAACTTGGTGTTAGTCAAGCAACGGTAACTCGGACTGTCGATAGAGTTGTGAACAGCATAGTTCCACAGTCGAACGAATGGATCAAGTTTCCAACTACCAACCATGAACTGATGGAGGCCAAGCGGATATGGCAAAGCATGTATAAATTTCTGACAGCAATTGGTGTAATTGATTGTACACATATAGGAATCCTGAAACCAAATCTCCATGGAGATGAGTATTTCAACTGAAAAGGGAAACCTACTTTAAATGTGCAAGCCACTTGTGATGCCAGAGAGATGTTCACAAGTGTTAATGTCAGTTTATCTGGATCAGTGCATGATTCCAGAATATGTAGAAATTCACAGACTAGATCACAACTAATAAATAAAGCAAATGTTGTACTACTTGACGATGACGGTTATGGTATTGAGCCGTGCCTTATGACTCCCTTCAGAAATCCTACTCCAGGTGCAGAAATAAATTATAATCAGATTTTAAAACAAGAAAGAGTTATAATTGAACGCCGTTTCGGCCAACTGAAACGCCAGTTTCCTATCCTACCGTATGTTTGCCGCGTAAAGTTGGAAAATGTGCCGAAAATAATTATTGCTTGTATTGTACTCCATAATGTTGCGAAGAGCTTGGGCGATCCTGACTTTGAGTTAATTAAACAAGACCCAGATGAAGATGAAGGAAATCATGAGAATTACGAACTTCCCCTCCACTAGGTCAACAAATAAGAAGAAACTTGAGTATTATAATAAATAGTTTTAAAGTGTATTTATAAGTTATAATAAGTTTTATTTTCGGGAACATCATAGGTTACAGGTGACTTCTGACGCTGCATCATTTCTAATTTCGTTTTATAATACTCTTGTTGTAAAATACTTGTTTGGTACTACTGTAATAGCACTACACGTTGCAGTTCTTTTGTAGTTAACCCTTTGGTTTCCCCAGTTTCGTATTTCTCTGTTGCTAATTTTCTTTTTGGTGGCAATGCCTTCTGAATTGCTGGCGCTTTAATACTAGCTGTTTGTACACTGCGCTCGGTATATAGTTCGCTTTCTTCTTCTTGAACACTACCAACCTGAATAGCACCTCTAATTTTCCCAATTGTAGGATTACAGTCACCTTCCATAGCTTTCTGCAACTTTCTTTCCCAATCTAACAATTTAATTGCTTTATTACCAGTTTTTTCAGCTCTGTTTTTTCTTTAATCTTGATTTCATGTTGTTGATTTTTTTTAATAAACCTTTCGTATCTAATGGTTTACCGAATGCTGATTCGTATTTTTTCAACACCTTCTTCAAGGCATCGTCCTTTCTCATTTTTAATTTTGGAACTGTTGCAAAATAATGGGAGCAAGGGCAATTTCATCTGCGATGAACTGCAGGTCGTTGCCATTATTTTCTATAGTTTCCTCATCACTTGAGGATGATATGCTTATTAATTTGATAAAAAACTGTATCCAGTAAAAATACGGAACGGTCTGTCTAAGGTCTGGAGTACAGCTGTCACTGATGCTGAGTGAACGAACTCCCACGTCAACTACAAGCTGGAACAAGTCAGGACATGTCGCTCAAGATACAAATACCAGTCAACCTTTTACTTCTTCTTGAAGGATATCCTCGCGAGTATAAGGTAATCATTATGAAAATCAAAACAAGGATATGCTTATACTTCTACCTTTTTCTCCGAAGCCAGACCTTATACTTTTACCTTATGCTTCTCTTTTATGAATACGGCTCATTCTCTATCGTCTTGCTAGTACCACATGTCTCTGTAAATGCTTATTGGCACGTCTTCCAATAAATTTGGTAAATCATTTTGTAAACAGTCTAAATAAATTTCGCCATTTAAGAACTCTGGCAGCTCGACGGGTAAAATGAGTCTGTCATTTAGAATCCCGGTCCACATGTTTATTTTAAAGTGATACTGTGATACGAGTATATCTTGTCATATTAGCTATTTTCGAGTTCTAAATTCAGTACTGTCACAAAACGGTTCTGGAACTGCGCAAAACTGAATGCGTAAAGGGGAAGATGTCTGGAGCGGTTACGAACAGTCCGAGAACTATCAGAATTTTGCCAAAACTCGAACAGCTTGAACCCAGGACTACGGAACAATTATTATTTTGTTTAGTGCTACATGTGGCCTTATGTCTTTAGGAAGTTGATTTGCTGGATAAAAAATGCCTTACCTAAAATGCTCAACAAACCGTTTGTCAGGAACAGATTCCTCAAAGAAATTATTATTTTTGCTTCCATGTTTGAGAAGCTCTAACAAAAATAAGTTGGGAGTAACTGCTTCAGTTCATCATCACTGTCAGACGACGATGATGATGACAAATCAGAATAAAAAATGATCTGCATCGAATCCATTTGTCCACTTTTCTTACAATTTTAAATAAAAAACACTCCTCAAACAGTAAGTAAGCAGCATTTAAAGAAAAACACGTCAAATAATTTTAATGGCATTGGCTGAAGGAATACACATGCGTGAAAAATCAGTTCAAAATGGTCCCGGCAGTAAAGGAAGAACTGCTCGAACGATCCTTGAACCATCCTAGAGCTGAACCAGGATATAACACCAACACGTCGGTTTCTTCTGCACATGCTCCTGATAGCTCTAGAACAGTAATGATGAAAACCCGAAAAAACCTATTGATGCTTGCCGTTTGACAAACTACTACGGACGATCACACGATCAACGATCATCGTAGATAGTGAAGTGCAGCCATAAGTTTGTAACGTAGATTCAAGTAACTATCTTGATAGGGATGACGAGCAGCATTTGGGTATACTTTATCTGAAGTCACTTGAAACACTGTGAAATACCGGGTGCGTTTTATATATCTATATTTAACACGCTCTGTTGCTGCAAAAATCGCCAAATTTCGCAGCAAATATCCCCCGTATAAGATCAAAGGCAGTTTCACCGGTCCACGTGGAGTAAAGCACGCCTATGCGTGGACATAGCCAATGAGAAAGCTCCGAACAAGTGCAGGTGGCTACTGAAAATTGAAACAGTTTAGCCAGTGCCGTGTAGCGGTGAATAAACGTGTTTTCTTTAGTCTGTCCGTGTTTTTTCATAGATTTTATTAGTTTGTGTGTTTTTGACTTTTGAATACTCAGTTTACTTGTTGATTTAATTGTTGTGTTGATTGTTCTTGTGTGTCCTAAATATGGCTCTTTGGAGACCTTGGGAAAATGCTCCAAGCCACGAGGAGATGGTTGATGAACCTGTGCAGGCAGAATTCTTTCATAAAGATTTAGAGGAACAGACCCAAAGAGTAATCCTAAATATGTATGATTGTCTGAAAAACGAAAATCCAGATTCCTCGCAAAATCAAATTTTAAACAGAATTTGTATCCTGACAAAAATCAGTCGGTCTACCATTTATCGGGTTATAAAAATGGGAGATGTAGTCAACCATTCCTTCCACAGAAAGCGCATAGGGCAAAAATTAAAAAGAATAGACGTGGGTTTTCAGGAAGATATTCGTCGTATAATATACGGATTTTATAAAGAAAATTTGGTGCCCACGTTGGAAATGATACGGGATAAATTGAAAGATTATCCTGAAGATTTTTAAAATTACAAATGCTTAGACTCACTGCACTGTATTGTAAAACTGTGTGGTTTTCAATACAAAAAATTAGATAAAAGAATGGTGATTATGGAGTCGTCTCGAATCGTTGAATTGCGCCAAGAATTTTTGCACAAAGTTAAAATCTATAGAGAGCAGAAAAGAAATCTGATTTACCAGGATGAAACGTGGTATGATACCCATGATGTTGTGCAGTACGGCTGGGTTGACGACAGCAACAAGTGCATTTTAAATGCACCATGCAACCGTGGAAAACGAATCATTATTCTCCATGCTGGCAGTGAAAATGGATTTATACCTAATGCCTTGCTGTTATCTGCCAAAAATATCAAAGAATCATGTGCCGACTATCATGAGGACATGACCTCCGACTTATTTGAAAAGTGGATAGAGCAGCAGTTAATACCAAACATTTCCCCAAATTCAGTGATTATTATGGACAATGCGCCATACCATTCCCGACAGAAAAACAAAATTCCGAATACAGGCACAAAAAACAAGACATTATTGATTTTATGAAGGATAAGGGAATGGAAATACCACAAAAATCAACCAAAACCATATTATTGGATCTTATTAAAAGACAAAAATTTGAAAAAGAGTATGTTGTTGACAATCTGCTTCAGCAAAATGGCCATGAAGTATTACGTCTACCTCGCTATTACTGCATTTTTAACCCGATTGAGTTGGTCTGGGCTGCTTTAAAAAAAAAAGTAAGAAAACATAATCAGACCCCTCAATTAAGTGAATCGCTATTGGCCACAATAAGAGATGCAGTATCTCATATTGCTGCCACAGACCTATGGAAGCAGTGTTCTAGGCATATTATTGAAAAAGAAAATGAATATTGTGTTTTGCCTCCTCTAAATCCCGTTGTAATTCCTCTACAAGATGACTCTAGCGACAGCTCCGAAGGCAAGGATGATATATAAATACCTATAATGTAAGTCTTTATATACCTTTTTATATACCTACCTGCTATGTAAATATTTGCCTATGTCAAACGTTGGAATTCTGTAATTTTTCCATTTCTTAACTTTCAGTCAACATAAATTAAACTCCCAATATAAGTATTTTTTATCCCAAATCAAAAAAATAAGAAGATAGTAAAATCCATTTATTGTGATATAAAAACATTATTATTATCGTTCTAAATAAATGACCGCACGCGTATGATACGTCATGAAATTACAAAGGACGCGCCGACCAAAGGTTTTTATGCTATTTCAAGTGACTTCAGATAAAGTATACCTCTCACGATAAAGCCTAGCTGCAGCACTAGCATTGCATCTGCATTCCCCATAAATGAGGTGCGTGTTGGCGTATTCCTGTACGGTGTACACAGACTACGCAATCATGAATTAAAAAAACTGGCATTACTGTCTTGCTGTCACTACGTTGAATGAGACTGTCCGTCTCTCCGTCTAACAAAAACATCAAAATTTGTAGTAATGGGAACTAAAAGATCATCACAGGGTGTAGATTTTCAGATTATTATATGTTGTCTAAATATTTTCCTAGCTATGGGTATTGGAGTGTTAAAAGAATGCAGGGCCAATAAGTTAAGGGGTCCGCTTTAAAGCACTATCCTACATTTAAGTTGGCGATACCCTGCTCAAAATCATTCTAATTATGTGGGACAATGAAGAATGTTTGTATCATGTATGTAGTACTTACGTCTTTCAGCTTCTTTTCTAGTTCAGTCCTATCTAGTTCCAGTTGAGCGGCTTTTCTTTCTGCCTTCCTAAGTTGGAATGACAGTATTCGACAGTTCTTGGTAGTTTGATCCAGATCTTTTTTTAAGGACGTATATTCCACTGCTTGGTCCTCCCTGATCAAATGACATATATTACACGTCTTTGTTTGTTCCGTTCTCTGTTGGCGTAAGTGCCAAAACGACTAATTACTTTCCAAATTTTGACAACAATAACAAATTGTAATAATTTGTGTGTATTCATACTTTTGGGACACCCTGTAGATGCGGTATAGTGGGCAAAGACTGATGCGTGGGTAGTATTGAATCAATCTACTGACCTAAAGTTGTCCTGTAGTTCATCCATCTGTTCTTCCATATCTCTTAACTCCTTCTTAATATCCTCATTTTCATCCATAAGTTCTTCGCACAAGGTCTCTGCAGCTAGGAGCTTGGATCTAAGGTCGTCGGCAATTTTTTGGGTTTGAGAAGCCGTTGGTCGCAGATCTAGATCAGCTTCCAGTTCTTTTACTTTTAAACTCAAACTCCTTTTTTCATCTTTGTAATCCTCTAGTTGTTGTTGTAATTCGTTACATTTTTGTTGGAGCTTCAATACCTACAATAAATTATACATTTTTTTTTTTTTCGAAACATAACTTTTTTGTAGAAAAATTTGATTTCCGTTCTCCGAAGCTAAAAGGTGACTAAACTCGTTACACTAAACCCTATTCGTAGTCGCCTAAGCGTTGCAATAGCTATTGGTCATTCGACCATAAAACTACGAATAAGTGCAGGATTCGACAGGATAGAACTCAAACTCGGGGTATCGCCGACGCCGGCAGTCGCTATTCATATTCGGTGCATAGATAGCGTGGGTTTATACGTTAGCATGTCGTCTACGGATACAGCAGATGAAACTGAGAATATTTCTCCCAATGCTTCCTTCAGCCATGCTTCCTCTTCAGTGATGTCTTCTCCCCGAAAACGTAACAAGAAGGGACATTTGATTATTCAGTTTATAAGAGCGAAATTTTAGAGCATCCTGAAATGAAAATTCATGATATTGAAAGACGTTTGGCGAACAAAACAGGCTTGTGTCCTAAGACAATTTTCAACACAAGAGGCTGCATTACACGAAGCTGTTGGATACAGTTGATAACTTATACTACATAGACAAATTATTTCAGGAGGTTAATAGTGATGAAGACTTACGTACTTTCAGAACAACTACGTTCTATAGTTTACTCAAAGAACTTCATTTTGAGTATAGAAAACGGGATAGAAATAGTATTTTGATGGACAGCCAAGAGATTATTTTATGGAGAAGTTATTTAAAATAAATAAAGAAATACCGCGACAAGGGCAGGGGGATTTATTACTTGGACTCTACAATTAAATCAGCAAGACAAGCCTTCTTAGATGGACTAACCACTGGCCTAAAGAATCTGTCAGGTACGGGTATCTGACCAATTTGTCATGTGTGTTGTAAAAATGGTGTCAGATAGACTGAATCTATGAGCCCACGCTAAAAACTTAGCTACACTAAACTTAGCTATATCTGGTAGTTGATGAGTCAAAGAAAACGACCAATGACCATGAAGAAATGGACGGGAGTTCATTTGAACGATGGTTTGAAGAAACGCTTCCAAAGCTTGATGACAATGCCGTCATTGTACTTGATAATGCTGCATAACACACTAGAAAACTAGAAAAAATTCCCACAATATCCACAAGAAAGGTAGAAATTCAACACTGGCTCTTGTCAAAAGACATTAGTTTCAATGAAAATATGTTCAAAGCAGAACTTATCCATCTAGTCAGGCAAATATAAATACAATCTTAATGTTATTGACGAAATGGCTAAAAACCAAAATAAGTCTGTGTTATTATCACTGCGAATTAAATCCCATTGAAATGATTTGGACAAATATAAAAAAAACTATGTGGCTTGAAACAATAGAACATTCAAATTTTCTGACGAGAAAAATTTGTTTTATGAAGCTGTCAAGAGAGTGACGGCAAACCATTGGAAAGATTGCATTCGTCACGTTCAAGAGACAATCGAAACAAAGATGTGGGATATGGACAATATGATCGATATTCAAATTGAACCTGTAATATGAACCATTCGGACGATGATTCAAGTACCTCCAGCGAATAAAGAATTGTGAAGAATTCTTTCTATAAAAATAATCATTTATTTTGTTAGATTATTTCAAGACCATTGAGGAAAATACGGACCTGTACAATTTCGCTTTTGGACATGTTGTGTTTTGTCTGGGCGTAAATCGACTACAAATGGGGTATAGTGCATGCTTTATCATCCCTTTTTAGATTTTGAATTTGTCAAGTGCTTGCGAAGAATTCCAAATTCATATTGGACATTAAGTAACGCATCCAGCAAATAACCATTTGCAAAGGTGTTAGAGACGTGACATGAAATCAAACTTGTAGCATAATTTTGGATACCTCACTAGCAGACGTTTTGCTTGTAGTGCTCTCCATTGCAGCCACTCGCCTGAGCAGCATATCTCCTTTTTCTCTTTCCAACCTTTCACATTTTTGCTTAGTAACATCCAACTCTTTCTTCAAACTTTCTAACTGGTCCCTCATGTCACTATCATAAGGATCAACCAGGGTAGTATCTGTGGATTCTGTCCCCGCAATACTTGCTGTGTCATCCCGATCAGATATGTCTGGTTCTTTGTTTGATTTTGTTTTTACCTATTTAAGATAATGGAAAAATGAACATTATAGTATAACTATTCTAGAATACACGAGAAACCTCTCAGGTTATCAAAATGTGTGCCTCACTGCTTTGGGTAATTCTCCAAGCCTTACTTTTCGTGTTACAAATATGCATCGTTGACTGAAATACAGTACAATATTTTTCCTCATTTTCGAAATTTTTCTAGTTCCAGTTCTGCGTTAAAGGGACGAAATGCGGCACAGTAAAATTCCCCATCGCGACACCCCTCTTACACGGACACCTCCTTTAAACGGACAGTTTCTCATGGTCCCGACCTTGAACGCACGTGGACACGAGAAAATTTTCTCCTAACTGGACAAAATAAAAACAAACGCCTTGTCTTATTTTTTTCTGTTAAGAGTATCGCTATTGCATTTCTTTAATATTTTGGTATAGTCGAAATCACGAAAGATGACGATCACGTCATCATTTTAGTATGTAGTAAAGACAAACGACAGCGATTTGTGAATATTTTTAATGAAGTTTCTGATATGTTAGACAGAGACAAACAGAATTTTATTGTCTAAACAAACTGTATTGCTAATTTGCATGTATCCGAAAAAGATAGACGATGTTTTCATGTTGCATGATCGATCATATTTGAAAGATAAATAGTTAGGTTATGTTAAAGCAGGTTAGGTTGTTTTCGAATAATACTGCGGTTTTTGGTGTTCCTGTCTTAAGGTATTCTACTCATAACTGTTTTTTTTTCAAAACAAAAACTCCCCACTAAAATTATTATTAAAGTATCACTCAAAACCATGAAATAAAATGAAAATAAAAATAATCAGTGAAATAACCTAACTTCGCAAAATCATAACATAAATTTGTTGACATTATGTTCCTGACATCGTGATTTTATCATCGACGTACGTCCACTGATTACTTCAGTACAATTTATGGTATGACGGTATAGCCATTTTTCGTGATTTTACCTATACAAACGCAGCCTACGTGATGAAATTCTGTCTGGCGTGAATTTGGGAGTTCTCTGAGTTGGTCGGGGATTTACCGTTCTTTTGCCTCCTAATTGTACATCAGCGTCTCAACCACTTATTACCCAAGTTTCATACTTGAACAGCTGTTACTAAACCTTGAAACTGCTGGTACATCTTTTGAGTTAATAAAGAAAATTACATCATTGGGTGCAGTTTATTTGGCAAAAATCACTAACTAAAGAGACAGTAGAAAATTGCTTCCGCAAATCGGGATTTAAGCATGAAAATATGCAAAGTGAAGACCAATTAAATGAGGCTGATATACCTGTCCCAGAATATGACTTACCACTTAATGTACTCTTAGATTTTTTTTACTGGCACTAGGACTTATACCCCATTAGCCAGATCCGAAATTTTCACATAATTTCAATCAATATGAAATGCACTCACATGACCATCAACACTACATCCATGGCATCGAAATGTTATTTCCGAAGGCGGGATTCGAACCCGCGGTTCGTTTAGCCGACGTATCAGTACCACGGTCCCACTTTCAGGTTTCCCAAAAATAAGAATTTAATTGAAACTGACTGATAACCAAAAGTTTTATGATTTTTTGAACCCAGATGAAAGTTTGTATATGAAGGTTGAAATACAAGAACTTTCCGAAGATTCTGATATCGATGAGGGTCCAGTACAGAAGCTATTAAAAGTTATGGCAAAGCAGCTCAAAAGTTTTGTCGAAATTCAGGTTACAGAGCCTTTAGAACTTCTCCCTCCTTCTCATGTAATTGCGCACTCGTCGAAATATCTCTGGAGTGTTTTTTATTCTATCACAAGCTGCAAATATTCTTTCTCTTAATTCCTCTACAGTTAATGGGACTTGTGTACACTAGTGTCTTAAGATAGCTCCACAAAAAGAAATCTAAACTGTTGAGGTCTGGGGACCTTGGTGGCCATTCTTGGGATCCACCGCGGCCATCCAACGATTTGGATAAACAGTTTGTAAATAATTACGAACCGCTACACTGAAATGCACTGGTGCACCATCATGCATGTACCACATTGTTTCTTATTACTACCGGAACATCATCAAGCAGCAAAGGCAACTGTTGTTGAAGAAAATTGAGGTAAGTCTGTCCGTCAAGTCGTCCCGGCAAGAAGAATGGGCCAATAAGGTGGTTGCCAATAATTCCTGCCCATACGTTAACCGAAAATTGGAGTTGGAAATGGGTTTCGGTTACGGCATAGGGATTTTCTTCTACCCACAAATGATTCTTGTGGAAATTCTGAATGGCATTTCGAGAAAAATTAGCTTCGCCCGTGAACAGAATCATTGATTCAAATTGCGGATTTTGTGTAATTTTTTAAAGATACCATTGACAAAAGGTCACACGCCTTGGAAAATCAATGGGAAGTAATGCCTGTACTCTTAAAATATGGTAAGGATATAACAAAAAATCCACTAAAATTCTCCAAACAATTTGATGGCAAATATTTAAGTGTCTAGCGATCCTCCTTGTACTCGTTTCAGGATGTTCTTAGACTTCGTGCAGCACTGCTTCCTCAATTTCAGGTTCGACTATCTGGCAAAGCACGATCGTGATATCTCTGGTGATAAATCCGTCTGGCTTGCTCATCATTACCGTCGGCAAGGCCATATACGTAATGCATTTCCGCCATTTCTGCATTTGAATAATACACCATTATTAACAAGATTGTAAAAACTAAATAATGAAAAAGATGTCACAGCGAACAGATTTGAATAACAGAGACGTATCAGATGTCAAAAGGCAGTGACATATTCCAGAGCAACTAGATATTTATTGCTAAATTGCATTCTTCAATTATTACAATTTGTCGGACAATAGAACGGGGAATTCAAAAATAATTTTTATTTGGCGTGCCACTTTTTTCTTGAAAAATATCGAAGTCAATGTCCGTACGCACGCCACTGTTAAAGCTAAAAATTACTATTAACTATTAACTTTCACTACGTACGAAATATCAGTGAAATATCTGATTTCTGAAAATATTAATTAATTTCCATTTTATTCCTAAAACTTCAACACCCCGAGTTTTTGTAAGGAAACATTTTTGGACCATAGTTTATAAAGCAAACTAACATTAATTTTTCATGTAGATTCACACTCTTAAATATTCGCATATCGTTAAGGAACACCCTGTATATGTATGGACATAAAATATTCAGTTTTCATTAAAAACACTATTTTTTATATTTCTTTTGTATGGACACCCCTCTTGATGGATACTTTCAGTCGGTCCCGTTAGTGTCCGTCCAAAGAAGATTTCACTGTATATGCTTTAGGGGCTAAATAGTAGTAGAAATGAGACAGATTATTTTTTTATTTTACCTGAGAGGTTGCATTCATATATTCAGTACTTTGCGTATTTTAGAGTCGAATGTCGTTCCTTGAGGCATCCTTGTTGTGAAGACGCCTTATTTGCCATATACACTTGGGAGTGACAGGAAAGTTTTCAAACCCTGAAGAGAGTGGCATTTTTTTCTGCGGCCTCATCTGTTACCTCTGGTTGTTGTGCCAAAATCGTGTCTTATGGGAAAAAGTTAAATAAGAAAGCTTCAAGGTTAACGCTCATGCAAGGAAGTAAGGAGACCTCAGGCCATGTAAAGCGGCCTTCATCTTTGAGGATATTAGAGAAAATTCTGTCACTCCCAAGGCATCAAATGGAACTGTGCATCCAGTCCTTAGATAGTCCAGACAATTGAAACATACACAATTATGTACAATACTACCTTTTATGAAACATAAAGAATAAAGAAATACAATTATTAGTCCTAAAGCGCTAGCGTGTACAGGTGATTATTATCTAAAAAGCAGTTACATTTATCGAAAACATAAAATATCACATCCAGAATATATTGAGTGACAAAAAAGGGTAAAAACCTACGTAAGTTTATTATAATTCAAGAATTTTTTACATATCGATTTATCTTGCCATGAACAACAAGTGATGGTCAGGTTAAGTTTTTGTGGTGGCTGCGAGTATTGTTTGGTGATAAAGAAGGATTCAGTTTTCGTAAATTTACGGTGTCAGTTAAATGTTAGAAGCCTTTTTGTGATTGCTCAAAATGCCTAGAGTGCGTAGGATTTGCCGGGTGTCCCAGCTAAGTGACTTTGAAAGGGGTTGAATTGTCGGGTTGCAGTAGCCCGGAATGAGATACCCCAACAGGATATCGACCACATTATCAGCGCGATGCCCAGGCGTCTCAATGAGTGTATAAGAAATCGTGGATCCTCAACACATTATTGAACCAGCTTCTGCAGTCAGTTGACTAATCAAGTTGATCATTTTACTAGTAAGGAACACTGAACATATATACCAAAAATTATTAAAATCGGATAAACATTCGTAGGTGTTTACCTTTTTTTTGTCACTCAGTATATCTCCGAGGTTCTAATGATCTGTTCCAAAATTTTTATATTCTGAGTTAAGCCACAATATCGTAAGAATAACATGGAATAAGATAAAGTATCATGGCTTAACTGCTGTAACTAGGGCTACACAAGAGTAATTTCAAGCTCACCGTACGAGGGATGTCTTTTAAGTTTTGCATATGGAAATAAAACAACACGGTAGGTAGTTTTAAATGACTTTATTGTTTTTCGAAGTATTCTCCACGAAGATTAATACACATCTGCATGCGATCAAACCACTTTTCGAAGCACTTATTCCACTCGTTTTCTGGCAGATCTAAAACGGCATTTTTGAATGCGTCAACTGCTTCTTCTGGTGACTGGAACCTTTGACTACGCAATCTGTTTTTAATTTTCGAGAAAGTTAAGAAATCGTTAGGACTTAGATCGGGACTATATGGAGGATGGTCCAATAATTCCACGTTTTCTTCTGTTAAATACTGCCTTGTTTTTTGGGCTCTGTGCAAGCTTGCATTGTCTTGGTGGAGGATGATTCTTCTTTCGGGGTTGATTTTTGGAAGCTCGGTGATGACTTTTGGAAAACAAATGGTGGTATACCAATCCGCAGTAACAGTTCTTTGCTCAATAAGAGGAATTGTTGCAGTATGACCCGCTTTTGACACAAATGTCGCGACCATCTTTATCGAAACACTTCGTGAACGGATGACCTTTGTTGGCTTTTATTCACCTTGGAACACCCAAACAACCGTCATTTATTTTGTGGTTCATCACCACTAACAATGCTGTACACATTTTTTGAGTTTCCGGAATTGAAACGGTCAAGCGTTTTTTCACACCAGTTAACCCTGGCTGCTTTCTGCTCTTCAGTCAACAGGTGGGGTACCCAACGAGAAACTAATTTTCTTACCCCTAATTATTCATGTAAAATTTTTTGAATTGAGGTCTTTGGGATCTTCAAGGATGCCTCAATCTCGCGATATGTCAGATGTCTATCTTCAATGATGAGTTTACGCACAGCATCGACGTTTTCCTGGGTGACTGCCGTGTTTGGTGCACCCACCCTGGGATCGTCGCTAAGACTCACCCGTCTACGTTAGAATTCTCCATACCAACGGAAAATTGTCGACTGATGTGGCGCTTCGTTGCCGAAAACAGACAGTAACTCAGCAAGGCATTCTTGTTGCGATAATTGTCTCTGAAAGTTGTGATGAATTATGGCGCGATAATGTTCTCGGTTGAGTTCCATTTTTCTAATGACTTGGTGACACTTACAAATTCATTGTAGTGGGAACACTGTACGTATTGTTGTGAAACTTTGAATTTAAGTTTACTAAAGGGTGAGGTTAAGATTCAGTACTGACGTTCGATCCGCGCGGCCTACTATATTTCTATATGCAAAACTTAAAAGACGTATCTCTCATTTTTTTTACGAAGAAAATAACACCGATTGTTCTGGATCATTAAGAACTTGAAGTAAGCGTGATGATACAAGCATTTTAGTAGGAAAACCACACAGGAGATGCTTAGACAAGATGCGATATGTGTTAGACTTGTGTCATTTTGGCATCTCTAGGAATTGCTTAATCTGCGACTGACACAAAACAGTGAGAAGAATAAGTGGAAAAATGATAAGTAACAAACTGTGGAACATTAAAAAATGTCCTTCCTCTAATCATTTTTTGAACTTTTTCTTTTATATATGGTTGACTTGACAACAACTCGGATATACAATCCTTTGCCGATGATACGTAGCTCGTTCACTGCTTTGATATATCGGGTTTTCCAATACGGACTTGACAACTTTGAGCATTTACTGTGAACCCACCTTTAAATCAATTACCGAACAGTCAATGTCAAAACATTCCGTAAAGAAAACATTTTCATCATGGTGAAGTTACACGAATGAACAACGTTTACAAATAATTAAAATTTGCTACCGAATTTCCGAGTCGGTGGCTGCAACTTTAAGAGCGTTAACGCCAATTTTTGGTCGTAATTCTCATACCAGTAGACAAACAATTCATAGTCTAGTAAAAAAATGTGAGTCCACATATTTGCTGCTGGATGTTCCCGTGCCAGTTGGTCGAAGTACCGAGAATATTTCCGCCGTTCAAGCTTTCGTCGCAAACGAACAGAACACGTCGATTCCGAAAAGACCTCCTTGATTTTGACAGTAACCTAACATATTGCAGCAGCCTGTGGAAACATTTTCTGGTGTCACATATTGGCAACGCGGCAGATTGCACGACCTTCTGCGTCACCGTTGCTAGGCAATGTGATGCTGACTTTCGCTCTTCAGCCGGATTCTGTCTCTTTCTAGCATACAGCTATGCTGAATAATGTAAGGTGCAGCGTGAACGTAGCTAGAGGCTGCCCTCAGGGCGGAGTTCTGTCACCCCTACTGTGGTGTATCGTGGTGAACGAACTGCTCGTTAGGCTCAGCAGTATGGGTGTCTACGTGCAAGCCTATGCTGATGACGTAAGCATAGTGGTTAGGGGGCGATTCTGTAGAACAGTCTCGGAAATTATGCAGGGCGCTCTGCGCTCCGTGGAATCGTGGTGTAGGGAAGTCGATCTTTCTGTTAATGCTGAAAAGACCGAGCTGATCCTATTCACTAGGAGAAGAAGGCTTGACGGACTGGTCATGCCTACCTTCTTTGGGACTAGATTAGTTTTGTCCCAGTCAGTGAAATATCTGGGAATTATCCTGGACTGCAAACTGAACTGGAGAGAGCATGTGGAACACAAGGTTAGCAAGGCTCGCAATTCGATGTGGGCTTGTAGACGTGTTGTCGGTGTAAGGTGGGGGCTTAAACCCAAAGTGGTATACTGGCTCTACACGACGATAGTACGTCCATCTCTCTTGTACGGCTCCCTGGTCTGGTGGCCTTGCATTAGAACTGAGTCAACTAAGGCCAAACTCAATAAAATTCAGCGTTTGGCCTGTATTAGCATTACAAGCGCAGTGCGAACAACGCCATTGAGTGCAATGGAAGCTCTGTTGGATCTCCCACCGTTGGATCTGGTGATCCGCGGTGAAGCGAGAGTAGTCGCTCATCGACTGTGGAGTCAGGGCAGCTGGGCTTTCTTGAATCCGGTCAAGGGGCATACTGCCATCTTAGTCGAATTAGAAAGGGAGGACCCCGTCCTTCTAAGCAGGGGTGATCGTATTACCCCTAAATATCGCTTCAACCGCAAGTTTATTGTGGAGTATCCAACGAGGGAGGAGTGGGACGCCGGTAGCCGAGGACTCTCCGAAGTGAGCGGGCAGGTCTGGTACACGGACGGCTCGGTCACCGAAGAGGGCTCAGGTGCTGGGGTCTCTGGACTTAGAACTAGGCTATCTCTGCCTCTCGGTGAGTACACCACCATTTTCCAGGCGGAAATCTTTGCGATTCTGGCTTGTGTATCTCACATTCTGGAGGAGGGTGGGCCTAGGAGAAGAATAACAATCTTATCCGACAGCCAGGCTGCAATGAAAGCACTAAGTGCATGTAAGATTACTTCGAGTCTTGTATTGCAATGCAGGGAGGCTCTGGATTGCCTCGCAGCGAGGCATCCGGTATCGTTAATATGGGTACCGGGGCACGCTGGGATAAGGGGCAATGAGACGGCGGACACTCTGGCGAAAACAGGATCAGCCAGCAAGCTCGTTGGTCCTGAGCCAGCTCTAGGAGTAACCGCGCATAAAGCTAGGAGGAAAATGGAGACGTGGGTTGCAAGACAACACTCTCAGAAATGGAGAAGTATCTCTAGACATCTCCGCCAGGCACGAGAGCTCATTGAAGGGCCCAGTGCTAAGGATGGACGCTTCTGCCTATCTCTGGGTAGAGCCAACCTAAGGTTGCTGGTGGGACTGTTGTCTGGCCATAACACGTTAAGGCGGCACCTGCACGTGATGGGGGTGGCTGAGGATCCCTTGTGCGAACGCTGCGGAGTAGAGGAAGAGACCTCGGCGCACGTTTTGTGTCGCTGTGAAGCTCTGAGCTACTATACTGGGGTCCATTACTTTGGACCCTCAGGACGTAAAGGAGCTTGGACTCAAGGCGATTCTCAACTTCGCTAAAAGGGCGAGGCTTGTGATTTAAGTATTGTAGAGGTGCATAAGGGCTCGCTTAAGCGGCCTATTCACTGGCTCCTTATGGTGGCCGGGATGCCTCTAAAATTCAAGATTCATTCATTCATTCATTCTAGCATACGTATCTATGCACACTCGCGTTTCTTTCTCGTACATATTGAACCCAAGCCTTCAGACAAATTTTGTTTTCCATGTACAAGGGATGTTCCAATAATGGCGGATCTATGGTGAAAAAGAATAGAACAAGCTCTGTGTGAAGTAGGATTGAATTTATTTGTATTTAGATGAGAACCTTTGAATGATATTATGTTTGAAATATGACATGGGCCAAATATACACCGCAGCTTTCCACAGTGGCACGGATTCAAGGGTTTAATTTTGAATGACTCTGAGGGCATCGATGGATTGTGGTTTATTGGCATATACCTGTACCTGCATGGTCTATAGGCTGTTTCCCATAGTAATACAATTGGCAGGTGTCCACACCGCCCTGGCCTTGCCTGGCGAGCGTTCACGATTCTGCATGAACGCATGGTGATGTAAATTGGCCACCAAGAACGTGCCATTTGACACCATTAGAATTTTTTTGAAGGGTTTTGAACTCATAGGTCAGGTAGACTCATTGGTAATTGGAGCTCATGGATCCGTTCCTCGGTGGGAAACAGCGAAATGGTGTACATAGGCCCAGCAATTGAAAAAATCGTCAATATTCCTCGCGCAGCTTATTTTAATCGGCCTCAACATAGTCCTGTCCTTATGAAGGTATTCCTTTTTTAGTCATTTTTTATTATTTTAAAGACTATTTTTATCAGTTTGATATTCTGGGAAGAACTACGGAGATGGCTGGTTTCCACGTTAATTTTAAATGAGCAGATGTTTGTGATTATTTGTTATTTGAAAAAATGAAGTATGGATTTAGAGAGATTTTCGTAAAAAGTGTATTGGGAAATGATCATCTAAAAAAAACTGCTCCAGTAAGAAATAAAGTTGGAATTATTTGTCGGAAACCAACTTAGGCGCGATTTTACCAAGCCGGGGCACAAAAAAGTGCGTGGGGCACAAATTCAATCAATGTGAAGGCGTCTTTGAAGAAATGGATCTTATGAAAATGGCCGATTTCTTGTAGAATTTCTCTCAAACTAGAGAGCAATTAAACGGTTTGTATAATTCTCACATTAAATCAAGAAATATATCATAAATCACTTGGTTTAGCTACAAAAACATATTTTTTCATTTCCGTCCGGACACCAAATAAGCGACCATGATCATATAATGGACAAATTAAAAATAACCATCTGTGCCATACTCGAAACATGGTCACAAATCTGATACAATCTCTAGATTGCTATGACATTTTATTGAAAATAACAGTGTCTCACTGTTGCTGCACAAAATTCTTCTTGATAAATTCTTTGAGGACATAAATAAAATCACAGAATGCTTATTCTTCAACAAACACCGAGTAAATACTCAATTTACTTGACTATCGTGTGAAGAACCATGCTCCTTAAGTCAGCCCTGTTAACAGGGAGCTCTCGCGCCCTCTACTGTACAGTAGGACAACTACCTCTAGCCTTGCCACTGTCACCGCGGCGCAGCGCCGTCGTGTAGTCCTCCTACCGTCCAGTAGAGTGCGCGACATCTTCCTGATAACAAGGTTTTTCGCACAGTAGTGTAAATTATTACTTTTTTAATCTTGAAAAGTGTGATATTATACATTTCTATATAAGCCTCTATTCTATCAAATCATGAAACATCTGAAACTGCGACATTCTTAGGAATAGAGATGGATATTGGCAGTATGTGTGAAAAGTTGACCTACTTGTATTATGATATGCTAAAGCTTAAGTTTTGCTTATCAGAATCAGCTTTGCTAGAGGTGTATTATTCTCTCGTCAACCCACTCGATTGGGCCTCATCTGCAGATCCACTGATTCGGGAAATGGGTGTCCAAAAACTGTCGTACTGGGGCCATATAGTGCGGCGAAACACCATCTTGTTGGAAATGAACATAACTTTCTACTATTCGGTAACATCAAGTACCTGGACATGTACTTGCCGGCGTACATGTCCAGGTACGCCGTCAAGTTTCGATGAATTAAGCCGACTTCCCGAAATGCCGGCCCACACATTTATTTTTTCAGTGTATCTCTCACAACAAATGTGGATTCGAGTCACTCCAATATCGACAATTATGTCTATTTACAGCACCATGTAAATAGAACGTACACTCATCCGAGAAAGAAATATTAAATTACAGATTTGCGTTGTTAGTTAAACGTTTGGACATTAATTCGCAATACCCAACCTTCTATCCAAATCGTCTTCGTTAAGCTCATGGACAAGTTTCATCTTGTACGGGTGAAATTTATTGTATTTCAAAATTCTTTGCACTGTTGAGCGTATAAATACTGAAGAAGTAGCCAGTCCACGAGTGTTGTCACGTGCTACGTGTCCCAAAACTGCTATTTCTGCTGCTTCCTTTCATACAGTTTCATACAGTTTTGTTATTTCTACCCTTTCATGAATTGAATAGGCCTTCGTTCAATATCCATCACAACTAGGTAGGAAACTTAACATTTTGAAATGAGAGACAAAGTTTTTTTATGGCATACGATTACACTGACTGATGCTAAATGTTCTTACTGGTATCCATTATTATCAGTATTAACTTGGTCGAATTTTATTACATACTCAAATAGCTTCACAACCATTGAAAAAGCGTATAAGCTTTATTATACAGCACTTACTAAAAACTTCATGGAAAATCTAAAAATTTATAAAAAATGGGGTCTTCTATTCAAAAATCTAAAGGGTAACGCAATATCTTATTTTTGTACGGCTATAGATAATGAGACGTCGTCCTAGAAATCAAAATTGACGTGTCTGAGCGTTTTTCCCAAAATATACCAGGAGAGTTACAAATGGGATGTGACCTTGTCATTGGGCCACCCTGTATAACAAACTTCGAACTAACCTCAGGAATGTCGCAAGCATTGTTAGTTTTAAATGTCAACTACGAAAATTATTAGTTGAAATTTTTTTCATACTCTTTGTCTGAATACCGCGCACTGTGATGTATCTAATTTTTCACAACTGTCTTTTATACGAGAATTCTATACGCCTTTAAAGTTTTTTCTGTTTGTACTATCTTGTGAATACTTATATTTGTTTTGTTTTACTTTTAATTATGTATGCTATGCTTTTCGGAAGAGTCATGTCATTTTCATGATCTACAAGTCGAAAAAAGTATCTATCTATCTACTGGATGTTGTACAGCAACCGTTATTTTTGATAAAATGCTTAGTAATATCGTCATGCTAATCTATTGTATAAGTTTTGATCCATATTTCTAGTAGGCCACAAATCCTTTTTGGTTGATGGAATTTTGTGTCCGGACACAAACGAATAAAACGGTTTTTGTAGCTGAATCATGTGGTATATGACTACTAAGCGGGGAGTTACATTAGAGCCTATGACCATAAGACGGGTGCTCTTGTCGCTCCACATCAACAAAGCTTCTGGTCCGGACTTGATTTCTGCAGTTGTATTGAAGAGCTGTGCAGCGGAGCTTGCCTCTTTTCCAGATATCTCACGAATCCGGCACCTTTCCAGAAAACTGAAAATTTGCTCATGTCCAACCTATCTCAAAAATAGTATGTAAAACCGACCCTTACAACTACAGTTATAAGTAAGGTGATGGAGAGGTGCATAAATCGCGAGCTTCTGAACTACCTTATGGTGAGGCTCTTGATGTGATCGGAAGCTTTCGATCAGCTGTGGCACGCTGCCTTCTTACACAAACTTCCATCTTATGACCCGCTATGAGAAGTTTTGCAGATGGGTAGCTGACTTCCTCTTTGGCTGCAAAATATTCGTCGTAATTGACGGGTTCTCCTCTTCATCCCACAACGTCAACGCGAGTGTTCCCCAGGGACCCGCCGCGACTCCGACACTGTTTCTCTTACATATCAACGATACCCTTTCCTGTACGATCGACCCAAACCTCAGCTTTGCTGATGATAGCACTCTACATGCAGGAGCGACAAGCCGATCTCTGCCGGTGAGCTGGAAAAAAGACTATCAGCGTTTTACTCTCTGCCGAGAGACCTGGAGGCTAGCACTGCCTGGGGGCGCAACAATTTTGTACAGTTTAATGCTTCCAAAACACAATACTGTACTTTGACGAACAAAAAGCGTCCTAGCAGTCATCCGGTTTCGATGGATGGCCTGGTTCTTCCAAATAGCCGTTCATTTCGGTTGGTTGGAGTCCAGATGACCGAGGTTACTTGATCTGGCACGAACACAGCTCGTCAATAGCGGCAGCTGCTGGGAGAAAGCTAAGCTATTTGTTACTCGAGTATTGCTTACATGTTTGGGGTTCATTAGATCCATCCAAGACGCCTTTTCATTGGTCCAATTTGTGCTAAAGACGCACGTTTTTATTCCCCCCTGTCAATAGTAAAATCGAGCCTTAGTGACAGTATCTCTTTACCTTAACATGTGACATATGTCATTGTTACCTGGTGTGTTGTATCACTGTTACCTAAGCTACTTAGGTACGGGGTTGAAGCAAGTGGAAACACACGGGGTGTGGAGTTAAAACAAACACAGTTTACATTACTTGAATGAGAAATTGTACATCATGATTAGTAGGTTCCTCCGAAATTGTTTTAACTTCTTTAACTTGTATCCTTTTTACCCTCTCTTTTGGAGATGATTCTCTGATTTCTCGTAACTTTCTAGCTCGGGTAGCCAGGCTGTCTGTTTTGTTGAATACTGGTTTTTCTCTGTCTTTGACCACGGAAAAGCTGTCTGAAACTGAAAATGAGGAAAACATACAGGGTGATTCCAACCAAAAATGAAACACCATATTCAGTACCGCATTTTAAGGGAGGTCTTATATGTCAGCTGGAATGAACTTGGTATGTGGATTTACCTAAGTATCGTCCACATTCCAAAGTCCTTACTCAAAATTAATGTGCACCAGTGGCGGAGGTACAGGGCATTAGTGGCATTCATTGTCCAAATAAAAATAATACACCACTGTTTTTTTTTTCGAAACGCGCAATTTTTCGAATTATACCGTCAATTTGCTACAAATAATTACTCTTGAGTTTTTTCCTAGAGTGCATTGTTTTCGTAAATACTACTAAAGAAAAACGTATTTCCTCAAAATTTGTTGTGGCTAGTTGTTTAAAAGCGCACCACAAAAAGAAATCCAGGAGGTTCAAATCAGGAGACCTCGTAGGCTAATGTCTGGGTCCGTTTCTGCTAATCCATCGTGGTCTAAAATGATAATTTAACCACGCGGTTATGTCACGATGAACATGCGGGGAGGCACCGGCGCGCTGATACCACATTCGTACTCTCATTACTAACGGAACATCCTCTAACAAAGTTTCTATGTAATTCTCTAGAAAAGCCAAGTGAGCTCGCATTTAAACGTTGTGACAATATGTGCATAAACAGTTGCTCATCGAAAATGCCACACCTGACATTTCTAGAAAATCTGTGTTGAAACGTGTGGATTCTCACAGAACGGGGATTTTCTAACGATCAAATATGTTCATTATGAGAATTAAAGGTTCCACTCCTCGTAAAAAGCGATTCATCTGACCACAGAACCACAGTAACCACTAACAAAAATTTTGCCGTTGCACTTCGTCGCGGAGTTGCAGACATTGCACATTTTGCCGATAGTAAGGATGTAAAACTTCCCGATTTCACAGCACTCAAAAATGGGAAAAAGCAACTTTTGACTTGAGTTTTACAAAAAAAAAAAATGGTAGTAGTAACGATTATAACAGTATAATACGTAACTTTGACAAACTATCTCCCAGAAAACGTCAAATTGGTATAAGGTCTCCTAGTTTATTTTGAAACTAATCGTATCTAGGCTCTTCATGAATGATCTAATTTATCTCTATGGAAAAACACAAGAGTCATTATTTGTAATTGAAGGTAAAATTCGAAAAATCCACACACCAAATTTTAGTTCATTCCAGTTGACGGTTTTGAGGATATTAAAATTATTTTTAAACTTCAACACCCCCGTATCTTTTTAATGAAGCCCTCGAGGAATGTTACATAGAAGACCCCCCTTAAAATGCGGTGTAAAATGTTTCATTTTTGGTTATGACTTGTGAATCACCCTGTATATACTGAGATGAGATAAATTATCGGAAACTGCACAACTAGTGGAGTTTGAACCCGGGACCCTTTACTTGTTAGAGCTTAGATTATTTAGGCTATAATTGTATGTAGGAATATGTCAGGGTGTTCCTTAATGATATGCGAATATTTAAGGGTGTGAATCTACATGAAAAATTAATGTTAGTTTGCTTTATAAACTATGGTCCAAAAATGTTCCCTTTAGGAAAAAAATGGAAATTGATTAATATTTTCAGAACCGCTTCAGATATTTCACTGACATTTAGTGCGTAGTGTTACATAGTTAATAAAGTTACATATTTTTTCAATGCAAAAATAATTTTAAGCTCTAACAATGGCGTGCGTACGGGTATTGACTTTGATATTGTTTACGAAAAAAATAGTACGCCTATGGTTTTTTGCCAAATAAAAATTATTTTTGAATTTCCCGTTCAATTTAAAACAAATGATCTCTCTTGAATTGTTTTCTTTCGATGCGCCATTTTTGAATAAAAAAATAAAAACCGTTCTATTGTCTAACTTGCAAAATTATTAATTTAATTGGAAAAATTAAACACATTAGGGGTAATGAACAACAACAACTGACAACATAAACATAACAGTAAAACCAACGAAATGATTACAAACATTTTTGAAAATGGTCCCTTTACTTAGTATGCATGCTTCCGCCCCCCTTCTCATGGAATTGCGCACTCGTTGAAATATCCCTGTAGTGTTTTTTATTCTATCACAAGCTGCAACAATTCTTTCTCTTAAATCCTCCAGAGTGTTAATGGGACTTGTGTACAGTAGTGTCTTAAGATAGCCCCACAAAAAGAAATCTAAACTGTTGAGGCCTGGGGACCTTGGTGGCCATTCTTGGAGCCGACCGCGGCCAATCCAACGATTTGGATAAACAGTTTGTAAATAATTACGAACCGCTACACTGAAATGCGCTGGTGCACCATCATACATGTACAACATAGTGTTGTCTTATTACTAACGGAAGTCTGTCCGACAAGTCGTCCCGGCAAGAAGAATGGGCCAATAAAGTGGTTGCCAATAATTCCTGCCATACGTTAACCGAAAATTGGTGTTGGCGTAGGGATTCAAATTGCGGATTTTGTGTAATTTTTTGAAGATACCACTGACAAAAGGTCACACGCCTTGGAAAATCAATGGGAAGTAATGCCTGTACTCTTAGAATATGGTAAGCATATAAAAAAAATTTCACTAAAATTCTCCAAACAATTTGATGGCCAATGTTTAAGTGTCTAGCGATCTTCCTCGTACTCGTTTCAGGATGTTATTCGACTTCGTGCAGCATTGAGAGCATTAGAGGTCTACTTTCAGATGTTCCTTTTCGGACAGAACCAGTTTTAACAAGACGACGATGAATATTAGAAAAGGTTCGACTATCTGGCAAAGCACCATCGGGATATCTCTGGTGATAAATCCGTCTGGCTTGCTCACCATTACCGTCGGCAAGGCCATATACGTAATGCATTTCCGCCATTTCTGCATTTGAATAATTCACCATTATTAACAAGATTGTAAAAACTAAATAATGAAAAAGATGTCACAGCGAACAGATTTAAATAACAGAGACTTGTCAGATATCAAAAGCCAGTGACATATTCCAGAGGAACTAGATATTTATTGCTAAATTGCATTCTTCAATTATTACATTAATTTTCTCGGACAATAGAACGGTTTTTACTTTTTTTTACTCAAAAATGGCGCATCGAAGGAAAACGGTTCAAGAAAGATCATTTGTTCTAAATTCAACGGGGAATTCAAAAATAATTTTTATTTGGCACAAAACCAGTGGCGTACCATTCTTTTCTTAAAAAATATCGAAGTCAATACCCGTACACACGCCACTGTTGAAGCAAAAAATTATTTTTGCATTGAAAAATATGCAACTTTATTAACTTTCACTACGTATTAAATATCAGTGAAATATCTGAAGCGGTTCTGAAAATATTAATTCATTTCCATTTTTTTTCTAAAACTTCAATACCCCGAGTTTTTGTAAGGAAACATTTTTGCACCATAGTTTATAAAGCAAACTAACATTAATTTTTCATGTAGATTCACACCCTTAAATATTCGCATATCATTAAGGAACACCCTGTATATTAATACATCATTTATATGAATGTAGCGCCTACAAAACTTGTTCAAAATTAATTAAAATGATCAGATACTTAAATGGACATTCAATTTAAGAAAACAGCACGGCAACATTGTGCCCCGTCTCGGAGAATGAGTGGTTGGTTAGTGGAGACCTGTCATTGAAGTTAAAATTTCCTGAGTTCGATTCCTGATCTAGGTGGATGTTTCCTCTATTTTAGCTTATGCTTACCTGTTCGTTGTCCAGTGTCTATAGGTTTCTGTTTTCGAACTGGTAATTTGATGTTGACTGTGGTCACTGGTTGTGAGTCATCTTCCAAATTTGCTAAATCAGGTGTGGATATCCATGAAGAAGGGTGACTATTTTGGTCACCATTATTCACAACTTCTTCTGCTGCTAAGTTGGTGGTCGAATAATATGTTCTGTTTTTACTTTCATTATCTCTTAAAAGATAGATGAAGAATTCATGAGAGTTGAATATAGGATTAGGTTAAAAGGCATCAGATTATTTAAACCTCTTCTGTAATGGCTTGTACGAGGGTTGTCTCAAAAATATGGTTCCCACATTTTTTTCATGCACTAGGAATTTTTTATTTGGGGGAGCCCACAAATACGACCATGTTGCCAGATTTCGCCTAGCGTCACGCGCAGCAAAGTTACAGCGCTGGGAACGTTTTTGAAACAACCCTCGTAGCAGGCAAGCCCCCCATTCCGTGCTATGTATCTTTACCCACTGTAATGTTTTCGTCCACAAAAAATCACGAGTGTTGAATGTGGATAACGCGATTTGCACTATGCAACTCTTGGCAAAAAAATATTGTTCGATTAGCTTCTGAGCTTCTTGGTATTTGAATGGCAAATATTAAAAATAGATTTTTTGAGTGCCGGTTAGCTATATGTTAACGGATTTTCATAGATTTGTTTGGATATAAGTACTTAACTTTTGTATCTTTTATTTGGCATAGTGACCTTGGAATAAGTCCAGGAATCCATGCCCGTGATCAAATGGGGTCATTCTATTTTAGGTGAGAACAGTTGTCCGTGCGTAATTCCAGTAGAAGCGGAAGTCAGTGTATAAAACATTTTTAAACTTAAGTGAGGCTAATGCGTAATAGTACAGTCATATGTCAGCAAACGCAACTGAAGACTTCGCATTGCCCCCATTTAATCTTGACCTCATTTTTTTTGCTGATGCTTTAGAATGTCTTAATCTAGTGCTGAATTGCACTTAAATTACACTGGTGATTTTTGTGTGACATGGACAAAACAAGGTGGTTTATATGTAAAACGTACCCAAAAAGCAGGAAATAGCATTCTATTTTTTTCTAACAGCCAAGGTTTTCTTGCAATAAGGCATTTTATTTGCTGCTTATACTCGTAAAATATAAGTATATGTGTGTAAGAGTACTAATGAACACTCGAATAAACATTAATCTCAGAATGTTGTTGTCGATGTTTTACGGCGATATGTTGCTCCTGAAGTATCTCTTAACAATGTCCAGCAATAATCAACAAGCACATTGACACTCCATTTGCCTTGATACCGTTTTTCCATAGCAGAAACGTCTTGGTGGAACTGTTCACCATGTTCATCACTTACCGCAAATAAATTTTCCGGAAAAAAATCGAGATGTGAATCCAAAAAGTGAATTTGTTACATCCCATTCCTTTATAAGCATTATTTACTTCACTCACAATATGTTGATAATTGTCCGCCTTTACAGTGCCTAAAAAATTTGCAGTAACTGATTTAAAAGCATTCCAAGCTCGTAATTCAGTTTCATTTAGAGCACTGTCAAATACATCATCTTTCATGATTTTCCGTATTTGTGGACCCACAAGTATGCCCTCATTAATTTTTGCCTCACTAAGTCTCGGAAATGTTTGTTTTGAATGCAGAAACCCTCTTCCATTTCGATCCATAGCTTTCACAAAAAAATTCATCAGTCCCAACTTAATATGCAAAGGTGGAAACAACACGTTTTTGGGAGCAACTAGTGGTTCATGAGCAATGTTTTTGAGGCTCGGAGTTCGGAGTTAATATCTGACGTAGTGGCCACTTCTTCTGTTCATAATGACGATCTCATCCCAGTTGCATTCCAAGAAGAAGGGCTATTACCTTTAAATCTGCACATATGGCCCATCCATATTCATTATAACGGATATGGTCTAACTCTAACAGAACTCGCATATTTTCATATGATTCCTTCATATGAACTGCGTGCGCTATAGGTACAGATGGATATTCATTACCGTTGTGTAACAACACCGCTTTTAAACGAAGCTTGATAATTTGGTTCATGTTTCTGATCTAACGCGTCAAACAAATTGTTGACATCGGAGCAATATATCAACTCCCTTTCTTGACGGAAACAGTGTGTGAGGTCTTGTTGCCGTTTTCGGTAAAAAGTAATGTTAACATCACCGTGGAGAAGATTCCATCCTTTTAATCTTGACGCTAAAAGCTCTGACTGAGATTTTGACAGATTTAATTCTCGAACTAAGTCATTAAGTTTGTCCTGTGTGATCAAATGTGGCACTGTTGAACATCCTGGCAGGTCAAGCGAAGGATAGGAAATTTTTACGGTTTCTGTACCATCACTTTCAGAATCGGTGGATTCGACTTTTTCATCCAAAGACCAAGATTCTGATGGAACTGGGACATCACTATGCTTAACGGGCCGCAAAGCTGATGGTAAATTAAAATACTTCACAGTATGTTTCGATTTTGGTCCAATACCTTTAATATTTGTGAGGCAAAAATAGTAATCAGTAGTATGGTCTCTCGGTTCTCTCCAAACCATTGGTACTGCAAAGGGCATTTTACGATTTTCGCCTCTTAACCAACCTGTTATCAACGTTACACAAGTCTTACAACATATATGAGGGGCCCATAGTTTATCCTGGTCGCCAACTTTAATTCCAAAATAAAGTTGTATGCTTTCTACACAAGGAGAGTAAAAGTACGTTTTTGGGATTTAAAAGTTAGCTCTCCGCACACATAACAAAAACTGTTCGCACTATTTACACAATTTCTAGGCATTGTCCATAAAGTCTCGATCACAATAAACAAAAAACAACACACCGTTTTAACAGAAATTAACAGTACTCAGAACATCTCAGTACTCTTCATCACAAAAAACGTAACTGACTCGGCTGCTGTTAGTCTACTAATAAATGCAATATGCTCTCTAAACATAGAGCTCGCAAATACTAGGAATAGACAGGTCTTAACATTATATATGTACGTCATCGCATAAACGCCTAGAAATGCAGCAATATGAGATGTTACGTATTTTGATTCATAAAGGTAGTTACCGAATATATGTGGGTGATAGGAAAATTCTGTTTTTACATTTGATTTAAGGGTACCAAAATACATAAGATACACCCAAAAATTGTCATGTCACAAATCCTGTGTTTATCAGCGTTATTTAACAATATTCTGCATACCCTGTAGGCTAGGATGTCCCAGCCTATGAGGGCAAACAAATTTTTATTCGACTTGAGATACACATATCCTCCAATTTTGTTCCATTTGACCATAACAACTCAAAAAATTAATATTATTACGATCGGGAAACGATAACCCGTGTCGTTCAAACTTGGAATTTGAAAGTTAATAGGACAATTTTCGACAAATAAAATACTGGCTTTATTTGTATCTTATATTTCTTAGATATTTATCATTAAAAAAACATTATTTTGTTTCGTTTTAAAGTTTTCTTTTTACAGTCAGGACATACCTGGCTGTGTTCTCGTATGCAACGTAATAAAAATTGTTTTTGTTCCTCATCAGCAGTGATTAAGCGATGGAAGTCTTGCAATAACTTGACTGCTCTTTCTGCCGTATCGTTAACTGCTCTCAGGGTTTACATCTTATTCTTAGCGTGTTGAAAAGAATGGTTATGTGGCCATGAAGTTTTGGACAGTCGTCGATAAAACTATCATCAATTTTGAGTCGGTATTTTTCCCTGAAATGAGTCATCTAAACATACGAAAGCATCTCTATCTGAGGTTAAGATATATCGAAACAAGATAGTATAAGGTGCCATCTATTGCCAGAATCGAAGTTTACGCTGGCTTAGGTGCTTTTACCGCTAAAGTGCATTGCAACCACGGTTTCACTTTGATTGTCACGATGAACAGGCAGATTGGCATATATCTAACAGAAGCTGCCTTATTCTTACTAGAAGGTTTGATCTGGGAACTAAGTAACGCTAGTTTTAATGAATCGATTGCTCTGGCCATCCATCGATGCATTTCGGTCGAATCTTAAATTTTTTCTCTGTATCTCCGCCAAGGAATATTATTGAAAGATTAATTATTTCTCGATAGTCATATCTAGCAACTTCTGTGGTGAATTAATGTCGATAAAATTCTAGCAGCTTGTCAGTCTCTAAAATATTCAGGCATGATAGCTTTTCATTATAAATCTGTATTTTCTCAGGATCCACACTTTTCCAGCTCTCGCGAAACCTTTGTAAACATTGAAATGTCCGAGCTTGTAGTTACTTGGACGATCGATCTTTTATTCACCATTAGTGCAACCCGTATTTGAAGCAGTATATCACAACAGAGAATCTGAACTTTAGAAGATTCCAGTCAATAATAGCATTCCAACATGCCTGAGCCTGTTTGCTGCCTGAAGAGTTATCCAATTTGGGTACAGCGATAAGTTGATCATTATTTTCATACGTTGTAACAGTTGGTAGACGTGCATTTAAAGGTGACAACGATTTCTCGCTTTTGAAATCAAGCTTTGTAGCTTCTGTGCGCTCCTTTCACTTCTCGGTGCGAATTCTTTAAATGGAGGACTTGCTTATAGGAAGGTCATCAGCGTTATGTCCAAGTGCCTCAATGGTTGTTTCAATAACAAAAACAGCATTTCTCATACTTAACTGACATACAGGGTTTGTCCGGAAAGTAATAGGACTCATTTTCTTCCGCCAGGACTGTACTTCGGAGCATGCGCGTTCCTAGCTAACGAATGAACGGCTGGTCAGTTGTCTCCGAGTACTTGGAGAGTCAGGACAGGCATTCTGAGTGGTGCAAGTCGAAAATGCAGCGTTCGTTAGAACAGAGGTACGCGATTAAATTCTGTGTAAAACTCGGTAAATCTGCGACAGAGACGTTTGATATGATCGAGCAGGCTTACTCAGGTGTTGCTTTAGCAAGAAGTGGTGTGTTTCGGTGACACCAGGCCTTTTTGGAGGGCCGGGAAGAGGTCGCTGATGAAGACCGTACTGGAAGACCTTCGACTTCGACAAACACCGATAATGTGACTCGTGTGCGCAAAGTTTTGAACTCAGACCGTCGACTAAGTATTCGTTTAATTGCCCAGATGTTAAATTTACCAAAATTTGTGGTTCATGACATTGTGACACAGCATTTGAACATGCGCAAGGTGTGCGCGAAGATGGTCCCAAAGGTGCTCACTGACGACCAGAAATTGCGGCGAGTGGAAGTGTGCCAAGAAAATTTCAACATGTGTGAAAGTGACCCCCAATTTTTGAATAACGTTATCACAGGTGACGAGTCGTGGATCTTTGAGTATGATTCCAAGACAAAGAGGCAATCTTCCGAGTGGCGACGGCGTCTCCTCGCCCAAAAAAAGGGAAGAATGAGCAAATCCAAAGTGAAAACGATGCTCATTGTCTTTTTAGACATCAAAGGCATCGTCCACCATGAATTTGTTCCTCCTGGACAAACCGTCAATGCCAAGTTTTTCGTGGAAGTTCTCAGGAAACTCAAACGACATCGCAGCCGACTGGAAGTTGCACCACTCCGGCTCACACCGCCTCTCTTGTGAACAACTACCTGACCAAGGCCGGCATCCCAACGCTTCCGCAGCCGCCCTACAGCCCAGATGTGCCCCCCGGGCATTTTTTTATTTCCTCGCCTGAAAAGGTCGATGAAAGGTAAGCATTTTGAGACGACAGAGGGGATCCAAGCAGCATGCACCGCGGTTCTCAAGGCTATTCCGGAGAATGCCTTCCGTGACGCCTTCAATGCTTGGAAATCGCGCTGGCAGCGCTGCATCGACGCAGAAGGAGCCTATTTTGAAAGTTTTTAAAGAATTGTAACGATTGGCTCAATAAAATTTTTTTAATCGAGTCAGTCCTATTACTTTCCGGACAAACCAAACATATCTAATGCTGCCACTAATTTTGAAGTTATGTATCTTTTGCTCATTTGAGTTTGATTAGTATCAGGCTGTGTGCTCTGAGTTGGGATGAGCGAAGATTCTTGTAAATCCATCTCGGAATCTAAACATGCATTTTCTTGCACGGGTTCGTAAGATGATGTCGAAGGAGTTAAGGCAGAAACATATTTAGCTCGCCGCTTTTATTCTTCGGTGTTCTCAAGACGCGCCTTTTCTTCTTTTGTAGCTAATTTCTTGTTCACACCAGCTAAACGACCAGGTCGTCTGACTCTCTCTGCCGCTGCAAGAAAATCCTATCTTGATTTATTTTCATCAATTGAAGGGCATCGGCAAGCGCAATATCAAACAGATTCGTAACAAACTCTTGTCGACGTTGCTCAAACACTTCTTGTGATTTGCTTGCATTTTTTTTAATCTCTCCAAACTTGATATAAGGGAACTAGTTTCTTAACACAGGCAGATATTTAGTCGGTATACTTGCCTTTTCCCAGTAAATAATGCACTCACGAACAGCAAGCTCGGCGTTCTCATTGACACTTGATTTCACTTCCCGAATATTATATAAATTTGCAAATTCAAGAAATTATTCCAACTATTTTGTGATTTGTAGTATACCGTTAGAATCGGGATAAACTAGAGTAGTTTTTAAAAGAATTCTAAGAACGTGAACGCTTTAATTTTTTTTACAGAAATTCAAAATTGAGACATTTTTTTGTTCTTCTTTGTAACCCTTTGTGAGTTTATAAATAAAAAACTACATGCTGCTGGCAAGTAATGTAAGATTGATACATCACCCATTAAGATAAATTAATCATTAGGTGGATATACTCTTTATTTTTTTTTTATTTCACTTTATGTATTACATTTTAGAGTTTTTACTAAAAAAAGTTAAAAAATCTATATAATTAATGCCGTTGGGCTAAAAACTGTTTGAGGGACCTGGGGTGGTAGACAAAGACCTCCCCTGTCCGCCAATAGACAAAGACCTCCCCTGTTTGCCATTTCAATTTGGCAAACGATGCACCAAACACCCTATAGAACGAAACTGCTAGTACTTGTCCATTAGAAGAAAGCTTTGAACCGGTAAGTTGATGCTTTACGTTCCCTATTGAAAATATTCCCTTTTCAGAACTGCGTAATTCCTTTGACATGTATACTGAACGAAAACAGTGCGTTTACTAATAGAACAAACGAGCAAGTTTTGACATTTCTAACGCAACTCGGCACGGGTTGCCCTGGTTCTAGATACATAAAACTTTATTTGCAATTGTTCTGACATTGTTCCAGCAAAATTAGAGGGTATGAGTTTGAAAAAAAGATTTTTTTTTTAACTTACTTGGTGGTCCAAGATAAGCTAGGTGTTGATAGTGCAGACCCATCTTTACGCAAATTACTTTCGCTTTCTCTCTTTTTACCTCCGTGTTCTTTATAGTCTCTAAAGCACCGTTTACACCGTGTTGGCCACCTAACCTGTGGATGGAATCCTAGAGGGCACAATGGGTCACCTTTTAAGGGGTATAAGTGATGCATTTATCGTTCTGAAAAAAAATTCAAATCATAGTACCAAAAAGATGCTCAACCTTATGCTGTATCTAGACCGTGACATACTATTTACGTCTCCAAAGCCATGTTGCTAAGTAGGATTTCATAATTTCCTTAAGAGTAATAAAAACAGAGCATCGGTAAGAGAAAATTTTTTGTGGAAGTGTACCTGCCCCCAAAACTTTTTGAGGAGCAAATTTCCTCAGAGCCATGACAACTATGCTAAAAGAGCACAACTAAAAACATGTCGGATAATAATGTTATTCTTTTTGACTAGAAAATTCTTCAGTTACCCTAGTGATGAAATGGCGACATCCTACTTATTTATGGCCAGACAAAGCTTCAGTTTGCAATTGACATTGCGACTGGACATACAGCTAAAGAAGCATCTCTATAATATGAGACTATGCCTGAAGTTCATATCCTTGTCTAGGAGATGTGAAAGGAAGCCCAGCAATACTATTGATAAATCCCTAAATCAGCCCTTGGTTGTACATAACCTTGGTCAGCAAATTTATAGGAATAAATGGAACTTTTCCAAAAGTGATAAGGAACGTTAATATATACGAATATGGGATCTTAGTTCATTATTGTCTATTGAAACCGATAAGATACACTGAAATATATTTGAGCTGCAGGACAAACATTCTAGGATAGAAAAGTCAATATGTCGTGTTGGTATCCCACACTTTTTCGAATTTGAACTTCATGCACATGTATAGTTTTCGTGAAATGTTCATAATCATTAATCAAATTCAAGCGGATAACCAAATGGAAATGGTATTTACCATTTTGGATTGGTATTTACCGATCCGTTCAAGCGAGTGTGGTTATCAGTTTGGTTATAAGATCCATGACGTCATGAATCAGCTCTTATATGTCATAGTTATCACCGCAAAATTGTGGTATTTACCTAACTCCGGAGTAGTTTTATAATTCTGGTTATTATTTGACATGTGACAAGTTAGAATTTTGCCGGGTATTGGATATTTTTATTGTACTTCAGCTTCATTTTTGGGAAACTTGATACAGGCTGACTTCAGTTTTAGCATAAGAGAGCACCTTATTATTTATAATCATCACTGTTGTTGGGGACACTTTAAATCTAGTTCCTACACTTAAAAAAGTATCCTGTATAGCCATATACCATAAGAATATTAAAATATGGCCGTATAAACTCACTGGATGATGTCCACCTGTATACGGTTTTGTTAATATTTTTTTTTCATCGCTTTTTCATCATTTCTGCTCAATCAATAAATATTTTCTTTGACATGCGGAAAAGTTTAGAGAATTGAAAGTTATCATAGCTACAAAGCCATGGTTCAATCAGTAAAAATTTTTTTCGGAAAAAAAACATTCCTCCCATTAATATTATGAAAGTTTTCTTTTTTCAACTTTCCATACCCCGTTGTAGACGAAAAAGCACCGATTATTAAGTGATAATAAAAATAATCAGAAATTATATACGCGCTTTTCTAAAATAAACAACTTGCAACAAACCGCGGTTAAAACCAACGCGTTCAAGCGATTCGAGTAACTGACGTCACCATCCCGTGTGTCATCTTGAACCATATTATAACCGCGGTACATAATACGGAAATTTTGGTTATCCGCTTGAATTTGATTATTTTTGAAATCGGATGAGGTCATATGTAGCCCAGAAACCGCGAAACAAAAACAAAAATAGCTGAGTACTAGTACTTCACAAAGCAATGTTTCAAGTTCAACAGGGAGGACATACCGATGAGCATATAGAACTTTCATAGAAGCATAAGCTTTCTGGATACTGGATTGGAAGAAAAATAAAGCTGTGTATCGTCAGCATACAAATGTACCTGACAATTTCTGAGACATTGGGAAAGGTTTGATGTATAAATACTAAAAATCGGAGGACCTAAAATGGAGCCTTGTGGTATACCCGATGGGATGACATCTTTGGAGGAATTCCCTTTATCTGTTTCTGAGTATTGTTAAAGTTAAATAGTGGCACATACGCGTGCTAGCAGACTCGGAAAGCCCTATATAATAATTATCAAATGAATTGGAGTAGTCCAATAGCACGCGAGTAAGGGTTTTTCCGGAAATCTGTTGCTCTGAAGATGTGATTTATATTTAACAGTGCAGTTTCGCAACTTAAACTCTTCCTAAATCATGACTGATAGTCTGGTAACAAATTGTTCTCAATTAAATAATCTCTTATTTGTCGGTCCAATATAATCTCTATTGTTTTGATAGCACTGGTAAAATACATATAAAATACACTAATGTTCATGGGTTAAATAGTTTTCAAGATTTCTATAATGGGCTAGAACCTTTTGTCATTTACATTTATCTGCCCATAACCCCCCTTGATCCAGTCCTGTCGTACAATTAGTTTTCAGCTGACACGTCCTGTCCATGAATTACCTCTCTGCCAAATCTCGTGTACATAGTATTGGAGATAAATTTCATAAACTTGAAAAGTTTGAAAGAAATATTCAACCCCCTCCTATCCCATCTTGAGGATATAATTTCTGAAACTTTTTGTTGATAATAATTTTAAAGATCAAAATGGGGCCCAAAACATACTCCTACTAAGTCTTGTAGGTTGGATTCATTTGAAATATTCTAAATTCTCTACAAAAAGTATTCATTCAGTTAGTAGGGTGGAATTTACAAAATTCCTTTGTAAGTGCCCACTTACACTGTATCAAAGAGTCAAGCATGATAAGCCCATATCTGCACACCTAGCCTTAAAAAAATCGCTTTTAACCCTTATTTCAATCCCTTCAAGTCTAATTTTCACAACAAAAGGTAGCATATGTCCGTCTCCAAAGTCTAAACTATATATTTGCGAAAATTAATCAAAATCTGTTCAGCCATTTTGGCGTGAAAACATACAATGATACATACACACTTCCACATTTATAATATAAATATGGATTCGTAGGGGCTATAACAGAATCCCTTCTTTCGTATATCACTATCCATGTTTTTGATTATAACTATATATCTATCTTGAGTTAAAAGCCGAACATCAGCTTTGGTTTCTGCCAAAAACTTTACCCTCGAGCGGACCCTACTAATTTCCGGTGTGAAAGCCGCGAGTTGACTACATCCTGTATGGATACAGATTCGTAACTTTTGACTTTTTTACAAGCCTGTGCATTTCGATCTTTGAGATCCAAATTATTGTATGCATGAGACTATGAAAAACAAATAAGTACCAGTAGAACAATTTTGGACCAACATGTTAAGCGTTATTGTAATGCCCAAAGTTGACTGCAGAATTTGCATCAGAGCGAAACTATGGACAATTAACAAACACTGTGAAAAAACAAAACAAAGTTACAGAAGAATGCTGACTATAAATTTAAGCTGTTCCTTGAATCCTAATGCTAAGAATGAAGATAACTTTTGATTATCTGTTATGCAGAATTCGAGAAGGAAAAAATTAAACATAATAGTGTTAACATCAAAAAGTAATTCAATACAGCTTTAGATCCAAAAAGTTTAAGGGGGATGAAGTATATTTACTGTTGGTACCTAGAGTTGCAGTAAACATATGGAAGTGATTTGATTCATACCTATACTTTTAAGAGCTTTACATCTAGTTTTCGGCAAAGTAATCTACATAGTCATGCCATAAGTTCTGTCCCTCGTTTTCAAACAAGTGTAGACCTGTTAATACTTGTCCGATTGTTTACATTGTGGTGTCAGTTGATTAAGCGCTTTTCGGGTAATTACATATACCTCAGTTTGTATTGATCTCTCGAAGCATAACGATGGAGTGGGGCAAGGCAGAGAACCGTATTGCAGTGATAGCTTTACATAAGTGTAATCACAGTGCTAGTCAGATTTTTGAACTCTTACGCGGCCTTCAAATATCGCGTAAATTTGTGTCTAGGACCATTCAGCGGTACAATGAGACGTCCTCTGTTGATGACAGGCCAAGAAGCGGAAGACCTCGTCAAGTAAGGACTCCAGCAGCCATCAAAGCCGTAAAAGCCAGGATTCAAAGGAATCCACTCCGGAAGCAGAAGATCCTATCCAGGGAAATGAAGATTCCTGTCCGGACGATGTCGCGCATCATTAAACAAGACCTAGGGCTAGGGGCTTACCGGAGACGTACGGGCCAGCGACTTACGGCCACCTTGCGACACATCAGGGCGACAAGATCCAAGAAGCTCTTGGAGAGGTACGCAGCTGGGGGATTCCGAAAGATTTTGTTCACGGATGAGAAAATCTTCACCATAGAAGAAAAATTCAACCGACAAAATGACAAAGTGTATGCAAGGAGTTCACAGGAAGCTTCGGAGATCATTCCGAGAGTTGAGAGAGGCCACCACCCTGCGTCAGTCATGGTTTGGTGGGGGGTGTCCTACGAAGGGGTCACTCAGCTCCATTTCTGTAAACAGGGCGTGAAAACAAAAGCGGCAAACTATCAGAGCGACATACTGGATCCTATCGTCAAGCCTTTAAGTGGTACATTGTTTGCCAACCAACACTGGGTCTACCAGCAGGATTCCGCCCCCGCTCACAAGGCTAAGAGTACGCAGCGCTGGCTGGAAAGCAATGTGCCAGAGTTCATTGCTGCGGAAGATTGGCCCTCAGGGAGTCCGGACCTCAATCCTTTAGACTACAAGTTGTGGGACCTGCTAGAGCAGTTGGCCTGCTCCAAAGCCCACCGTAATATCGAGTCCCTGAAAGCGGATTTGATCCGATCAGCGGCAGCTATTCCTTTGGAAGCTGTGCGTGCAGTGATAGATGAGTGGCCCGCGAGATTGAAGCAGTGTGTGAAGGCCAAGGGGGGACATTTTGAATAAAACTGTTTGATTATGAATTCTAAAAATGTTGTCGAATAAATAATATCTTTCATATAAATATATCTTATCTTGTTTCATTTTTATCATGAGATTATCATGGGACAGAACTTATGGCACGACTACGTATAATCTTTTAAGAGACTCTGAACTTTATGTGCGAATATAATGGAGAAATTGAAAAGCACCAGGTAGCTGAATATTTTAACATATAATCTATATATAGATCCAGCCTATTAGCACATTGCTAGATATTTTTAGTTGTAGTATCCAAGATTGCGACTTACCAAAGTTTTATAGGAAATAACACTCAACAAAACACTTATCAATATATCACTATTGGCACAATATTGATCACCTAGAATTTTTATATCTATCTAGTAGCATTTGTGACCGATTCTAAGCGTGGCATACAGGGGAAGCTTATAAGGAGATGAAGTTGCAAAATTTTGGAAAAACTACGGTACATGCACGCAAAAACACGATTTTTGGGCTACATTTGAAGCCTGTCGATGTCCGAATCACTCGACACAGGAGCACAGGCACAAAAAGACGTCATATTTGCCAGCGAGCTTCTCGTACCGGGTATCTACTATGTTATAGTAATTTTGGACTGCAGCCAACTCTTTCTAAATCCTTGTTTTTTCAGCACAACGCATTCTGTCTCGAGGTGAGGCACATAGACTTCATATATCATCCTCTTTTTCAATACTAACTTTTTCTTGAGCGGTAATTGGGTGTTTCGCTCTATCCCCAGAAATAGCCAATATCCACAAAAACTTTAAATAGAATTGAATGAAACTGACTTGACAGATTGATCGTTTAGGTATTTTAAGTTTTGGAGTAACGTGATGAGAAATCTATATATATGAAGACAAAAATGGGACCATTACAAGTAATACTTCTACGCAATATTTGTAATAATGATATTTGAGAAATAATACTTGCTGACGTTTTTTCATAAAAAAGTGTGATAGATATGTAATTGTTCATCGATTCCTTGTCTATTTTACTTATTTTAGCATCTATAGGACGGTGACACTAGAATCATTATGAAAAATGTAGTCAAGTAGACTTACTCTGACACCATTGAATTTGACTGGTGGATGTACTAATGTACACGAGAATTTACAAACAATTTGTTTTCCATCATGACTATATTTATTGAGCTCAAATTGAGTCGAGCAACCGAGCCTTCCGCTGTAATAACGAACGTCACTAAATTTTTCATACTTCACTGAGCAAAACTTGAAATGCACTCTCGTAAGGATGGCACTTGCTATAGCTCACTTTTTTACACCGCGCAGGCAGAAGCCTAAATGCCAGGACGCCGGAGCTTAAAGAAACTTTGTTTATCCGATTTTTGAACTGCCTAATGTTAATAGAACTGAGAAATTCATCCTCTTGTAGATTGTCCCACAATCTCGACACACTAGAGACACAGGAGCGGTCGTATGGGCCAGTTCTACATGTACGAAGTTCGACAAGGTTAGGATGGGAGGCGGGTCTGCCTGGCAGGCTCATCGCGCAGCGGCATCATGGAGGAGAGCTCTGAGAAGCAAACCCCATTGGTGTAGCGATAAAAGAGCTAGAGCGCCGATGGCCCGCCGGTGCGAAACCGTCCCGAGATTGTCTGTTAGAGCAGAGTAGGCTAGGTCTTATCTGGGCCTTGTACAGATTGAGGAGGTAATGTGGAGAAAAGTACTTCTTAGCTCTAAGCAAATAGCCTAGCTTTTTTACCAGCAGCTGCCACTATTGACGCCATCCATTGAAACTGGATGAGCACTTGCACGATTTTTGGTACGTCCACAAGCAGTGATAACCTCCAGGTCTCTCGTCGCGTGGAAAAATTAAGAAGACTAGCGGCGTATTTTTTTTCCAACTCACCGGCTGAAATCGGCTTGTCGCTCTGAATTCCTGCTTGTAGAGTGCCTTCATCACCAAAGCTGCGATTTGAGTTGATCGTACAGGAACGAGGTCGTTGATATGTAATAAGAAGGCAGCGTGCCACAGCTGATCGAACGCTTTCGTGGTATCAAGAGCAAGTGCTCATCACCATAAGACTGGGTGAGTTTACTCCACAATAGATTGCTGGTACCGTAAACCATATTGCCTGTTGCTAATCAAGCCGTGACGTTCGAGCTGGTCCAGAGCAAATTTCCAGTTTTCTGGGAAGGTGCCGGATTCGAAAGAACTGGAGCAAGCTGCGCTGCACACCTCTTCAAATACAACGGCAGAAATCAAGACCGCTTTGTTGATGTGGAGCGACAAGAACACCCGTCTCACGCTCTTATACCTGAATTTTACTTCCCGCATAGTGTAGGGAACCCATTGAATCGACGGCTCTAGACCGCCGACTTCGAGAAATTGGTCGATTTTCTATAGGAGACAAAAAATAAAGTAAATAAAAATATATGATAAATAAAAGAAATCAGAGTCGTCGGGAAATTTGCCAAAAAAATCTGCTAGCTTATTTAGGGGTGGGGGTAGTTTTCATCCTTCTCTAACACTTAGTTTTTCGTAAAAGTCAAATATTAGCATGTCTAGTAAAATATGTGTTCCAAATTTCTTTCAAATCGGACGGTCGGTTCCAAAAATATCTAAAAAAATGACTTACGAGTCTAAAAATACTTGGTTCCTCTATGTCCACGGAATATTGGGACACCTTGTATAATTTTATTTTATTTCTTGATAGTTTGCAAATATTGTAGGGTTCAAATACATCATTTATTCTGATAGCGGCAAAGAGAGTGTTTATACAGGGTGTTCCTCAATGAAATGGAAATATTTAAGGGTGTAAATCTACATGAAAAATTAATGTTAGTTTGCTTTATAAACTATGGTCCAAAAATGTTTCCTTACAAAAACTCGGGTGTTGAAGTTTTAGGAAAAAAATGGAAATTAAATAATATTTTCGGATATTTCACTGATATTTAGTACGTAGTGAAAGTTAATAAAGTTGCATATTTTTCAATGCAAAAATAATTTATAGCTTTAATAGTGGCGTGCGTACGGGTATTGACTTCGATATTTTTTAAGAAAATATGGTACGCCAATGGTTTTTTGCCAAATAAAAATTATTTTTGAGTTCCCCATTCAATTTAAAACAAATGATCTCTCTTGAATTGTTATTAATTTAATTGAAAAAATTAAACACATTAGGGGTAATGAACAACAACAACTGACAACATAAACATCACATTAAAACCAACGTAATGATTACAAAAATTGTTGAAAATGGCCCCCTTCACTTAGTATGCATGCTTCCGCCCTCCTTCTGATGGAATTGCTCACTCGTTGAAATATCCCTGCAGTGTTTTTTATTCTATCAGAAGCTGCAACTATTCTTTCTCTTAATTCCTCTACAGTGTTAATGGGACTTGTGTACACTAGTGTCTTAAGATAGCCCCACAAAAAGAAATCTAAACTATCTGGGAACCTTGGTGGCCATTCTTGAGGCCCACCGCGGCCAATTCAACAATTTGGATAAACAGTTTGTAAATAATTACGAATCGCTACACTGAAATGCGCTGGTGCACCATCTTGCATGTACCACATATTGTTTCTTATTACTAATGGAACATCATCAAGCAGCAAAGGCAACTGTTGTTGAAGAAAATTGAGGCAAGTCTGTCCGTCAAGTCGTCCCGGCAAGAAGAATGGCCCAATAAAGTGGTTGCCAATAATTCCTGCCCATACGTTAACCGAAAATTGGTGTTGGAAATGGATTTCGGTATAGGGATTTTCTTCTGCCCACATATGATTATTGTGGAAATTCTTAATGGCATTTCGAGGAAAATTAGCTTCGTCCGTGAACAGAATCATTGATTCAAATTGCGGATTATGTGTGATTTTTTGAAGTTACCACTGACAAAAGGTCACACGCCATAGAAAATCAATGGGAAGTAATGCATGTACTCTTAAAATATGGTAAGGATATAACAAAAAAGCCACTAAAATTCTCCAAACAATTTGATGGCAAATATTTAAGTGTCTAGCGATCTTCTCCGTACTTGTTTCAGGATGTTCTTCGACTTCGTGCAACACTGCTTCCTCAATTTCAGGTGTTCTCACACTTAGAGGTCTACCTTCAGATGTTCCTTTTCGGACAGAACCAGTTTCAACACGACGACGATGAATATTAGAAAAGGTTCGACTTGCTTGCACATTATTACCGTCGGCAATGCCATATACGTAATGCATTTCCGCCATTTCTGCATTTGAATATTATTAACAAGATTGTAAAAACTAAATAATGAAAAAGATGTCACAGCGAACAGATTTGAATAACAGAGACTTGTCAGATCTCAAAAGTCAGTGACATATTCCAGAGCAACTAGATATTTATTGCTAAATTGCATTCTTCAATTATTACATAAATTTTTTCGGACAATAGAACGGTTTTTATTTTTTTACTCAAAAATGGCGCATCGAAGGAAAACAATTCAAGAGAGATCATTTGTTTTAAATTAAACGGGGAATTCAAAAATAATATTTATTTGGCAAAAAACCATTGGCGTACCATTTTTTTCTTACAAAGAATCGAAGTCAATATCCGTACGCACTCCACTGTTAAAGCTAAAAATTATTTTTGCATTGAAAAATATGCAACTTTATTAACTTTCACTACGTAGCAAATATCAGTGAAATATCTGAAGCGGTTCTGAAAATATTAATTAATTTCCATTTTTTCCTAAAACTTCAACACCCCGAGTTTTTGTAAGGAAACATTTTTGGACCATAGTTTATATAGCAAACTAACATTAATTTTTCATGAAGATTCACACCCTTAAATATTCGCATATCATTAAGGAACACCCTGTATATATAAGAACAATAACATAGAATGGGTATTAAGTATTAACTTTAAAATAGGAAATAATTTTCGTTCATTTTCAATGCTGTTTATTTTCCGATTTTTGACAGGTTTTCACATAGAATGTGCGTCGGGGGAGTTTTTGAGACAATTCCCCATAAATTCACTACTCAAAATTCCCATGTTTGTTCCGCGTGGCCATAAAGCATAAAAATGAAACTCAAAATTGGTACCCATAATAATAAAATATATTCATCCAAAAATCTACATAAAAAATGTGAACATGTAAGTGATCATCATGACTGCAATATATTTATAAAATATAAGTTATAAATTTTATCAATAATGTAACGGAAATTGTTGCCATTGTTTTCTGTTATGGATAAAAAATAATGACGCGTATGAATCGTATATTAAATATAATTGCCTACGAAAAGAACTAGTATATACTCGTCAAAATTAATTTTTAATGGTTTTATGAACAATATCTAAATAAATAACAATTATAGTTCATCAATAAAGATAAGTTGATATAATAGCTGGTACACGATATTTAACATTTAATACATTCATTAGTTACGTTTTAAAACCAGAGCAGTACATCCTAGAACAAAATACTATTAAAACTTGATTTAAAATAGGTAAACTTGCATATTAGAACATTCTATCCGATAGAGCCATCTTTATTTTTGAAGAAATGTTTTTATATAAATAACCATAGCCATCTGATTGAAATTCGGGACGTGAAAGACAAAAAATGACGTCATAGTTGCAAGAGCTCTAACTTTCTTATTATTCAACGTAAAAGTGATAACATGTACTAAAAGTAAAAGCTACACTTTTTGTACGCAGCAATTCAGATGTCAAAATATACATATATACGGTAAAATTGCCACATACAAAAATTAAGAACTGTTGCCCAATCGACAATAAAAAATTGCTAAATCTGGAAAACAGATGTTTCATCTGATCTTGTCGAGAAGTTTTCAAATATAGCTTTTACGCTATTTGAAGAAAGGGACTAGATTATCTGAGCTATGTATTGAGCGTCAAAAGTTCCCAGCCTGGTAGGTTTGAAATAAGTCATAAGCAGTTGAGAAATTCATGTTTATTTTTTTGTTTATACTGCGAATTTATAAATATATCCTTAGTCACCAACGACCGGATACCACAGCCAAGCCATCACAATGGCTTGAATTGTTTATTCACCCCGTGATAACGATTGTTAGTTAAAATGAACCTCTGATGATACAGATACGCATTCATTTTGTTCTGCTATACCGAGGGTTTCAAATTCGAACCTAACCATTGGGATCTTGGAAATAATAAGAGATACGAAGACGCTTAAATGCGGCCAAGTTCGGTATTTACGTAAACGGTAAAATGCCGCTTAGACAGCTTCAACGTACTTCCGGAGAGACTGAAAAAAATCAATCGAATCGATATAATTTTTACCAGACTTTATCTGTAGTGGGATTTCATAATAAATTGCACATTAGCAATACCACTTTTGTTCATCTATAATTGTAATTTAGTTTGTCTTTTGTCCTGCAGCATCAACTTTATTTTTCTGATGGATGCCATACTGTATTTTCGAACAGATAAATAGTTTTCAATTGTATAATATGTCATACATTGGCACTGACAAAACTTAGTTACTCCTGAAAAACGGAATTTCCTACGTAGGCCTTGTAATCATCAGATAGTCCCTTGTTTCGTAAACCAGACCAGACATCAAATTGAACATATCAACAGAGTTTGGAAGACTAAGAAGAAGGGAAATTAATAGAGCAGTGTACAATACAGAGTCGTGCTTTGCCTACAAAATAACGGTCATTTTGTTATTATCATAAATAAAATTTTCATTTTGTGATCAGGTTTCACCACCTTTTTATTTCCTTAAACAAGGTTGGTGATAGAAGTCAAAAGAAAAAAACCTCGAATTGAAAATTTGACAACGCGATCTTTTGTATAGTAAAAAGTAGCAATTCCAACATGCAACTTATTTTGAAATCCCATTTCAAATAAAGTCACGAAAAAATCTGGTATCTGTAACAAATGACTATCTGATAATTACAAGGCCTACCCAGGACATTGTTTTTTTTTAATAACTGATGTTTGGCTTTGTCAATGTACGACACAATATACATTTTTGGGATCAGAATTAAAAACTATATTCATCTGTGCAAAAATCCGATATGGCGTATATAAGAAAAACTAAAGTTGCTGCTGGAGAACTGATGGATTCTATAAATCTTGGATAGCACTGTACAAAAATCAGATCGGATCTTTTCAACATATCAATCACTGAAATAAACTCTGTAAGTTTCTATTGTCTTGACAACTGTTTTTTAAGAAAAGGGGGTACAGTATCAGAATTAAGAGTATTGTCTCCTATTCCTTAGGTAAAAGCAACAAGGTCTCGAGACTAACGGATACAAAATAGTGTAAATAAAATTATTTCCGAACTTGCATTTGAATTTCTAGCGAAATGATTAGACCTTCGAAAATCAATATTTGCCTCTGTACATTTGTAATGTATGTGATGAAAACATGGTAAGCTACGACTGGAAATGCAGAACTGAATATGAATTGACCAAGATTTTGTAAGTAATAGTGCTTGATTTCTTACTTTTTCACTTTAAAAATAATTCCTTTTAGACATCAATCTGGAAAAATAAAAAAATGATCTATGTCATAAGAATTGCAGCTGTTTCACAATAACTGTCATGCAAAATTATTTTGGTTCCTACTATAGAATTTCTTGATACGAAGTTTACTGGAGTACAAAGAGAAAGTTAAGAACGTGATAAGATTTAATTTCCATTAGGCAGTTTTGCAAAAGTCTTCTTTAGATACGGACAAATTCCTGAAAAATATAAGTTTCCTTCCAGAAACATTTTTTTTTTCAAAAAAAAACAACAAACGTCTTATCGCAGAAAAAGTGGCAATGTTAATGTGCATTTTATTTTGCAATGTACTACAAATAAGTTCAGGAAAAAATTAAAACGATTTTGTTAAAATTCTGTCTTTCCGTATTTTAGTATTCGAAAATTTCTGAGCGGCATTTTGTTAATTTCCTAAATACGCAACTTTGTCTCCATTTGCGACTTCGTAATTTGATTTCAAGATCCCAATGGTGGGGGTCATAGCAAACATTCCTCCACCACTTGAAGCTGTGCGACTAGTTGCCAAAATTTTCATCTTTATAAAAGAACGACTGTGGAGTTAAACGTTCTTACAAGAACTAGAAAAATATAAAAGCAATCGTGATTTTAAAAGAAATTAATACGTGCCATTCCTGGTTGGTATGAAAAGCTTTTAGCTTTTAAATAAAAACTATTATTATTATTTTTCAAACAACA